>OZ024821.1:8319818-9519818 GCA_964016985.1 Anodontia alba
TCCACAGTAGTTCGGGATTAATAGCTAAAATTATAAATGTTCAACAGTAATTAATAATCATAGCACCAGATAAGTTTTGATTCAACCAATCAGCACTGATATTTTTCTAATTTCTTCGCTAAAAACGTATGTTGTTGGTACTCATTACGAGCGGCTCGGCATGCCACTTATAACGAGTAGCAACAACATATGTTTTCTTGAAATAATAAGAAAAATGTTTAACTGATAACTTTCCGTTTGTTGCTCGATTTTATGCACACGTGTATTACATCAGTTTATAAAAACCGTGGCTTTGTATATACTGATGTGACGCAAACTATAAGATACGATCAAATAATACTGTAAGCGTAAATGTTTCTTTAAATGTGCCTCCTTCTTGTCAGAACAGTTTAGCAAATATGCACTAGATACAGGTAGAGGTACAAGCCATCTACAAAAGGTTCAGGACTGAATCGTCACTGAGTCTGCGGCCTGAACCTTTATCTTACAATTGAAAAGGGCAGCAAAGACTCTAAACCCTATCGGGCCAATCACTAGCATATAACTCGCTGTACAACACCTACATTACATTCTATTCTTTTCTATCGATTAATAATCAAAATATCCATTTCTCCTAATAATGATAAATACTTTTTAATTGCACTTTCGGAGAAACACGTGCTAGGTGGTTCTTTTTATTCATTGTATAGTTAAGCACTTGAACCATTGTTATTGTTTCTTTTTTTTTTATTATTTGATGGGATAAAACGAAATGCTAATTCGGAAGTGTATGGAAACTGTAAAGGTGCAATCAAAAGTACTATGGTATATTCAAATATACTTACTGTAAGGATTCAACATAGTTTTGGTCTTAGAAGATACGTTACAGTCGATTATAGATTTTAGTCCAAACCCAGTAATCTTGAGAACAAACCTACTGTCTATAACACATCTGGAACTGCTCAGGCGCCCATGCACTTCAATAGGACTTGTGTGTATATAGTACATCCCCTAAATAATTTATAAAACAATCATATAATAAACTACGAGGTACAGTGAAAAAGTTCCCGGAGAGCAATAGAAACTCAGTCAAGTGACTTACAAAATTTTGTTCGTTAAAAGATTGAACTTTTGTGAGTTTGTCGGTATCCGGTTTATAATTTTGAATTTAACTGTTGCCATTGAAACGCACAGTCGTGGCTACGGCGCACGAAGAAAGCGTCCACAAGTGGCACAGCGGGCTGGTTAGTTTTCTTTCCAGGACTTAATTAAAACGCATTATAATTTCCTAATTTTTGCATGACGCTAGAAGAAGAAATAGCCATTTCGTGAGCCACGTTTGAACCTCATATGTCATAAGATGACATTTTGATGACATTGTAAAATGGAGTACCTGCAAAACGATGCTGCGGGAAAGATACCGTCAGAAAAAAGTACGGTGCAGCGAAGTGTGAATTAATTTTGTTGTTGGCAGGGAGGGGGGGCGGGGATGGCGGATGGCGGATATTAAATTTACCAACATTTAAAATTTATATGCACGTCGGAACAAGCAGGAATATATAGTAAAAAGCGTCATGTTTGACCACACAAGCGTTTTTGAATCGTGAGAATTTATATACATTATTACAACAGTTCTGAAAGACCTGTTTCTGTAGATGAAATTACTGTTACGAGGAATGTCTGCCGAAATTTCGTCTGAAAGTGAGAAGTATCATGAACGGATGCGTCAGTGCTTGGTACAATGAATCTACAATACATAAATGAAAAGACATTCACATAATTAAAACGTTGGTGGTGAACATTTTGAAAAATAATGTATTTTTCTTTCAAATAAAACTAGTGTGTGAAGTGACCCGTTTGGACTACCGTATTTCTGATGTGGGCCGTGGCATGTAACCGTCATGTCTTTAAGAAAGAATTTTAGTCGGGTTTTCTTACTCAATCATGACAGGAATACACTAAATTGTCGGAAGTAAATTAGATTTTACACTGATGATTTTTCGTTTTGAAATTTGTTGTTTGAGCCTTTATGCGAACCGAAATTTTATGTGTTTCTGTATTAAGAGTAGCATCGGGACCCAGGGTGAAGTTAGTTAGCTGTAAAAGTGCTTTAAACCCCACGGTGGTTTACTCTACTGACCGATCTAAGGCGGTGGTCCCGGTGTTAGTCTTACTCTTTGTTGCTTTGTGGTTTATTCTACGAGGCGATTTGTTGTATGTCTTTCCGTGTGTCATTTTGTTCTTGTGTTTTTCAGTCCTTTTAGTATTGCGATTACCTCGCTTGGGGAAGAGAGAGCTAATCTTAGTGCTTTTCGTACGTTTGTTCGATTTGTGTTTGTTTGGATTTGACGGTTTTCTCTTCCTCTTGGTATCTGGGAAGGGCTGCGTTTTGTGATTGTGGCACTCCCTCTCTTACCTTTTTTTTTTTTTTTTTTTTTTTTTTTTTTTGAAGTAGTTTTTATGTAATGCAGTCAGTCCGGAAACGTTTTGACTATACCTCGTACATACCCGATTTACCATAAATATTCGAAATTCATAGCTACTTACCATCCCTATCCTAAAATGTAAACATGAACATTTGATAACCTTATATGATGTCTAGAATATTACATCTAAATGACATAAAAGATCACACAGTGAGAAGTTTGATATTTGATGAAGCGTGTCCGTCGAAATACGTACGGTGCATATATGAGATGCCGTCTCATTCTTTGGTATTTGTGGTTGTAAAATCTCGGAATTTCCTTGTTTATACTTTTTTTCAATTAAATTGCATTCTTCAGTATTTAACATTTGCTGTTCGCACGTCTTTATGTGTCATAAATTTCTGATACATCTTTCGAAGGAAAAAGAAAGGTCAAATAAGGGTGCATATTCACAAATACAGATTTAAGAAGAAATGACTCTCGAGGGCAATGAAAACACAAATGGAACTAAAAAATCGTGAAGTGTCCATATTTTCTTGAAAAAAAAGACTAGTTTTGACTAATTATGCCTCATTAGTGACCCTTATATAAATTTTCAAACAGGTCCGAAATGTGCCAAATGATCACAAAAGACCAGAAAATTTCAACTACACTCTAGTGTAGTATGGGGAAAAGTTCTACGCCGCCACAGGGCTCTAACACTAGCTAAAGTGAAATGTTAGTGATACAGCATATGTCAGACCAAGTTTTGGTCTTTAATTTAACTTCAGAATAAATGATTGAGAAACAAAGCGCAAAAACCAGGAAGGAGAAATAGTTTCAAATGAGGTATTGTTAACCAAAAATTAATTTTGTTTCTTTAGAATGAAACGTTAGGAAAAAGAAACCGTCTGTACAAGTGACGTTGATATGAGGAAAGATACGAGCATTACCTAGATTACTATTTTGTTTTAATTCTCTATGAACAAGTGTTTTGAGCTATCATTAAAATCGTCCTAGTCAGGTAAATGTTATTGTACTACACGTAATTATTATTTGTTTAATAGAATAAGACTCACAACAACAATATTGTCTGTTGAATAAAATATTCTCATCTAAAATCGAACGTCAACGCAGAATTAAATATTAGAATATTGTGCTACATTTTATGTTCCTTTTGAAAAGGAATCGTTTGGAAGCAGGATCGCAACGCAACAATAAATTGAAAATAGTCGAATTTTTATTGGTGCTTCGAAACGGCTGTGCTTCGTAATTGTTGCCTTTCATGGGCGACTTCATTTATAATATCAGTACTGTGTGTATGAACAACAGTGTGAAATGTAACACTACCCATGCCTTCTAGGCAGGATTTATAAAATTATAATTAACGTCCAAAAGATTGCCTTTGAAACAAAGAACACACTACGCATTAGACAATGGGAGTCTCGGTTTTATTGAGACTCTTCAAAATCAGTAATGAAGTTTGCAACACTGCTTACGCCCTTCAAATATACCGCAATCGGCCCAATAATCCCAAAGGAAATGAAATATAATCTGCACAATGCTGATGTACGGCAAGACGTTCTACCGCCGCCACACGACACTAACAATGGGAGTCTCGGTTTTATTGAGACTCTTCAAAATCAGTAATGAAGTTTGCAACACTGCTTACGCCCTCAAGCGTATACATGAGCATAACTCCTTTTCAAATATACCACAATCGGCCCAATAATCCCAAAGGAAATGAAATATAATCTGCACTATGCTGATGTACGGCAAGACGTTCTACCGCCGCCACACGGCACTAACAACAGCTGCAGTGTAGTAAAATAAACGTCAAAAAGATTGGGATACAAATAATGAATACAACAACATCTTAATATAAATGGCATAGAGAAAATAATAAGCAATGTCATAGGTGATGTAGTAGTTGAGGTCATGGTACCTTAGCCATAATCCAAACTCATAAATCCGTAAACGAATGACAAATCAGAATATTCAGACCAACAGACATGGACCCCAGAATAAAGGGTGTAATCAGGCGTCCGCGGATAGTAAGCATTACTTGGTAAGCAAGCTTCGCCCACCATGCCCATCGGCCTGAACGAAGGAAATATTGGTAGAAGCGTATGTCCGGGATTCGGGAAGTCTACTTATGGCGCGTCATTGGCAAAAACATCAGAAACAATTCTGGAAACTGCCACATTGTAAGGACTGACTAGATAAGCTTTTACTCGCATATTTCTTTCTGTCTTCATGATAGTAGCATCGGGACCCAGGTGAAGTTAGTTGGCTGTAAAAGTGCTTTAAACCCCCCGGTGGTTTGCTCTACCGACCGTTCTAAGGCGGTGGTCCCGGTGTTGGTCTTACTCTTTGTTGCTTTGTAGTTTATTCTACGAGGCGATTTGTTGTATGTCTTTCCGTGTGTCATTTTGTTCTTATGTTTGTCAGTCCTTTTAGTATTGCGATTACCTCGCTTGGGGAAGAGAGAGCTAATCTTAGTGCTTTTCGTACGCTTGTTCGGTTTGTGCTTGTTTAGATTTGTCGGTTTCCTCTTCCTCTTGGGGTCTGGGAAGGGCTGCGGTTTGTGATTGTGGCACTCCCTGGACTTTTCTCTTACCTTTTATGCTTACATGGAAATACCAACAAAATCACTACATGTATTCAGAGAACATAAAAAATAAATTCAGGAACATAAAATAATATAAGTAACGTAGAGAAAATAATGAGCAGTAGATAAAGAACAAGTCATTCTTCTGTCCTTAATAAATATAATTCATATCCATCACACCACGGCGAAACTTTTACCTGAACTATGTCATTAATTAAGGAAATCCGAAAATCCCAGTCCAACTGTATTGATTCATTCTGGAGTATATCCTAAAACGATAAAATATTAGATAATTAATCACCCGTTTAAGCCGTCATATAAGAATATTTGATTGCAAAGCTGACTATGGAAAAGCTAGCTTAATCTATCTCAAATATGAGAGGTATCTAATATGTGACGACATATACCTACTTGCCATAATTAAATAGAGATGTATACAGTTCAACTAGGTGATGACATTCATAAGCATTACAGCTTACAGTCAGATCTTATTCAACACTTTGTTGTATGTTTGTAACTTTATTTTTACTTTAAAAATAAAATAAAATATCGTTTAAACCAAATCAACTCAAAACTCTTTAGTACGCTCAGCCATGCTGGCAAAGATGACACACGGAACTATTTAGCTGCATATATCTTTTGTATAGGGCTACAAATATAACGATTCCAGGGATATGCAGGGGCATAAATTATTAGGCGGCTTTTAAGATTCTGTCTTTACAAAACAAATTCTTTTGTGTTTGTTATATGTATCAGCATCATGCAGTGTGCAAATGTATTTTAGTGTACAAACAACTAAGTACATTAATATTGACTTTTTAGATGGTCATATAATGATCAAGCCATTTGCTAGTAGAAGGAATGTCACATATCCGTGTTAACTTAATGAAACAAGAAATAATCACAGCATGCATCAGTTGTATGTTTCTTGTACTTAATGAACTCAAAGAGGTATTTATAAATAATGTATGCAACAAAGTATTTAATCTTGTTTTTACATGTACGCAAAACGTTCGAAATTTTAATCTAAAATGTGTATTTTTCGCTTCTTCAGAAGATGTAAGCAGAGTAAATAAATGAACTTAGGTACTGATACAATCAGAACTACATCAAGTTCTCAACATCAAAGGGAAAAACAGCCTCAAAATGAACAGGCGGCAAGCAGAGTTGGCAACTTTCCCAAAATGTTGACAACATCATTACCCAAACTTAACCGAATATATATTTAACTTACATATTCGTTACAGAAAACAAAATGTAACTGAATCATTACAGAATATTCAACAAAGGTGCCACAACGAACGCACCGACCCGGAACGGCCAGCAATAAATTACTGGGGCCAGAAACAGACATAAACGGTCCGGCCAAGACCATCTAAATGAACAGATTTAAGTCGAGGCCATCATAGATTCTGAACCCCGAACCCCACCAGCGTGCAATTGAAGAGGAAGGCAAAAAGGTCAATCGTGATTTGGTCAACCGCTTAGCAAGCAGACTGTTCTATGACATCAATGTAATTCGATTAAATTTATGACAATTTTACTGAATTGAATTGGGGTCTGGGAAGGGCTGCGTTTGTGATTGTGGCACTCCCTGGACTCTTCTCTTACCTTTGTTTTGATCCTATACACTAAATCACCATAAAACTCAGATTCTGATA
This sequence comes from Anodontia alba, assembly GCA_964016985.1. Classification (NCBI taxonomy): domain Eukaryota; kingdom Metazoa; phylum Mollusca; class Bivalvia; order Lucinida; family Lucinidae; genus Anodontia; species Anodontia alba. The sequence goes on from OZ024821.1 coordinate 8,326,475, forward strand.
GAACTTTTAGCAGAAGCGTTTTTAGTCCGGTATTGTATTTAAAGACCATTTCGTAGTGTCGACGATAAAACTTAGAAAACCCTTTCTGAAGTTTATGATACCGATACCCCTTTTGGAGATGTTTGGCAGTCAAAGTTGTGTTACGAGGATTTAAGTCAGCCAAAGAACTAGACACTCTTGCAAACCGAATAGGTTAAGACCTGTAAACACCATAAGAAGGGGCTTGATGAACGCCACTCAAAAATGAGAAATTAACAATGTCAAAATCAAAGTGATCGCGTCTGTCATAAATTTTGGATGGAACAAAACCGTTAGAATCTGACAAACGCAAATCTAAAAACGGGGCTTCGTAATCAGTAGAGTTACTTTTCTCTTACCTTTTTAGCTTTGTTCAATTGCAGTCCATTAGGATAAATCTGAGTGACCATTCTTTCACAGTAAGGCTTGTCGATATTCAAAAGTTCCGTCAAATATCTGGAAGCTGATTATATCAGCTTGTGTATCATCAGAAAGAAACATCATAACAGCTCTTCTTCATAACAAAACAAAAACAAATCTGCTACAAGAGGAGCACAATTAGAGCCCAGGGGAATTTCCACAATTTGTCTGTGTAGCTTAATGCCAAATCTAATGAAAATTTTGTCTAAAAGGAATGATAATGCGTCACAAACGTTGTTTGTGGTCATCAGACCTTTTTTTGGTCATCATTCTTGGTCATTAAACCTTTTTTGTCACCAGAAGCAGAGAATGCATTCCTACCATTAAAAAATGATAAGGAGAGCCATCCCTTTTTAAAGTGGCTCAATTAAGTCTGTTAGTTTTGTGTGTGTGTGTGTTTTTTTTTTTTTTCTTTTTTTATATTATTTTTATGATTAAATTATAGAGCAAAGTTGTATAAGCGTAGAAAAAGCATATATTGACAAACAGGACGCGCGAAATCCTCTTGACTTAATTTTATTTAGTACCTCACCAGAATTATAATTGACAAAAACACATTCCTGTTTGATCTTTCGTTAACCTTTTCTCAGTATGTAATTACATGAATTTAATAGTGGGTGAGGCAAGGAGGTAATAATTTAGAAAGTTAAGTAATGGTACAGGAACTAGAATTAGCGGTACATCTTGCTTTATATGGTCTTTTCTGAAGCTTATGTTACCAATAAATCGTAGTGAGTTTGTCTTGCTATTCCTTAACATTAACACATCTTAAGGGCTAACTGGATGCAGTGTATTAATATAATATAACCGTAAAACAGCAATAAAGTTGTTTGCTGCCTTGTCAGCTGGAACCGAAACATACTTCCTATGAAATTCTTGAATACCCAACTTCAGACGACGGAAAGTATATTTAGGTTTAAGTGATAACAAATTATTATTTTGGGAATAAAATCTGATAGGTATATCGATAATATTGAAAATGTTCAATTTCCTTTCCTTTAAAGTACTAGGCATATCATGCTCTCATTTGCACCATCGATTACCAAAATCGTTCAATGCAGAAGCTATGTCTTTTCTAATTAAAATCTATGTAAGTCGAAATCTGTATTTTGGGCCATTAGAAACTATTTAACGAATGCTTTGACTTATTCTTGTACCAGGAATACACAAATGTTAGAATTAGAGTATGTGCAAAAGCCGTTCTCAATATTGCGTTTTAAAATTTAAGTTTTCGGAGACTTTTCACTCTGAGTGTCACTAGTTAATAACACCATTTTACAGTTTGAAGCCTCCACGCGAATTAGTAAATAATGATAACTCCACATAATCATTCATAACCATAACATAGTCGTTTTATTGTTGATGGCTATGCTTCACTCTTTAATTGCACGACGGCGGTTCAGGCCTCAGATTCAATGACGGCCTCTTCGTAAAACTTTAACCAGTGGGTTGGGGCTTGACGATATGTCTTTGGCTTGGCCCGCCATGGTTCAACTATTGGTACTCTGGCATACAGTAGAATTAGCCATGAGTACTCGTCTTTGTTTATTATATTGATTAATTTGATTTTTATGTTTTCGCTTTGATGCATTGACTGAGCTGGGAGCCTTTATGCGAACCGAATTTTTATGGATTTCTGTACAAAGAGTAGCATTGGGAACCAAGGTGGTTGGCTAGCTGTAAAAGTGCTTTAAGTCCCCCCCCCTCCCAACCCCACGCCCCGCTGGTGGACCGTTCTAAGGCGGTGGTCTCGGTGTTAGTCTTACTCTTTGTTGCTTTGTGGTTTATTCTACGAGGCGATTTGTTTTTATGTCATTTTGTTCTTGTGTTTTTCAGTCCTTTTAGTATTGCGATTACCTCGTTTGGGGAAGAGAGAGCTAATCTTAGTGCTTTTCGTACGTTTGTTCGAAATGTGCTTGTTTCGATTTGTCTATCTCCTCTTCCTCTTGGTGTCTGGGAAGGGCTGCGGTTTGTGATTGTGGCACTCCTTGGACTTTTCTCTTACCTTTTTTATATTTTGCAGGGTATACAGCCTATAAAACGACAGTAGGAACTACACGATATAAATTTAATTGAATTGGTAACAGAGTTCTTCCTGAACTCAACTAAAAGAGAAAAATACACTTTCGGCGGGGGAGGGGGGAAGTAACTCTTTCAAAATGGTTTGCCTCCCTGCTGAAAAGGAGCGAATGCATTCCTTTTAGAGTAGACCTCTTTTCAGAAGGTAGTAGGTGGACATAAATACAAAGAGGGAGTAACAAATTCTGTCCCTTGCAAAAATAGCCGAATGTATCAAGTACCATATTATTGTTTTTTTGTCAATTCAATTGATCACGAGATTTTTTAGTATGTCATACCTGCAAGCTTCCTCTTGAACAGTGTTCCGTAATGATAGCGATATTATTGGCATCTGGACACACTCCAATAAGCCTTGTAAGATTCTGACATGTAACATCACGCATCTGCAACAGGATGAAATAAGATTTGATGAAATCATGGTCCGGTTTGTGGTTTTCATGTGTTCTGGCCTTAGATCGCCATTGCGCCCTTTGCTTTGTTTTGGTCACAGTGTAAGTATATGTGTTCTCTGTGTTGTTTCGAAGATGATGTTAAAATCCCTTTGCAAACTGAACATATTTTTATAATTTGAAGCTGCATCAAAATTAATGGTGAGGTGTCGGGCGAATAAAATCGGTTAAACCCCCAAGTAGTATTTCTACTGACTGTTCCAAGGCGATTCCTCTGCTATAGTTTTTCTTTGCTTTTTGCGCCGGTGGTTAAATATTTATTTTGTCAATATTTACTCCTCACCTTTCCTCCTTTTGCTGCCTCGGGAAGGCTGTGCTTCCTGGTTAGGTCATTTCCTGGATATCTTCACCATGTATATTGTTGCATTTGGCAGTCTTACATATTTGCACATGAAATGACATTGATTGTTATGATCTCCGTATTTACATCAGCAAAGTATAATAAGAGTCTCTTTGCACTTGGATTACTAAACCGCAACCTGTTACTAGCGGGAAACAACGATGCAATGCTCACACTGCACAGGTGCTCTGGTCCTTTGCTGACTACACAACTTTTTTACCGATTCACAATCTTATTCAAATGGCAAAAATGAAAACCCTGTCCAGACTGTGCCTATCAGGCACTCTAGACATTCGCTGTACTAAGTAAATAAGAGAACTCAGAAACAAATGCAATCAGATCCACATCAAGCTTGCAACACCAAAGAGAAAGACAGACAAATACACCTAAGCAGCCACAAAATGAGCAGATGACAACGCGGAGTTGGTAAAGAGTTGACAAAAAGGTGGCAACTCTGTTACCCAATGAACTGAATATATCTTAGCCTTGCATAACCGGCTATTCAATCATTGGGCCTCCATAAATCATGATACTGCACTCAGCTTAAATTACTCTTGCTTAAAGGTGACAAAGTTGGGAGAATGCGGTCAGTGTAGACCCTGATCAGATGTTATATTCTGCAGCGTAAGATCTGAGTCCTCTCTGTTTGCACAGGCCCATCTGACCCAGTGCTAAAGGTTATTACGGTAATGCGTATATAAATATGGCGTTTCTTAGAGTATTCCAGACTGAAGTGAAGGAACATGGCGAGCGAAAAGACAACAGACGAAATTGTGCATCTTATCTGAAGGAAAAACAAGTGGGCAATTGTGAAAATGAGACAAAGTGTTCATATATATACTGCAATAATCAAGGCATAAAGGACAAACATAAGCTGTATGTTTGTGTTGGCGTGATATAGCATAGAAAAGTTCTTATATTAGCTATAGTGCCGTTGTGCAGTGCATAATATTCTATAATCATATATTAGAGTACCTGTTTAAGCTCCATAAGTAATTTCCGGTCAATCGTCAACGTTTTAATGTTTGGTTTCTGAATATGAACTTGCGTTCCCTGTTAGAATAGAACAATATTAGGTATGAAGTAATAGCTGAAATATATTATTGCTCTCCAAAATTTATCAAAACAATGTGCCTTCTTAAGGACAGACTGACAGATATTTTTTCTTTGATATAGATATCCATGTTTCGCCAATAAGACATGAACAAAACTATTGTAAAATGGTGACAGTGTATACCTAATACTTTATTATGTCACTATAAAACGGTCGTAATAAGTTTTAGAAGTAAAACCAATTACAAAACCCAGTTATCCTAAGACTAAAGATCATTAAACCTTGTAGATTTTTTTTTCATTTTCTGTTGGTAAAAACTCTATACACATCGTTCCTTCTGCTTATTCACGCATTAGGATTAGCTAAATTTACATTGAAGATTGTATTCAAAGGCTTGTTCGTACGAATATGCAGCTGATCTGTTTTCTGTACATGGAACATTTTGTATTACATCGAGCGACCTTGACTGTCACCTGAACACGTACATAATTTGATATAATCATTTGGCAATAGGCAAATCACAGCAAAGACAAACGTCTTTCATTTTATTTTAGTTTGCGTTCTTCTAATATGAATAGTATGCCAATTCCTTCACATTTCATGAGTTTAGTCGGTTATTTGTGAGCCTAGTCCGAAGAAAGTTGATATCAAATGCCTTGTTTGATTGTTTAATGCTTAACGTTTGGGTAGAACTTAAACAGATGACATTTTGAAATAATTTTCTTCTTTTCCAAGAAAATAGGCTGCTTATGAAAGGTCTCAATAAAACCAAGACTTCCATTTTCTAAACCTGTTCTTTGTTTCCAAAGGCAATCTTTTTTACGTTTATTTTACTACACTGCAGCTGGTATTATTCCGTGTGGTGGCGACAGTACGTCTCCCCGTACTTCATCATAGTGCAGATTATATTCATTTCCTTTGGGATCGTTGGGCCCATTGTTGTATATTTGAAAATGGAGTTCTGCTCATGTATACGCAAGAGAGCGTAATCAGTGTTGCAAACTTCATTACTGCTTATGAAGAGTCTCAAAAAACCGAGACTCTCATTTTCTAATCTATAGTGTGTTCTTTGTTTCAAAAGACAATCTTTTGACGTTTATTTGACATTTCGTGCTAATTGTCGTCTAATTTGTATGAAATGCCAACGCTCTTTTCATGGAAAAAATAAGAGAAATCTCTTCAATTTGTCGTCTGCCGAATTAATCATAGATGTTTAAGGATTAAGTTCTGTACCCCATACAGAGAAATGAAACACTTCAGCATGTATATCAATAACAAACTAGCGGTTAAAGTTATTAAGAACAAATTTTCAGGCCTGGCTGAATTTTATGAGGGTAGCAAATTCTATCTGGTTATTATCCCCACGCTTTTATTTACAAAAAAGCTATGGGGATATTGTTAACGCCTCCGAGACCATCCGTCAGTCCGTCCGTCCGTCATGCTGTCTACTCCTAAACCACTGGGAGGAATTCTACCAAACTTGCTACATCACATCCCCTAATGGTAAGGGTTTGCAAGAGCAGCATTATTTTTCTGTGCGGGCGTCCGTGCGTGCGTCCGTCGTCCGTCCATTTGTCTGTCTCACTGTCTCCTCTGACACCACTGGGCAGAATTCAAACAAACGCTACATCACTTCCCCTTATTGTTAGGGTGTGCGAGAGCCACATTTTTGTTCGTCCGTCTGACCGTGCGTCCGTCGTGCGTCCATCTGTTCGTCACGCTATCTCCTCCTAAACCACTGGGCGGAATTCAACCTAACTTGCTACATCACTTCCCCTCATGGTAAGGGTGTGCGAGGGCAACATCATTTTCCGTGCGTCCGTCGTCCGTTTATCTGTTCGTCACGCTATCTCCTCATAAACCACTGGGCGGAATTCAACCAAACCTGCTACATCACTTCCCCGCATGGTAACGGTGTGCGAGAGCAACATGACTTTTCCGTTCGTCCGTCTGGCGTCTGCCCATCTGTCTGTCACACTATCTCCTCCTAAACCACAGGGCGGGATTCAACCAGACTTGCAACTCCACAACCCCTCATGGTTGAGGTGTGGGAGAGCAACATTATTTTTCCGTGAGTACTTCCGTCCGTGCGTCCGTAGTCCGTCCATCTGTCTGTCACGCTATCTCCTCTCAAACCACTGGGTGGAATTCAACCTAACTTGCTACATCACTTGCCCCATATGGTAAGGGTGTGCGAGAGCAACATAATTTTTTCCGTGCGTGTGTCGTCCGTTTATCTGTCCGCCACGCTATCTCCTCCTAAACCACAGGGTGGAATTTAACCAAACTTGCTACATCACTTCCCCTTATAGTAAGGGTGTGCGAGAGCAACATTATTTTTCCGTTTGTCCTTCTGGCATCTGTCCATCTGTCCGTCACGCTATCTCCTCCTAAACCTTTGGGCGGAATTTAACCAAACTTGCTACATGACCTCCCCTCATGGTAAGGTTGTGGGAGAGCAAGTCCATCCGTCCGTCATGCTATTAGCAACATTAGTAACGAGCGTGGGAATTTGCGATGGGCTATCCATCGACTGCGCATTCAAGTATATTTTTATCATCTCATCTAAAGATTTAGATAAAATTACCTTATATACACCTACGGCCTGGAAGGCATTGGCATGAGTAGCAATAGATACAGACTTGTCATCTATCTGAAACAAATTATCCTAATCGTCAAGTAGGCACACTACTTATGTGTATTAAATAAGTAGTCGCACTCATTACCGTCGGTCTGAAGTTATTTACAAACAGTACGAGTAAACCAAAACAAAGTACGAAACCATTACCTTGTTTTATCTTCTATTTTCTATATTCTAGCAGCAAAATATTGCATTGTATTTCTTCCGAACTAAAAGTAAGCTGAGCTTTAAAAGGTTTAAAACATTCAAAGTAACGCATTCCTTTACTTATCGAAAAAGTGATTTTGTGTGGACCCAAAGCTAATACATATATAAGCTTTTCCAAAGTTTTTTTTTACCTTTACTTATGTGGTGGCAGATACAGAGAAATTGTTTAAAGCACAAATAGTGCTTATTATAAACGACGATAAAATCTATAAAAAAAAAAAGGTAAGAGAGAAGTCCAGGGAGTGCCAAAATCACAAACCGCAGCCCTTCCCAGACACCATAACTTATACTCTATATCAATAGAAGAATCGTTATCAGATCATGTGATCTCTAAGAGGTAAATAAACTGGTTGACCTGCTGGCAGTTACTGGCTGATTTTACTGCTAAATACACTATTTTGTTTATATGTCTGTGTTTTTGTTATTATAATTTTGTTTTAAAACAAATTTTTACAATGTGTATTTACAAGTACAGTATTATTAAGACTCATCACGTTGCATTACTGTTGTGTTCCTGGATGGAAAGCTTCTGGTTTTGATGAAAATGTGTCACTTCATGTCTCTCCAAGTGAAGAAGATGAGCCAAAGAGATTGGAGGTAATAAAGCTTTTTTTTTCAGTTGTTACTATCGAAGTCCAGTTGATCACTGGGTAATGACTACACACAAAAAAGATAATCAATACACATCTACTGTCCCATAAAAGGAACAAATTTAAACAGTGCAGACCCAAATCAGACGCCACATCATGTGGCGTATGAACAGTGTCTGTATTTTTTGTTTAAAAGGTGTACCAATTTCTGTAAGAATGGAAATAATAAAATATACCTGACATATCTAAAATGGCATATGGACTCATCAAATTAATACGAATACGAGAGTCTACAATGCATAAATGGTTTACTCTTTAAGAGCATTTAAGTAAGTTGACTTTTGCAAACATGGAGCAATATAAAAGGCATAAGTAAAGAAAATGTACACCTGTTTATTCACTAAAAAATTGATAATTCTCAAAGTTAGTTTTAGTGACCATATGACAATCGACGTATTGTATGGCCATTTTTTGTAATTATGTAATTTGTTTGATTCGTTTGCTCTTTGATTTACATACATCAAAAGCAAGAATAAGACGGTCTACTATATCAGCAGCAAAAGACGATTTTGATGTGACAATAAATACCAAAGTTTATTCAAAACGTTTTCTATTTTCTGACATTTTCTTTATGCAGCGGCCTGTGATTGTGGCACTCCATGGACTTTTCTCTTACCTTTTTTTATCCAATTCCAGTCAAAGAAAAGAAAATTAAATAAGAATACCGTGCCATTATTATTTGTATGGACAAGAAAGGGAAAGTCGCCCAAAAAGAGAAAGGACAGTGAAGGAACCGACACAGTTTCAGAAACTGAACAAAAAGGTACGAAAAACGACCAGGGAGTGCCACAATCACAAACCGCAGCCTTTCCCAGACACCAAGAGGAAGAGGGAACAGACAAATCCAAACAAGCACAAATCGAACAAACATACGAAAAGCACTAAGATTAGCTCTCTCTTCTCCAAGCGAGGTAATCGCGATGCTAAAAGGACTGAAAAACACAAGAACAAAATGACACAAGGTAAGACATAAAACAAATCACCTCGTAGAATAAACCACAAAGCAACAAAGAGTAAGACTAACACCGGGACCACCGCCTTAGAACGGTCAGTAGAGTAAACCACCGTGGGGTTTAAAGCAAATGCTGTGATGAAGAAGTTCGAGTTTCTCTACCCATGCCGTGTTCCCATCAATATCTATACAGACAATTATAACATCCAAACCCAAGATGAAACTTGTACAATTTTACACTGGATTTCAAAATAATGATACTTTTTAACGGTGCTTAATCTTGTTGTACCCGGTGGTGAAACATCGAAAATCGGGCCAACAGACGTTCCCATACTTACGTTGGTGGTCCGGAGTATTTTTATTCTGATGATGACGATATTTTACATGCGAGTGATGAAGATGAAGGAGAGGCATTTCCTTCTCGAATTCATAAACTGTCAGTTAAGGTTTTTATTAACAATGATGAAACTAAAACTTGGCCTATTCAATAAAGATCTTGCTATGCTATTTTGTATTTCTTTATCGACTTTCTCCCCCAGAATATTCATGGCATATATATATATATATATATATATATATATATATATATATATATATATATATATATATATATATATATATATATATATCATCATCACACGCTGAGACAATTGCAGTAAGTATTCACAAATATTTTCATACGGAAATGGATAAACTTCATTTTTTTTTTGTAAAATGTATTATATTTGTCTTGCGCTGTGTTGCGGCTATTGAAGACTGAAGTAGAATTCCCATTAAAGTATGGACTTGGTCACAATACATACTTTACTACAGGATGAGAAAAAGGATGATTTGGTTTGTATGCTGATATCCTCCCATCTTATTTTCCACCACTGACTGTGGATCTCCGCTTCTGCCTTCATTCGCCTTTAAAATATAAGAATAAAAATGAAAGGACAACCGTTATAACACTTCCAACAGTAAAGTCCTAGATCAGCTTAGGTTACCCAGAATATTTGTTGTATGCTGTTCGCATTATTCGAAACTGTCAACCCATTTATGCCTATCGTCCCAATGATTATATGCAGAACGTGGCGTCTTATCTTGGTCTAAACTGTTTGCATCGAATACAGGAATTTCTATAAAAGATGGCAATATTTAAAAAATATCCATATATCCCCTTCTGTTGGTCCAAAGTGTTAACGTAGAAGAGTCTACTCGGCATAAATGAGTCAGTCAGCAGATTTATGTACTAAACATATCAGCCTATCATTCATAGTTCAGATATTTACGTGATTCTAATATATTATTTCAGTCATTGTCTTTAACATTAATATTTATTTTCTCATGACTATAGATCCCTGTTTACTTTTTAAAGTAGTCGAATATAAATTCAAGGTGCATCCCAAATATATGACCCAGGCACACAGTATAGACCTAGCAGGCGCTGTAGAACCTTTTGTCTGATCTGGGTTCACATGAAAAATAAGCCTTTCTATAATAGAATCAATATTACATAAACTGAACTAGACGCCCCTTATACTGAATATGGACTCGTGCAAAAAATAAGAATGAAGAGTTCACATGGCAATAATGGTTAAGGTAAACAGTTACCTATAAACGAGGGCTCCTGCTACTATCACAACAATGATAACAGCACCCAGGGCGATTGCTACGCTAGCATAAAGAGGTAATGCTGAAATAAGAAAACATGATGCCTGAGAGAACTTGAGTTTCCACTTACCTTATTTACCCTAAGCGTTCGGACACCTTATCTCCTTACTATAACCTGTTCTAAAATTTGAACAAATCCATGTTACTGCCTGATGATCCGTCTAAAACTGCTGCATATGCGGCACATATTGTAGACCCTGACTGATGAGAGGTTACACTGTTTGCTCGAGCCAGTCAGTCTGATTGTTTAGGGTAAATATGGTATTTACAATATACATGGTCATTTACGGCTGTCCCATCCTCCTAACAGGTCAACGATACAGTCTAAGAATTCAGCTGATGAAATACCAAAACCAGTTTAAGTTAAACACGTCGGAAATAGCCACAGTTGAAATTCTAATTAACTTTTGATTATATGTTGATTAGAATTAAAGAGACATGCGATACTTGCAAAGTCAGCTTATATAAAATAGGAATACGGGATAATATGTGATGAATTTATCTTTAGATAATTTTTTTTCAAAGGCGCAATGCGTTTTAAATTGATTATATAACAGGTACGCTAATCTGACAAGAATCGCTGATGAAAATAAATAAAAGTTGACACACTTTTTGAAATGAAAAAAGAATAAAATCAGTTTCAATGAGCAAAATGATATTATTCTACGGACTGTGCTAAACATTATATCGGTTAGTTGCTTTCAAGAAGGGCAGCCAAACGTAAGCTGACTAGGTACTCAGATCGAGTATTTCAACACATAGCTCCAGAAGAGTACCGGGAATCGTTTTCTTATTTATGCAGGAAAACATAAGCGATGGGTTCTCATTAGAACCACCACAGGGTATTTCTCCTTAAAAACATACCTTGTGAGTACTCATTAGAGGCGCCTACCTGAGGTACCTGAGTGTTGCCGTGAGAAAAAAGGGAAAACATGAACACTTTTGTTTTGAAAAAAAATGTTTTATCTGGAGGTATTTCTTGAGAGTACACATCAATCTGACCAGGTTGTATGGTTGTGCATTGTTCTTAATCATCATTGCTTCGATTTGGAAAATGCTGGTTTGCTGGAAAAAAAAAGAGTTATGTCGCATTACATTGATAGCTCTCCATAATGTATACTCCCTTGTACATGTACCCCCATAATAATCATCCTGCGTAAAGTATCATCCAGGCCTTTGATCTCTATTCATACCTTCTGTAGTATTCAATGTTTCTCTTAGCGGAGAGATAAGGCCCTGATCAGACTGCGCGGACTTTCGAGTCCGCATATGCACGAAGACACTGTTTCGCATGGCATGGCCCATATATAGTGAAAACAGGGTTACATGTATACAGGTGTATACATTATAAGGCCAATTTTCAGAATTTGTAGTTTTTAAATCCCTTTTATAATTTGTTTAACGTGTCTATCAACCTTATAAAAAACTTCAGAGGTCTTCATCTGCTTTATATCAAAGTAGTATCTCATTTTTCCGTATGCTATACAGATTGTCATGGACTACATAGCCATAGATAATCTTTCGTCTCTCAATGAGAAATCACATGTTGTACGTACTCATTAGAAGCGCCTCTGAACATACGGTGTGGGTACTCATTAGAAGCGCATCACAGAGGCTATATCGAAAAAAATGCACATTTTTCAAATGCGTATATTCTCAAATGCGTATTATGACAACTTACAAAATGATCTACACAATTCACCGACGAAGCCACATGGTGGTGTGTTCGGCGGAGGATCTCCATTGTTTGGCCAATGTATAGGGATACCAGGCAGCAGCTCAAATGATTGGTTGTAACCCAGGTACTGTGCTACTACCTAGAAACATGATTTATTTTAGATATAAAATATAAACATTTTCCTTACATACATGTACAGTATATAATGTGGTTAATGAATTATGCCAACTAAAGATAATGATATTGGAACAAGTTATTGTAATTAGACTACATGGACATTCGAAAAATGTACCACTTCATTTCATTATATTGAACTTATATCTCATATTAAATTGTAAATTTTCAAATTGGAACACCCACTCATTCCCGTTCACCGTATTCGTCCTAAGTATTGGGACGTACACGCCTGAGCAAACAGAGTTTATGTATACCCAGGTCAGATGCTGGTCTGCACTTTTTCCACTCAGCCAGTAGTCATTGTAGACACACCAACATGTAGTAAATGAATTTGTTCAAAGTTTAGTATGACTATGGTAAGGAGTAAAGGTGTTCCAATATTTCATGTAAATACGATACATACTTTTTTGCAAAGAGTGTATAGTTTTAACGCGCTGCTGGATGGGAGTGTGATCGAAGCCCTCCCGAGGAACTTACAGAAGGAGAAATGATAAATAAATAAGGACAACACAAACGCACATTTAAACTGACAGACGTTCAAAGAACTGCAACAGAAGAACCGCTTTGAATTAAGAAAACACGCCTATATAAATATATAGAAAATTTCATCTCCAAAAACTGAAAATTTTCAGATCAAAAACTCCGATATTTTTCATATTTCTGCTCCGAACTTAGATTGTAGGCACTCGTTAGAACCGCCTCGACGAGCGGTTCTAACGAGTACCCACAACCTATGTTTTTGAGCAGAAATAAGAAAAATATTGTATACCCATGTAAACCCCAGTTTTACTATATGAAAGTGGGGTTTAAGGGGGTCAGAATTATATAGGCTTCTTTTCGTGATAATACGGTCAGTAGGAAAACTACCGGGGGCTTTAAACCAGTTTTATTCGCGCGAAATCTCACCATTACATTATGAAAACACGCCTATTCAAATATATTGAAACTTTCAGCACCAAAAATTCAACCTTTTTTAGATTAAAATTCTGATATTTTTCATATTTCTGCTCAAAACATAGATTGTGGGTACTCGTTAGAACCGCCTCGCCGAGACGGTTCTAACGAGTACCCACAATCTATGTTTTTGAGCAGACATAAGCAAAAATAATGTATACCCATGTAAACCCTAGTTTTACTATATGAAAGTGGGGTTTAAGGGGGTCAGAATTATATAGGCTTCTTTTCGTGATGATACGGTCAGTAGGAAAACTACCGGGGGCTTTAAACCAGTTTTATTCGCGCGAAACCTCACCCTTAATTCTGATGCAGCTCCAAATTACAAACATACTCGTAAGTACGGTCTCGACCTCATTTGTGAAATATCACAGTAAAACATATATAATAAGAAACACTGAGATGAAACAAAGAAAAAGGATCGCAGAACACAAGACACCACACACACCGGACCACTTGTTCACTACAGCTGTTGTGTTTGCTAGGTGGCGGCCGTTACGAGTAAACATCTCCGGGTATTTCATAGTGTAGATTATATTTTCTGATCCTTTGTGATCAGTAACTCCATTCCGGGAATTTTGAAAATATATAAAAGGGTCACTGATTAGGCCTAATTGGACGACTTAGAAATAACTCTAAATAAGACTGGTATCAAGATAAATATTTAATGATTTCTCCACAAAAGCGTATGTTTGGGAAACTCATTTGAAGCACCTTGCAGAAGAAGTGCTTCTAATGAGTATCCATAACATATATTTTGTCGAAATTTCAATAAACAAATATTAAAATTTAAAACTTAGTACAACCTGATAAGGTCATTTAAACCCTTGTCATGCTGAATAAATTAAGATGCCACGCCCACTTTTAATTTCCAGCCAGTCAGATTACTTGTTCCGGGTTTTTGATAGAAATTTACATATTTAATGACAAACAGTGCAGATTCAGATCTTCAGAAGCCAACTGATCTGGATCTACACTGTTTACTAAGACAGGGCATGTCGTGTTCAGCAACAGAAGGGTGAAGTTTGTTAATACAAAATTCAATATTATATTAATCTCTTAGTGGATACGGAAAGCACTAATCAGACCGTGCGGATGCGCAGATTCATCTGGGCCTTCCCTAGCCGCATATACCCTGAAGGCACATTTATGTGGCGTGGTTCAAATATATTACATGTAATATATTTTCACATCTTATCTACTCATTACGAAAACACGCCTACTGAAATATATAGAAAATTTCACCTCCAACAAACTGAAAATTTTCAAGTAATCTGATATTTTTCATATTTCTGCTCAAAACATAGATTGTGGGTACTCGTTAGAACCGCCTCGGCGAGGCGGTTCTAACGAGTACCCACAATCTATGTTTTTGAGCAGAAATAAAGAAAATAATGTACACCCCTGTAAACCCCAGTTTTACTAGAAAAAGTGGGGTTTAAGGGGGTCAAAATTCTATAGGTATGTTTTCGTGATGTAGACATTTGTGGCTTTAAAAGCTTATTAATTCGGAGATGCTGATGACATACACATGATACCATTTGTGACTTACAGGTTCAGTCAAAATGAATAAACTTCTTCTTAAAATGTATTAGAGAAAAATATTCAAAACATACTTCTGGAATACTGACATCCCTCTTTGAACGTCTGTATCAATACATTTGCCATTTCAAAACACACGTTGCTTTTCTATTAATTATTAGAACGCTGAATTTGTTAACGAATCGTAAATCCCATCCCTGTGGATTAATATAGGATAGATCAAAAGCAGAATACGACAGTGTTCTAAGATGTTTGCTTTCGCATGACCTGCTTTCTTGCTTCGTTATAGGTTGTCGTTATACCGAATTCACCCTAAATATTGTGACACCTTCACTTCTTACCATACGCCTCCGAAAATTTGAGCAAGTCCATTTTACTACTCATACATGCTGTTGTGTCTAAAAGAAGCTGGATGAATGGCAAACAGTGTTGACCCTGAGCTGGGTCTACACTGTTTGCTCAGGCATGTCCCAATATTTAGAATATTATGGTACGTCAGTTTCTGCTCAGTCCGATAATTCACCTTTTTTATGCGGTTTATTGAGATATGCTCTCAGTTTTAAAGGCAGATTATATAACTTGCTCTGGTCTGTGCTGGTACTTTACAATTTTCTTTTCTTTCTTTTACCTTTTTTTTTTTTTTTTTTTTTTTTTTTTTGTGTTCAGGTTCGCTTATTGTATACACTGTTTAACTTGGCCTTGGCTGTTTCGCTGTTCACCTGAGTGTGCCTAACTTCCGGGACATAAATGAAAAATGGGATTTTAGAATCCTTTTCGAATCTATTACTCCCGTGAGACGGCCGTAAAAGGTTTCCCCATTATTCACTATAGTGTGGTATATATTTTCTGGTCTGATTGGATCATTGAGCTTATTCCGGGAATTTTAAAAGTTTATGTGAGGAGAAGGAGGATCACTGATGAAACCTAATTGGCCGAACCTAGCAAGCTGGCCCAGAACAATTGACGCTTCAACTATTTTCAGTTTTGATGAGGTTTCACAGATCAGGAAGAGGATCCCGGTGTGAACCAAACATATATTTGTACTTGGAGCTGCATCAGAATTAATGGTAAGGTTTTGCTCAAGTAAAACTGGTTAAAGCCCCACAGTATTTTCCTGCTGATTGTTCCAAGGTTCCTATTGTGTAGGTCTTCTTTATTTGTGCGTCAGTGTTTTCATATGTGGGGTTTGTTTTGTCTTTATTTGTTCCTCATCTCTCTCTCTATTTTGCTTCATGATTGTGGCATTTCCTTGGGTATCTTCCATCACGAAAACATACCTATATAATTTTGACCCCCTTAAACCCCACTTTTATATAGTAAAACTGGGGTTTACAGGGGTATACATTATTCTCCTTATTTCTGCTCTAAAACATAGATCGTGGGTACTCGTTAGAACCGCCTCACCGAGGCGGTTCTAACGAGTACCCACAATCGATGTTTTGAGCAGAAATATGAATAATATCAGAATTTTTATCTGAAAATTTTCATTGTTTTGGTGGTAAAATTTTCAATATATTTGAATAGGCGTGTTTTCGTACTGACTAATATTTTTGCGAGTGTGTTCGTTGCTCTCACTTGTCAAAGGAAATGTCTGGGCCCAGTTGTTCAAAGCGTCGATTGCTTAACGAGTTCGTTATGGGTCATTTCGTTAACTGTTTTAGCAGATTCAATAAATAATATTCTGATATTTTTTGCTGAAAAAATGTGAGTAGCTTTTGCACACATTTTTTAGCAAAAAATTTCAGCATTTTTGCGTATCACTTGATGTAAATTTCAACGAATCGTTAACTAACGACATCGTTAGCTTTGAACAACTGGGCCCTGATGTTTATTTAATTTACAGCTGGAAAACAGTGACTACCTTTGATTGGTTATATTAAGACTTCTCATAATATTTTTGCACTGTAAATTTTAACGAATCGTTAACTAACGACATCGTTAGCTTTGAACAACTGGGCCCTGATGTTTATTTAATTTACAGCTGGAAAACAGTGACTACCTTTAAGTGGTTATATTAAGAGTTCGCATAATACCCAGTACTTCTTTACTTAAATATATTACATGTATATACCGTATTCATTCTAAATAGTGAGTTAGACACTGTGGCATATATCTAGATCGGACGGACACAAGGAAACCACATGTAGGACAACGATACACCACATATATCCATAGTCAGACTGTACTGCATTATAAGAAAAAAGAGCCATACACTCATTTATTAGCCTTAAAGATAATTGTACAACATGCGTTGCATTTTCACATTAAAATACTACAAAGATAATACTACAGTGAAGATTGGATATGTTTTATATATTAGATTTAACAGACAATCTTGGTACACTTACTAGATTTTCCGCCATTGTTTACAAGGCAGATAATGTTAACTCTCCTATACACAAAGACCTTGGGGTTTACTCTGAGAGGAAAGCATTTGCATCTAAGGCGAGCAAATTATTTCATTTTAGAGTAGACCCTTTTCAGAAGGGAGCAAAATTTTACGGAGTTGGCCCCTGATAGTACTCGTATATCATATCCCTTAATATAATGGATACCTCTGAAATACATTGTGCCATTTTGCAAAGGGAGGGAAAAAATTTGCTCTTAGACGTAGTTTTCGCAGAGACAATCGACCATCAGTGCTGCAAGCGCTTTGATGGTTTTTTCTTTAATTATGCCTAGTGAACACTTCTCTCTCTCTCTCTCTCTCTCTCATTCTCTCTCTCTCTCTCTCTCTCTCTCTCTCTCTCTCTCTCTCTCTCTCTCTCTCACTTTAGACAGGTTCACTTCTAATCTTAGGGCTGTCTGGTTTGCTTTTTAGCATTACTCCATTTTTATAGAAATTCCTGTATTTGATACAAACAGTGCAGATCCTGATCAGACGCCGCATTCTGCTCTGTGTCTACACTTTTTGCTAATGTCCCTTTTATGGGATGCTAAGCATAAAAGGGTTAAAAATGCTCGATGGGAAGGGTTTCGAATAGTTTAATGTCAGCGTAATTTCTCTGGGAGGTATTCCATACCAGTTAAATAATGCCCTCGAAATCTTACCCTCCAGTCCCCTGTGATGGGTTCCGAGTCCAGAAGAGCAAAATCGGGATCGCTGTCTCCTTTCTCATTCACGTACACCATTCCACCTATACCTGAAATAAATGGAACACTGTTACGCGAAAACGGGCCTTTGCTGATAAACAGTCTTCCATGAAAAAGATTAGTCTGCCACTCAACAAGTCTTACCACCAGTGAATTTTACAGCAACGTTGCTTGTGTGTGTGTGTGTGTGTGTGTGTGTGTGTGTGTGTGTGTGTGTGTGTGTGTGTGTGTGTGTGTGTGTGTGTGTTCATTGTTTTATAAGGAAACATTGCATCACATGAAATTCCTCATGGTTTCCCAACCATCCTGCCCCACCACCTGGTTCAACCTGTTTTTTTTTTTTTTTGTTTTGTTTTTTTTTTTTTTTTTTTGTTTATATATATATATATATATATATATATATATATATATATATATATATATATATATATATATATATATATATATATATATGTGTGTGTATGTATATATATATAGGTGGAATGCGGGGTTTGCCTGAATTACTAAAACATTTCATCTAACGGTTGTGTTTAAACACAAAAACGAGTTACGAAAACATTTCATCTAATGGTTGTGTTTAAACACAACCATTAGATGAAATGTTTTCGTAATTCAGGCAAACCCCGCATTCCACCTTTTTATAGAAATAGCTCAGGGATTTTATTTTTATTTATTAAACCGCCAGTGAAAAGGGACGGAGCCGAATGCTGTGCAAACACATTATGTTCTGCTAATTATTGCATCCTGTGTTGTCGACATCACTCGGCAATTCTTTTTTCCTCCTACGATTCATGCAAAAATGTTTGTAGATTTGTATCTTGACGTAATATTAGACGCTGTTCAATATTTATTTCGCGAGTAAAACTGGTTTAAGCATTACCACCGCCCCCAAACTCACCCCATTATTTTTTTCTGACCTTTTCAAGGCGGTTCCTCTGTTGCAGTTTTTCGTAATTTGTGCGTAGAAGGTTGTTTCATACAGTCGAACTTCAATGGCTCGAACATTTTGGGACCGTGAAAACTTGTTCGAGACATGGGTAGTTCGAGCCACGGAGGGTTCGTCATGGTGCCAGGTTAGGAAGTAAATGGGGATGATTTGGGGATTTTATTTTCGATCTTCTATAAAATAATGGTATGTTGGGTGTACTCATTAGAATCGCCTCGACGAGGCGATTCTAATGAGTACACACAACATACAATTTCATGATTAAATAAGAAAATATCCTCAAATATTTGTTTTCTGGAGCTATCGGAAGAATTTCGTAGGGACTAAAAACGAGTTCGAATCATCCATAGTAAACGAGCCATCGTTGTTCGAGCTATTGAGGTTCGACTGTATGTTGCATTTGTTTTGTAAATGTTTTTTCCTCATCTCTACTTCTTTCGGTGCCTCGGGAAGGTTGTGTTCCCTGATGAGCCAGTAACTCATGACACACGGGATCTGTCCTTGGGTTCATTGTGTGAGGAGTGAATGTTTGCTGCACACTACACTCCTTTTATTTTAAGGTCTGAATATACTTGATTTGGAGTTTCTCAATGATATTTTTTTGTTTTAAACAATAAATCCAAATACTCTAGAATATTTTAAAATTAATGATAAATGTCGAACATATCTTTTAGTTGGGCTGTTAATGCATTGCCTCGACTGGACCCTGAGCATTTGCCTTGCCGAGTTCGAGGAGCAGAGCGTGTTGTTTGGACATAGGTTTCCGCCACATAGCCCTCGTCCCAACGCACTCGATGAGGAATTGCTTCTTATTGTTGCTTATTGGTACGATATATGATTGTGAGATTTCCTGGATATCTTCACTTATAATTTGACACAATGAAATGTAACTAATTAACAAGGTTATATAAAAAACGTTTCCTTTTTACAGAATAGCAAAATATTTGCTTGCTATTGAAATTTTATTTGACACACATATGGCCATACATTTGATTGTATGTAAATAATTGATAACAAAGCTAATAAAGTAGAAAGAAACTCAAATAAATTGTGTTTAAAGTTGTCACTCACAACTGAAACAATTCATTTAATCCTTAAGTGCTAGGCAAATTTGTAACACGGGACCTTCTAAAAACGATATGTTAATTTTAAGAGAAAATAAGACTTGGTAAGGTAGATGATTCACATGAAATGGAAAGCCTTATTTTCTCTGAAATATAAAAAAAAGAATGTTTCAAGTGTTTTCTGCTGTACACTGTTATTGTGATTAGCGCGTTAATGTTTAAAACAAAATAGGAAGTGAGCTCCCCTTTCTAATGGCTCTCAAACGAAGTATAGCGCGCTAAATGCAAATAACCTTCAAATGTCCTATTCCACATCCTTTCAACGACTTTGACTCCATTCCGAGGGTCTTCACCTGCTTCGAGTGTTTCACTGAGCGCATGGGCGTAGAGAATGAAAGAGTTGTAATGGCCGATGTTGTAAATATTGACCTAAAACAATCATGATATCATGATAAAAAGCAAATGAAAAAACATTCCAGGTCAAATGTTGTTTATTTAGGATTTATTCACAGTCTGAAGGAAAACACACATCGATTAATATTATAACAAAACGAGCCGGGGCACAGGTTTCCTACTAAATTGCATGTGTATCCATCGAGGACAGATCAGCCTGCGCATTCGCTGTCTGCCTTAAGAAGCTGTGTACGCTTAGCTACTCAGAGAGCCTTCGAAGACTTTGATCAGTCTGTGCGGAAGCGCAGGCTGATCTGAGTCTTCGCTGGGTGTACATGCAATTTTGTTGGAAATCCTGTGGCCCAGCTGAAAAAACATAGAATAAAGAGTGTATCACGCTGAGCAGTTTGATGAAAAGTTTATGAACATCGGTTTGAAAAAAAAAATAAGAAAGTTACTAGGCTTATGATCCAGAAAACGCTTTCATGGAAGTTGCCATTTCTGTGTGTACGGGAAGTTATAACTGCCTAATTATATATACAAGAACTGAATAAATCATGTATCAAACAATACTGTATTGCTATATACCTGCAAATAAGTTCATTTGCAGAAAATAGCAGAAACCTTACATAGGCGGCATATTCCTGTCAAGAGAATAATTTTGTGTATCAAAAATTAAATATTCTAAATGGCGGTGCCCTCGCTCACAGTAAAAAAAACTTTTATATCTTTATTTCATAACTGGTTTTGATCAAATCCGCACCAAGATATTTGTGTTCAGTATACACTGCATTTAGCGGGTATTTCTCTTTAACATTTAAACCATGCATTATGTATTTCGTAGCTTGATAAAATGACGTAATGGAACTAATGACTGATTAAGTCATTAGACAAAGAATTAATAACGTAGGCGATATGTTTCTTACATACCTAAGCTTTGATAGATATTTATTTTGCAATAAAGCGAATCAAAATTTTCAAATTGCCCTGAAGTATTCGTCAAGTACCAATATTTTTACTTACCTGAACGACGGACCCGAGCAAACAGTGTAGATCCCGATCAGATGCCACAGAATGCGACGTCCGATTAGGTCTACATTGTTTTAGGTCTACACGGTTTTCAGACAAATCAGCGGGTAGTAGAATTTTAGGACATGTGTGGTAAGGGATGTGCACATACTTAGGATAAGCACCATACCTCCGATCTTTCCGGCCAAACATAACCATAACTGTCAACAGCTCGTTGCATCACTTCTTCTTCAAATGCGATGAACTCGTCTGTTACTGGTCGGCGAGGTCGAATTACCATCACTGACTGATACAACTCTTTTGCTGCCTACAAATGAGCCGCGACGTGAAAATAAAAACTAACCATTATGAAAACACGCCTATTCAAATATATTGAAAATTTTACAACCAAAAAAAGGAAAATATTCAGATAAAAAATTCTGATATTTTTCATATTTCTGCTCAAAACATAGACTGTGGGTACTCGTTAGAACCGCCTCGCCGAGGCGGTTCTGACGAGTACCCACATTCTATGTTATTGAGCAGAAATAAGAACAATAATGTAAACTTATGTAAACCCCAGTTTTACTATATAAAAGTGGGGTTTGAGGGGGTCAAAATTATATAGGCATGTTTTCGTGATTTTTCGAATGTGTGTGCCCAACAAAGACTCAAATCAGCCTGTGCATTCGTGCAGTCTGATCAGCGTCTCCGTTGTCCGCACGAAAACACTTTGCATTCTTCCATTACGAAAACACGCCTATTCAAATATTTTGAAAATTTTACCACCAAAAACTGAAAATTTTTCAGATAGAAATTTTGATATTTTTCATATTTCTGCTCAAAACATAGATTATGGGTACTCGTTAGAACCACCTCGCCGAGGCGGTTCTACCGAGTACCCATAATCTATGAGCAAAAATAAGAAAATATTTGTATACCCCTGTAAACCTCAGTTCTACTATATAAAAGCTGGGGTTAAAGGGGGGGGGGTTAAAATTAATAGGTATGTTTTCGTGATGGTTATCAAATGCGCCTGCAAATGTTCAGGCTGATCTGAATCTTCGCTTGGTGTACATATCTGCAGGTACGTTTTTCGACGTTATGGCTCAAATATTATGAGTCACGCCCTGAGACAAGGAGTCTGGCTTAGCCTGCCAGGCCGCACCATCCGATAAGAACCTTTGCTATACATCGATATATTCTACAGTATCCAAGAAATCTGTAAGCGGACAGCGAAGGCCCTGATCAGACTGCGCGGTTCCGCAGTCTGATCAGGACCGTCGTTGTCTGCATATACCCCGAAGGCAGATTTTCTCATGGGGGGGCTCAAATGTAGTTTCACAAGTATACTGAACCACAAAAGAAACGTCCAGGAGTTTATATGCAATTTTCTTGACGCTGTCACTTCATGGTTCCAAATTGTTTTAGTGTTGAATGATATCGACATCTAACAGCATCAATCGTATGATGGCACGATTCTAAGCTTGGCAGACGTCTTATTTGTTTTCTTCCAAGAACACTGAATTTCATTAGTTCCGTTCCAACAGAGCAAATTGTTTGTTTAAACTGGTCTCCGATTACGCGTACGTTAGCAAACAGTACTATTCGGTAGAATATTCGCGACAATAACCTTTCACCCCGAGTTTCTGACATGGACTCTTCCATCTCTGATTTTGGACACATCCATTGTTGCAAATAGGGATTCAGTCAAAAAAAAAGTAACAAAATGGCAAAGGATGGAGATTCTGATAAGACGGTTCATTACAAAAAAAAGTAAGAGAAAAGTCAAGGGAGTGCCACAATCACAAACCGCAGCCCTTCCCAGACACCAAGAGGAAGAGGAAACCGACAAATCCAAACAAACACAAAATCGAACAAACGCACAAAAAGCACTAAGATTAGCTCTCTCTTCCCCAAGCGAGGTATTCGCAATGCTAAAAGGGCTGAAAACACACAAGAACAAAATAACACAAGGTAAGACATAAAACAAATCGCCTTGTACAATAAACCATAAAGCAACAAAGAGTAAGACTAACACCGGGACCACCGCCTAAGAACGTTCAGTATAGTAAACCACCGGGCGTGGGTCGGAGGGGGGATTTTCTCTTGTAAATACAGTGGAACCTCGATAATTCAAAGTCGAAGGGACCAAACAGTTTTGTTTGAATTATTGAGACTTTGAATAACTGAGGGTTAAAATGCATACATATATTTCAGTTGGGACTTCAAAATGATTTTGAATTATTGAGAATTTTGAATTATTGGCGTTTGAATTATCGAGGTTCTACTATATGTAAAGGTATTGTTTTTCTTTTCAGTAGATACACGGAGATGACGGTTACCTTTTCTGTTGCTAGTATCTTTGTTTGTTAACTCTGGTCCTAATTTGCGTTGTTTGTGCTATATTAGATACGTGTGAACATAGTTTAGCTACTGGAATGATAAAATATGTCAATTATTTTTCAGGTAATTTTTTTAGCCAATCACAGCCAATTAATTGCATCTGTCTCTTTTTTGGGCTGAACACATACTGAGTTCAGGGTGTCTAATCAGCCTATTATTGTCCAGGTCTGTCTTCAATCCTTGCTCGCAATGCTTGTCCTAAACTTGAACAACAATTTTACTCCATGCGGTGTCTGATCATGGTCAAAGCTGTCTATTCAGGCCTCGCTGTCTAAACACTTTGCGTACATATGGTACTTCGATGATTTGTGTGCAAATATTTGAGCTTTAACGTGACTATAGGGCTTTCAGACATGTGCCCCCAGGTTCAATCTGATCAGAGTTGTCAACCTTTGGACATTTGAGGATCAAGGCGTCCACAGAAGGTCAAAACAAACTCTGACCAGACAACATAGATGCACGGGCTGATCTTAGCCTTCGCTAGGGACGCATTTCGCATGTCAGAAAGTACATTTTTCCTCGTTGTTGCTCAATTTATCGATACAATGTTTAGAAACAACTCCTACCGAATCGAGTTCATCATCCCTTTTCCAAAAATAGTCCCCCAACATTGGATCGCCTGGTATGGAGTAGAAGAAAATGAAGGCATATTCACCGACCGCCATTCCAATGTCTTGTGCCAGTAAGACCATCTGTCTGAAAACGTCACCATTGCAGCATACCAGGAATACTGTAAGTAAATAATTCCAGCTCATCATCTTTGTACACATTTCACGCAATTTGATTGGTTAAAGAAAAAGTTTTACACAGACGCTAAGAATCTTCACTGGGAACAACATCACCAAGACACGCCTATATAATTTTGGTCCCCTAAAGCCCACTTTTGTACAGTAAAACTGGGGTTTACAGGGTTATACAATAGTTTGTTTATTTCTGCTCAAAAGCATAGTTTTTTTATCTGAAAAATTTCACTTTTTGGCGGTGAATGTTTTCTATATTTTTGAATAGGCGTGTTTTCGTAATGTTTTGGATGGCCAATGATGCAAAGTTTCTTCATACAGACCATGAAGACTCTGATCAAACTGCGCGGATGCGCAGGCTGATTCGAATCTTTGTTGGGCGCACATGATTGAAGGCAAGCTTTCTGACATTGTGGCTCATTTGCTGTTTCCAAAACATGGAGATGCTTTACGGAAACACGCTATTTCAAATGTATAGAAAATTTCACCTCCAAAAACTAAAAATTTTCAGATAAAAAAAAAAAAAAAAAAAAAAAAAAAACTCTGATATTTTTTTTCATATTTCTGCTCAAAACATAGATTGTGGGTACTCGTTAGAACCGCCACAGCGAAGCGGTTCTAACGAGTACCCACAATCTACGTTTTTGAGCGGAAATAAGAAAAATAACGTGTACCACTGTAAACCCCAGTTTTACTATATACAAGTGGGGTTTAAGGGAGTCAAAATTATATAGGCATGTTTTCGTGATGCTCAGAAAAGGCCACAGTCTCGGAGCACAGGTTCCCAAGGCATCGAATAAGGATTTGTGGTAGGTAAAGACATAACAATACAGTAGAACGTTTGAAGGGTCAGTAGCAATAATTAGATTTTATAAATGGCCGGTGCCTATCAATGTCTGTGGTCGGGCTCATCGTGATTCTATTTGTGGTTTTCTTGTGTTCTATCTTCAGCTTGCCATTGAGCGCTTTGCTTTGTTTCATCACAGTGTTTTTGATTATATGTGTTTCACGGTGATGTTTCACTGACGAGGTAGAGAACCCCTATGTGGACCGAACATATACATGTATTTGTAATTTGGAGCTGCATCAGAATTAAGAGTGATGTTTCACGCGAATAAAACTTATTTAACGCCCCCCATCCCCAAGCTGTTTTTCTGCTGATCGTTCCAAGGCCGTTCTGCTATTGCAGTTCTTCTTTGTTTGTGCGTCTGTGACTTCATAAACATGGCGTTTGTGTTATCCTTATTTGTTCCATATCTCTCCATCTTTTAGGCCTCGGGAGGACTGTGCTTCATCATTGTGGCATCATCCTGGGTAACTTTATTATATTTGAGCCCGCGCATCACAAAACCTACAATAAAACTTGTGCTACCAGCGAAGACTCAAATCAGCCTGCGCATCCGCTCAGTTTGATCAGTCTTCGCTGATCGCATGTGCTTTTTACAGCTTCAAGGCTATCCAAAGAGGGATAAATGAGAACCCAGGCCATTCTGGATGAATGAACAGTCTGATCTGAGTAGTTGCTGGTTACACTGGTCTTATTTTAGGTTTTGTCATGCGCTGGCTCCTTTTTAATTACCATTTTCAAATTACATCTCGTGTACTTTTATTTGCTTATTTATAGAAACATATGTTGTTAACAGAAGATCCACCTTGGAACGGTCAACAGTAACAGCGGACAATAAAGTATCTAATCTTGGACCTTCATCCTGATATACCTCTACATATGTACCAACAAGTCGATGCAATTCAAATGAGTACCAACAACATATGCTTTGATAAAGAAAATCAGAAAACGAAAATATCGCGTAAGTATCATTAAATAATAATCTCTTAAGTCAACATCTTATCTTTCTCTATAGTACTTATCAGGTGGATATTTTACTACGAGATTTTTCCAGTAATTATGAAAATCCTAGGCGCACAGTGTGGTAATTAGGTTGAATACGGTACCTATAATAGCGGCAGCATTAAATCGAGAAGAGAACTAACAGACAAACACGAATTTAAACAGAAGATCCACCTTGGAACGGTCAACAGTAACAGCGGACAATAAAGTATCTAATCTTGGACCTTCATCCTGATATACCTCTACATATGTACCAACAATTCTCTTTTGTTTGAACAGTAAATCGACATAAATCTCGGATTTCGATAGGTCTTGCTGATTTTTTTTTTTTTTTTTTTTTTTTTTTTTTTCAAAGCAAAGGTGCAGAAAGCGAAAAGACACAAAATCCATCCGACCTGAATAAATGGATTGCACAAACGAAAAAGAACTATAACAGAAATATAGCAGTAAAACAAACGACAAATATAATGCTGGGGTGGGAACTTAACCCTTTCACCCTGAAATTTCTCAAATGCGCTAATCCACATTATGAAAACACGCTTATTCTAATGTACTGAAAATTTTACCAACAAACATTGAAACTTTTCAGATAAAAAATTCTGATATTTTTTCATATTTGTGCTCAAAACGTAGATTGTAGGTACTCGTTAGAACCGCCCTGTAAACCCCAGTTTTACTATATAAAAACGGTGTTTAAGGGAGCCAACATTATATAGACATGTTTTCGTGATGATCTATGAATTAGGGCACATCCACTTACACATATAGGAGTGCCAGTCAAAATAAAAAAAAAACAGACTGGCAAACAGTATAGATCCAGATGAGACGGCTAGTTATGAGATCATTATGTACTAAGATCGGTCAGATCGGTCTGTAGTGGGAATCCCTATCTCATTAGTAGATCAACACAGAAAACATAAAATTTTCAAAGTGAGAATAGAAAATAAAGGGCTCGGCTACAAAATACAAGTCAGAGCTAACGAAAACTACTAATATGGCCACGATGAGTCCAACCACAGGCGAGTAATGTCAGGCACCAGTCTTCTAGACAATGCTCATTATTGAGAAGTTAGTTCGCCTAATCGATTATCAGTCGTGAAAATGGCAGCAAATTTGTTAACCTTGATTGTGTTAAGCCCTGACATTACGTAAACATGCCTATTTAAATAGTCTGAAAAAATTTACCACCAAAAAATGAAAATTTTCAGATAAAAAATTCTGATATTTTTCTTATTTCTGCTCAAAACGTTGATTGTTGGATACTCGTTAGAACCGCCTCGACGAGGCGGTTCTAACGAATACCCAAAATCTATGCTTTTGAGCAGAGATAAGAAAAATAATGTATACCCCTGTAAACCCCAGTTTTATTATATAAAAGTGGGGTTTAAGGGGGTCAAAATTATATAGGTATGTTGTCGTGATGGTATTATTTTTTAAGCCCTTTTATGCCGAGTGGACGTTTTTCTCCCACCTCCTTGAATAGGTCCATTTCCTATAAGAAATGTCTGGTTAGTTTTCTTTGTTACCATCTTTTGTAGAATTTCTTTATTTAATGCAAACAGTGTAGACCCTGATTAGACGCCGCGTTCAGCGACTTCATTTTTTTTCTAATGTCCCTTTTACGGGAGACCAGGCTTACGTGGGTTAATTTGTATGTATAAAAACGTCAATCTTTTTGTGTGAATGTTTTTAATTGCTGTGGAACTTAATGAAACTTAAAGCGATAGCAACAGAAAACAACTAGCTGAAGCTCGAAGAGACTGACCAAAGGCACGTAAATTTATGCATAATGCATATTTGTTTCTAAAACAGATTTAAGAGCGAGCAGTCATTCAGTCTGCGATCCGATCCGACTCACTTCATGCATTAATAGAGTGGAGCAAAACTGTTGGGTTAATCGGTTACTCATCGAACATAATATTTGTCGCACAATGTCTACATGTACTTGATCTACATTCCAAGGCGACATAAAATTTATGTTATGATTTATTCTAACTAGCTGATGAGATTTTGATGTCTTACTTCCAACTCATGTCAACTGGGGTGTATGAAAATGGTAACAAGCAGAGTTCTTTGATTTACCAGTTCCCGGTCGTAAAACGTCATCATATATAGAAGTCATATAAATACAGTCGACTCCCGTTATCTCGAACTCGCTTATCTCGAATAACCGCTTATCTCGAAGTGAAAATCTGGTCCCTGTTTTAACACAGATATCTACCAACAGGCAATAAAATATTGTGGAAAAGAGGAGAAATTGCTCCTTAGGAGCAATTTCTCCTCTTTGCCACAATATTTTCAAAATGTCTCTAACTTAGGAGGCAGATTACATATTCATTCTGTTAAAGGTAGTTGTTCGATTAATTGTTTTCCTGAGTCCGCAAATCTGATATGTCGAAGTACGGATATCTCGAACTGTTTCATAGAGTCCCTTGGAGTTCGAGATAACGAGAGTCGACTGTACAAAGGATAACAATGCTCAGGAACCGATATAATTACCTAACACCTTCCGTTCCAAGACATCAAAGGGAAAGAAAGACGCATTTAAAATAACGGCACCACAATCAAAACACTACAAGCAGAAAGCCAAAAGGACAGTTTCTCCCCCAAAAAATGGCCAACGGCTATCCAAAATAAAATTGCACCAAGACAAACATGCAAAGACAAACAATGACAGATATAGTAAACCACAGCAGAAGCACCACCTTGGAACGGTCAGTAAAAATATTTCTAGGGGTGGGTGGAGCTTAAGTCGATTGTACGTGTCCACAACCCTCGCCCTTAGTTCTGCCGTCGTGGTATACACAAGACATTTATTTAGCCCGCGTGAAGGGTTCCTCATCAGTGCAACGTCTCTGAGAACATAAAAATCAAACGAATACAGAGATGAAAAAACGATGAGGAATCGACAGCAAGAAATAACTGAAGTGCTGAAGCAAAAGAAAACCAACAGTAAGACTCCGGTGGGCCCGACCGGAGCCAGAGCAACAGGCACCAAGTCTGCAGTACTGAAATTGTCCCAATGTGTGTGTGTGTGTGTGTGTGTGTGTGTGTGTGTGTGTGTGTGTGTGTGTGTGTGTGTGTGTGTGTGTGTGTGTGTGTGTGTGTGTGTGTGTGTTTTATTGGACCTATTTCTCCGTGTTCTGCCTATGTGCAAGAAATGAGCCGCAAGGTAAGTAACGTGTTTTCTGACGTGTGTCCAACGAAGACTCAAATCAGTCTGCGCTTCTGCAGTCTGGTCAAAGTCTTCGCTGTTCGCATGAATAGACAGTGCATTCTTGGCTATCCAAAATGCGCCCAGTAAAATTCTAATCAGACTGTTCGTCCTTCTGAATGTACGCTTTCTTGGGTTACGGCTCGAACATTCATATCTTACATTTTTATACTGCACCATGAAAACATACCTACATAATTTTGACCCCCTTAAACCCCACTTTTATATAGTAAAACTGGGGTTTACAAGGGTAGACATTACTTTTCTTATTTCTGCTGAAACACATAGATTGTGGGTACTCGTTGGAACCGCCTCAGTGGTTCTAACGAGTACCCATAATCTATGTTTTGAGCAGAAATATGAAAGATATCAGATTTTTTATCTGAAAACTTTCAGTTTTTGGTGGTGAATTTTTCAATATTATTGAATAGGCGTGTGTTCGTAACGTAAAATTTGTGATTGAAATGATTATAAGACGATGCGACTCCTCTCTTACCATATCTTCTACTTTCCCTTGAAATATTAAAACACAAAGCAAAGATAGGTTATATTCTCATTAATGATAATCGCTTAGCTAAAACATTAATGCCTACTAAAATAATTTTAGACTAACCAGGAACTGACGGTAGCTAATTAGTTGGCGTTCAAGACAGATTACTTTTAGAAGTCGGTGAGCTGCAATCTGTGATGTATGCATACAATTGCCTTCAATTTTTTATTCACTAATGAGTGCATAGTGCATGGCCTGTGCGAAAATTGTACGCAAGGAACTCAGACCATACTGCTACCAGTGTGCAGGCTCAACTAAGGCCCTAATCAAACTGGGCAGATGCGCAGGGTGAGCTGGCCTTTCGTTGTTTTCGCTATGGTAAAAGACTCTTTGAACACACTTCACGCGCTGTGGCTGCAGCCGACATGGGCTCGAAACCTCGCTCTGACCGGTAGTACATATATATTTTTAAACGCTTCTCTGCACACATATGCTAATTTCAATACACGTTCCTAACACTATATGTTTATTTAGAGCCAAGTGATTTTCAGATAACCGATATAATTATGTTTCAAAATTATGTACTGGTCGTTTTACAGGTCACTTTGTAACATGACCGAAATGACTGAAATTCGTGTTCATATAAAAATGCTGCACTAATCCTGATATAGATAGATGCAAAGCCGATATTTGATGATTTTTGTGATATACGTTTACATGGAGTTTAGTTGATTTCAATGATCATATTATTCAAGAGGGTTAAGCTTTTAAAGCTATGACACTGTCGATAAATGATAACAACTGTCATCTTCTAATACCAAGGCATACATTTCTGCTGTAAAAAATATGGTGGAACAGGGTGAAGGATATAGCCAGTAGTACATGTACACGCATATCCAAACGCAACATGCAAGCAATTTCTGAAGACGCATTACTGCATAAAAAGCAGTGTCGCACGTTATTAACAGCCGTGCATTAACCGGCGAAAAGCCGTGTATTAACAAGGCAATTCACGCGCTGTTAATGCACGGCTACGCAACTTTCAATATGATCGTACCGGGGCCACACATTTGCTGCCGTTACGAGATGTGTACTGCCCGGCCCAAGAACGAGCATAGTCCGTGGAAATTACGTCCGCGAGACATCGGTGAAAAGGCGAAACAAAATAGTGCAAGAAATAACGCGAAATGTAGCAAATGTTTTCAGTTTTTATGCAATAATAGCGATCGAACATGTTTTTTCAATACATTAACATACGTCAGTTCCCTTTGGAGGTGCCTTCGGTTTTCAACACCTCCCACGAGACCTGGCGAATGTTAATGCATGAAAAACCATGTTTGATCCCTATATTAGCACCCCAAAAAGATTTGTGTTAGGTTTTTACCTCATTTGCTCAGTATGCACAGGATCCCTGAGCTATTTTTCTCCAGTACATATGAAGTTCATTTTGTATGTTTCAGAGTTTTTATTGTTTTAACCCTTCAGTCCTGCAGATCAAAACAGATATCTTTGCAAACAGTGTAGATGAGACAGCTCATAATGAGCTAATTGGATATACACTTCTTGCTCTTCTGTTCTTGTGTTTTCACCGATACCCCGTTCGCATTAATGAACATGCCCAAGTTCAAACAGGGAAGAGTACATGTCAGAAATTCGGGGGTAAAAGGATTGGTTTTAGATTATCAAACCTCTTGACAGAGTCTTTGCCTCATTTAGCACTCTCAGTAGCTCCGCTCTTAAGTCTGGTTTTCTGGGACTGAAAAGGAAGTGCGTTCGAAAGGACTCCTCGGGCGCTGAAGCTTTTCTGTAAATAAAGTAATTTAAAATATTTAAAGAGAAACAAACCATGCTACGAGTACATGTGACTTAAAAGTTGACACCTGAGCAACTTTTGATATACCCTTTTACCTTTTGTTATCTAAAAATTCTGTTTCCGAAATGAAATCTAGCTGCTACCAATTTTGCTATAAAATGGTCTTGAGGGCTGGATAATAAAATGTTGTGGGAGAAATATCAAATAGATGGTTTGCTAACTAGGCTACTAAGTTAAGTTAGGTCAAGGGAGACAATTATGTTATCAACTAAACAGTGACTGTAATCTAATGGATTAAATACTGATATATTTACATTTTTATAACTTAATGACATGCAGGTATATTTGTTTTACAACTGTATGTAGATTCTTCAGAAATTTATGGAGAACATAAAATTATTTTCATGAAACTTTGAGTATCCCAATGCTTATTCTAGATAATTTTATAGAGACTTTCATCTTGGAACGAAAGTTAGCCCGCTGTGAATTTTGTTAAAGTAGCCCAGGTATCAACCTTTAAGTCAGCACAGGATATGAGCCGCAACGTCAGAAAACGTACCTTCTGACATGTGCGCCGTACGAAGACTCAAATCAGCCTGCGCATCCGCGCAGTCTGATCAGGGTCTTCGTTGTCCGCGTCAAAAAACTTCACACCCTCGGCTTTCTAAACTGCGTCCAATGAAGATTCTGATCAGATTGCGTGAATGCACAGGCTGATCTGAATCTTCGCTGGGCAAATGTCCAAAGGTACGTTTTCTTACGTTGCGGCTGATATCTGTATGAGCCCACTCATCAAAGGAATCTGATGAGAAATATTGTTTGTTGCTACATGTAGTTGAATACTGCAGGCAACCAGCAAATACTCTGTTGTGGCCTATTTTCTCTAAAAACTACAAAAATAAAACAAATTGTCGTCTACTGTAGTTCTGATTTTAAGTGTTAAACTAGAAATGTGTTGTGAAACAATATGCACCCAAACGCCAAAGCTGAAAAGAGGCATAACTCTGACAAAATTAATCCGATCTTTTCGAAAGTCAATAAGGTGATTTACTCCTCAGCCGATAGAAATTCACCAAGTTTCAAGGCCAAAGTTCGAATAGTTATCAAGAAATCTTGTTCTCAAGAAAAGCCTGACGAGCGGGCAGACGGATAGTCAAAAGACCTAAAAGGAGTATGACACTCCAACTTCTTTAAATAAGGGGGCATAACAAAGGGGATGGATACATCTTCAGGGGAGGAAACTGTGTCAGATTTTTTTTGAATCCCTTCTGAAAGGGACTGGAGTGCATGAAAGCAAACTGGAAGTCATGAAAAGTGTCGCCTTTGTAAAAAAGCGGACATTTTACAAGTAGCACCAGTCGCCTTATTATATTATTTTGTAGTATTACAAGGCCGAACCAAAGTCTTTGTAATTAGACAGTTCACTTGTCTAAAATGATACCAACTTCTAAAACCTTAATGGTAATCACAGAGGACGCGATTTCTTGATTGTTTGTTTGAGCCACAACGTCAGAAAACGGGCCTTCATCACGAAAACGTGCCTATAAAATTTTGACCCCTTTAGACCCCACTTTTATAAAGTAAAACTGGGGCTTACAGGGGTATACATTATTGATTTTATTTCTGCTCAAAAACAAAGATTGTGTGTACTCGTTAGAACCGCCTCGGCGAGGCGGTTCTAACGAGTACCCACATTCTATGTTTTGAGAAGAAATATGAAAATGTCAGAGTTTTTTATCTGAAACTTTTCAGTTTTTGGAGGTGAAATTTTCTATATATTTGAATAGGCGTGTTTTCGTAATGTTAGACATGTGCTCAAAGTGAAGATTCAGGTCTTCGCTAGGCGCATTTTAAGAAAGTCAAATTTGCTAAATTTATTTATGCGGCGACGAAGCCTCTGATCAGACTGCGCAAACTAAGGCTGATTAAGTCTTCGCCTTGGGTGCACGTGTCAGAAGGTACTTTTCTCACGTTGCAGCTCATTAGAATGTGTTACGTACAATATTGGAGACTTCAGGGCATGTGTTCCTTTAATGAGAGTTCAAATGACATTGCTACCGTATTTAGTCCTACTGCTTTCGACATATTCCAGAAAATCGGTTTGCGCATGGCCTTTACAACTTTATCAAGATTTACTGTTAAACCGCTTGTCGTTACTGCCTATGCAACAATAGTTTATGCAATCCATTTGTTTAAATAAATGGAATATGTAAGTTTTTCCTACAATCAAATGACTTCAAGTTATGGAAATATCGATAGGGTTGGTCGTTTAGTTACCGGACATCAACAAATTCTACTTTTAAAATTTCTGATTTTTTTTTCACAATATTGTTACGGA
Source organism: Anodontia alba (assembly GCA_964016985.1). Lineage (NCBI taxonomy): Eukaryota > Metazoa > Mollusca > Bivalvia > Lucinida > Lucinidae > Anodontia > Anodontia alba. The sequence continues at coordinate 8,360,643 of OZ024821.1, forward strand.
ACACATTTAACTAAAAATAATTGGTGAAAGCAAAATAATATTTTGTAATAACAATGTAAAAATATTCAGTTTACTAAAAAAATTAGGTCAGACTCATTTTTGGCAAAAGAATTATTTGCATGGTAAATATTTGAAACCGAAGCACGAAAAGAGAAAAAGACAAATAGATCTCGATAAGATATTGCTAATTACAATTGCATACAGTATGAAAATTCATAGCGAAAAAGGATTCTCCGAAAGCTGTGGAAAGCGAATTAAATATTCAAACAGGTATAAAAGATCAAACATGTTGCACTTCCAAATAGGATCAGGGTCTACAATGTGTGTTATTCGTCCAGCGAGCTTTAGCGACATCTCAAGGTATGTAGCTTAAGTATTAGGAAAACCAGATCTATACCAAACTTGAAGACTCGGGTCAGATGCCGAAGAAAGCATCTTTACTGTTTGCCACACATTCAACAGTTTCTAGACACATTAACAGGTTGTAAGCTACAATTGCTAAAATTTCAGAATCTAAGTTTTTAAGTGTACTTTTCCATCTTTGAATTCGGAAACATCCATTATTACAAATAGGTAAATCGGCCAAAAAAATAAAACAGACTGCCAAAGAGTGCAGATCTAGACAAGACGGCTCGTTACGAGCCATTTCATCTGAATCTACACTGTTTGCATAAGTATCTGCATTTGTCTGTAGTGCTAAAAACGATTAAGAGTCATGTGGCGGTGGTAAAATGTTTCCCCGTATCACTGTAAAATACCCATATATATTACGGTAAAATATACTGACAGCTTGCTGCTAGCGCATTTACCGTAAATTTTACGGGCACCTGTAGAACTTTTGCAGAATTTACCTGGTAGGATTGGGTAAGGATGGGTAAGCTTTAGATACGGTGTGGAAGCTCACATACCTACTAAGTCCTACTTTACCTATCTTGCCCTACTCTGCTCTACCATGCGTGATCATTCCTGTAAACCATCAAAACACGCCTATATAATTTTGATCCCATTAAACCCCATTTTTATATAGTAAAACTGGGGGTTACAGGGGTATACATTATTTTCTTATTTCTGCTTAAAACATAGATTGTGGGTACTCGTTAGAACCGCCTCGCCGAGGCGGTTCTAACGAGTACCCACAATCTATGTTTTGAGCAGAAATATAAAAAAAATATCAGCGTTTTTGTGTCTGAAAAGTTTTAGATTTTGGAAGTGAAAATTTTTATATATTTGAATAGGCGTGTTTTCGTAATGCAATCTACAGGCACCCGTAAAATGTATGAAAAATGCGCTGGCAGCCAGGTGCCAGTAGTTTACTGTAAAATCTATGGGATTTTTATTAAAGGGTAATTCATCATAGTGCGGGATGTTTTGTTGTTTTCCTTGGGATCATTGCGCCAATTCTGGTTCATCTAGCTTGGGAAATCGAGGCTCACTTAAGCCAGTGCTATGAGGCGTATGCAGCTCTACACACTAAATTGCTGTCATGTGACGATTTTCAACTCTTTCACTGCCGCAGGCGATAATAGTAGGCTTTTGCAAACAGCATAGATCAAGATGAGACGGCTCTATGAGCCGTCTCATCTGGATCCACGCTGTTTGACATTCAGTCTTTCAACTTTACATATAAACGTCTTTCCAAACGATAGTTTGTTAAAATGAAAAAAAGCAGACGACAAATGTCGTCTGAAATTTGGCACCGAAAGAGTTAATCAAACTGATATTCTGATTTTCGTTCTTAAATATATTCTTCAACCGTTACAGATTTTATTGCTATAAAGTTCGCAGATAAGAACAAGAACGGCCTCTAATTATTTCAGGTAATTAGGATAACGACCGATAAGTTTGCGACGGAAATGCAACATGTTAAGTTGCGCTATACTAGGCAAGCAGGCTTAAAGCGGGTTGGAACAGCGAAGGACCAGGAAAGAAGCGACCTGCGCATTAGTACGGTTTGCTCATAGCTTAAGCGCTTTTGCGATTTATTCTAAGGTGTCTATCTTTCTAAACGAATAGAAAATCTTCACAAAAACATGCCCTATATATTGTTTACCCAATTAACCCCACTTTTATATAGTAAAACTGGGATTTACAGAGGTATACATTATTTTTCTTATTTCTGCTCAAAAAAATAGCTTGTGGGTACTCGTTAGAACCGCCCCGGCAAGGCGGTTCTAACCCACAATCTATGTTTTTGAGCAAAAATAAGAATTTCTGTTCAAAACATTGATTGAGAGTACTCGTTAGAACCCACAATCTATGTTTTGAGCAGAAATATGAAAAATATCAGAATTTTTATCTGAAAGTTTTCATATTTTTTGGTGGTAAAATTTTCAGTATATTTGAAAAGACTTTTTTTCGTAATGGCCCTAGAAAGAATGTGCGTATGCTCAGAGTGAGCTGGGTCTTCGCATTCCTCATATACTCGGACAGGTTTGTTCGTGGCGAGGCTTAATTAACCTTTCCTAGTCTCTGATTTAATTCAGCCGACGACAAATTGATGATATTTTTCTTATTTTTTCCAAGAAAGTAGGCATTGATATTTCATGCACCCTAGACATGTTACATGAAATGCCAAAGCCTATTTTCTGGGAAAAGGAATCATGATGTCGTCTGCTGATTTTTTTAACCCAGCATGCTAAGCGTTAAGATAATAACATACTCCCAAGCCCAGCTTTCTGTAATAAAAGGCTGTCTGAGAAACACTAACGAGGACACTTTAACCTGTAATTTTGCATACCGTATTAACCTTAACCCTTGTCATGCTGAATAAATTAAGATGCCACTCCCACTTCTAGTTTTCAGCCAATCAGATTACTTGATCCAGATGGTTGATATAAATTTACAAACTTTATGGCAAACAGTGCAGATCCAGATCAGTTGGAGAAGCCAACTGATCTGGATTTACATTGTTTGCAAAGGCAGGGCTTATCCGGGTTCAGCAAGACTAGGGTTAAGTTTTCGAACGCCTTTAGCATTACTGCTCTAATATTGAACAAGTCATTTTTACTGTATGTTAAAATGTGTCTAAAACCTGCGGAATGAGTGGCAAACATGTGAAAACCTGACCAGACACCGCGCCTGTCTAAATAGGGTGCAACGGGCGAAACGGCTATTTTAGGTCACCTGTCACGTAGTGACAAGATGAGCTTTAGTGATCATATTTTGTCCGTCGTCTGTCGTGCATCTGTGCGTACGTGCGTCAGTCCGTTCGTCCGTCCGTAAACCGTGATTCTTCAAACGACATCTCCTCCTAAACCACTGATTGGATTTTGACCAGACTTCACAGGAATGACCCTTGGTCTGTCCTCTTTCAAAGTTGTTCAAATGGCTCCGGTCTATTGCACAGCTAGGTCACAGGAGCTAAAAATAGATTTTTTTACTGAAAACTTAAAAAAAATCTTGTCTGAAACCAGAAGGCCCAGGTCTTTGATATTTGGTATCTAGCTTCATCTAGTGGACCTCTATCAAAATTATACAAATTATAGCCCTGGGGTCAAAAATGGCCCCGCGCCGTGGGTCACTTGTTTTACATAGACCCATATAGGGAAAAACTTTAAAAATCTTCTTGTCTGAAAGCATGAGGCCCAGGCTTTTGATATTTGATACATAGCGTCACCTAATTGACCTCTACCAAGATTGTTCAAGTTATTGCCCTGGGGCCAAAAAATGGCCCCGCCCTGGGGCCGACATGTTTTACATAGACTTATATAGAGAAAACCTTTAAAAAATTTCTTATCTCAAACCAGAAGGCCCGGGGTTTTGATATTTGGTACCTAGTGGACCTCTGCCAAGATTGTTCAGATTATAGCCCTAGGCCAAAAATGGCCCCGCTCCGGGGCCGACATGTTTAACGTACACTTATATAGGAAAAAACTTACAACATCTTCTTGTCTGAAAGTGCAAGGCCTAAGCTATGTAGCATTGCCTAGAGGTCCTTTGACATGAGTGTCAGGGGTGAAAAGAGGCCCCGCCCACATGCTTGTGGTCACTTGTTTTACATAGAGCAAAAAGCCATTGGCAATGATTAGGCCTAGGACTAGCAAACTAATAGGCATGATGGACCTGGAGAGTACATGACCTATAAGTCAAAGATCAAGATCACCGTGACCTTTAGTACCAAAAAAGCTTATAATTCTATCTATCTTCCAATAATGCTTCACCCATTTCTGAGACTTGTAGCATGTGAGTGCAAAACCAGGCTAAGAAAAGACAAAGTTGTGAAGTTTAAAGGAAAGTAAAAGCGTGAAATGTTAAAAAGGTCTAGTTACAAGATTAAAAGCAAGGCACTGGTTAAATTAGGCTGAGACGTGGTTTATCTGGCTAACTGGCCCTCTTGTTGTCATATGCGAACAGTTAAGCATTTTGCAATGCTTATAACAAAGTTAGGAACCTCAAACTTAGAAGAGATGTTGGTCCTCACCAGTAGATGATCCTGAGTGCAAAGGTCAAGGGCACCAGGTCATTAAGTACTACAAAGCTTGATAACTTAGCAATGCTTGGGGATAGGACCCTAAAACTTAGAAGCGATGTTGGTCCTCACCAGTAGATGACACTGCGGGCAAAGGTCATGGTCAAGGTCGGCCATGACCTTTAGTACTAGAAAGCTTTTAATTCGGCAGTGCTTGAGGCTAGAAACTTGAACTTAGATGGGATGTTGATCTTGACCAGTAGATGACCCTAATGGCAAAGGTCAAGGTCACAGTGACATCTAGTACAAAAAAAGCTTATAACTCGGCAATGCTTGGGGCTAGGACCCTCAACGTCGTAGGGATGTTTCTTTTGACCAGAAGATGATCTTGAAGGCAAAGGTCATGGACAAGGTCACCATGACCTTTAGAACCGCAACCCTGTTAGCAATGCTATGTATAGCATGATTCAGGTGAGCGATATAGGCCCATGATGGCCCTCTTGTTGTCATATGCGAACAGTTAAGGACCATTTCAACCTGCTCAATCTTATCATGGTAGTTACTGTTCACTTGCAGACTCGTCGAATGTTTATTAAGAAAACATACCTATATAATTTTGACTCCCTTAAACCCCCACTTTTATATAGTAAATCTGGGAATTACAGGGGTATACATCAATTTTCTTATTTCTGCTCAAAAATATAGATTGTTGGTACTCGTTAGAACCGCCTTGATCAGAAATAAGAAAATATTAGATTTTTTATCTAAAAACTTTCAGTTTTTTGGTGGTGAAATTTTCAATATATTTGAATTGGCGTTTTTTCGTAATGTGTATCAATATGGATATAACAGACCTGATCAAACTGTGTGGATGAATATGTTGATCAGGGCCTTGTGTGTTCGCATATATAAGGATGTTTTATCTCGTCAATTGTTTGAATTCATGTGCCTACTATGATAAAAATCACACTATTCTTTGAACAGATTTGATTATTAATTGGTAGGAACGAACTATAAATTGGTCGGAGAAAGAACAAATTATTAATCCGTTGTTCACTTTTAAAATAAAACGCACCTATCAATTAATAATTCGTACCAATTAATAATTAAATCTGTTCGAACGAATTTGTAGGGCTCTCTGATTGGTCAAAATAATTCGTTCTAACAAATTAATGCTGATTTTCTATTGCGGACAAAGGAAATGGCAAATAGTAAAATTTAAGTTAACAGGAGTATACATTATTTTTCTTATTTCTGTTCAAAAATATAGATTGTGGGTACTCGTTAGAACCGCCTCGTCGAGGCGGCTCTAACAGTACCCACAATCTATGTTTTGAGCAGAAATATGAAAAATATGAATTTTTTATCTGAAAATTTTCTTCTTTTTTTTTTAGGTGAATTTTTCTATATATTTAAATGGGCGTGTTTTCGTAATGATACAAAATCAACACATTTTTGTCGGAAAACCATCTAAAGGGTAATTGGCAAACAGTACAGACCAATATCAGATGCCGCAGAACGCGACGTCTGATCAGAGTCTACATTGTTTGATTTAGGACAGGAATTGCCATAAAATACTAACCAAGCACCCTGCTATTGGATATAAACCGGTCCAAAGAGTTGGATTAAACATACTGTATTGTCGTTTAAACAATGGGATTGGGTACAAGTTAGTATAACATTATATATCCCTCTCCCTACATATGAAGTTGCATTCATGTAAAGGTAAGCGTTTCGATAACGAATACAGAAAATGTAACTTGACTTACAGCAATGCTAGCTTCCTTTGGGTACTTGAGTATGTCAAAAGCATAATAACCATTCATGTACGAAAGCGAAATGTCGGACTATCAGAAACTGTGCGTATCTTTGATATAGCTTAGAACAACTATTATGATGTCCTTATTTTCACCATATCACTAAAATGAGAACCATTTGTCATTACGAAAACACGCCTATTCAAATATATAGAAAATTTCACCTCCAAAAACTGAAAATTTTAAGATAAAAACAAATAATATTTATTCATATTTCTGCTAAAAACATAGATTGTGGGTACTTGTTAGAACCACCACGACGAAACATAATGAAAAACAATGTATACCCTGTAAACCCCAGTTTTACTTTATAAACGTGGGGTTTAAGGGGATCAAAATTATATACGCATGTTTTCCTGATGTAACAGTATAAATCGATAACGATATTTGCATTCACTGACTATATTAATCTCTGTCTTTATATGTTGTATAAATTGTAGTCAAAGAGAAAAATGTTTCGAGGTTTCAAATTGCGCTCCCAACCTACACGTCGAATTAGGTATTATATTAACCCTTCTCTTGCTGAACACGATATACCCTGTCTTAGAAAACAGTGTAGATCCAGATCAGTTGGCTTCTGAAGAAGCCAACTGATCTGGATCTGCGCTGTTTGTCATTAAATATGTGAATTTCTATCAAAAACCCGGATCAAGTAATCTGATTGGCTCGAAATTAGAAGTGGGCGTGGCATCTTAATTTATTCAGCATGCTAAAGAGTTGTAGTAGAAGAGTCCACTAGATGTAATGGATTAACTTTGTACCTACCTGCAGACCTGCTCCCACTAAGCCTGGTAAATATTCTGAAGAATCGTAGATATTTGCTATATCAACCCAGCTGAACGTCTGCAAAATAAATATAGTATTACCCCTTTCACCCCCGAGTTTCTGACATGGACTCTTCCATATCTGAATTTGGCCACATTCATTGTTGCAAATAGTGGTTTTAATTTAAAATGAATAACAAAATGGCAAAACAGTTTAAATCCTGAGACGTCTCATCTGCACTGTTTGCAAAGGTATTTGTATTGGACTGTAGGGATGAAACACAACTAAAGATTTAACCTTGAAAATGCTAAGCAAATAAGTAGCAAACGACATTCAAAAATCAATCTGTAATCTTTCAGAGAAAATAAGACTTAGCATTTCATGTGACTCGTTTACATGCACTGACAAGCCTTACTTTCTCTTAAATATGATAATAATAGAACAATATTCCAAGGTGTCGTCAGCTGCAGTTGTGATTAGCTCTTTAAGGGTTAAATGGCTATACTATTCGGCCCAGTTGTTTAAAGCATCGTTAGCTTAACGAGCTCATAAGTGGTAAAAATGTTAACTGTTCTAGAAAGTACAATATCTAATCCACAGATATTTTTGCCGAAAAAAATGTGAGTAGCTTTTGCAAATGCAAAAACTACTCACATTTTGTTCAACAAAAATATTAGCGTAAATGCCATATTTAATGATAAAAAATTGTAACGACACGTTAACTAATTACATCGTTAGTTTTGAACAGCTGGGCACAAGCTATCAACTCTTTCCAGGATTAGTCAATCTTTGTTGTTTTTTTTTTTTTTTTTTTTGTATTTTTTTTTTTTGTTTGTTTGTTTTTTAATTATTTCCAATTCCACAACAAATTTTTAAGGATCGGCATATGTGACGTTACATATTATTTAGTAACATTTCAAAGTAGGATTTACGTGACATGGGATGATTTCAGTATTTTCATACATAGCAGCCGTTTAGATGCACTGGAACACATTTCAGAAGATGTAAATGAGAGCTGGACAGTCTTCAGAGACACCATTTACTCTTCAGCAATAGATTCCCTAGGACCAGTATCTCGCAAACACCAAGATTGGTTTGATGAGAATGACAAAGAAATTCAGGGACTCCTTGAAGAGAAACACCAAAAACACAAGGCTTACCTCAGAAATGCCAGCTCAGTATCTAGGAAGACTGCTTATTCAAACATATGCAAGGCAGTTCAGACGAGGTTCAGAGACATGCAAGACACCTGGCTGAGAAAAAAGGCTGATGAAATCTAGTCCTTTGCAGACAGAAAGGACATGAAAAAGTTCTTTGATGCTCTCAAGACAGTATATGGTCCCCAGAGCTCAGGAACCACACCACTTCTTAGTGCAGATGGAACTAGTCTTCTGACTGATAAAGAAGCTATCTTGAAAAGATGGGCTGAACACTTTGATGGTGTCCTTAATCGGCCATCGTCTATCAATGATGAAGCTATCAACAGACTACCACAGGTGGAATGTAATCCGCTGCTTGATGAGCTCCTAACCGTCTCTGAAACAGTGAAAGCAATAAAACTCCTGTCATTTCGCAAGGCTCCAGGATCAGATGCAATACCTGCAGAGATCTACAAAGCAGGAGGTCCTCCAGTTGCAGAGAAACTGACACAGTTATTTCACATTATGTGGAGAAAAGAAACCATCCCTCAAGAATTCAAGGATGCAACAATTATACACCTATTCAAAAGGAAAGGGACTCCTCAAGTCTGTGACAATCATCGAGGCATATCTTTATTGTCAATTGCTGGGAAGATCCTTGCTAGGGTCCTACTGAACCGATTGAATGAACACCTGGAACGGTCAGGGCTTCTACCAGAAAGCCACTGTAGATTCAGGAAAAACAGAGGAACAATAGACATGATCTTTACAGCACGACAGCTTCAAGAAAAATGCCAGGAACAGAATGTGGACCTCTACATGACCTTTGTCGACCTTACCAAAGCATTTGACACAGTCAGTCGTGAGGGACTTTGGAAAATTATGGCAAAGTTTGGTTGTCCTGCCAAATTCATAGCAATGGTGCGGCAGTTCCATGATGGTATGCTTGCAAGGGTCCAAAATGATGGCGAGTTTTCTGATCCATTTCCTGAGACAAATGGAGTTAAGCAAGGCTGTGTACTAGCTTCAACACTGTTCAGCATTTTTTTACAGATGCTTTCTAAGATGGTGACAATGGTAGTCCTATTAGGTATCGCTTTGTTGGGAAACTTTTCAACCTAAGAAGGTTTCAAGCTAAATCTAAGGTGCAGACAGAGGTGCTAGACGAGTTCCTCTTTGCTGATGACATGGCAAAGGGTGCTCCAACAGAAGAGAAAATGCAAAAAGGTGTGGATCAAGTATCTGATTCATGTGACAGCTATGATCTCACAATCAGCATCAAAAAGATTGAGGGAGTATATCAGCCAGCACCTGGAAAGCCTTACAAGGAGCCTACCATTACAGTGAAAGTATAACGACTGCAAGTGGTAGACAAGTTCACCTACCTTGGAAGCACATTGTCTAGAGTTGTGCACATTGATGATGAAGTCAATGCTAGAATTGCCAAAGCTAGTGCAGCATTTGGCCGGCTACGTGGAAGTATTTGGGACCGAAGTGGAATCAGACGACACAAAGCTGAAAGTATATAGATCGGTAGTGCTGCCAACACTATTATACGCATGCGAAACTTGGACAGTTTACCAACGGCATGCCAAATGACTGAACCACTTCCATACAAGCTGTCTTAGAAAACTTCTAAAGATCAAGTGGCAAGACAGGATTCCAGATACAGAAGTCCTGAAAAGGGCAGGGATGCAGAGTATACATACTCTTCTGAAATTGGTACAGTTAAGATGGACAGGCCATGTTACCAGAATGCCTGATGAACGTTTGCCAAAGAAAATCCTCTATGGAGAACTTCATGTAGGAACACGCTCCCATGATGGTCAGAAAAAGCGATACAAGGACACCCTCAAAGCCTCCCTTAAAGACTTCAACATACCAACAGAGTCATAGGAACAGATTGCACAAGATCGTACAAAATGGCGAGGCCTCATAAAAAGGGGAGCTGGTGAATACGAAGCAAAAAGAATCAGCGAAGCCGAGCAGAAACGTGCATAGCGGAAAGCCAGAGCTAAGGCATCACCAACAGAGCTTTCTTTCTCAGACCTCTCTTGTTCTATCTGCAACAGGCAGTTTAGAGTTAAGATTGGTCTCATCAGCCATCTTAGAACACACAAATAATAACAAATCACACAGTTGATGAGGATTGGTCATTGTCAGTAATGACAGACGAACAAGGACATAGCAATATTAAAAAGTACTAAAAATTCATGTTATATGTAATAAAGAAAGTCACCTGATAAAGCAGATCCCAGGTTGAGGTCCAGATAGGGAGGGCGTGGGGGCTCAGGGCTCAGTCCCCATTTGACCAAACATTTTGTTTTCAGACAAAGTTTTCATACCACATTTACTCAAATAAACAGCCGTTTGTCTTCCTATGTACCTTATACGTCTCTTAAAATTGCAATAAGTCCATTTTATCGTCTTGAAATATGTCTAAAATTGCAGAATGAGTGACAAAGAGCATAGACCCTGATCAGATGCCGCTTCTATTGTCTACACTGTTTCTAAGGCTTGCCTACCCGATACGTAGAGTAAGTATGATAATTTGATCAAATCGAAACCCCTGGTCAGAAAGTTTGAACCTTTATAAATAGATTTTAAAATGAATGACCCAATGAACACAATCATAAAACTAAACAAAGGGCAAAGTGTCAAGTTTTCTGGCCCAGACTAGCTACACAACGGTTACCGCGATACAACGAACGCGACTGGGTACAACGAACGCAGTTAAAAATGATGACGTCACAAGAATATGTTCGGTAAGAAAATGAATTATTTTAGCCATATTCCTAATCTTCTTGGATTGTAGTTTTGCATAGCTGTAGGAAAGCGATATTACCTTTTAAAGATTCAGTTGCAGAAAAAATTGGTTCTTGACAAACGAAAATAAAAAACATTTTTTCTTTGATTTCACCAACCCCAGCATACTTCCGGTCAATATTTTCTGACCGTTACACAGCTTTTGTGCAAATGTTTTTGTGATTTATATATTGTTGTAACTCTAGAACCTCCATTAATGAATTTTCTTTCAGCCCTAGATAGTGTTATTCTCCACTGAATCCGGAAATGGTTCAAAGTTTGATTTTTTTTGTTAGGGTACAACTTACCACGGGTTACGATACACCTTTACGCGGTTAATCAGCACAGTTTGGGAACAACAAACACGGATTATAATTTTCATGCACTGAAACAAAACTCTTTAATCCGCCCGTGAAGTCCCGATAAATGATGCTGTTTTTAAATTCCAAACGATCTATTTGACTGTTATATACTCTTTAATGCCTTTCTGTTATGATTTCTGTACAAATACATGGCATTGTTTCTGAATTTAATAGGGTAATCTTTGAATTACGAAGTGCTCACTTGTACCAAGAATCAGAATTGTTACTGGTGTAACGTCAAATTACATTCATTTACAAGGATCTGTGATGTGGGGAGTTAGTCCCTAGCTCTCACCAAACAGGTAAACTTAGCACCACCACCCTTTGCATCGTTTGGAAGGGTATTCCAAGCTTTAATAGTCCGAGGGAAGAGGGATCCTTTCCAGTTGTCAGTTCTTGCAATAGGGGTCCGAGAATCCAGTGAATGATGACTTCTGTAGTGCTCAATTGGGGAGGGGGATAAGGTCGTCAGTTGCAATGCTAGCTGTACCCTTTAGGCGTTTGTACAGTAGTATACTTCTACTATCTCTCCTCCTTTTCTTGAGTGATTCCATCTTATTTTTTCTAGTATTCTTGTCATATTCAAGTTTCAAAACAGTAATTGCTACTTCCAAATCTAGCAGCTCTATTCTTCTTCTTCACGGACCACTCCGTGGCACAACTACCGTATTCAAAGATTGGGCAAACAGATCCTTTATATGCTGCCTCTTTTACATCCTGAGGACACTAATTAAGATTCGTCTTAAGAAACCAAGTGTTCTATTTGCCTTAGTTCACATGTTGCTAATTAAATATATCTGTATTCCATCTCGGGGCATGTGTAATTGTGACGCAAAGGTATTTAATGGAATCTACATTGTCGAGGACCCTTTAAGTGTAAGAAGCCTCAATTTTATTGGTTCTTCTGCTAGTTATCTGCATAATACTGTACTTAACGGGTTGAAATCTTATACCCAATTTTCTTGCGCAACATCCTAATCTACCTATATCCTTCTGAAAGTTTCAATGAGTCGTCTGTATCTCTAATTTCACAGTAGCAAACATGCGGACAGTCTCATTTCTGAGCCAGATGTCAGTGGAAACGTCATTAATGTACAAGAGGAACAACAATGCACCAAGAACGGCTCCTTGTGGGACACCAGGCAAGCCCACCCCTAAGTTTCACCATTAACAACGACGCGCCGTTGTTGATAAGAAAGAAAGGAATCTTTCCGTTTGCGAGTTTTTGACAGCATATTCCAGAGCCCAGCGTTGCACGGCAACTACATAGCAAAAGGGTGCATTTTGACAATCTAACAGTCAACTGCACAACATAGATACAGTGATCAGTGAACCTTTATTGGTTTGATAGGTTCAGCAACAGTAGCCATGATGCACGCCTACAGTTCAACTGCAGTATTATTTGCCTTTTTCAGGCTGATGGATTTCAAATGTTACTACTGCAAATAGAAGTTTTTCGATTTGGCACTGAGCTAAAGAGTCGTACCCCTTACATAGTTGTCAGAGATAAACCTATAAGTTATGTATAAGCTTCCAAGGTAGATAACTGAGGTTAAGGATCATGGATCGTAAAAGGATGAGGGTGGATTTTCCTATCTACCCCTCACACCCTTTACTTCTGTTTGTTTTTTTTTTTTTTTTTTTTTTTTTTTTGACTGATTGATTGTGTTAGGGTTAAACGACGTGTCATCCCTTGTGGGTCATTTTGTGTCGTCTCCCAGAGAAAGGAAGAAAAGAGAAAGAAAAGATAGTAGAGGAGACGAAAGAACTGGACAGGATAGAAAGAGGAAATTGAATGAAAATGAAGAAACGGAAGAAATAAAAACATTCCCTTCTACCCTTACCTGCTACAAGGATAGCGTGACTTGCCAAACTGTAAGCCTATATCGGTTGGACACCCCACTGACGTAAGATACACGACATCTTCGTCACACCTAACCACCCCCAGTTTGTTTGTTTGTTTTGGAATTTAACGGCCCAATCAATACTGTTTGGTCATATCGAGCTAGTCAGTTTACCTGACAACACTTCCTAGGCAAGCAGTCAACCAGTACAGTGCACATTCTTACCCCAGAAACTGACAACTGCCTTTCCTGAATCTGCTGAAGGGAGATAATGATCGTAGAAAAGATTTCATGACAAACCCATGAAATAGTCTTTTTCTTGTATACCGTTAATTCTAGAACGTAGATTTAAATGCTGTCACTTCGATTGCTGATGTCCGCCATATTGTGATGAAATTATTGTGGCGTTTAGTGACGTCATGTTACATGCAATATCTTAACGACATATGTCCTCTACAACAAGTGCACATCAAACACCTAGGAGTCTAACACGTGAGATTTTTTTTACTTTTATACAATCCCTTTGCAGGATGACCTGGGTAGGATAAAAGTTTCTATCCCGGGGTTAAAACTAGTGTGTGCAAGAACTAACAAGAGGCCCACGGGCCACGGTTCGCTCACCTGAGTGACATGGCCACTGCAGACATGCAGATGTTATGCAACATATGTCCAATCCTATCATCGCAACTAATGAAAATATCATCATTTGAGCAGTTCTTAGTTTTGAAGAAGAATATATGGGCCTGACAGTCAATGGAGCATGATCATTTGAATAAACTATCAATCACATTTCAACAGAAGGATCAATGTGAAATTTGGTGGAAATTGGCTAAGTGGTTTCTGAAGAATCATGATTTTATACAAGTACACAGCACAGTTGCAGGGAAATATTATAAATATAAACCAGATGATGGCCATCTTAGATTTCCAATCAGAACAATTTTAACTACTGTTGATCTACAAGTCACTTCGATACTTTCAATATAAATGTATATGGCCCATACAAATGGGGAAGCAAAATTGACCTTGGAGGTAAAAAGGTCAAATGTCAACACAGAACCATCATTTTAGCAATTTTGGTAGATCTCCTGTCCCCCATAATTTGTGTAAAGATTAGGACCCAGGGCTTATTTGGTTATGGAGAAGAAGATTTTTAAAGGTTTTTACCATATATGGGCATGGCAGCCATTTTGATCAATGGACCAGACCAATTTTAGCAATCTTTCATTCTCCTGCCCACGGAGGCTCCGCATGAAATTTGAGCAACACTGGCCCGGAGCCTTCAGAGGAAAAGCCTTTTGAAATTATCAACATTTTTTCCATACAAATGTATGGGGCCCATACAAATGCATACAGAAGCAAACTTGACCTTGAAAGGTTAAATGTCAATGTATAACAATTATTTTAGCAACTTTGGTAGACCGCCCGTTCCAGATGATATATGCAAAGATTCAGCCACAAGCCATCCTCGGTTTTGGAGAATATGATTTTTAAATGTTTTTCCCATACAAATGCATAAGGAAGCAAACTTGACCTTGCCGTAAAAAGGTCAAATGTCAATGTATTACCATTATTTTAGCAACTTTGGTAGACCCCCTGTCCCCGATGATTTTTGCAAATATTCAGCCCCAAAGCATCCTCGGTTCTAGAGAAGAAGAGTTTTAAAGGTTTTTACCATATATGGGCATGGCGGCCATCTTGGTCAACGAACCGTGACTATTTTAGCAATCTTTTGTTCCCCCTACCTAAGAAGGCTCCATATGAAATTTGAGCAAAATTTGCCCCGAGGAGAAGTTGTTTGAAATTCTGAACATTTTCCCATACAAATGCATAAGGAAGCAAAATTGACCTTACCGTAAAAAGGTCAAATGTCAATGTACGACCATTATTTTAGCAATTTTGGTAGCCCTCCTGTTCCCGAAGATAAATGCATAGATTCAGCCATAAGGCATGTTCGGTTTTGGAGAAGATTTTTAAAGGTTTTTCCCATACAAATGCATAGGGAAGCAAAGTTGACCTTGTCGTAAAAAGGTCAAACGTCAACGTACGACAATTCTTTTAGCAATTTTGATATACCTTCCGTCCCCGATGATTCCTGCAAAGATTCAGTCCCAAGGCATTCTCGGTTCTAGAGGAGAAGATTTTTAAAGGTTTTTACCATATATGGGCGTGGCGGCCATCTTGGTCAACGGACCGCGACCATTTAAGCAATTTTTCGTTCCCTCACCCTAAGGAGGCTTCATATGAAATTTGAGCAAAATTGGCTCAGCGGCTTCAGAGGGGAAGTCGTTTAAAAATGTTAACGGACGGACGCACGGACGGGCGCACGCACGGACGAACGGACGGACGAAAAGTGATCACAATAGCTCTTCCTGAGCAGAGCTCAGGTGAGCTAATAAAATATGCGTGTCCAGGAAAGACTCGAATCCGAGCACTCAGGCCAAGGTCATTGGTTTCCGTATTGATATAATGAATAAGTCTTTAGTTGCTTGCAGAATGTAAACCGACTATGCGGACGCACAAAGTATCTTCAGTCGCTACTATACTGACGAATTATTTTGCAGATTCTTGATATTGCGCTGTGAGAAATAGTGTCTAATGAAGTTGTTAATGTTCAGTTAGTAGAGCTCATTGCCTGAAGTACAATGTAACAATATGTGCTTTTGAAATGTCGCTCTAACCTTTGCTCGTGACAGCTGACATAATAAACTATTTGTTAAAACGGGAATATTAAACCAAATATGCATTTCTATAACTTACATGCACATATACATGGGCAGGTTATTTTGTGTGCCACATGCAAACTTTATGGGTCAGAGCGACTGTTCATTGTGTGTCTGATGTATAAAGAAGTTGTCTATACACGTCATAAACTATATGCTCTGGCACTCAGCTACACGAAATGTCAGCGAACTGATCTTACAACCCACAACACTTTCTAATTTCGGAATGGCAAGCGCATCAGTTGATGTTGCAACTTTACAGCTTCAGGGGCAGATATGTGCCGGTCTTCTCGGCTAATTCTTGATTTTTTTTCCTATTGTGGCCTAATGTGTAGCTTTGCTTTACCTTCTCTGACCGTGTCATAACTTAATATTTGAACAAAACATAAAAAAACAAAACCTTTTGTAATCACATAACCACCAGAAAAAGAAATTCGTGACATGTCCGTCAAAATAAAGGAAACATTGAACTTACACTCTTTTTCCCGTCAACAAAATTTCAACTGCGTTCGTTGTACCCAGTCGCGTTCGTTGTATGGCCTATTCTCATAATTCCGTTCACCCCCATAATTCCGTTCACCGTCTTCTTAGAATAATATGAAAACAAACCGTTCTTAAATGTATGCCACATTAAAATTAATAAGAAATAACTAACATTACAGCTGATTTTGAAGAAAATCGGTTTTCGCTTACAATTTTAGGCATAAAAATCAAAATTTGTCACAAAATGCTAAATATTTAGAGCAAAATGCTAAATATTTAGAGCAGTGACATGCATGTGAATGAATATAATTAGTATCAACAATTTAGAACAGTTATAGTCTAAAATACAGTCGACTCCCGTTATCTCGAATTCCACGGGACTCACTGAAACACACTTCGAGATATCCGTACTTCGACATATCAGAGTTGAGAGAGTGAGAAAAAAACAATAAATTGAACAAACACATTTAAAAAAATGAATATGTAATTTGACTCCTGAAGTTAGAAATATACATACAAAATAATGTGGAAAAGAGGAGAAATTGCTCCTGAGGAGCAATTTCTCCTCTTTTCCACATTATTTTGTAACCTGTTGTCATAGTTTCATGTTAAAACAGGGACCAGATTTTCACTTTGAGATAAGCGGTAATTCGAAACAAGCGAGTTCGAGATAACGAGGTTCGACTGTAAATGCTCATTATATATAATATGCATAGAATGAATCTGGTTGCCTGTGATAATCAAAGAAATTTGCGTGAACGGAGTTATGAGAACATGTCCAAAACACCCCCTTAATTTTCTGAAGATTGTAGAATGTAAAGATGTGGGTTTTATTTCTTTTAATCTTAAGATTCTCATAGGTATTTAGTCAAATATATAAAATATATGTACAGAAAATCATTCTTGCAATAAAAAATTGATAGCAGGATTACTGAACATTAGGTGAACGGAGTTATGGGTTTCCGGGCTACAACGGTAACATGTGTGAGCTAGTTTTAGCCAACTCTGCTCCTGAACCACTCCGTACTTCCATATATCATTGGGGTACATCGGGGTGTATAATACATAGACCTGTTGACCCATTTATGCCTAGTGGAATAGTCTAGCTTTTTCTTTGGACAAGTCTATTTCTAATTCAAGAGGTGTTTGGTTTGATTTTAGTATTATCACTTATTAAAGAAATTCCTGTACTTAATGCAAACAGTGAAAACCCTGATCAGACGCCGCGTTTTGTGGCGTCTGATCTGGGTTTTCACTGTTTGCCACTCTCCCTTTTATTGGACGCTAGGCATAAATGGTTAACGTAAGGTATATACATGTGTGAAGTGGGCCAATTTTAAAGTTTTAAACAGGTCTGAAACTTACATTAAAAACCTTGATGTAAAATCTGGCGAAGGAATCAAGGGTGTAAGATAGTCTCGTGAGTACACTGAACTCGTTCTTGTTACCAAGTGACTCGTCGGTGCCGGCGTAGGTAATATGCGGCAGATTCCAGGATGAAGCCATTCTTGATACGGTTTGAACGGATGGTGTACAGCCTGGAAAGAAGATGTGATAGCATGGATGTGGAAGTATTAAAATTTAAAACTTGTCCATCGAAAGGCATTTGGTCAAAATCCTCTTGCTCGAACAATATTTAATTGTACAAAAACTGATGGTTTTTTTATTTCTCTAAAAGAAAACATATGTTGTGGATACTCATTAGAAGCGCCTCGTTGAGGCGTTTCAAATGAGTACTCAAATCTATGTTTTATGAAGAAATGAGGAAAATAATTCATCACGAAAACATACCTATATATAATTTTGACCCCCTTAAACCCAAATTTTTTATAGTAAAACTGGGGTTTACAGGAGTATACATTATTTTTTCTTATTTCTGCTCAGAAACATAGATTGCGGGTACTCGTTAGAACCGCCTCGGCGAGGCGGTTCTAACGAGTACCACAATCTATGTTGAGGCGGTTCTAACGAGTACCCACAATCTATGTTTTGAGCAGAAATGTGAAAAATATCAGAATATTTTATCTGGAAATATTCTGTTTTGGGCGGTGAATTTTTCAATTTATTTGAATAGACATGTTTTCGTAATGTTCTGAATGGTCCTCTCACAGTTGAGTATCAAAATTATAATTTACTTGTATTTTGACAGCCTTCAGTAATAGCAATTTGTCAAATCTGCCGTCAGTGAATTTCTCCACAAAGAAATTACGCTCTATACGAATCGAAAGTTCTAACCGACTTAGACCTCCGTAAACGGGACTTGAGGCGCTTCTAATGAGTACCCTCAATATACGTATGTTTTGCAGAGAAATTAGAAAAAAAAACATCAATACGTTTGATTAAAAATTGCCTTGTTTAGGGCTATGGCTAATTAATATATAAAGGACCTCTGACAGATACCCATCTATATGACAAGAAAATTATCTGGAGCAATTTTATAGACCCGATCACTGATCAATAAATGATAGCACAGCTGTAGGGTGTTAAATAACTGGTGCAAATTATAGTTTTCTATGGAAAACGTAAATCTATACCATCAATTTTAGTCCAATAATTGGCTGTATATCCAAATATAACTGTATATTTTATAACGATATACATTAAACATTGACTTGCATGGAAAACAAATCAATGCACATCTGGGCATTACGAAAACACACCTATTCAAATATATAGAAAATTTCACCTCCAAAAACTGAAATTTTTCAGATAAAAAGCTCTGATATTTTATGTATTTCTGCTCAAAACATAAATTGCGGGTATTCGTTAGAACCGCCTCGGTGAGGCGGTTCTAACTGGTACCCACAATCTATGTTTTTGAGCACAAATAAGAAAACTAATGTATACCCCTGTCAACCCCAGTTTTACTATATAAAAGTGGGGTTTAAGGGGGTCAAAATTATATAAGCATGTTTTCGTGATGTCAATTTTATTTCTCTAAAGAGGTTATCCTTCTCCCTCCCTAAATAAATAATAAAAAAACGGCTTCTGTAAGACAAATATTTAGAGTATAGCTACGTACTTCTGCTTCTTTATAGAACATGTACCTTACTAAAAATACCAACTACAGTCGAACCTCGTTATCTCGAATTCGCTTATTTCGAATTACCGCATATCTTGAAGTGAAAATCTGGTCCCTGTTTTAACATGAAACTATGACAACAGGTAACAAAATAATGTGGAAAAGAGGAGAAATTGCTCCTCTTTTCCACATTATTTTATATATATATTTCTAACTTCAGGAGTCAAATTACATATTCATTTGTTAAATGTGGTTGTTCAATTTATTGTTTTCCTCACTCTCTCAACTCTGATATGTCGAGGTACGGATATCTCGAAGTGTTTCAGAGAGTCCCTTGGAATTCGAGATAACGAGAGTCGACTGTATAATGCTATGGGGAAATCATGGAAGCTGGAACAATCCCCTACAAAATAGGCAATTTGCCTATGTAACCGTCAGAGGTCCTTTTACACTGGTGTGATAACGTAATGGTTTTCAGTACCCGTATATACTGTCAGGGCCTATCTCTTGCGTTGAACATGAAAAGATAAAACAAGTGCATATCTGTAATAAATACAGAATAGCACGTTGAAGCAAATAACAATTTGCATGAACTGTCAAATCCTGTTTCCTGGGAAAATAAGAAATATATATTCAATATGTCGTTTTCTGACATTTTTACACAGAGTGTTAATAAAGCAAGGATTTAACATTGTGCTCTGCTTTGTACATGTATGTCAGATTTAATCCATTCAGCCCGCACAGCCTAAAATTTTGCACGTTATCTAATATTTAAACCATTCTTTTAGCTCACTTCAATCATATATTTTGGAATATTTTACAAAGTTCAGAATCACGGATGGACTAATCCATTAAAATTGACCTAGTTCAAATCTATTGTCAGTCGTGACAGTCAATGAACTGACTCTACTTGTCAGAACTCTTCAAATATAGTTAAAGTGGAAATTTTACGTAGAACATGTCACAGCAGATTTTACTAGTATAGTTGTCCGTTAGAGACAATTTGATAGTTAAGTTTTAATTCTCTCATCCCTGCAGAACAATACCTTTGCAAACAGTGCAGTTCCAGATGAGACGGTTCGTGACGAACCGTCCCATCAGGATCTACACTGTTTGCCGTTCTGTAATTGAGTTTTACTCGAAACTCCTATTTGCAGCAATGGACGTGTGTACAAATTTAGAGATGGAAGATTCCATTCTAGAAACTCGGGTGTGAAAGGGTTAATTGTGGTACTCTTCAAATGATGGCATGGTTCATTTAAGTATCATACTTGAAATATGAATCGTATTGACACATTTATGCCTAGTTTCCCCAAAGAGGGACATAGGAAAATAGTTTAGATCCATATCAGGCGCGGCAGATCTTGATCCAAAATATTTGCATGCAACATAACATTTTCCTTAAAAGAAATTATAAATAAACCGGCTCCATGGACCTGTACAATGAATGATATATAAGAGTCCCCTGTGTATTGATGGATTAATACGACTGAATATATTCACCAGTGAAATGCATAATAACCATAATACTTTCTCCAAGAGTTTGTCCTTTAAAATGTAATGATGTCAAACACTTTTGGATCGCAAACAACTATTTAACATAATAAACTGTGATCACGTATCGCGGTTAACCGTAGTTAACCAAACTTTGATCGAACTGTCTCTGGTTCAATAGCGGGAAAGCTATGATGTCATTCTAGTCGAGCCAGAACGCAGCGTGGGTTGCTCTTGTACAAAGATGGCGACGAAAGGTATGAAATTTTGCCCGTCCATGAGAAAATACGCATTGTAAGTGTTGTTAAAGCGTGCATATTTGTAAAAAGATGTTTCAATGCGACAATATAATAGAAAGAATCGGCGGAATAGAAAACAAAATAACAGAAAAGTTTTAGATCTTTTTATGTGTATATAAACAATACTCGTGCCATGGGGGCCGCCATGTTTGTTTACCAAACATTAACCAGAGGTCGTTCAATCACTCTTTTGAATGAACATGCGCAGTTTGACTTCCGGTACTCCGGTAGCTGATCGAACTCTGTGGCATTTGGACAAACATTTTAGATAAAATGTGCAAAAACGTAGAACCTTTCAGTGCCAGTATGGGTTTAAGTCCATCCTTTGTTTGGCGTACTCCAAATTCTGGCAAAAGAAGACCATATGGTCCGCGCCATGTGAAAACGTGTCTTCAGGAATATGCGGACAGCCTGTGCATCCGCGTAGTTTGATCATGACATTCACTGTCCGCTAACAGAATCATTGGGTATTACAGAATGTATGAATTAAGAGCAAAGGATCGGAGGATACATACGCAGAATGATCTGAATCTGCTCATTTCGCGCAAGCTGGAAGATACTTTTCGCTTGACGCGGTCATGTAATTCAGCTGCCTCAGCAACAAGATTATTTCTGGCTTTAAATTAAATACCGCAGTTGGTCGAAAGCACAGTAGTCTGTTGCAGTTATATCATATTTGTTTTTTTGTTGTTTTTTTCTGGCTATTTCCCTGATAAGGTAGAGAGCCTTACGTGGACCGAACACATATTTGTAATTTTGAGCTGCATCACAATCGATCAAGAAAAGCTAATACCTTCCATAATATAAAAATTCCTGCTGAACATTCCAAGACGCTTCTTCCATTGCACTTCTCCATTCTTTAACCAGTCGAACCTCAATAACTCTAACATATTTGGAACCATGTAAATTTGTTCGAGATATGGGTAGTTTGAGCCACTCAGGGTAAACCATAACGCCAGGTCAGGAGGCAAATGGATATAATTTAGGGATGTCTTTTCGATCTTCTATATAATAATGGTATGTTGAGTGTACTCATTAGAATCGCCTCGATGAGGCGATTCTAATGAGTACACACAACATACGTTTCGTGATAAAGTAAGAAACTTTCCGTAAAATATTTATAAATATTTGCTTGCTTGGGCTATCAAGAGAAGTTCCTTGGGACTCAAAAACGAGTTCGAATTAGCCATGGTAAACGAATGTTCGTGTCAGTGAGGTTTTACTGCTAGTCGATTATTGCATCTGTGCCATTTATCTTGTCATCTCTTCTTTCCATGCTTCAAAAAGGCTGTGTTTCCTTTCATCTTATATATTTACTAATTTCTGTACTAATTCAATCTAAACCTATCAGTGACGACTATGACAACAAAGAACAATATTTTACTATAAAGTTATGCTTTGATCGGCATGATCTAACAGCTCTAAATTGGATATGAATGTTTATAATGGCAACAATCACACATATAAGGATCCGAATGTTTTAATTGCCAGATAAACGTTCACTGAAATACACGATAAAATAGAAGATATTGGTCCGAAGCAAAGTGTATGAGATCATTTTTTATAGCTTTTGTAGCTTTCCCTGAGTATGATGAAATATGGAAAATATTTATCCATTAATATTTCATACAAGACCAATAATGTGTAAGTTAATTAATTTATTAAGGATAACAAAATTGAAAGAAATGAATCGTCTGGCGGTATTTTTTGATAAAATCCCTGAAGAGCTTAGACCCTTAACATCACATGAATATTATCTTTGTAGCTTTCTTTTTAGCCGTTGTAACATAGCAAACGTGTCTTCGTGATAAAATAAACAGTAGGGATCTCGGCCGGCGGGGATATATGGTCTAGTCGGGAACTTCGTTGTGCTTCGTTGTGTTCTCCGGTGCCCGTTGCTTTAGTATACATTAAGAAAACAAACCTATTCAAATATACTGAAAATTTTAAAAGCAAAAACGAGAAAATTTTCAGATAAAAGTTCTGATATATTTTTCATATTTCTGCTCAAAACATAGATTGTTGGTACTCGTTAGAACCGCCTCGGCGAGGCGGTTCTAACGAGTACCACAATCTATGTTTTTCTAGCAGAAATAAAAAAATAATACATACGTACCCCTGTAAACCCCAGTTTTTCTATATAAAAATGGAGTTTAAGGGGGTCAGCATTATAAATGCATGTTTTCGTAATGTAGGCAGACAGTGAAGTGCCTGATCAGGCTGTGCGGCATTTTGATCCGGGCCGTTTCTGTCCGCATGTGCCCGAAGAAGCGTTTTCGCATGACGTGGCCCATTTATTGTTTTCTTATAATACAGCTTCAGGACTTCGATTCACAGTTTGTCATGTTAATACAATTATTAGACTGTCTTGATGTATAATTTTAAGTTTACAAGTTTATTCAAGTTCTCAGGTTTACGGGGAAAAAATCAAACAAAAAAAACAACATGCAACGACAAGAGATTTAAATACATGAGCAGTCATTCAAGGCGATAGTAATGAATAGCTATATATAACCCACTGTGTTATAAATTTACAGAAAATCCTGAAACTACTTGGAAGCGTATCATAACATGCAATCAGTCAAATCATGTGGGGGAACGACACAAGAAGATACAAGAAAACATTGATGCAAAGCATCAATACGCCGGGAAACTAATCTGTCATGCATTACTTAGCTCCCTATAGATCGTAGTGAAAAAATGTTATAATTTATGAAAGGTTGTAATTATATAAATTATCGCAATACACAACGATAAAAACATTATAGACGTTATCAGAGCTATGTAAAAAAAAATCAACTATAATCGTCTGTTTTCTAGCCCGCATACATTATTACATGTCGCCATTCATAGCCTAGGCCGAACATACTATATTCGAAATCATCTATGTAGCAGTGTTTCGTTCTTTTCTCCGCTCATAACGTTTTCTTTCGGCCCAAATCTTTCAATGTTTGAATATCAAATTAAACTGTATTATTAAACCAGCTTATAATCCGTTCGATTTGAGAATGCATATTTCCAATCGTAAACAAAGAAAAATATCTTTTGTTTCTTCTTCGTAGTACGACGAAAAAAAAAACGAAATGAAAAAATTCAAACGTGTACGAATATTGACAGCAAAAAGCTCATTTCTGGTCGAATGGTCAAATTGCGGCTCCTACGGGAAAACTGTTCATTTCTCTTTTAAATGAGCAAAACCCACATTGCTACATTCATTCTACACAGCACTTCCCATTTTGTATTTCACTATGTTACCAATAGCACAGTTCTCTGCTGCAAAAGTGTGGCTTTAAATAATAAAAAAAAAGTGGGGGTGAATAGTTATATATAACCCCACCAAGAACCCCATAAAACTGGAAGAAAACCGATGTTCTCCAAATGCATACACATTTTACAAAAACAACCTCAAATTGATACGCCGGGCTGGAGATACGCCGGGCTCCAGCCCGGCGTAAATAAAATGTGCAGCTCTAGAACTGTCAGTACATGCAAACGTAAAGAGGCAGAATTTATAAGCGTGCATCTGGGCGCATACATATATTATCTTTATGTAATAAATTTTAATTAGTTTTACTTATAAGCACTTAAATAAATCTATTGCTGCATCCAGAAAAGAAAATATGCATACAGTACACGTTGACTTATCGCAAATGCTTATCAAAGTGTAATTTGGAGAAGTGGAAATACATTAATACGAGCACAACGTTATGTACTAAGGAGAATATCTGAGAAGAAACAAATGCCGGGTAAAACACGATCATTCCCATTTACATACGCATGCGCATACGCGTGTGTGAATATGTAAATATGTGTACATGCATACACACGGGTACTCACGTGAGCTCACACGTGTGCACGCATATACATTTTCTGAGTAAACACATTATTTACTAGCGAAACAAGAAACATAATGCTATATACGTCCAATTGCTCTAGATATAAGGCGACGACTTGAAAATCAACCAGCTCACAGGCAGCGTGAAAATGCATGTACGCGCACGCGCATGAATACCAACACACAGACGTCCGCCCACATGCATGCCTATTCTGCGACCACCTAATGGTCGCTTAATGCCCAGTCAGCGTCTTGCAGATTGTAAATTTGTTTGTATGGCAATGAGTTGTACTGTGCCCAAGTCAAAACAAAATGTATGTTATGTTATTAAAACTGAAAACAAACCAGACCTGAGAATTATTACAAATAAAAGATGATTTTTTTTTTCAAGTCTATAACAATGTTTTCCCAGCAAACACACAACGCCACACGTCGTTACAACGTCGCTGCAACGTCAAGACGTTGCAGCGACGTTGTAACGACGTTGTTGTGACATTGTGTGTTTACTGGGTTAGTAGTTTTACATTTTGATGGACTGAACAGATCGTCCAGTAAATTAAGATGTAAAGTTAATAAAACATTATTTGTAATATTATTGTGCCGCGTCATGCGAGAACGTGTCTTCGGGCATATGCGGGCAGCGAAGGCCCAGAATCCGAACCATTGGATACAAAATGTACTTTAGAATGTATCAATAGAGAGCAAAGGCCCGGATGCGACATTACGCATGTGCAGAAGATGTGAATCCGCACATATCGCGCATGCTCGAAGGCACCTTTTTAAAACATGAGAAACAATCTTCTTATTGATGATATTCGTTCAGGCGACAAGAGTCTTACACAAATCTATTCCCCTTGTTTGTAGACTGACGGCAAGAGAGAGAGAGAGAGAGAGAGAGAGAGAGAGAGAGACAGACAGACAGACAGACAGAGAGTCTGCGTTTCTCCCCTAAATATTATGAAAGTGCCTGTACTTCTAGCGTTCCTTCACAAAATGTTTAACGTATAATCAGGTTGTCAGTTCGACTTGTTAAAATTTTAGAATAAATATGGAAAGGAAGTGGGGCAAGATATCTGATTATTTAGGATAAATACGGTTCTTGGTAACGTGACACATAGGCGTAGCACTCATTACGCATATTACGCATGTATATAACATGCGTAAGAAAAATTATCTTGAGAAAGTGGCACTTACATAAAATATTTTGCTTCTTTACCATATTGGCTGCATTTAAGGGGAAGAATTTGCTCACAGAGGGAGAGAAAGAACAAAGTCTTTCCTTTAAGAGTGGTCTTTATTTTTTAAGCGATTCTAGGCATACTTTTCAAGACTTTTCCTGGGTGTGCGTAAAAATAATTCCTTCTGGCTACGCCATGTATATTATGTAATAGCAAATAAACCTACTTACAAAATAGCAGGAAGTTCAATCAGCTAAATGCACATGTAACAAACAATCCATTCCCCAGTTCCCTGATAAGCGGATTATATACCCAGCGACAAGTGAAAAGGAGCCTCAACATCAAAAATCATACCTTCGGACATATACGCCGAGAGAAGATTCCTATCAGACTGTGCGAATCAACAATCTTTACTGGGCGTATTTTGGATAGCCAAGAATGCAAAGTTTTTTGGGTTTTTTTTTTTTTTTTTTGTTTTTTTTTGTTTTTTTTTTTTTTTTTGTTTTTTTTTTGTTTGTTTGTTTTTGTGTTTTTTTGTTTTTTTTTTTTTTTGTTTTTGGTTTTTTTTGTTTTTTGTTTTTGTTTTTTTGTATGTGGACAACGAAGACTCTTATCAGACTGCGCAGATGCGCAGGCTGATTTGAGTTTTCGTTGGGAACAAACCTCGCCGAAGCGGTTCTAACGAGTACCAACAATCTATTGTTTGAGCAGAAATATGAAAAATAAAGTTTTTTATCTGAAAATTTTCAGTTTTAGAGGTGGAATTTTCTAAATATTTAAATAGGCTTGTTTTCGTAATGGGGCTTCGCTTTCGAGCAGCCTGATCAGGACCTTCGCTGTGCGACTATATAATCATTGTATTCGGTATAGCTTGTACCTAGGGCGAGCAAAGGTTCTATGTTCAGGACAATCTGGTTGATCGCAATTCGCTTGTGAAATTATAAAAATACGTTTTTGCTCATGCTGTTGTTGTTGTTGTTGTTGTTGTTGTACATATTCGTAATACTAACAAACTACCGCGACAAATGGAGGCCTGCAACTAATGTATTATATACATGTACTTTCATTTTGTAAAGAGGGTGCCTGCACACATGGTTCCGGAATCTGTCACCATACTATCGCCCTCTTCTTTATACTCAACACAGCGTATATTAAAAACAGTCGACTCTCGTTATCTCGACTTCGCTTATCTCGAATAGCCGCTTATATCGAAGTGAAAATCTGGTCCCTGTTTTAACATGGAAATCTAACACTAAACAACAGATAACAAAATATTGTGGAAAAGGGGAGAAATTGCTCCTAGGGAGCAATTTCTCCTCTTTTCCACAATATTTTCAATATTTCTTACTTCAGGGGTCAAATTATATTTTTATTTGTGAAATATGGTTGTTCCATTAATTTTTCCTCAATTCTGCAAATCTCATATGTCGAGATACGGATATCTCGAAGTACTTAAGAAAGTCCCTTGGACTTCGAGATAACGAGAGTCGACTGTATAAGCAGGTATGTACGAATGGTTTGACATTTCTGAGCAGGATCCGTGCACAATCTTCTTTTTGCAAATCGGGACCACTAACTTGCATCACGAAAACATGCCTATATAATTTTGACCCCCATAAACCCCATTTTTATATAGGAAAACTGGGGTTTACAGGGGTATACATTATTTTTCTTATTTCTGCTCAAAACATAGATTGTGGGTACTCGTTAGAACCGCCTCGTCGAGGCGGTTCTAACGAGTACCCACAATCTATGTTTTGAGCAGAAATATGAAAAGTATCAGAATTTTTTTATCTGAAAAATTTATTTTTTTGGTGGTGAAATTTTCTATGTATTTGAATAGGCGTGTTTTCGTAATGTATGCACTTCAGATTCTCTCAGTTTTGTGGATGTGTTTATTCCTTTCAAGACATTCGTTTTAGAGTCCATTTGTCTTCATAGCATCTATGTTAGTGCCGTGTGGCGGCCGTAAAACGTCTCGTACTTCATTGTATACTTCACATGTTTTGGTGTCCATTTTGACCTCATTATGAGACTTTGAAATTATCTACGAGAGCCATTAATGAGGGCTAATTAACTGAACCCAGTACTGAGGCCCAGAAAATAACTCTTCAGCTGTTTTCAGTTTTCTGGGTGTGTTCATTGCTCTCAAGGACCATTTTTTTAAAACCACCTATTTGCACGCATACAAATGTATTATGCTTTAACATATTTTAAAGCGCAAAGAGGATAATACATATTTTATTCTACTTATATTACAAAAATAATTAAAATGTAGTAGGCTTATTTATTTCTTCTCCTAAAGTACAATCAAAGTGCCATAACATAATTACAACTTCACAAAATTTAATCCTAAAGACATTTAAGGGGACTTCATAAGTTGATAG
Organism: Anodontia alba; assembly: GCA_964016985.1. NCBI lineage: Eukaryota > Metazoa > Mollusca > Bivalvia > Lucinida > Lucinidae > Anodontia > Anodontia alba. Next base: position 8,389,204 of record OZ024821.1, read on the forward strand.
ATTAACCGCCATTTGTTACAAGGGAGGCAACTTTTGTGATTTGCTTTTGCTCTACTAAGCACCATACTCCTGAAGAAAAAGAGGTCTACTCTAAATGGGATGGAAAGTGGTCTACTCTAAAGGGAAAGCATTTGGTCCCACCGGGAGCAAATGCTTTCCCTCTAGAGTAGATCCCTTCTTAAAGCTCCTTCTGAAAAACAGGTCTACTCTATCTAAATCTATACTCTGTAGTCAATTTCACTACGAACATTCCCGACTCCTTACGGAAATGGACGACCAGATTCCGGAGATAATTATGTTATAAAAATATCAACCAATCAAATACTGGGGGTAAACAAAACGACGGCGGTCATAAAAGGGGCTCAGAGAAGGAAATTCAAGCTTATTTGATAGTTTCTTTTGAAGCAAAATATGCAAGGATTGTACGTGACATATTTTTGCTGTTTCCTTGGTTGAAATGCGTGTCTTTTCAACAAAAACCATTTTTAATGAAAAAAAATCAGCGGTGAAATGTTTACTTAACGCCGGTTTTCACTTACATGAACGTGTCCCGCTTTAAACAATTCGAAACTTTCTTCACAGATGGCTTTGAAATCCGCTTTGGTTTGAACAAAATAGGTTAGAATAGTTGTTATGTTGAACTTCTTCATGACTCTGGGCAAATGAGCTTTGGAATATGATTCCTTCAACTCTAAATGACCCGCAGAATTTGTTTGACAGCCGGCTGCTGACTGTAGCGGTCGCCATTTTTACGCCAGAAATCTATTGGTTGACTGAGTCATGTGACATAACGCTATGTGATTTGAATGACGAGCGATATACTGAATAATACGGAAATGCTATGAAACCGACTATATCTAAAAAGAATGGAAAGTGAGCTACTCTAAAGGGAACACATTGGCTTCCAACAGGAATAAGTGCTTTCCATTTAGAGTAGATACCTTATTTTCATAATGGGCTTGGTGTGCAAGAAGAAGACAGGAAGTCACAACCCCTGAGGTCACAACAGTTATGACAACTAATATGGCGGAAAATCTACCTAGTTTATCAAGTCCCCTTAAGCTCCTGATCTGTCTGTATAAAAACACGGGCTGGTCGAAATATTTGCATTGCACGTATGCGTAAAAGTTTTTTTTCCTGCGCCAAGTGGATTACATTCTGATCGAATGACAAAACTGTGTTCTATTCCATCTTCGCCTGTGGTCACGTAATGTTTTGTCTAGAAAGCTAGATATAGACATCACCGAAGATGCGCCGTGCGAAAATGCGTTTTCTGGGCATGTGCGGGAGGAGAATGTCCAGATCAGCGTCATAGATCGGCCTGGGCATCTGTGCAATCTGATTAGGACATTCGCTCTCCCTTTGCAGAATCATTGACTGCTGAAGGATATAAAAATAGACAGTAGAGATTTGGACTCAACAGAAGTGCTAGTTGATTCAGGCATTTTCCGATTGTATACGATCCTTTTTGCTTGATAGTGCATATGAGATAAATCATAGGCTGATGATTAGTAGTACGAGGTAATGTGAAATATAACACTAAGCAGACTAAGGGCAAATACAGCAGACGACAAATTGATTCTATTTTTCTGACTTTTTTTTTCCAGAGAACGAGATTTGACGTTCCATGCAAATTGTTTACTAAGAATGTCAAATTCTGTGTTCTGGGAAAAGTAAGAAAAACAGTTTAAAATGTCGTCTGCATTTTCATCCAGAATGCAGTACGATGAAGTTAAATACCGTATGTTTCCGCTATACAAATAAATCTCTGCCGGATATAGCCGTATTTAGCCGCAATCATTCTCAGACCGCACATGTAATACCGTAAGCCGGGTCATAGTATTTCATACAAGATTCCATGTGCGCCCAGCGAAGACGCAAATGAGCCTGCGCATAATCGCAGTCTGGTCAGATTATTCGCAGAGCATTCTGTGGATAGCCAAGGATTCAAAGCGTCTTCAGGCAGACAGCAAAGAAGCGAATGCCAGGATGCCCTGGGCCCAGTTGTTCAAAACGAACGATGTCGTTAGTTAACATGTCGTTCAAACTTTGATCATTAAATATGGCGTATATACTAATATTTTTGCTGACAAAATGTGAGTAGCTTTTCAGATTTTTTCAGCAAAAATAAAACCTGTGAATTAGATATTGTACTTACTAGAACAGTTAACATTTTGACCACTAACGTGCTCGTTAAGCTAACGATCCTTTAAACAACTGGTCCAGGTTAATTTGTATTTTCGCTTGGAAATGCTGTGCCCCAGCTCCCATGTCGATATTATCCTAAAATCAGAACACGTGCAGTACTGTGTCGCAGTCACGGCTGCGTATTCCTCAACACCAACACTGTGTTGTGAATTGAAATATATTGAAAGGATATCCGGTTGAGCTGAATGGGACTGGAAATCGTGCGGACACGAATGTGTGTAAACCGGTTGAACCGGATTTATTCTTTCCCGCGTCAAATACCAGATATATGGGAATGTAATTGTTCTATAATTGTGACTACAATTTGAATCCAGATTCTATGTTTCATGGCAGAAATTCGCTTTCTACCGGAGCAAGGGTAGTCTATATTTTGCCGTTTTGATGACATGTGAACAAATTCGATACACGTTCCTGAAGTTGTCGAGTATAAATGATTTCATCCATTGCAATAAATTAAAAGAGTTGTAAGCTTAGCGTTCTTTACGAATCAAACGAGATGACGTAGTTATTCGTTAGCCAAGAAAATGAGATTTTATCGTACGTTCGTATTTTGCGACTCGATCTGCATAGTCACTAGCTTCAGTAATAAGGATTTGATGCACATCCGCATAGCCATTGGCTTCAGTAATCAGGACTGGATAATCGCCCTCACAGACACTGGCGTCAGCAAACAGAACTGGATGCCCATCCGCATAGCCATTAGCTTCAGCAATTAGGACTGGATGACTATTTACAACACGGTGTTGTGGTTGAGGAAAAAGGCGGCCGTGAAAGTGCTGTGTGAATGATAACTGTAGACCTTGTTCAACTGCTCCTTTAGAGGCAGTTCGATCTCGGTCTACACTGTTTGTCTAGGATTGAATTTTCGATTATTTAGTAACAAAAATATGATATATCACTAACTGACACATGCATGTACTGCGAATTAAACTGTTGACTAGATTCCAAAAGGAATGGCCCTTAAGAGCAGTGTACAGTGTGAAAACAGTTCGAGGGTTGAGCGCAAGACTATAGTAACTCAAACATATTTTTGAAACCCTTGTTTAGGGGCAACTTGGACCCCTTTGTAAACAATGCAAATTTAGGTGTCATTGCTCATACGAGCAATGGCACCTAAATTTTCATTGTTTACAGAAAGAAATGTTGTAATCTTCATAACGCCTTCATGGTGAGGAGATTAGGTTTGGGGAAAAACAACCATCTGACTTTCGTCAGTCTTGCGCTCAACCCTCGAGTTATAGTGTCAAGATTTTTTGGCCAGAATTGATAGTTTTCGGCAATTAGACCTCATTAGTGATCCTCATATAAATGTTAAAAATTGGCTTAATAATCACAAAGGACAAGAAAATATAAAGTACACTACAATGAAGTTCGGGTAGTTGTTTTACGCCCGCCATATGGTACTAACACCAGCTATAGTATAAACTTAACTCTTCTCTTGCTAAAAATGACATGCCCTGTCTTAGCAAACAGTGTAGATCAAGATCAGTTGGCTTCTGAAGAAGCCAACTGATCTGGATCTGCACTGACTGTCATTAAATATGTGATTTTTTATCAAAAACCCGGATCAAGTATTCTGATTGGTTGGAAATTAGAAGTGGGCGTGGCATCTTAATTTATTCAGCATGACAAGGGTTAAACAGATTCTAAAAGAAGTGACACTTTAGAACAGTAAACAAATTTGCAAAATTGAAAAGCTGAGATAAGAAATTCGACCGAAAATATTCAGTAACGTAGTCTACCAGCTGATCTATTCAGACTACTCCCTTCACCTAAATAAACACCGTGACTTTTATAGATACTGGGTATAACTATTCAGGTTTCTACTTATCTTTAAATTCTTTCATCGTCAACTGTGCTTTCTTAACGTTCAGTGGACCACGCGAAGCGCAAATGTGACTTTGTCTTATGCAAAATACAAATCCAGGCTGCCATTGGCTTCACCATTTGCACAACAACTGACCTCAGCAATCTGGACTGGATGCCTATTTGCAAAGTCATTGACTCCTGCAACCGGAACTGGATGCCCATGCTTCAGCAAACGGGCTCGATGCACATCCGCAAAGCCATTGGCTTAAGTAATCAGGACTGGATTATCACCAACTTAGACACTGGCTTCAACAATCAGGACAAGATGCCCATCCGAAAAGCAGTTAGCTTCAGCAGTTAGGACTGGATGCCCGTGTGCATAGTCAATGACCAGCAGTCAGAAATGGATGCCCATGCACACAGATATGGCTTAAGCAATTTGGACTGAATGCCTATCCATACATACAATGACTGTAGCAATCAGGACTGAATGCCTTTTAGCACATTCACTGGCTACAGTAACAAGGTCTAGATGCCCATCAATAGAGACATTGGCTAAAGTTATTAGGACTGGATGCACACACTGGCTCCAACAATCAGCAGTCGGATGCCCATCCGCATAGTCATTGGCATTAGCAGTCGGGACTAGCTGCCCATCCGCACAGTCAGACATGGATGCCCATCGGCATAAGCTTGGCTTCGGAAGTCAGAAATGGATGCCCATCTGCATGGTCTTTGGCTTCAGCAGTCAGTACTGGCTGTACATCTGCACAGTCAGAAATGAATGCCCATCGGCACAGTCATTGGCTTCGAAAGTCAGAAATGGATGCCCATCTGCATGGTCTTTGGCTTCAGCAGTCAGGACTGGGTGTACATCCGCACAGTCAGAAGTAGATGCCCATCAGTACAGTCATTGGCTTCGGAAGTCATCTGCATGGTGATTGGCTTCAGCAGTCAGGACTTGATACTCATCCGCATAGTCATTGGATTCAGCAGTCAGGACTGCATCCACAGATACCTTGGTTAAAACAATTAGGATTGGCTGCATACACTGGCTTCAGCAATCAGGACTAGATGTCCAATAGCATAGATATTGGATGCAGTAATCAGGATTTGATGCCCATCCGCACAAACATTGGCTACAGCAATCAGGACTGGTAATACGCATAGTCACTGGCTTCAGTAATCAGGACTGATTGCCCATCCACACTGACATTGGCTTCAGCTTCAACAATCGGGACTATATGCTCATACGCATTGTCATTTGCTTCGGTAATCAGGACTGATTGTCCATCCGCACAGACATTGGCTTCAGCTTCAACAAATGGGATTGGATGCCCATACGAATAGTAATTGGCTTTAGCAATCGGGGCTGGATGCCCATCCGTATAGTAATTACCCAGTCAGCATTCTACGTAAATCTATATCGGGCCGTCATCGGCCCGTCAGGGTAGCTGACGGGCCGATGACGGCCCGATGTAGATTTACGTAGAATGCTAGCTGGGTAGCTTCCATAATCAGAACTAGATGTTTTTTCGCACAGACGTTGGCTACAGCTATTAGGTCCTTGATGCCCTTTAAGCACAGTCACTGACCTCAGCAATCAGGTTTTGATGGCCATAAGCAAAGTAATTGGCTTTAGAAATCGGGACTGGAAGCCATCCGCACAGGCACTGGCTTGTCATCCGGACGGCCCTTGGCCTCATCTTCCAGTCAATCACTGGCATCAGCAGTCAAGACTGGGTCCCAAATCACATAGTCGTTAGCTTCAGCAATCAGACCAGATGACCATTTGCACAGAAATTAGCTTCAGCAATCAGGACCTGTATGCCAGTGGTCTAAATGCACGAGTGGTGCCCTTTGCTCCGTGGTGATCTAGTATATAAATTAAGAAAGATTATTGGGAAATCAATTTTTCGGAACCATACAAAAAGATTGTTAACCACTATAAAAGAACAGATTAAACATTCATTGTAGCACAGTACATGCCCAGTCACTTACCATGGTTGAAATATGATTTCCTCTTTAATTGCACGGCGGCAGATCTCATGCTTGACCCAATCACGATCCCGACCTACTCAAGTGGATGGGTACCTGTTACTACGTTCTTGGATTTTCTGTTTGTATATACTTTTGTCATGAGCCTCATCTTTCTTTCATCTCAGTTATTTTAAACTTTACCGCTCTCTGGCTAATTCAGTAACGGCACATTGATAGTATTTTTCTTATTTTTCCCAGAAAACAAGATTTGACATTTCATGCTTATTGTCTCCGGAGACAATATGCATGAAATGTAAAATTCTGTTTTCTGGGGAAAAGAATGATCATCATCGATTTGCCACTTGCAAAAATAGCCCAGAGTTGTCCGAATACTTCGGGTAAATATGGCGTGCCAAGCTGACATGAGACAAAGTAAGCTGTCAACGTTATTCGATAAAGCACTTTCTTTTCATTTGCAAAACAACTGAGAACTTAACACCTAGCACGCTCTGGGCAAATTTAGCAAACGACAAATTGATGATTTTTTTCAGAAAGTACGATTTGACATTTCACATTTCATACACATTGTCGTCATAGGAAATAGGATTTGATATTTCATGCAAATTGTCATAATAGAGAATCTGCATGAAATATCAAATTCTATTTTCTAGAATATCGTCTGCTGAAACTTTTACACGGCATACAAAGTATTAATGATATCAAAGTAACATCCAGTGAGAATCCCTTCAAGGCCACTCCCTTCAAGCAAATTGATGCACTAAGAATGCAGAAAAAAGTAGAGCGTTTAACGCTCAGCATTCTGGGTAAAATTTTCAGCTGAGTACTTATTGAAATAATTTTCTTATTTTTCCCAGGAAACAGGATTTGACAATTCATACCAACTGTTTCCAGTGGAGACAATATGCATGAAATGTCAAGTACTTTTTCTGGGAAAAATAAGAACATTATCATCAAACTATCGTCTGCACAATTTGTCTAGGGAATGGTTAAAGTTAAGCAAATTGAAAGCAAGGAGAAGTTAGTTTGCTTTTCGCTTTTCGCTTTTCGCTTTTCGTCTTTCAGAAGTTAGTTTGCTTTTCGCTTTTCGCTTTTCGTCTTTCAGAAGTTAGTTTGCTTTTCGCTTTTCGTCTTTCAGAAGTTAATTTGCTTTTCGCTTTTCGCTTCAATCAAACAGCTCATGACATATGCAGACGTTCATTTGGTCAAAGTCAATATTATTTTTGTTTTTTGCTTTTCGTTTTTCGCTTTTCGCTTTTCGTTTTTCGCTTTTCGATAATAGGTGTGCTTCATGTTCTTACTATTAAGTATCTGAGTACATGAGTGAGTGAGTGTGCGAGTGAGTGAGTTAGAAAATGAGTGTTTTACGTCAATCAAACAGCTCATGCAATGAGCAGACGTTCATTTGGTCAGGTCTGTGTCATGTTGTTACTGTTATCTGCGTACATGAATGAGTGAGTGTCTGAGTGAGTGTGAGTTAGAAAGTGAGTGAGTGAGTGTTTTACGTCAATCAAACAGCTCATGGCATATGCAGACGTTCATTTGGTCAAAGTCAAGATTCTTTTTGTTTTTCGCTTTTCGTTTTTCGCTTTTCACTTTTCGTTTTTCGCTTTTCGCTTTTCGTTTTTCGCTTTTCGATAATAGGTCTGCTTCATGCTTTTACTGTTTAGTGTCTGAGTGAGTGTGTGCGTTAGCGAGTGAGTGAGTTAGAAAATGAGTGAGTATTTTACGTCAATCAAACAACTCATGCCATATGCAGATATTCATGTCGTCAAAGTTTAGATTCTTTTTGTTTTTCGCTTTTCGCTTTTCGCTTTTCGTTTTTCGCTTTTCGCTTTTCGTTTTTTCGCTTTTCGCTTTTCGTTTTTCGCTTTTCGCTTTTCGATCATAGGTCTGTGTTGTAACTGTTATCTGCGTACATTAATACGTGAGTGTCTGAGTGAGAGTTAGAAAGTGAGTGAGTGAGTGTTTTACGTCCATCAAACAGCTCATGCCATATGCAGACGTTCATTTGGTCAAAGTCAAGATTTTTTTTGTTTTTCGCTTTTCGCTTTTCGTTTTTCGCTTTTCGCTTTTCGATAATAGGTCTGCTTCATGCTTTTACTGTTTAGTGTCTGAGTATACGAAAAGCAAAAAGCGAAAAGCAAACTAACTTCTGAAAGACGAAAAGCGAAAAGCGAAAAGCAAACTAACTTCTGAAAGACGAAAAGCGAAAAGCAAACTAACTTCTGAAAGACGAAAAGCGAAAAGCGAAAAGCAACTAACTTCTGAAAGACGAAAAGCGAAAAGCGAAAAACGAAAAGCAAACTAACTTCTCCTTGCTCAAATTGAAGTACAATAGGAACGCGGACAACAACAGAGGGTTTAAATAGAGCAATTAAAAAAAATATGGTTGTATACAGCCTACAAAATAATAACAAGTGAAGATCTTCGATGTTCATTGGCCGGCGCGCGAATCGTGCCGGTCTCTTAATATAGCTTTGGATTTTTATGTATGGAGAAGTGTTCGATTAGCGCAGAGCGCAGTTTGTTAAGTTTGAATATGACCTGATGTCCATCTTTGGTAAGTTTGACTATGACATGTGGTACGTACTTGAAAAGTTCAAACATATTCATATCTAACGCATGCTAAAATAAGGTAGATAAGATCTGGTAACTTATTTAAGTTATGGCAAGTTTATTTTTGTTTATTTTATTTTTTTTTTTAAATAATAATGCACAAACTAAATCTCGTGGAGATCCCAGTATGACTAGGATTCGCATATTGCTTGATCAAGAAAATTAAAAAAGCTTAGTAAAAGCATACATTAAAGAATCACATTGTTGTTCTTTTTTACCTATTACATTGAACAATTATTAAACTTTTGTATACCCGCGTTCCATATTTCTAAGTAAACATGAACAAAATTTGCGCCGCATCACGAAAACTTGCCTATATAAGTTTGACCCCCTTAAACCCCACTTTTATATAGTAAAACTGGGGTTTACAGGGGTATACATTATTTTTCTTATTTCTGCTCCAAAACATAGATTGTGGGTACTCGTTAGAACCGCCTCGGCGAGGCGGTTCTAACGAGTACCACAATCTATGTTTTGAGCAGAAATATGAAAAAATATCAGAGTTTTTCATCTGAAATGTTCAGGATATGGAGGTGAAATTTTCTATATATTTGCATAGGCGTGTTTTCGTAATGGGTACTTAGAGGTTTACGTCTAAATATTTTGTCTTCTCGATATATTCTACAACAATCATTGATGATTTTGTATGCAAAAAACAAAGGCTTAGGCCAGACTGCACGAAATGCACATGCGGCGTTAGGGGTTACAGTCGAACCTCAATAGCTCGAACACCGATGGCTCATTTTCCATAGCTACTTCGAACTCGTTTTTTAGTTATTACCATCACGAAAACATGCCTATATAATTTTGACCCCCTTGAACCCCACTTTTATATAGTAGAACTGGGGTTTACAGGGGTATGCATTATTTTTCTTATTTCTGCTCAAAACATAGATTGTGGGTACTCGTTAGAACCGCCTCGCCGAGGCGGTTCTAATGAGTACCCACAATCTATGTTTTGAGCGGAAATATTAAAAATATCAGATTTTTTTCTCTGAAAATTTTCATTTTTTGATGGTAAAATTTTCAGTACATTTGAATAGGCGTGTTTCCTTAATGGAAATTCTTCCGATAGCTCAAGAAAACAAATATTTAAGGAAACTTTCTTATTTAATCATGAAAATGTATGTTGTTTGTACTCATTAGAATCGCCTAATCGAGGCGATTCTAATGAGTACACTCAACATACCATTATTGTGTTGAAGATCGAAAAGTTTGCTAAATTGTCGCCATTTGCTTCCTGACTTGGCGCCATGATTAAACTCAGAAGATCGAACTACCGTATTTCGAACAAATTTCCATGTTCCCAAAGATGTTCAAGCCTGCCGGCCTCGGTGGCTCATTTGGATGCGCATCCGACTGAAGATCAGGAGGTTGCGGGTTCGAACCCCCGCCGGGTCGGCAACATTCTTTCGTGGAGATTGATCATGAAATACTTTCTACGGTTATTCTCCCACTTCCGCTGATTCAAGAAGGGCAACTGTCAGTTTCTGGCAAAAGAATGTGCACAATACTGGTTAACCGCTTACAGGACTAAGCCTGCCCAGTAAATGTGTGGTTAAGTAAACTGGCCGCGCACGACACGACCCGATAGGGTTGACTGGGCCGTAAAACCGTAACACAAACAAACAATGTTCAAGCAATTGAGGTTTGACTTTTTTCTTACACTGTCTCATGTTTCTGTTGTGAAATGCAAAAAAGGAAAATAAACGCATTTGAATCTCCTCTTTCACTCTGTCATTACGTCATTAAGTTGATGTAATATGTAATTATATAATATTGAGTTAAAACAACAGTATCCGGAAGTAAACATTATTAGGCGGATTTTCAGAATTTTGCATTTTTACACAAGCTTTTCAATTTGTTTGTTATTTCTAGCAACTATTTTTACTGCATAAAGCTGTCTTAATATGCTTAATAATCACTGTCTTCATAATCCTCAAATTATACTGACCGAGTCAAGCAAAAAAAAAAAAAAAAAAAAACACATTCGAACTTGCGCAAAATACGCAGATTCAGATCAGAATTATCATTGGCCCAGTCGTTCAAAACTAACGATGTCTTTAGTTAACGTATCGTTAAAACTTTAATCATTAAATATGGCATATACGCTAATATTTTTGCTGAAAACAATGTGAGTAGCTTTTGCATTTGCAAAAGCTACTCACATTTTTTCAACAAAAATAACTGTGAATTAGACATTGCACTTACTAGAACAATTAACATTTTGACCACTAACGAGCTCGTTAAGCTAACGACGCTTTGAACAACTGGGCCCTGGTCTTTGCTCTCAATTCATATATTCTGAAATATCTAATGGTTCTGTTAGCGGACAGTGAAAGCCCTAATCAGTTTTTTTGGTTTTGGCGCACATGTCAAAAGGTACGTTTCCTCGCGTCGCGGTTCATTTCATATTGCGTATAGACAAAGATGAGGTTGGATGTCATTCGAAGGAGGTTTCATCCTCTCACCTGCACTTCAGTAGTCTTTGTTACTGAGCCTTCCGAGCTAATAGTCTTTTATAGCAGTCATTTATCTAGACATGTCTTGCATTTGTGTGTCCCTTGGTTTCTTTGTCGTTCTGGTCACCATTGTACTATTCTTTTGGTACATAGAAAACAAAGTGGATAATCGTTGGATTTCGATAACAGGTTTCATACCATTTGTGTTGAATTTGGAGTTAGCTAATATTATTGATATTTTGTTCAAAACTGAACGGGTTTGGATGCAGTAAAGTACGGATAGTCCTCATAAAACAAAACAAAAATCTATATACTATCCAATACATTGACGAATATGCCACAGTCACCTTAATTTAACTTTGAATTTTTCCAAGATATGCTTCACACGGAAATTGCTACCGTAATATGGCTAGTGTTAAGTACTTAAGAGGTTAAGATGTATAAAAAGATAGATATATGTAGAGCTATATTTTACTGCAGGCAAATCAGTGCCTTGATATGAACAATTATGTCACCAAAACGCAAACCAAATGGCAGCCATAGTTGTGGCAAAAAGTGTCTGAATATGTATCTCGCTTCTTTTCGTTTCGGACCGAGATCTATGTACGGTGCTGGGATATGGCAGGGTAACTGCTAAGGAGCAATTTCTCCTCTTTTCCACAATATTTTCACTATTATATCTAACTTCAGGATTTAAATTACACATTCATTTGTTAAATGTGGTTGTTCGATTTATTGTTTTCCTCAATTCCGCAAATCTGATATGTCGAGGTACGGACATCTCGAAGTATTTCAGAGAGTCCCTTGGACTTCGAAATAACGAGAGTCGACTGTATTTACATACTATCTCCATGAAAACATTCGTTGTGGTACTCATAAGAAGCGCCTACGTGGGTCGTTTCTAATGAATACGACAATATATGCATTTTTGGAGAAATAAGAAACAAAAACAAACGCCACTTTATTATGGACAATAACGCAAAGGTATACATTTCACAAAGGCATGTTAACGTAATCAGTGAGGACAAGAAAGTACAAACCTGGACCAATTATAGCGTGTATCTCATTATTGTGGTATATTTCTGCCGCCAAAGCGCCCCAGTGTAGACTTGTGCATGTCGGAACATCTGCATATCGGATGATAAAATCGACATTTGCCGATTTTCCTACCATTTCACGGGTTTTGTCAATGGCAAGCTCGATTATTCCTATACTCCGATTCAACTGGAAGGGAAAGTCCACAACGGCAGACCTTTCAACCAAGACGGCGACAGTTACGTTGGCACAACAAGAGCTAGCAATGTAAGATGCGCAGTTCACTAGAATTAAAACAAAGTTCAAAGCGTTTGACCCCATATTTTGGCGCTCACAAAGATGATAATTACTCAATTTTCTTTCCTTTCGTTTCGTTTAATGTAATCTTTACTACACCTCTGAGCATATTCAGCAGACACCAAATTGACAATATGTTCATATATTTCCCAGAAAATAGGCTTTGACATTTCATGCAAATTGTCAGATGACAATTTGCATTCAAAGTCAAAGCCTATTTTCTGAAAAAAAAAAAAAACTATGAAAATATTTCAAAATGTTGCCTGCTGACTTTTTTACCCAGGGTGCGAAGCGTTAATATCACAAATGTGGAATAATCCACCACTTCGTATGTCTGTATTAGACATAGAAAAGTACGTCTTCGGCCTGTTTCTGTCTAAAACTGTCTTTCACAATTCCTTATCATTAGCTGTATGATGTTAAATGATTTTGCATCACGAAAACATGCCTATATAATTTCGACCCCCTTAAACCCACTTTTATATTGTAAAACTGGGGTTTACAGGGGTATACATTATTTTTCTTATTACTGCTCAAAACATAGATTGTGGGTACTCGTTAGAACCGCCTCATCGAGGCGGTTCTAACGAGTACCCACAATCTATGTTCAGAGCAGAAATATGAAAAATATCAGAATTTTTCATCTGAAAATTTTCATTTTTTGGTGATAAAATTTTCAGTATATTTGAATAGGTGTGTTTTCGTAATGGTTAGAGTCTTTGTTGTCGCACCTGCGTGGGCGACGTAGGTATGCAAGTTTCTATCCGTCCGTTCGTCCACCATGACGTCCAACCTAGCGTCCACCCAAGCACATATTCTAGCAACTACCCTAAATGAAGTCTACAAACCGCAAAACCGTTAATTTCACTTCACTGATTGTTTTCATTATCCCATTGAGCTTTACAATGATAACAAATTTTACATTTTAGTACGCAGGTGCGATATAAACTTAAACGAGGTTCTTTCTATTGTTTATTCTCTTTTCAGCATATGGATCTAGATAAGCATAGCATTCCGATGAACATTTTGATTATTTTGTTATTTTCACTATTTAAATACTATGGGACTTAGTTCTGATTTTTGTGGATGTTTTCGATGTGTAAACGCCAGTGAATCACGCACAAAGTGAATAAAGCCCAAACGGTTTCACATTAAATTTATGAGAGATCTGTGCTTTGTTTAACGTTTTGGAGAAATTCGCATTCTTTTACACATTCACAAAATCCAAAAAATTTAATTCATTTCTCATCATCCATCTCTGTCATATATTTACGTTAAAAACATGAATTAAAGTGTATTAGTTTATAATCCTACGCAAAGAAAATAGTTCCCCGAGATTTCTACTCGGTGATTTTATTGAATTAAAAATGCCGTTTTGAATTTGCTTTCGACCAGTCAAGTAGTAATAAATTAGTCGGAATTATACCTGTATGCACCGCACTTTGAGAAAACGTGCCTTCAGGGCACCTGCGAACACATTATGAAAACATGCATATTCAAATATACTGAAAATTTTACCTCAAAAAAATGAAAATTTTCTGATATTCTTCATATTTCTGCTCAAAACATAGACTGTGGGTACTGGTTAGAACTGCCTCGGCAAGGCGGTTCTAACGAGTACCCACAATCTATGTAAGGTATACCCCTTTAAACCCCAGTTTTAATGTATAAAAGTGGGATTTAAAGGGGTCAAAATTATATAGGCATGTTTTCGTGATTATATAGGCATGTTTTCGTGATCCAGATCAACCGGCAATATCCGCACATTCTGATAAGGAACTTTGTTATACATGGGAAAATTCTACAGTATCTAATGATTCTGCAAGCGGACAGCGAAAGCCCTGATCAGACTGCGCATGCGCCGTCTGATCTGGGCTTTCGCTGTCCGCATATGCCTCAAAGGTACATTTTCACATGACCTACACAATATGAGACGATTTCACTGCTATTGCAGAAAACTCAGTTTACGTGTAGAAGTAAGAAAAGTTAACAACACATTTCATTCCGGAGCAGCAACTTATCCGTAGTTTTGTTTACCAATCATGAAATGAGCAAAAATATAGGAGACCTTGTCGTATGCTGTCTGGTGAGAAAACACGTCTCCTTGGCACCGCAGCTTGGGCTAAGAAAAGCCGATAATACCTTTTAACCTTTGGTAATATGTAGGCTAAAACTTCTGATATGTTTTTATTGTTATTTCCCTTATTTTATTTTGTTCTCTTTTTAATTCTTATTTTCTTTTTGTAGACAGAAGGGATTGATATTTAGGAGGCGTTTTGAATGGAATAACATGACATATTTTCTAGATATTCAATAAAAAATATTTTTAAATGGCATCGTTGATACGTGCATTTAAATTCGCCCGGTTGATGTTTAATCTGACATCAAATCAGCGGGATTTTTAAGGTGAATCCATGCACCGCCAAAGGAAATAACTCTGACACGCCAATAATTGCCTTCTCTTGTATTAGCTGGGGAGTTACACTTACTCGTACTCTTTAAGGAACAAAGGATTTTGCTCCATCAGAAGCAAATTCTTTTCTTGACAGGTACATGTCTCAGCAGGCACACAATATCAAAATGACGTCGTATCAACGTCGATGCGACGTGATCACGTCTCATCGACGTTGATACGACGTCATTTTAACGTTGTGTGCCCATTAGGTGTAGCTCATGTTTGTGAAATGTTTGCAAAAGTAGAGAAACAACTTTCTGTCTGTAAAAGCTGTTTCCCTTGGCAAAAATCTTTCAGGCGTAGGTATTCACCTTACTTTTCAAGTAGACATAGCTCCCTTATCAAAATTGGGCTGGAGTATCTCTAGTTTCACTGCTTTACCCATTTTTGACTGAATAAACTCTCCCTATACTGTATATTGGAAGAGTCAAATTTCAATTTTAGATATATCAAGCTATTTGATTTAGAAGTTACTAGAGAAAACATGGTAAACAGTTGAGACCCTGATAGGACTCCGCACTCTGTACTGTTTGCCAAGTACCCTTTTGGGTTTCTCTTCACTAAAATGGGCTAAGATACTATTGGACGAAAACCCAAACTCTAATTTTAAGGTGAAGGTTACATCCGAAATAATTTGCCGCCATTGTGTAATGGTAGATAACTCTTGCAGTTAGAACTGACCTCCTCCCTAGAAGTTTAAACCTTTCAAATGGGGGCTACTACTTAGTGAATACGACGTATCTTACTCCCTATAAGAGTAGCCCCACTAAGTACGAAAGTAAACATTTTCAGGTCATACGTATTTGGAAAGGCATTATCAGTGACAAAAGTAATCCCGGAAAAATAAGTTAGAGGGTCTAGAGGTCCAGTGACCCAACAGAGAAACTATGAAATGTACAAATATGCTTTGAAACAAATACCTTGTTCTTTATTAAATCTATTAATTTTCATTTTAATATTGTACTGTGCCCGGTATCATTTTTCATGAAATTTCAATTTTCGCTGTTGAGTCTTCGAACATGTTGGCATTTCATGATATTTAATCTCCTGTATTTGTAGAAACAGAGAAACAGTTTAAGAAAATGCTAGTTCAAAATACTTTGAATGACAATTAGTTATTTCTATTACCCAATCTACTAAATACAGAAAAAAGGCGATGGGGATATCTTGAACGCCACCGTCCGACCTTCCATCTCTCCGCCCGTACATCCGTCCGTCTATTAGCAACATTACGGAGCACGGAGCGTAGGGATTTTGCGATGATGTGCCATCGATTGCGCATTCTAGTTTTTAGTTTTTACTATTATTTTTTTTATTTTGCTTAGATTACAGGATCTGCAAGTGTGTGTAGCATACCAGCCAATATTTTTTTACTATTGGCCAGTTCTATTGGCCTGTCGGTATGATTTTTCCAGGTACTGTTTTTAGGCTTTATAATGCTAAAAGGCGAAACCCAGCTCACGTGATTTTCACGAGCTGTATAAACAACAAAAATGGCAGCTGATATATCTGCATGGCGAGCGTTATCTGTCTAAAGGAATTAAAGGAATTTTTGGTGTTCTCTGGCCCATTTACTAGATTGATGGACTGAAAAAAGCATATATTCCATGCAGTTGTTACTAATACAAGGTGGTTTAATACAGAAGCCATCTGGCTAATTACCATTTATATAATATAATTACAAAATAAACTTTCTTTCTAGATCTGACATTGCTATGTACTAGACGGACTGGGTAATAAAACAGTTATTTCAAGGCTGTTGGAGTATAGTAATGACTACTGGTCCTCGGGGCTGTGGACAATCTGATGCACAATTGCTCAAATGTCGAATGAGGAAAGCGAACACCCAGGGAAGATATGTCTAGGGCATTTTATCAGCTCAGTTTTCTGTAAATTCCTTTGCAGTGTAACAATACCGAATTACAATGACAAATGCAGTGTAAAAAGCTTAGCAGCTTTTTTAAGTAGGGACATGAATGATACGTAGTATGAAGATACATGTTTTTGTTTATGGACCTTTACACCACTTACGCTCATTATGCGGAAATATATTCCTTTAAGACTTGATACCTTAGGTGTCCCCCCCCCCACCCCACTTACCTCCCCCGTCCCCCTCCCCCGCCCCCGCCCCAATTCCCACCCCTACCCCATTTTTATCAGGGAGACAGAATTCTTTCCTTTTAGAGTAGGCACTTTTTCAGAAACATCACAAAAACATGTCTATGTATTTTTGACCCCCTTAAACCCCACTTTTATATAGTAAAACTGGGGTTTACAGGGGTATATATTATTTTTCTTATTTCTGCTCAAACACATATATTGTGGACGCTCGTTAGAACCGCCTCACCGAGATATCAGAGATTTTTATCTGAAATTTTTCAGTTTTTGGAGGTGAATTTTCCTGTATACTTGAATAGGCGTGTTTTCGTAATGGGTGGCAGTACCATTTTGACAGAGTTATCTCGTATGTTAAAGTTACATAAGAATATAGGTTTTTCAAAATGGAGTCTAAACTTCTAAGGGTTTTCAAAATGGAGTCTAGTTTTGAAAAAGACGTGAAGTCGAAACGTTTAAAAACAATGTTTTGTCTTATTCCTTTGACCATATCAGAATTTATAGCGAATAAGAATGGTTTCATTGAGAATACAATAAATTTCTTACAACTGTCGCTATGTTTGAATGTTATGGGACTCTGGAGTATAACCTATATTGTTGTTTTTTGTTGTTGTTTTTTTCTGTTTTGTTTTTGTTGTTATTTTGATTTGTTTGTTTGTCTCTCTGTTTGTGTGGCTGTGTTTTTGTTGTTGTTTTGTTGTTGTTGTTGTTGGTGGTGGTGGTGTTTGTTTATTGTTGTTGTTGTTGTTGTTTGTTTGTTTGTTTGTTTGTTTGTTTGTTTGTTGTTTTTTGTTTTGTTTTGTTTTTGTTTGTTTTTTACTGTATTATTGTTTTTTCTGAGAAGTTACTTCGTTTATGCTTCCAAATGCACTTTTGTTAGGAACTATGTCGTCCTTTAAATCCATTGGCGCAGGTAGTAAATTTTCAATCTCTAAATAATGTTTGGATTTTATTTTCTGACAATGCCTATTCTAAGCGGATTCATATCGTTTACTATCTTTTAAAAATACAGTATGTCTTGATGCTTCTCCATTCTTCTAAACATTGAAGCGTCAAGAATATTGTGCAAGGCTCTAAACGCAATCTCGTCATAAGGTCGAACAGTCCTGAGGGAAATACCAAAAACTACAAATCGCCCATTACCGCACATAAACAACATAGCTGTACTTATTCATCGGGATGTGTAATCAATGACTACGTATATTCTTTTAAACCTCGGTTTCTGAAGTGAACTTTTCCATCCTTGAATTTGGACATGTCCACAGATGCAAACCGGGTTTCAGTCTAAAATCAAAAACAGAATGGCAACCAGAGTAAATCCTGATAAGACGGCTCGTTACGAGCCGTCTCATCTTGATCTACACTGTTTGCACAGGTATCTGTTTTGGTCTGCCAGACTGAAAGGGTTAAAATCTTGGCGTACCTGTATTTTGGATATTTATTGTAGAATCTCTCTTGTTGTTAGCTATGTTAATCATGAGAATTAACGATAATGAATGTTAAAAAAGCACACATCTGTACATAAACATCTGGGCCCAGTTGTTCAAAGCCTCGTTAGCTTAACGAGCTTGTGAGTGGTCAAAATGTTAACTGTTCAAATAAATACAGTATCTAATTCACAGGTATTTTTGCTGAAAAAAATGTGAGTAGCTTTTGCAAATGCAAAATCTACTCACATTTTTTCAGCAAAAATATTAGCGTATATGCCATATTTAATGCTTACAATTTTAACAATATGTTAACTAACGACATCGTTAGTTTTGAACAACTGGGCCCTGAAGTATAAGAAAAACAATATATTTATACAACAAAAATATTATGTATGTGTGTAGATGTAATTACAATAGTTTTATAGTTTTTGTACTTATGTGTTAATGGTTAAAAGCTTACGGACAAGACAAGTGCAATCTGCAGCCTCAACGTCTTCGGGGTTGGAATATAAAGAAAAATGCCAAACTGGTATTTAAGGACAAAGGTAAATACGATGGCCTTTCTTGTATAAACACACTGTTTCAATATTTTCGGACAGTACAATCGATTGTGTGTGACTGATTAGATAAAGCAGAAGACGTTTGGTGGCATTCAGTAAATCCGGAAAGTTTTATTAAACCTACTAATTAGTTACTTGCGAAATTCTATCAAACACTTTTATCAATATAATTAAAAAAACTGAATTAACGTGAAAAAGAGCATTTTGCTTTACATAAAATTATAATATATCAATTTGATATTGCTTATTGCAGTTTGTGGAATCATTGTGATATGACGATTTTCAGGCGCAGTCAACAAATTCATTCTTTCCTTCACATTGGGCTGAATTAATCGGGTTGCATATACCCGGATGTGACAAATCATCAGTGTGTTTAGGGTCTTTGCCAGGTTCCCAAGTACAATCAGGATCACCTAATTCTTTCCCGTTACTTATTCTGTCTCCGTCGGAATCCATTTCACAGAGATCTGTAGTCCATTTCTAAAAGAAAAAACTAAAAACATTGAATAACTTGTAATCTTGTATTTATCATATATATTCTGTCAGACATGCGTCAGCAACAGCCGCTAGATGGATCTGGTTGTTCCGAAGCCATTTAACCCATGTATGACTCTTCTACCCCAACTCTTTGGACATGTCTGCTCTGCTTCTAATAGAAGGAGTGGTGTCTAGTAGTTGTTATTATTACCAATATTGTTGTTGTTGTTTTTTTTGTTTTTTTTTGTTTTTTTGTCGTTGTTGTTTTTTTTTGTTTTCTTTTTGTTGTTGTTGTTTTGTTTGTTTTTTTTTGTTGTTGTTGTTTTTGTTGTTTATTTTTACTCGACGACATTTGTCTGCGCGTGCAAGAACTATATCTAGACTAGACTGTGCCTATTCATATGTTGCCTAAATCCAGACGAGCAGACATTTGTTTATATGTTAAGTTGATAGACTGAATTCAAACTGCGTAGATCCAGATGAGACGGCCCATTGAACCGTCTCATCTGGATCTATGCTATTTTCAAAAGCCTATTATTATCGCCTGTGGCAGTGAAAGAGTTTTTATCTTTAATGCAAACAATGTAGACTCCTATCAGACGCTGGATCTACACTGTTTTCAAATGCTCCTTTATTGGACGCTAAACATAAATGGGTCAGGACCCTTCACAAGGTATTCAAATGGACTGGTCCAATTTATAATAATTGCAGGAAAGGCTAAAGCTGAAGTGATGGCACAAAGATGATTAGCCAACTGATCTGAATCTGCACTGTTTGTCATTAAATATGTGAATTTCTATCAAAAACCAGGATCAAGTAATCTGATTGGCTGGAAATTAGAGGAGGGCGTGGCATCTTAATTTATTCAGCATGACAAGGGTTAACAGGTCTTCGTAAACATTATATGAGCAATGCAGATATACAAAAGGGGTTCGGAAAAAGACAAACAACGCATGTGAATTCGTTTCCCTCAGTTCACGGACAACACATGCACATGTAAGTATTGCAATACTTTTTTTTTTTTTCAGTTGACTAATTCATCCAAATAGTTAACGCTCTCTAAATAGATAAATAACGCGAGAAAAGAAGGATGAGAGGAAAGAAAAGAAATGAAAGTGAAAGAACTTTAGAAGAAAATCGTATGTGCGATAGAGAAGGTTTAGAAGACACTGAATACAAGTTAACATGAATTGTTTTGCAGGTACACATTACGAAAACATGCCTATTCAAATATACTGAAAATTTTACCACCAAAAAATGAAAATTTTCAGATAAAAAATTCTGATATTTTCCTATTTTCTGCTCAAAACATAGATTGTGGGTACTTGTTAGAACCGCCTCGACGAGGCGGTTCTAACGAATACCCACAATCTATGTTTTAGCAGAAATAAGAAAAATAATGTATACCCCTGTAAACACCAGTTTTACTATATAAAAGTGGGGTTTAAGGGGGTCAAAATTATATAGGCATGTTTTCGTGATGAGTTACATAATATAGGAGAGAGGTACAGAAAGCATTATGAGGATCCCACTATAAATAAATTACCATACTTGTCCTAAAAGATTAACAAGTCCCTTTTTCTATCTGTTGCTGTGTCTAAAATTGCCTGTTGATTGGCAAACGGTGAAGACCCTAATCTGACGCTGTGTTTATTGTTTACTCAAGCCTTTCTGTCAAAACGCTTACGGTAAATACAGTATATAACCAACTAAAGCTCACAGTCATTCGGATGCGTGTCCTTTATTCATATTTGTGAGAATTGAAAGTTCCACTCTTAGTTTCTGTGTAAGGCGAAATAGGTCGTAATGTCCGCTATCCCCTGGTGGTGCTTGTGGTGAAGCCGTTTGGGCGGTGTTGGTAAGGCAGTTGCGGATGAGGAGGATGGAGGATGTGATCTCAGTGGAACGAGGTAGGGTGAGCGATGATTACAAAAACGAAGATTCGGGTGACAGTTAAATGTAGGGAGTGGATGTTCATGAAGGTGAAGGGAGTGAACGGGCGTGCATTATTTACCTTTACGCTCTATGCGCTTATATTTCGTGCGAGTTGTCAGGAGACAATTAGCAATAAATGTCAAAACATGTTTTCTAGGAAGAATAAGGAAAATATTTTAAAATGTCAATTTTGCATTTCATGCAACTGATGCTATGATGAGAACATCTAAAATTGATGACTTACTTTGCCATGTTTCTCGAAATCCTTCCCAAATGGGTTCCGTGCGCTATTCCCATATTCATCTTTGTGTCCAACAGCGTTCCAGATAAGACCCTCCTTACAGGGATGTGGAATGTTATGGCCGTTCGGTATTCTATCCTGATATTTTTGGTGACTCTCACAGAAAGATATTAACATCACAACCGGGAAGTAAATCGACACCGTTTTGAACATTGTATAAAGCAACCTACAATATACAGTCGAACTTCAATGGCCCGAACATTTTTCGGACAATGGAAATTTATTCGAACATGGGTAGTTCGAGCCACTGAGGATTAAGCATGGCAACAGGTCAGGAAGCAAATGGCGATAATTTAGGAAACTCTTGTTGATGTTCTACACAATAATTGTATGTTGTGTGTAACCATTAGAATCGCCTCCCTGAGGCGATTCTAATGAGTACACACACCATACATAAGAAAATGTCCCTAAATATTTTCTTGAGCTATTAAAAGAATTTCGTAGGGATTCAAAAACGAGTTCGAATCATACAGGGTAAACGAGCAATCGATGTTCGAGTCATCGAGGTTTTACTGTACATATACATGTGTCTTTACAATTTTCATTCCTTTATGTGTTCTTTGTGTTCAAAGGCAATCTTTTTTTTATTTTTATTTCAGCTGTGTGTTTTTTGTTTCCAAAGGCAATCTTACAGACTTTTTTTCACTTCACTTCAGCTGGTGTTAAGTCCCGTACTTGACCTTAATGTAGATTATATTTTTATTCCGTTTGGGATCATTGAGTCCATGCTGGTTACTTTGAAAATCTAATACCGTGTAAGCTGGTCCTAGGGGCGTATGCAACTTCGCAAACTACATAGCTGCATATGAAAAGACTAAATAAAACCGAGTCTCTGCTTTTCATTCATTTGTGTGCTCTTTGTTTACAAAGGCACTCTTTTAGTTTTTGATTCAAATTGGAAGGTTTGAGCCGTAACGTACGAAAACGTACCGTCTCACATGTGCGCCCAGTGAAGGCTCAAATCAACCTGCAATGCCTCGCAATCTGATCTGAGTCATCATTGTCCGCACGAAGACACTTTGCATCCTGGACTATCTGTGAAGACACAGGTCAGTCTGCACAAAAGCGCAGGCTGATCTGAGTCTTCGTCGGGCACATATGTCAGAAGGTATGTTTTCTGACGTAGTGGTTTATAGATGTCGTGCTGTGGAAAACCAACACGTCCGATACGCGAATAGCAAAAGGACGGTCAAGACCGTGCGGATAGCAATTTAACTTACGGACCAGACAGCGCGTGCAAGAACTATAGACCAGACTGTTCCTCTTCATATGTAGCCTAAATCCAGACCAGCAAACAGCACAAATGCTGATCAGACTGCACTTAACCCATTTTTATGCCTAGTAGATTATTCTACTATAACTTTTTAGACCGGAGTATTTCCTATAGTAGGGTGTCTGGTTAGTGTTTACAGCTACTATGATTTAAGGAATTCCTGAACTTAATGCAAACAGCGTTAACCCTGATTGGACGCCGCGTTCTGAGGCGTCTGATCTGCGTTTACACTGTTTGCTAAAATACCGTTTATGGGACGCTAGGCATAAAGTGGTCAATGCAAAGATACATACAAAACTCCACTTGAAGCAAAGGTCCAGACCGGTCTGCATGAACAGAAGATCTAGAGCAGACTGCGCAGATATAATGATCCAGACGCCACTGCACAGATTGCCAAGACCTAGACTAGACTGTGGCGACAGCAAAGATAAAAACCAGACCGCTCGGATAGCGAAGGTTCAGATCAGACCAGGATTAGTTAGCTTAACGAGCTTATGTGATCAATATATTTACTGTTCTAATCAGTACAATACGCGTATCTACGTAATTCACAGTTATTTTTGCTGAAAAAAATGTGAAATGCAAAAGCTACTCACATTTTTTCAGCAAAAATATTAGAGTATGTGCCATATTTAATGATCAAATACGATACGTTAACTGACGACATCGTTAGTTTTGAACAACTGAGCCCAAAAGCGCGAGGTAGGATTCGAAATGACCCAAAATGAATTAACCACTTTGGATTTGTTACCAGTATCATTTCCTGTAACAGTGTGTAATAGTCTTTATATTTGGTTCATGAGAGTAAATAAAAAATCATTAAAACTTCACACAATATGCCTAAACATTTTGCGAGCAACACAAAATTAGTCTCTATGAATGGAATTGTTACTGTTAGTAACACTTTGCTCTAACAAGCGGCACATAAAAGATGGTCACCTAACAAGTTACCTATGTAACATAATCCTAAGTAAAAGTACCAATTGAATATTTCCAAATACAGTGTATACGAGGCGATATTCGTGAAATATTACTGTAAAATATTATGATTCTGGCCTGACAAGCAGCACACACACGTAACTGTTTGTCATGTAACCGCCATGTAACATCATGGAAACTTTCAAAACAATATGCTCCCTCAATTTGGATGCCTTTGCTTATTACTTGTACGTCGCGGACTTTATTTAAGTTATGTGACAAAATTTGTACGTCGTTAGTCAGATCCAAATGTTTCACCCTTACAGTAATGTTTCGTGCATATACGCGCATATGCACTATGTTTGGAAGTTTTTATGTCTTACGTTGACGTTGAAGTGATATAACTTGATACCTACTGTGCTGCGGTTACATGACCATGTTTACAGTCGACTCTCGTTATCTCGACTTTGCTTATCTCGAATAACCGCTTATCTCGTAGTGAAAATCTGGTCCATGTTTAAACATGAAAATCTAGTAACGGGTAACAAAGCAATGTGGAAAAGAGGAGAAATTGCTCCTAAAGAGCGAATTCTTCTCTTTTTCACAATCTTTTAATCTATCTCTAACTTCAGGAGTCAAATTACACAGTCATTTTTTGAAATGTGGTTGTTCGATTTATTTTTTCCTGAATTCTGCAAATCTGATTTGTCGAGGTACGGATATCTCGAAATATTTTAGAGAGTCCATTGTAAATTTAAATGGGCGTAAACCTAAAAACCAAAGTCTAAGCCGTCTCAGGCAAACCAAAACTGTTTCGTTAGGTTAACGCCCCTTTAAATTTACAACTATTTTATAAAGCAAGCAAATGAGTCGGACCACAAGTTCTAACAACATGAATTACGGTCCTTCCCACAAAAAAACCCCTACAATTCAAAGACTAAATGGCAAATAGCGTAGATCAAGATGAGACGGCTTCTGATGACCCGTCTCATCTGGACTTCCGTTATTTACAATTAAAAACTTAAAATAATCGACTGTTGCGCCGCAAGATAGAATGCCATTACAAATAAGATTATAAAATGCCTGACCTTTAACAGTATTACTGCTAAAATTTGTTTTCTTTCTCCTGTTTGTTACCCTTTGAGATATATTTGTAAATGATCTACTGTGATGGTTGAGCGGCTGTTCAGCAATTCAAAAAAGAAGTTGTTGTTTGTTTCCATAAATCCATGCTTAAGTTCTATTATTAATTAAAGAATATGTGAAAAATTCGGTATCCTACATCTATATTACTTCTTTTTTCCTTTAACGGATGCACAATATGTTACTTTTACACACTGACGTAAATATCTCCTTTGAAAAGAGAGACCGGAACAGCTTGGGAATTTCTACAACCACATAGAAAATTAATCGTAGACGTATACATGTAGATAGCAAATAATCATTACCGTAGATATGTAGGAAGTAATTGAGTCATTACCGTATACATGTAGGTAGCAAATCTTATCATTACCGTATACATGTAGGTAGAAATTTAGTCATTACCGTATACTTGTAGGTAGAAATTTAGTCATTACCTTATACTTGTAGGTAGAAATTTAGTTCATTACCTTATATATGTTGGTAGAAATTTAGTCATTACCGTATACATGTAGATAAATGTTTAGCCATTTTCATAATCACGAAAGCAGAACTTTATTCATTACTTTATACAGGTAGGTAGAAATTAAGTCGGGTGTGGCGAAGGCGTCGTGTATCTTTTGTCACCGGGGCATCCAGTTGTTATTAACTTACAGTTGTGCAAGGCTTATCCTTATACCAGGCAAGGATAGGGGAGAATGTTTTTATTTCTTCTGTTTCTTCCCTGTCATTCCTGTTCCTCTTTCTTCCCTGCCCCCCTCTTTCTTCTCCTCTACTATCTTTTCTATCTCTTTTCTCCCTTTCTCTGGGAGACGACACAAAATGACCCACAAGGGTTGACGAGCCGTTAAAACACCAAAACAATAAAAAATGAAAGAAATTTAGTCGTTATCGTATACTTGTAGAAAGAAATTTAGTCATTACCGTATACATGTAGGTAGAAATTTAGTTATTACCGAAAACTTGTGGGTAGAAAATTAAGTCATTGACGTATACATGTAGATAGAAATTTAGTCATTACCGTAGCCATGTAGGTAAATTTCTAGTCACTACCGTATACATGTAGGTAGAAACTTAGTCATTACCGTATATATGTAGGTAGAAATTTAGTCATTAACGTATACATGTAGGTAGACATTTAGTCATTACCGTATACATGGAGTTGAAATTTAGTCATTACCGTATACATGTAGGTAGACATTTAGTCATTACCGTATACATGTAGGTAGAAATTTAGTCATTACCGTATACTTGTAGGTAGAAATTTAATCATTATCGTATACATGTGGGTAGAAATTTAGTCATTACCGTATACTTGTGGGTAGAAATTTAATCATTACCGTATACTTGTAGGTAGAAATTAAGTCATTACCGTATAAATGTGTAGGTAGAAATTTAGTCATTACCGTATACTTGTAGGTAGAAATTTAGTCATTACCGTATACATGTGGGTAGATATTTAGTCATAACCATATACTTGTACGTAGAAAATATCATTACTGTATACATGTAGGTAGAAATTAAGTCATTACCGTATACATGTAGGTAGGAATTTATTCATTACCGTATACATGTAGGTTGAAATCTAGTCATTACCGTATAGTTGTAGGTAGAAATTTAGTCATTACCGTATACATGTGGGTAAAAATTTAGTCATTACCGTATATTTGTACGTAGAAATTTAGTCATAACCGTATACTTGTAGGTAGAAATTTAATCATTACCGTATATATATGTAGGTAGAAATTTAGTCATTACCGTATACATGTGAGTAAAAATTTAGTCATTACCGTATATTTGTAAGTAGAAATTTAGTCATTACCGTATACATGTAGGTAGAAATTTAGTCATTACCGTATTCTTGTAGGTAGAAATTTAGTCATTACCGTATACATGTGGGTAGAAATTTAGTCATTACCGTATACTTGTGGGTAGAAATTTAGTCATTACTGTATACATGTAGGTAGAAATTTAGTCATTACCGTATTCTTGTAAGTAGAAATTTAGTCATTACTGTATACATGTGGGTAGAAATTTAGTCATTACTGTATACATGTAGGTAGAAATTTAGTCATTACCGTATTCTTGTAGGTAGAAATTTAGTCATTACTGTATACATGTGGGTAGAAATTTAGTCATTACCGTATACATGTGGGTAGAAATTTAGTCATTACCGTATTCTTGTAGGTAGAAATTTAGTCATTACCGTATACATGTAGGTAGAAATTTAGTCATTACCGTATACGTGTAGGTAGAAATTTAGTCATTACCGTATACTTGTAGGTAGAAATTTAGTCATTACCGAATACTTGTGGGTAGAAATTTAGTCATTACCATATACTTGTAGGTAGAAATTTAGTCATTACTGTATACATGTGGGTAGAAATTTAGTCATTACCGTATACTTGTAGGTAGAAATTTAGTCATTACCGTATACATGTGGGTAGAAATTTAGTCATTACCGTATACATGTGGGTAGAAATTTAGTCATTACCGTATACATGTAGTAGAAATTTAGTCATTACCGTATACATGTAGTAGAAATTTAGTCATTACCGTATACTTGTAGGTAGAAATTTAGTCATTACCGTATTCTTGTAGGTAGAAATTTAGTCATTACCGTATACATGTAGGTAGAAATTTAGTCATTACTGTATACATGTGGGTAGAAATTTAGTCATTACCGTATACTTGTAGGTAGAAATTTAGTCATTACCGTATACTTGTAGGTAGAAATTTAGTCATTACTGTATACTTGTGGGTAGAAATTTAGTCATTACCGTATACATGTAGGTAGAAATTTAGTCATTAACGTATACATGTAGGTAGAAATTTAGTCATTACCGTATACTTGTAGGTAGAAATTTAGTCATTACTGTATACATGTGGGTAGAAATGTAGTCATTACAGTATACTTATACGTACAAAATGTCATTACTGTATACATATAGGTAGACATTTAGTCATTACCGGATACATGTAGGTAGAAATTTAGTCATTACCGTATACTTGTAGGTAGAAATTTAGTCATTACCGTATACATGTAGGTAGATATTTTGTCATTACCGTATTCTTGTAGGTAGAAATTTAGTCATTACCGTATACATGTAGGTAGAAATTTAGTCATTGCCGTATACTTGTAGGTAGAAATTTAGTCATTACTGTATACATGTCGGTAGAAATTCAGTCATTACCGTATACTTGTAGGTAGAAATTTAGTCATTACCGTATACTTGTAGGTAGAAATTAAGTCATTACTGTATACATGTGGGTAGAAACTTAGTCATTACCGTATACATGTAGGTAGAAATTTAGTCATTACCGCATACATGTAGGTAGAAATTAGTCATTGCCGTATACTTGTAGGTAGAAATTTAGTCATTACTGTATACATGTGGGTAGAAATTTAGTCATTACCGTATACTTGTACGTAGAAAATGTCATTACTGTATACATGTAGGTAGAAACTTAGTCATTACCGTTTACATGTAGGTAGAAATTTAGTCATTACCGTATACTTGTAGGTAGAAATTTAGTCATTGCCGTATACTTGTAGGTAGTAATTTATTCATTACTGTATACATGTAGGTAGAAATTTAGTCATTGCCGTATACTTGTAGGTAGTAATTTATTCATTACTGTATACATGTGGGTAGAAATTTAGTCATTACCGTATACATGTGGGTAGAAATTTAGTCATTACCGTATACTTGTAGGTAGAAATTTAGTCATTACTGTATACATGTGGGTAGAAATTTAGTCATTACCGTATACATGTAGGTAGAAATTTAGTCATTGCCGTATACTTGTAGGTAGAAATTTAGTCATTACTCTATACATGTGGGTAGAAATTTAGTCATTACCGTATACTTGTACGTAGAAAATGTCATTACTGTATACATGTAGGTAGAAATTTAGTCATTACCGTATACATGTAGGTAGAAATTTAGTCATTGCCGTATACTTGTAGGTAGAAATTTAGTCATTACTGTATACATGTGGGTAGAAATTCAGTCATTACCGTATACTTGTAGGTAGAAATTTAGTCATTACCGTATACTTGTAGGTAGAAATTTAGTCATAACTGTATACATGTGGGTAGAAACTTAGTCATTACCGTATACATGTAGGTAGAAATTTAGTCATTACCGTATACATGTAGGTAGAAATTAGTCATTGCCATATACTTGTAGGTAGAAATTTAGTCATTACTGTATACATGTGGGTAGAAATTTAGTCATTACCGTATACTTGTACGTAGAAAATGTCATTACTGTATACATGTAGGTAGAAACTTAGTCATTACCGTTTACATGTAGGTAGAAATTTAGTCATTACCGTATACTTGTAGGTAGAAATTTAGTCATTACCGTATACATGTAGGTAGAAATTTAGCCATTACCGTATTCTTGTAGGTAGAAATTTAGTCATTAACGTATACATGTGGGTAGAAATTTAGTCATTACCGTATACTTGAAGGTAGAAATTTAGTCATTACCGTATACATGTGGGTAGAAATTTAGTCATTACCGTATACTTGTAGGTAGAAATTTAGTCATGACTGTATACATGTGGGTAGAAATTTAGTCATTACCGTATACATGAAGGTAGAAATTTAGTCATTGCCGTATACTTGTAGGTAGAAATTTAGTCATTACTGTATACATGTGGGTAGAAATTTAGTCATTACCGTATACTTGTGGGTAGAAATTTAGTCATTACCGTATACTTGTAGGTAGAAATTTAGTCATTACTGTATACATGTGGGTAGAAATTTAGTCATTACCGTATACATGTAGGTAGAAATTTAGTCATTGCCGTATACTTGTAGGTAGAAATTTAGTCATTTCTCTATACATGTGGGTAGAAATTTAGTCATTACCGTATACTTGTACGTAGAAAATGTCATTACTGTATACATGTAGGTAGAAATTTAGTCATTACCGTATACATGTGGGTAGAAATTTAATCATAACCATATACTTGTACGTAGAAAATGTCATTACTGTATACATGTAGGTAGAAATTTAGTCATTACCGTATACATGTAGGTAGACATTTAGTCATTACCGTATACATGTAGGCAGAAATTTAGTCATTACCGTATACTTGTAGGTCGAAATTTAGTCATTACCGTATACTTGTAGGTAGAAATTCAGTCATTACCGTATATATATGTAGGTAGAAATTTAGTCATTACCGTATACTTGTAGGTAGAAATTTAGTCATTACCGTATACTTGTGGGTAGAAATTTAATCATTACCGTATATATATGTAGGTAGAAATTTAGTCATTACCGTATATATATGTAGGTAGAAATTTAGTCATTACTGTATACATGTGGGTAGAAATTTAGTCATTACCGTATACTTGTACGTAGAAAATGTCATTACTGTATACATGTAGGTAGAATCTTAGTCATTACCGTTTACATGTAGGTAGAAATTTAGTCATTACCGTATACTTGTAGGTAGAAATTTAGTCATTACCGTATACATGTAGGTAGAAATTTAGTCATTACCGTATACTTGTGGGTAGAAATTTAGTCATTAACGTATACATGTAGGTAGAAATTTAGTCATTACTGTATACTTGTAGGTAGAAATTTAGTCATTACCGTATACATGTGGGTAGAAATTTAGTCATTACTGTATACTTGTAGGTAGAAATTTAGTCATGACTGTATACATGTGGGTAGAAATTTAGTCATTACCGTATACATGTAGGTAGAAATTTAGTCATTGCCGTATACTTGTAGGTAGAAATTTAGTCATTACTGTATACATGTGGGTAGAAATTTAGTCATTACCGTATACATGTGGGTAGAAATTTAGTCATTACCGTATACTTGTAGGTAGAAATTTAGTCATTACTGTATACATGTGGGTAGAAATTTAGTCATTACCGTATACATGTGGGTAGAAATTTAGTCATTGCCGTATACTTGTAGGTAGAAATTTAGTCATTACTCTATACATGTGGGTAGAAATTTAGTCATTACCGTATACTTGTACGTAGAAAATGTCATTACTGTATACATGTAGGTAGAAATTTAGTCATTACCGTATACATGTGGGTAGAAATTGAATCATAACCATATACTTGTACGTAGAAAATGTCATTACTGTATACATGTAGGTAGAAATTTAGTCATTACCGTATACATGTAGGTAGACATTTAGTCATTACCGTATACATGTAGGTAGAAATTTAGTCATTACCGTATACTTGTAGGTAGAATTTTAGTCATTACTGTATACATGTGGGTAGAAATTTAGTCATTACTGTATACATGTAGGTAGACATTTAGTCATTACCGTATACTTGTAGGTAGAAATTTAGTCATTACTGTATACATGTAGGTAGACATTTAGTCATTACCGTATACATGTAGGTAGAAATTTAGTCATTACCGTATACATGTAGGTAGACATTTAGTCATTACCGTATACTTGTAGGTAGAAATTTAGTCATGACTGTATACATGTGGGTTGAAATTTAGTCATTACTGTATACATGTAGATAGAAATTTAGTCATTACCGTATACATGTAGGTAGACATTTAGTCATTACCGTATACTTGTAGGTAGAAATTCAGTCATTATCGTATATTTATGTAGGTAGAAATTTAGTCATTACCGTATACTTGTAGGTAGAAACTTAGTCATTACCGTATACTTGTGGGTAGAAATTTAATCATTACCGTATATATATATGTAGGTAGAAATTTAGTCATTACCGTATATATATGTAGGTAGAAATTTAGTCATTACCGTATACTTGTAGGTAGAAATTTAGTCATTACCGTATACATGTGGGTAGAAATTTAATCATAACCATATACTTGTACGTAGAAAATGTCATTACTGTATACATGTAGGTAGAAACTTAGTCATTACCGTATACATGTAGGTAGGAATTTAGTCATTACCGGATACATGAAGGTTGGAAATTTTATCATTACTGTAAACATGTAGGTAGAAAATTATACATTATCCGTAAGCATATACCGTATACATGTAGTTTGAAAATTACACATTATCGTATACATATAGTTAGAAAATTGCACAATACCATATACCTGATGGTAGAAAAAACATTATAGTAGATTTGTGGCTAGAACATTAGACATTACCGTATATGTGTAGATAGAAAAACTAGACATTACCGTGTAAATATAGATAGAAAAGACATTACCGTATATATGTAGATAGAAAATATATTACCGCATATATGTAGATAGAAAATACGTTACAATATATATGTAGATAGGAAATTAGACAGTACCGTTTAAATGTACGTATAAAATTAGACATTACTGCAGCTTGTTCAGATTCAAGCTGTTTGCACGGTGCATCCATTGTCCCACTCAGTTACCTTACAGTCAAGGTCACAAACTGTGAAATGTGACTCTCAAAGCTGTGAGTGAACAAATGTATTCCTAGCGTCGCATAAACTGGACATTCGTAAACAGCGTAGACCCAGATCAGACGCCACAAAACGCGGCGTCAAATAAGGTTCTACACTGTTTGCATTAAATACAAGGATTTCTATACAGCATGACAATAATAAAAACCAACAAGAAAAAAAATCTGTCTAAGCGTTGAGGTAGCAGAGTCCACTAGGCATAAGTGGGTTAAATATCTGCATCTCCTGTGCGCCCGTATGTTGGATTGATATTTAGAATGACGTTAGCTGCTGGTCTATAATTTAATCTAGCACCAGGCAAACCGCCTGATGATCTTGGGATTGAGGTCAAGAGTTGTCAGAGATTGAATATATAGCTACAAGCTATGCGTAATCTGCCAGGCAGATAATCGAAGGTAGTAGTGCTAAGTCGTAACACTCCCCCTTTTCAAAGAAGTCATCATTTATGATGACGAGAAGCCATTTTCGGCGAAATAAATTCCTATTCCGGAAGAGCCCTCATCTAACGATATGAAAATTGTAACAAGGGAATGAAGCATAGCTGAAAAGTTTCCCGCCGATCGTGGGATTCGAACCGGGTAAAAATCCAATGCTCTTACCACTGAGCCAAAGAGTCGACTCCCTGACGCGGTTGTCAGAGATTGAATATATAGCTACAAGCTATGCGTAATCTGCCAAGACAGATAATGGAAGATAGGAGTGCTGGTCGTAACACTGGCAAAAAGTATTGTCTTTAGCATATTTCCCCCTACCCCAACCCTAACCGCTCCCGTCTATCCTCGCAACCCCAACCCCGTTCACACACACGCACACACACACGCACACACACACACACACACACACACACACACATACGTCGGCCTCGGTGGCTCAGTTGGATGCGCCGTCCGACTGGAGACCAGGAGGTCGCGGGTTCAACCCCCGCCGAGGTCGGCAACATTCTTTCGTGGGGATTGATCATGAAATATTTTCTACGGTCATTCTCTCCCTTCCGCTGACTCAAGAAGGGCAGTTGTCAGTTTCTGGCGAAAGAATGTGCACAATACTGGTTAACCGCTTAGAGGACTAAGCCTGCCCAGTAAATGTGTGGTTAGGTAAACTGACCGTGCTCGACATGACCCCAATGGGTTGACTGGTCCGTAAAACCACAACACAAACAAAACTTGTGTCCTGAATTATTTGCCCTATAATTAAATTTTCTTTTCCTTCTCTAATTCCTCAACCATTTTAAAATATTCTAATGAATTAATGGTGGTGTGTATATTGCCCAGGGAATACATTAGGACCACGAATGGTAACTCTTATATATTTAGTTTATAAATTATTTCCCTTGTTTGACTTCTGCACAAACACAAACAAACACACACACACACACACACACACACACACACACACACACACACACACACACACACACACAAACGACAGCTATACTGATCTCGAGGTCATGGTCACGGACTGAAGAAATTTTATGCTAAACTTTTGCGTAAACTTTCTGCAGACTGTATGTCCTGAATTCTTGGATGTGCAATAAACTCATACTTGAACTGTCGTTGGATACTAGTACAAGCCAGGACACAGGAAACTAATTGTGTCAGGACTGTTGATTGTTGCAAAAACAGTCCGGGTTAGTTATTTTATGTAAGGCGGTCTGTGACTAATTATTAATAAAGATGAATTAAAACTTACTTTTTCTAATTTGAAGAACAAATGTTTGTGTGTAATATCCTATTTGTTTCAAAGAGATAAATGTTTCTGTTTGAGTTTATTGGAATCAAAAGAAGAAGTGATGAAATTTTAAAATTTCAATTTTTGATATTTGCCAATTGAAGGTTTGCTACATTCAGCCTCCAAAAAGCCCCAGAAAGTGCTTGCGATAGTCGTGTCTTTCCTTATTTATTTTGCTGTGCTTAGATAGGTTTTTTGAATTAAAACACCATTTAGAAGCCAAGCCACACACTGCAAAAGAACTCTTAACCACCAAAAAGGGTGGAATTACTATGGAGCTCTAAGGAAAAAATAATTAGTTCCCTGTACCCTTTAGGGAACTTGAAACACTTAGAACATTTTGTATAAAAACGAAAACTTGTTACTGACTTCCTGTTTGCTTTCCTGCACAAGAAGCCATTTCGAAAACATGCCTATTCAAATATATTGAAAATTTTACTAACATAAATGAAAATTTTCAGATAAAAAAATTCTGATAGTTTTCATATTTCTGTTCAAAACAAAGATTGTGGGTACTCGTTAGAACCGCCTCGACGAGGCGATTCTAACGACTAACCACAATCTATGTTTTTAAGCAGAAATAAGAAAAATAGTGTACATCCCTGTAAACCCCAGTTTTACTATATAAAAGTGGGGTTTAAGGGGTTCAAAATTATATAGGCATGTTTTCGTGATGCCCACCTCCGTGAAAACGTATCTTCTCTAAAAGGAAAGAATGTACCTCCACTACGGAACACAGTTTTCCTTTTGAAGACGACCCCTTCCAAAAGGGAGGCAAAAGCGATGTTGAAAGGGTTGTTTCCCTTGAAGGTGTATCCATTCTCTTTAAGAGGAATTTTGACTTAAAATGTTTCAGTAGCTTATGATGTTACTATTGAGAGACAAGTTATTCGAATAAGTTCGGTTCATTATATTATCTACACAGGTATTTTTATTATTATTATTATGCGCTTCAATCACAAATAAATAAGAAACTAAACAATGTGTTTTGATTGGTTTCTCTCCTAAAATTGATATTTTTGTCAATTTTTAAATTATATTATGGAAAAAGCAATCTACTGACATTATCATAGTCAGACAACAAATTGCTAATTCCGGTTTGGTCATGGATCGTTCTTGCTTTGTGAAGAAACCGGAACGATGAACTCACCATATTGGGCCTCGCCATGCAA
Organism: Anodontia alba; assembly: GCA_964016985.1. Taxonomy (NCBI): domain Eukaryota; kingdom Metazoa; phylum Mollusca; class Bivalvia; order Lucinida; family Lucinidae; genus Anodontia; species Anodontia alba. Next base: position 8,424,565 of record OZ024821.1, read on the forward strand.
AAACGAGTCCTCGGGCATATGTGGACAGCGAAGACCCAGGTCAGCCTGCATGTTCATCAGTGCAGTCTGGTCAGAACCATCACTGTCGCTAAAGAACCGTTGGATACTATAGAATGGATTAATTTAGAGCAAAGGCTCAGATGATACTTGGCGCATGCGCAGGATGATCTGAATCTGCGCCTTTTGCACAAGCTCGAAGGCACTTTTTCGCCTGACAAGGTCCAGCTGGTTATTAGCAGCATACAGATGACTTGTGGAATGCAAATCCCTGATCAAAAGTACAAACTTAAGATACAAAAAAACGCGGAAATCGTGAAATATTGCGATCTCTTACACGCCCACATTTTCACTATATTTTACCAGGCGCGGGAAGTGAGTGTGGAACAAAGGTTTGTTCATCACATAGACTTGTTAACGTAATGAACTTGATAAAAGGAAAATTGGACAAAGAGCACCGTATTTTCCTCTAAGTAATCGGAATATTAATCACTTAGACAAAGCGTACCGTATTTTAACTTAGGTTCCCCTAAGCATTCGAAATAATTAGCCTGTTTGAACCAAGCATATCGTAAATAACCCTAAGTATTCGGAAGACAAAGCGCACTGTATTTTCCCACTAAGTATTCAGAATATTTTGCCCACTTGGACAAAGAGTATGTATTTCCCCCTAAGTATCTGGAATACTTAACCTACATTGACATACCGTTTTATCTCTAAGTATTCGGAATATTTAGCTTACTTGGTTAAAGCGCACCGTATTTTTCCCCTAAGTATTTGGAATATTTAACCTGCTTGGAGAAAGCTCGTACCATACTTTCTCCTAAGCATTCGGAATATTTAGCCTACTAGGACAAATTTTATCATAGTATCGCGGAACTGAATAATGGTCGTGCGCAGGCAACAAAAAGGTTTTCAAGGACTTGTCTTATGCGGTTAAGCATTAAACCGTTATTTACAACTACAGCAGACGACATTTTGAAATATGTTTGTTTTATTTTTCAGAGATATTGTTTAATATCATCTACAATTTCCATAATTCATCACGAAAACATGCCTATATAATGTTGACCCCCTTAAACCCCACTTTTATATAGTAAAACTCTTGTTTACAGGGGTATATATTTTTTTTCTTATTTCTACTTAAAAACATAGATTGTGGGTACTCGTTAGAACCGCCTCGCCGAGGTGGTTCTAACCAGTATCAACAATATATGTTTGATCAGAAATATGAAAAATATCAGAACTTTTATCTGAAAATTTTCATTTTGTGATGGTAAAAGTTTCAGTATATTTGAATAGACGTGTTTTCGTAATGAAAGGGACTGTGTACACTTGGTAGTATTTTTCGGCAGTTTTTTTTTTCAGCAGTTGTGTACAAGGGAGACAACTTTTGTGGCTTCATGTTTGCTTTCCTACGCACTAATCCCTTCCTGAAAAAGGGTCAACTCTAAAAGAAAAGATTCAGTCCCAAGGGGAGCAGTCTTTCCTTTTAGAGTAGATCCCTTTTTAAAATCAATTGTGACAGTTGCCTCCACTGAAATTATATTGGGACACCTTAACTCCTTATCATGCTTATCATAAACTTTGAACACATTACTTGACTACCCTGTGATGTGTCAAAAATGGCTATAAAACTGGCTCAGACCTGCCTGTATGAGTACGGTATCAGTTAGTGGGGTTGGGGACTGAAAATATTTCCACGTATGGTGTCACTCAGTTGCAACTGTAGGTGTCCTCGTTGATACCTGGATGAGATAATTTGGTGTCGCGTTTAGGGGTTGCACCAAGTTCCCAAGTACATTCAGGGTCACCTAACTCTTCACCGTTACTTTTACCGTCACCGTCTGAATCTTTTTGGCATAGTTCTTTGGTCCATTTCTGAAAAGCAATAAACAACAACGCTTTCCATGCTGGGTAAAAATTTCAGCTGATGACATTTTGAATGTATATTCACAGAAATAAAATTTGACATTTCATGCACATTGTTGAAGATAAGTTTTATGCAATGTCTAGACCTGTTTCATATAAAGATAGAATTTGATATTTCGTGCTAATTGTCCCATTAGGAGACAATTGCATGCAATGCCAATGTCTTTTTTCTAGGCAAAATAATAAAAATACCACCAGTTTGTCGCCTGCTGAAAGTAGTGATTGTTAAACAACATACAATAACATTTTACCCCAAATTATCGAGAAAAAAAAGGAGTCCTAAGTAGTACACAGAGTAGGCAAAGAGCTGCCCTGTTTGTCTTTCTGGCAGTATTTTGGATTCTTATCTAGATAGTCAAATTGACTTGTACACATGTATGATAATATGATAAATGGTAAAAGTGTGATTATTTAAGGGGTGGGATACCTTTTATAAATTTTACGCCATTTCTGCCAAGAGAGACAACTCTTTTGACTTCCTGTTTGCTTTACTGTACATGAAACCCTTCTTAAAAGGGTCTACTCTATAAGGAAAGAATTTGGGTAATGGACGAATATTTGTGACTGTATGTGGATTCACGAATATTAAGAGACTGTCAAACCAAACCTGGTGCAGAACTCACCACCAGGCCAAAGATGTGTGTGCTCGTGTGTATGTGCGTGCGTTTGTGTGTTGTGGGATGTCATTTCATTATTTGATTAGAAATAGATCTTTAAAGAGGCTTACTGACACAGTTTTGGCCTCGACCTTGCCTCGGTCAAAACAGTGTCTTTTGGCATTTCTTTTTGGCTAGATTCTGTAAGTTTTTTAAGAAAGATCTTGTCAGTATTTTATCAAAACATTCCATATCGATATGGTTGAATACCTGTGGTAATTTCTATATTTTCATATCTTTGGCCTCAGCTTTGCCTCGATCAAGGAAACGTAGGATGTGGCAAGCCAATGATTAGATCTTGTAGGTATCAATCTGTGCGCAAAATCATTTAAGCATTCCTAAAGGTTCAAGAGTTATGCCAATTTTCGCTAACTAACTCGGCACACGGACGGAAAGACGGATGGGCGGACTCACAAGTCGACTGTAGAGTACACTCCGTAATTCCACCTTAGTCGATCGGCTTTTCTGCGGGTCGTGCAATAATAAGAAAATCCTTTATCATGCCAGAACATCGTTGTATTTGCAACTTTAAATTTCTTTTGCACTTAATTTTGCTACTTCATATCTATTTTAACATTCTCTATTGCTACTCACTTATTCTATCATACGAAAACCGAAAAACATTAAACCAATTCATAAAGAAGACTAGACGCACAATTCACGTCTCACAAAGCAAAGCTGGGAAGGCGAATGCGCAGTTCTCATTACTTGTGGTAGGAATATTCATGTATATTGTCTTCACAACGTGGCTCACCATCCTCTTACTTTGTTCAGGTGACATTCATCCAAATCCAGGACCCACATCCCATTCGTCTTCATCTGTAACGAGTCTGTCTACTTCATCTCCAAGCTTGTCTACTACAGTTTTTGACTCCCTTCCACTCAATCATAATTTATCATTTGTTCACTACAATGTCCAAAGCATCCTCCCGAAGCTCGAAATACTTCATGCAGAGCTCCATGAATTTGACATACTTGCATTCTCTGAGACTTGGCTAAACCCTTCCATTGATAATGAAGATATATTGCTTCAGCAATACCAGGCGCCAGTGCGTAAAGACAGACAAGGAGATGCTCATGGAGGGGTAATTATTTATGTTAAGGAGGGTATCCATTATAAACGGAGGAATGACTTAGAAATTAGAGGTATAGAGAATATATGGATTGAGATAGCAAATAACCGTAAAAGCATACTATTTGGCCTGTTTTATCGACCGCCTAATTCGAATAACAATTACTTTTCTAATATTGAAGACTCTATTGCCCTCGCGGTAGATACTAATATTCGTGAAATAATCGTCATGGGAGATTTTAACTACAATTTGTTGAATTTGCAATCATCTAGAAAGATCAATGCTCTGTGCACTCAGTTCTCTTTGTCTCAAACAATCGAAGAAGCCACCCATTATACTGAGAATTCTTCGTCTTTAATTGATTTATTAATAGTCAGTAACAAAAATAGTTTGCTTTTAAGTGGTATAGGTGACCCATTTCTGAATCAGGATATACGTTACCATTGCCCAGTATACGGAATTCTCAAGTTTGCTAAACTAAAACGTAAAACATTTAAACGTCATATTTGGGACTATGAAAAAGGAAATTATCAATCATTACGTGAGCAAGCATCCTTAGTAGACTGGCCTGCTCTTTACGACGATAACATTGACACATACTCTGTAAATATAACTTCAAAAATAATCGACCTAGCCAAAGATAACATTCCAAATAGAAATATTACAATCCATCCTTCAGATCCTCCATGGATAACGTCAGAATTAAAAATATATATTCGCAAACGCAAACGGTCATATCATAGAGCAAAACGAACAGGAAATGAAACAGACTGGAGTAAGTTTAAGAAATTACGAAATCAAACAGTTAAAATGACACGCAAATGTAAACAGTTTTACAATGACAAAATAGCAGACAAATTGCGGTCTGAATCCCTTTCTTCAAAAGACTGGTGGTCTACATTAAAACAAATAATCGCCCCAAACTCAAGAATATCTGTTCCGCCACTTGAGGTCAATAATAACATAATCACAGACGAGCATGACAAAGCAAATGTTTTAAACAATTTCTTCCAAAGTCAAACACTCCTGGATGAACAAAATGCTGTTCTTCCTGATTTAACTCCAGCTACTGTTGATTCTTTATTGGATCGTATCGTTTTGACTCCTCATGAGGTTGAATTAGTACTCGAGGTATTGCCTGTAGGTAAAGCTTCTGGACCAAATGGGCTGAGTAATCGTATTCTAAAGGAACTTTCGCATCAACTAGCTTCTCCTTTTTGTTCACTCTTCAATGACTCATTGCACAAAGGTGTTGTGCCCGTTTCTTACAAAGAGGCTCATGTTTGCCCTGTTCCGAAGAAAGGTGACTTGTCTGCTGTAAATAATTATCGACCAATATCTCTTCTAAACTCTGAAGACAAGCTTTTTGAACGTCTTGTCTTCAAACATCTGTATAATCATTTACAAACTTATAACTTGCTCTCTTCGCTCCAGTCCGGTTTTATACCTGGCGATTCAACTGTCAACCAACTTACATATTTATATAATACTTTTTGTCAGGCCTTAGATTCTGGCAAAGAAGTGCGGGTTGTCTTCTGTGACATCAGCAAAGCTTTTGACAGGGTTTGGCATGCAGGACTACTTTTGAAACTTGAAGCAGCTGGTGTCACAGGACAAGTCCTAGAATGGTTTAAGAGTTATTTAACTAATCGAAAGCAAAGAGTTGTTCTGCCTGGTGCTGTCTCAGATTGGATTTTTATACATGCTGGAGTCCCTCAAGGTTCGATCTTAGGACCCCTTTTATTTCTTGTGTATATCAATGATATTGTTCTTGATATAGGTTCCAATATTCGACTTTTTGCAGATGATACAAGTGTTTATATTGTTGTCGATGACCCCGTCACTGCAGCTGCTTGTATTAACGCTGACTTAGGAAGAATAACACAATGGGCTGCTAAGTGGTTAGTCACTTTTAACCCTCCAAAAACTGAATCTATGTTAATTTCGCGTAAATTAAATAGAAACCTTCACCCCCCATTATTTATGCAAAATGTACAAATAACTGAAGTGGACTCTCATAAACACTTAGGAATAGTATTCTCACAAGACTGCTCATGGCACAAACATATAAACTACATATCTGAAAAAGCGTGGACAAGAATAAATATCATGAGAAAACTTAAATTTCAACTCGACCGAAAATCTCTTGAAACCATTTATATTGTATTTATAAGACCGTTGCTTGAGTATGGTGATGTCATATGGGATAATTGTACCCAGTACGAAAAACGAGAACTGGACAAAATACAAAATGAAGCTGCCAGAATAGTTACGGGAGCAACAAAGTTAGTTTCGTTAGACACACTCTATTCTGAAATTCGATGGGAAACTCTCGAACAGAGACGCAAAAACCACAGGCTAACTCTTTTCTATAAAATGAGATACAGTTTAACTCCACAGTATCTATCCTCTTTGGTACCTGAATCTATTAGTAATGTTTTTAATTATAATTTAAGGCATTCAAGTAATCTACGAGGAATCAATGCTAGAACCACTCAGTATCAACAATCTTTTCTGCCAACGGCCATCAAAGAATGGAATAATCTGCCATTAGAACTCCAGCAAAGTAATACTGTTAACTCTTTTAAATATAACTTAACTAAAGACAAGGAACAAACACCGAAACACTATTATACTGGCAGTCGCCGCCTCCAGATCTTACACACTCGTTTGCGTACTCACTGCAGTGCTTTGAATCTGGATCTGTTCCTGAAAAATGTCTCTGAAACTCCACTGTGTAGTTGTGGTAGTATCGAGGATTCGCAGCATTATTTTTTCCATTGCTCACATTACCAAACTCAACGCACAGCTTTAATGAATGCTATATCTACAATTCAGACACCTACTTTAAATCTGTTGCTATACGGCAGCTCAAACCTCTCTGTTGACATAAACAAAGCCATTTTTGATAAAGTTCATAAATTTATATTGGACACTAAACGGTTTTAAATCTGTAGTAAATGCATGTTGCAGGTACAACTTGTCCTGAACAATATCTGCATTGTCTGCCTGTGGATGCAAGCTCAGTTGTTCCTCTCCAAGAATGCTATTTTCATATACCTTGTTACACACTGTTTGATTCCTACTACTGTTTTCTTAATACAAACACTTATTGAATTATTTGTTTATTATTTATCTATTTATTTTTATTTTTTTTTTATAATTTTTCTTTATTCTTATTTCTTTTTTGTATTCTATATTTTTTGTGTGTGTTTTGTCAACTAATTTATTTTACCTTCTTACATGATATAAACCACAACATTTTGCCTTGATCTGTGAAACGATCTGCCTTCAAGTCAACAACGAAATATACACCGTAGAGGAGAAGAACTCTATAAGTATTTATATGCTTTCGTTCTAATCCTATATCGTTTGTATGTCAAATTTGTTACTTTGTTGTACTTGTATTATGTAATAAAATATGTTTAAACCAATAAGAAAATCCTAACTGCTATGATGTAACACCGTGAACACGTTCAGTGGTAACTAGCAACATCAAGGTATGAAGTGCTGGGTAGCAATTTCAGCAGACGACATTTTGAAATATTGTTTTCTTATTTTCCCAACAAATAAGCTTTGAGGTTTCATGCAAATTGCCTTCCCCAGGAGACAACTTGCTTTGACATTTAATACGAATTGCCTCCTTAGGAGACAATTTTCATTAAATGTCAGGGTCTTTTTTTCTGGATCTATTATAAGTTTTTCGTCTGCTAAATCTGACCAGAGAGTGGTAATGGTTAAAAAAAACTAATTAGGAAAAAGTATAATTGCACCTTGTTATACAGGCGCACACTAACGCAAGCACACATAATGTACGTGGACGCGTGCGTTCGATGCGTACACGAAACAGCGAACCATTCTTTTCGGGGCATCAAAAACTATTGACTTACAAGTTCGTTATTGTTAAGGTCATTTCCAAATTCATTAAGAGTTCCACCACCGTCTCTATTATTGTGACCGACCCCTATCCAGAGAGCATCTCTATTACATGGATCTGGTACTCGATTACCATTGGGAATATACTGCTGATAAGAGATGCGACTGTGACAAAAATGTATAGATTATATTGAAAAATGACCATTTATGGTCATTTTTCAATATAATCTATACATTTTTGACAGAAAGATACGAAAATCAAAACCAGGAAACACACCGCCCTGAACATTGTGACCTACAAGATATAATATATACTCGTAGTTGACTAAATAATAAAGGACTTATTAAACGTTTCATTCTTTTCAACTCCTTTTTATCTCAAAGTACTGTTATCTCAAAGTACTGTTATCTCAAAGTACTGTTATCTCAAAGTACTGTTTATCTCAAAGTACTGTTATCTCAAAGTACTGTTTATCTCAAAGTACTGTTATCTCAAAGTACTGTTATCTCAAAGTACTGTTATCTCAAAGTACTGTTATCTCAAACAATGCATTCTGATTGCAGATTGAGATAATGAGAGTCGATTGCAAATTAGCCGCACCCTGTGAAACTGTGCCTTCGGGACAAATGCGGTCGGAGAATGTCCAGATCAGCCTGCGTCAAGTGAAAAAGTGTCTTCAAACAGGCACAGATTGCGAAGATTCAGATCACTCTGCGCATGCGCAAAATATCATCCAGGCCTTTGTTCCCAATTTATACATTCTGAAGTATCCAATAATATTGTTAGCGGACAGTGATGGCCCTGATCTGGGCCTTCGCTGTCCGCATATGCCCGAAGACACGTCGTTGACAGGAGGCTTAAAATAATAGAGGGAGAATTAAAAACAAAATAAATGTTTAAGATATGTTAGTTTAGATACAAAAGAAAGCCCAGAATTAATTATTTTCTTAGTTTTATCCTTTCAAATGTGAGCGAACTTATCAGCAAATTGTCATACCTCTGGTGTTGGCTTTTTCCGCAAATAGTGCTATCGTAGGCGCGGCATCAGATGTTTTTAATTAATGAAAAGGTAAGTGCAATTTTCCACCAGTCAGAAAGCAAGACAACGCATCTATATATATTTTTCTTTAATTTTAGATACATCACATAGTTCGTGTAAATCAAATTTGTTGAGATAAAAGCTTTGATGATTAAAACCATATATAAAACCAGTTTCCAGTGGCACCACTTCTGCATAAAGGCTTAGGAAATCCCAGGCTCCTGCGCCTCGTCCGAATAAGATATATCCCAGTGGACACACAACGTTGAAACAACGTTCTATCAACGGCGGTGCAATTTCCTCGACGTTGCATCGACGATGGACCCTTATGGGGATTGGACACACTTGATAGATTTACCGCCATTTTTTACAAGGGAGACAATTTTTGTTACTTTCTGTTTGCTTTCATTTGCACGAAGACACTTCTGAAAAGGGGTCTACTCTAAGAGGAAAGAATTTGCTCGCCTTGGGAGCAAATTCTTTCCTTTTAGAGCAGACCCCTTTTCAGAAAAGGTAGGCAACCTCTTTTGACAGAGTTGTCTCCCATGAAAGTCTGTCAATTCCCCTATATTGGTCCCCAATGGGATTTATAGTACATATTATATATGTTTACTATGGCCACATAACTTTCGTGGAGATTGATCATGAAATCATCGGGTCATCCCCCGCCCCCGCCCCCGCCCCGCCCTCGCCCCGCCCTCGCCCCCCCCCCCCCCCCCTCCCAACCCCCCCCCCCCTCTTTCGCTGAATCAAGAAGACAGTTGTCAATTACTTTCGAAAGTGTTTGCATTAGTACGATTTAACCTCTTATAAAGGAATAAGCCTGCCAAGGAAAAGTGTGATTAGGTTAACTGAAAACTCGACATGACCTTAACAGTGTTCACAGGGCCATGCAACCTTAAATCAAACAAATCAAACAAAAGTTTATACTAAAGTTTGTACGTAAAGTTTGTTACCTTTTAAAAATATCACTGCTGAGCTTTCCTCTCTTTCCTCAGATTTTCTGGGATTCTGTCTTGGCGGAGGAGCGAAACAGACTATATACAATGCAGTTTATAAAATCTATAAACATTTCACGAAGCTTTTTAAACATTTAGCATGCTGAGTAAAGATACAGAAGACATTTTGAAACAGTTTTCTTTTTTTTTTTCCAGGAAATAGAATTTGAGATTTTATGCAAATCGTCTCTTTAGGAGACAAATCGCATGAAATATCGAAGTCTATTTCCTGGGAAAAATAAAAAAAACAACAACAAAAAACAATAAACAATATTGTCAATTTGTCGTCTGTGAATTAGCCCAGAGTGGTATATTTATAATAGTTGAAAGCTGTGAAATGTGTTACGTCTGCTTACAGACGTACATGTATTATCCATTTTCAAAAGATTTTAGAAACAGCTTGTATTTTGTGTGAAGCTAAAGAACTGAACATGATTGTATTTATTCAAAATATTCGGACAATGATGCCTGCAAAATCGGTATAGATGACAGAGATCAAACCAATGCTTCAACAGTTTGTTAATAAGTGTCTACCCTGTTCTTCATTCAACCAACACTATTTACATACTGTCACAACCAAGGCGTGTAGCGTGGTACAGTTGGACATAAAATAAAAAAATTAAGAAGCTTTAAAATCAGTTTGATTTATTACTTTCCCCTGCACTGTATATATATATTCATCTACTCTTGGAACTGACTTAATTTTTCTAAATATTCGCTGATTCGGCCGATCATTCAGTGCGGATTCTGATTATCTGGAATATTCACCTTAATAAACATTTGAATAAAAATTCAATAGAATAATCTGACACAGCGACATGAGCTGTGGATGAAGAGAATATCAAATAATGGACATCGAACTTTGGTGCAACAGTAAACACGTTGGAAACATGGGTCAGCTGGCAATGTAAACATCAGATACAGGTACTAGTACTCCTGAATATGACACTACCCTCTGCCTCATGTTTGTGTCCTCACAAACAAATTTTCAATTAAGAATCACAAGTGAAAGTGAGCTGATGCTGACACACTAATTGTAGTTAAAGTGCATATAAATGAAGGCAGATTTCAAAACATTACAAGTAAGCAACCTTCATCAATATTAGTACATAATAATTGTCATAGTTAACGAAGTAGTATCAGATATGTCATATTTCAAACCAACAACGTATAGTACCATTTGAAACATTGACTTACTATTTGTGTCCAACATTTCAAATTAATTGAGTCAAACTGAATTCAAAACATTTAAGTATAATATTGGCAAATGCAAGTTAACTTCATGGAAATACATTTGGCCTAAGAATAACTTTTTAATCCTAGTAATAGTATCACAACAGTCAGCCTGAATATTTAACTTTATAAATTCTGGGAATGACTAGGAAGAAAAATAGTGAAATATCTTAACAAGTGCAAAGTAAGCATTAAACCCTTAAACTATAAGTAATGAATCTATATAAAAGTATCTAGAACTTCATGAACTTGAATCGTCTCTCAGGACTTCCAGATCTGGAGTGTCTTGGACTGCGTGTGTGAGTTTTAGTCTGCTGATAAGGATACTGCTGTCTTCTGTTGTTGAATCTGTATCTATTTTCCCTGTACCCATCACTTGAAGTTGATCCTTTAATTGCCTCTGTTAAACTCTCGAACGCCCTGTTGATAGCACTGGTTAACTCCTGGGTAGCATTTATCATAGTCTTATGAGAATTTACCAATTCTTTATTAAGTACTTCCAAGTACGAACCTACAAGTTTCATGTCTGAACCTATTACTTTCAAACTGGCCATCACCTCAGATTCCTTTATATCTGTCCCTGCATCTCTATCTTGATCCGCTACCTGCTCTGCCCTATTAACAACTACTGGCACTGGATCATTTTTCACCACATTGACAGCATTACCACTGGACATAAAATCATTTGCATTTGAAACAACATTATTACCAAGTTTCTCTGCCACTAGAGGCTCCTTAAGATTTACAATTGGAACACCTCTTTCAACCGTTGTAACTATTTGTACAGTCCCTGTCTGCTCTGCTCTCGTAAATTCATCTACCTGCCTCTGTAAATTTTCTTTATCAAGAATTCCTTTTAATACATCAACTGTTTCAGTCACTTCACTCCGTTCAATCTCTGGAATTTTCTTATTCAACATAACATTTCTGAGAACACTATTATTTGTTGTATTCACAAGCTCTGAACCCAAATAGTTGTTATTATTAGAGTCAGTAGGTTGCAAAAACATAACAGCAGGAGATGTTGCAGGTAGAGTGTTTTCCTTCTGAATAGATTCTCTTAACTCTGGAATACGTGAACGGCTCATGAAAATCTGTTCACTTGCCTGTTTTCCTAACCTTACATAATCAACATCAGGGATAATATGGTAATATTGCAAGTTCATCAGAAGATAAATATTCTCTTCAACTATTTCCCCATTCATTCTTTTGTTGTCTACTATAGATCTGTGTGTAGGAAACGTGTTCCCTATTATATGCTTTTCAAGGTCTGACTGTGTAGTAGTTACATATTTGCAAATATCACAGTAGTAGGGTACCTGATTAATGCCTACATGTTTTCTGTAGAAGTGTTTCTCAAATTTGGCCTTTTCATTTTCATATCTGTCATGGGATGGACATTTCAGGCACCGGAAGATTCTTCCTCTCTCACAGGGCTTCTTATGAATGATGAATGGAGTCGTCATCCTGAATCAGAAGAAAAAAACAACAACATGTACTTCCTTCACCAAATCAGCTGACACATAAATAAAATAGATTGTTGTAACACTGGACAATATAGTTTAGTATAGCTGTACCTTGATCTGTAAAAAAAACGATTATTAGTTGGACTGTGCCTCTCTCTGATTCTGTATCCATCTAGGCATTGTTAATCCTTTAAAAGGCTTCAGCTTATCATGGTGCACAACTTTCTCTCTGCCCTCTTCTGAAAACTGTACAAGATAATTCTGTTCAGAGAGTTTCTTTTTAATCAAAAACGGACTTGTATATGGTGGGATCAGCTTTGGACACACAACTTCCTTTCTTTTTACCTGTAAATACCAAACAACATCACCCTCTTTATACTTGTTGATCTGTAACTGACTATCGTAGTAATCTTTCTGTCTTTTAGCACAAACATCCAACCTCTTGCGTGCTATCTTATGAGCATTCTGTAATCTCTCTTTCAACCGTTCTACATACATGCCATAACTTGATACACAATCTTTCCCAACAACAGTAGCACTACCAAATACAATCTCAGCAGGCATTCTTACTTCTTTCCCAAGCATTAACATATTTGGTGATACTCCAGTGGTCTCATTGGGTGAAGCTCTGTAAGCAGATGCTAAGCAACCTAGATTCAAATCCCAGTCTTCCTGATTCCTCAGGTATGATTGAATCATAGGGACAAGAGTCTTATTGAAACGTTCTGGTTGACCATTGTACTTAGGGTTTCTGACTGATGTTCTTGTTTTACGAATTTCCATGAGCTCGCATAGTTCAGAGAACAGGCGACTCTCATAGTTACTACCCTGGTCACTATGGATACTCAAAGGACATCCAAATCTGCCTATAACCTCATTAAGAATTACCCTAGCAGTGGTTTCTGCATCTTGATTAGGAATTGCAAAAATTTCGACCCATTTAGTAAACAGATCAGTGCAGACCAACACGTAACGATTGTTCCGTTTAGTTTCTGGGAAAGGACCTAAAATATCTGTTGCTAGTCTATCAAGTGGACCACCTGTTGTCATAGTGCCCAAAGGTGCTTTAAGACTAGCTGTAGGGGGTTTATTGGCACCACAAGTTTCACATAGAGCAACCCATTTGTCAACAGAATCCCTGATACCGAACCAATAGTACCTCTGTAAAGTTTTTTCTCTAGTCTTTTTCTTTCCCAAATGACCTCCTGACAATATACTATTGTGCATGTGCAGTAGTACGTCTTTCTGTAATTTATGAGGGGTTAACAACTGCAAGAAACTGTTTGAACCATCCCGCTTGTCAAATTTACGAAAGATAATTCCATTTTTCAATATAAGTTCATCCCAACAGCATAAATAATGCCTAGTAGAAGGACTCAAGACGCCAACCTTTTGCTGACTTGGTTTTGCACAAGTTTCAAGCCATAGGAACAGAGGTTTAATATCCTCATCCTGAAGTTGCATTTCTTTCAATTTATTTGGAGTGATGCATTCAATCCATGGTGCATAATCCGACATGTCCAGATTTGACCTAGTAATAACTTTAGCAGATTTGTAGAACCCTCTGCCTAGCTTTGACCAAGGTCTGCAAAGAAAGTGAACCAAGATAACAAATAGCTTCTTAATCCCTAGTCTCTCATAATTCTGTTTAAAGCAAAGACTTCTTGTCTTTGAAAACAATGACTGTGATGTCTGTCTACATGATTTGAATGAATCGCCAAGCCACTGTTTGATGTTCAGCCCAAGTTGTTTGTACAATCCAATAAATGTACATATACCAAGCATAATGAATAGATAACAGCCTAAAAATACATTCTGTTGTCTAACCATAGAACTTATATTCACCTTTCTGTTCACCCGGGAAAGGTACACAGTTTTATTTCTCTCGTTATCACTGCTTTCTTCATTTACTTTCGCACCGTTATCCATGTTCAAAGACCAATCACTATGCATATCCATTGCTCTCTTTCTACACTTCGCACATGGGCCACATTTCAAATTTTCCTCCATGTCTACCTCGCTGCATTCACATTCTCTGGGATTTGGACATCTTGATAAGCTGTCTGCATTGCCATGAGACGCACCTTTTCTATATTCAACAGAAAATGAGTACTCTGACAATATTTCTAACCATCTAGCGACTCTGCCTTTTGGACATTTTAAACTGAATAAAAATTTCAGTGCCTCGTGATCAGATCTGGCTACAAAAGTTCTACCAAGGAGGTAATAATGAAAGTATTCTAGAAAATACCGTATCGCAAGCAATTCCTTGTCAGTAACACAGTAATTGCGTTCAGATTTGTTGAGCGTTCAACTATAGTATGCTAGAACTTTTTCTTCACCATTTTGAATTTGGCTAAGGACTGCACCTATAGCATAATCGCAAGCGTCCATATCAACGTAAAATGTACCTTGATCACGCGGCAATGACATTACATCTGGACCACTTAGGGAACCCTTCAACAAGTTGAAAGCTTTTTGACAATCAGAGTTCCATACCAGAGAGCTATTCTTTTTGGTAATGTCAAAAAGGGGTTTAGCTATTTTAGAGAATCCACGAATAAATTTTCTGTAATAGCTACAGCAACCAAGAAATTGTTTCAGTTCTGTAACATTTTGTGGTTCTTTCCACTGCAGAATCTTTGCTACATTGGATGGGTCTGGAAGTACTCCCTTTTCCGACACCATGTAACCAAGAAAAGTAACTTCTGACTGAAAGACGCTACACTTTTTAGGTTTGAGTTTGAGATTTGCCTGTCTGAATCTTTCAAGAACAAGTTCAAGCCTCTCAATATGTTCTTTGAAGTTTGAAGAGAACACTATGCAATCATCTATATAAATGATACAGACAGACTACTGTAGACCATTTAAGGCTAACTGCATGACTCTTTGAAAAGTAGCACTGCTATTTGTGAGACCTTGTGGCATTGATGTAAATTCGAAGAGACCTTGTTTCGTAATGAACGCTGTTTTTGGAATATCAGACGCTTTTACCGGCACTTGGAAATATCCGGATGTCATATCTACAGTACTGAAGAGCTTTGCTCCTGACAGGCTATCAAGACAATCATCAACCTTAGGAATTGGAAATGCGTCAACCTGACAAAGCTTGTTTAATGCTCTGTAGTCAACCACAGGTCTTACAGAGTTGTCTTTCTTACGGATCAACAGAATTGGCGACGCCCATGGAGAATTTGAATCGCGTATCACACCCTGTTTTTTTTTTTTCAGTTTATCAATAACAGCTTTTTCTTCATTAACGAAAGCTAACGGTGTACGACGGAAAGGCTGTTTTATGGGTTTTGCCCCCTGTGTATCAATACAGTGTTCTGTAAGTCGGGTTAAACCTATATCTTCCTCATTTTTTGAGAATACATCCTGATAATTGGTCAGTAACTTCGCTATGGCATATTTCTCATTTCTGTTTTTACCTTTGGTGGACTTTTGAAACAGCTCATCCAGGTGTGATGGTACTTTCAAGTCACTGGTGTCTACTGAATCTGACTTTTCTCTTACCTCTCTAGAAAAAGGCATATCACGATGGTTCTGAACATCATTGCATAAGTTGATTCTTTTAACTGCACTGAAGTTCTCATTTTCTTTAGGGTCTTCACTATTCAGTATTATCTGTAATATATTGTCAGAGGAAGTTTCCTCTGCAGTACCAATAACAGTATCTTGTCTCAACCGCACAGATTTCGAGAATGGGTTCATCACTCTTACTTTCACTGTAGGTGTGCTGTTAATATTAACCAGACAGTTCGCCAACATTAGTGGGTATTTCTCCATGAAACTGACTGTAGGTTGTATAATTACCTCATAATTCTGTATCAAGTCATCTTCTTCATACCTTTCTACAAATACATCTAAAATTTGCTCTGTATGTCCCGAAATCTCATAATCATCTGCCAGGCGTACTCTTCTAGTAGACCTAGCTTTTGGCTGAAAACAGCTTATCTCAACCCCATCAATGACTATTTTATTCTTGCTCATGAGAATATCAGCAATCTTACCATCCTTGTTTCTCATAATGTCTATACCCAAAAGTGCATCATCTTGGATATCCGCTATAATAACCTCTTTCATAAATGTGGCATCATCCAGCTGTATACTTAAAGTACACTTACCATAATCTTTCAAAGGATCACCTCCAGCATGAAGTAGACAACCTTTTTGAACTAACTTTGGTTGGCCGTCTATCTTGCTGAATACCTTTTTAGATATTATAGTTTTCTCAGCCCCAGTATCAACCACAAAAGTAACAGGTATACCCTCAACAGACCCTTTCAAGTAAATACCATCAGAAGCGGGTAAGCTACTGCGTATTGAAATACTTTGTAATGGATAACCAGTTAAAAAATTGTTACTTTGTAGGCCATTGTTTTCATGGACTGACCCTTGGCCTGATGAAGAATCAGTCCTGGTTAGTTTAAAGCTTGTCGAGGATTAGAACTGGCAGACTGATTAGTCACAGGATCAGTTGGGGCTTGTCTGTCTGTTCTCGCAGTGTTTGCAGCTAGCTTTGGGCAGTCTTTCTTAAAATGTGATGGCTCATGACAATAAAAGCATGTCTTATTTTTCCTGTCATTATAGGATCTATTTTGATTTTGACCATTATAAGAGAAATTTAGCCTATTACCTTGCTGTCTGAAAGGATGTGGGTAAGAATTAGGTAACTGAAATGGGTGAATGCTTTTAAGTTCCTCACGAACTATGTCCCTCAGTTTAGACAAATCAAATATTTCCTGCTTATCTGTTTTATTCTGCTCCACGGTTGATTTTGATGACTCATCACGCTTAATTATTCGGTTTTTATTTTTGCCTGGTAGAGATCTAGCAATGCGCATGTCATTGGAATCACTGTCAGAATCATTTTTCTGAATATTGGTCGCATTTCGAACAGATCTACTAGTGTCATATACTTTGCCTGCAGTTTGCTTTGTTTCTAGAAAGCTGACAACCTGAAATACTGCCTCATCAATATTGTTTGGTTCTTTAACGAACTCGACATGAAAACGCGCTTTTTCGTCTATGAGACCATTAAGGAAACGCCGCAACAGATCCTCACGTCGCGTTTCTTTGTCGCGTCGGGCATGAGCATTATCGTATAATTTCTTCAATTCTGCAGCATATTCCTCTACAGTTTCTCCATTTTTCTGATTTCTGTGACTGAACTGTACGCCAAATGTTTTGCTAGTCTCAACAACTCTGAATCTATTTTTCAGTTCCTTACAGAGACCCTTGTAATCTGATCTGACAGAACGTGGTAACTGGCTGAAAACAAATTCACCTGCTACACCTTGTAATTTAGGAATCATTTGATCTAACCGTTCATCATCACTCCACCTCTGTCTACTTGCAACCTCCTCAAAACGATTAAACCACACTTTCCATGTCTCTTTTCCAGTAAAAGGTGGTAATTTAGGATGGCTACATGTGCTGCGGGATGTTCTATTATGTGATGACTTTACTGATGATCTATCACTCATTTCATCTTCACTACTACTGCTGCTCTCATACTGCCTATTGCCAAGCCTTCTTGAACCTGAATTAATTTCATACAAGCCATCTGCACCCCTATCATCTCGTTCTCTTGAACTGTCCCTTGTACTATGACTCTGTAAAATATTATTGGAGGGCCGTAAACCTTCTATTGCACATTTAAGTTGGTTAGTTACAGAAAAGAATGTTCCCTCTAAACGTTCCATTTTGTACTGCATCTCTTTCATACAAGTTTCGACATTTGTTCTACCACTACCTCTCACTATCTCATTCTCTCGGGTGTTTGTGTCTCCCATACTCCATGAAAATGATGGTCTAGGAAAACTACTCTGAAATTCTGGCTCTCTTGAACTGGATGAAACCAGATGTGTAGTGGTATACATGCTCTGAGAACCTGTCAGTATAGGGGGTCTAGACACATTCAGTGTATCTGAAACAGCTTGTGAAATAGAAAGACCTGACACAAAATCATTGGGTAAACATGTATTTTCATCAGATGTCTGTATTCTATGTGACTGGGATCTGGTGCCCATTCTGTTACCTGTGACAGACATTATCTGTAAATCTTCACAACTGTCAAAACAACATGAAATGTAGCAAAAAAAATATTCCACCGTATATCATAAAAACAACAAAGTGAGATCTGGAAATAATAGGAGTGGACTTTCTGTTCCCTAAATAATCTTTATTATACAACAAATACTGACAAACTTCATTTTATTGTTCTTTAGACTTATGGCAGGTAGACTGTAGTAGTTTAGCAGAACTGTTGAGTTTCTGGTAGCCAGACTTGCTTTATCAGCTTGTGAAAAAGTGTTGTACTTGTATGTGTAAGTAAGAGTATCTTCATTTGACGCAAATATAAAACAGCTGCAGGTTTTAGTTTTATTCCGTTTTTCCGCTGGCAAAAAAATGTATGCCGTTCACCGCTGCCACCAAATTTATGTCACAACCAAGGCGTGTAGCGTGGTACAGTTGGACATAAAATAAAAAAATTAAGAAGCTTTAAAATCAGTTTGATTTATTACTTTCCCCTGCACTGTATATATATATTCATCTACTCTTGGAACTGACTTAATTTTTCTAAATATTCGCTGATTCGGCCGATCATTCAGTGCGGATTCTGATTATCTGGAATATTCACCTTACTCTAAATCCCAAGTAAGTTGCCTTCCCGACTTTCTTTGACTAAAAATCTAAAATCATTGTCAGCTCCCTCAAAAAGCGTCTGTCCCCTTCCCCTTCCAACTGCCGAATCCCCTCCTCAAATCTGCACTCCCCTGCCAAGCCTCAGAAATCCGCCCCGAATCCGCAATTTCCAGCGTAATTCTGATCCCCAAACAGGACTGAAAGCAGAATTCCGCCGGAGATCCGCGAGAATCGGCAGAATCAGCCGACATTAAAAATTAGTGTTAATTAAATAACTTGAATGAAAAGTTGCCAATTAATATTTGATATTTAAACCACATACATTAATACATTCATTTCTCAACAGAAGATGCACCGATTAACTCTGAACATTAAGTTAATCAATTTAGTAAATAGTCTTCTGCAAAAATCTGCCAAAAATCTGCCATTATTTGTTTACAATGCGTATGTAAATGAGCGTGATCACATGACACGTATCATAACAACAACAACACGTGATCTCACAAAATCTCACGCGTCACGTGAACAATGGCGACAACTGTTGCAAAGTGAAAGTAGAATAATTCACACAGGAAATACATATTTACGGACTTAAAACCATGAATTACAAACTTTAAAGGTAAATAAACATTTGAATAAAAATTCAGTAGAATAATCTGACACAGCGACATGAGCTGTGGATGAAGAGAATATCAAATAATGGACATCGAACTTTGGTGCAACAGTAAACACGTTGGAAACATGGGTACTCCACCCACATATAAATGCACACGAGTCAGCTGGCAATGTAAACATCAGATACAGGTACTAGTACTCCTGAATATGACAATACATCTTTACACAGTCAAATGGCTGGACGTGTTCACATTGCGAAAACACGCCTATTCAAGTATAGAGAAAATTTCACGTCCAAAAACTGAAAATTTTCAGATAAAAAAACTCTGATATTTTTCTTATTTCTGCTCAAAACATAGATTGTGGGTACTCGTTAGAACCGCCTCCGCGAGGCGGTTCTAACGAGTACCCACAATCTATGTTTTTAAGCAGAAATAAGAAAAATAATGTATACCCTTGTAAACCCCAGTTTTACTATATAAAAGTGGGTTTAAGGGGGTCAATATTATATAGGCGTGTTTCCGTGATGAGATTTTTGTATACGTTATTTACATTAATTCTCAAGCTATTATGATACTTTAACTCCTCACCATATTATACAGGCTAAATTTCAACCCGTCCATGATGCGTCTAAAACAGAATTGAATATCTGAAAAGAATAGAACTAAACAGAACTGAATAGGACAGATTATAGAATAGGATATGTTATTATTCCAAATCAAGGACATTTCGGACAGTTAAAAACTACACATATGCGATTGTGAAAACAGCTGGATGAGAGGCAAACAGTGTAGACACTGATCAGACGCAGCGTTTTGCGCAGGCCAGTCCGTCACGATACTTAGGGTCAATACGGTAAGTACGGTAGGAGCCGAGTGGGCACACAACGTTAAAATGACGTCGTATCAACGTCGATGCGACGTGATCACGTCGCATCGACGTTGATACGACGTCATTTTGATGTTGTGTGCCTGCTGGGAGGTCACGATGTCCTTGCATTTAGAATAATTACTTAATACGTAGCGCTAAAGTCGGTTTCTCGTCTTTTTTAAATTTGAATTTTCGCGATATTTATTTTGGTTTTAATCGACCCAAAGTTGGTTTGATCCAAAGTATACATACACCAAAATTTCCTTAAGGTTGTTGGCCGCGTGGTTATCATTGAAATCAACTGAAATCAAACGTGCGTGTCACGGATGATATGAAATCCACAACTTGTTGTCTCTGTTGTCATTACGTTAATGAGTCTATGATAGTTCGCCTATCATTACGTTAATGAGTCTATGAAATGTGTATCGTCGTTCATTCGTAATATCTAATGTAATAAGAGCTGTTGCAGGTCAGCGTAGCTCGCCCGAACCGTGTTTGTCTCTAAAACTAGTATCACATGATATCAGAAAACAAGTTTAACATTTTTTTTTTTCAAACTCCGTGGCCGTGATCTCAAGGTCATTCATGTGGGTCGGGATTGTACAGCATAGAACTTCAGTCCAGTATCTGGTATCAGGGCAAGTATGACCTACTTTCATCCAGAGCTTCAGGAAATATAAAAAACTTAATCCATTTAAGCCTAGCGTCCCATAAATGGGACACTGGCAAACTGTGAAGACCCTGATCGGACGCCTCGGAAGGCGGCGTCTGATCAGGGTCTACACTGTTTGCAGCAAATTCAGATTTTTTTACAAAACTTAATCCATTTAAGCCTAGCGTCCCATAAATGAGACACTGGCAAACTGTGAAGACCCTGATCAGACGCCTCAGAAGGCGGCGTCTGATCAGGGTCTACACTGTTTGCAGCAAATTCAGATTTTTTTACAAAACTTAATCCATTTAAGCCTAGCGTCCCATAAATGGGACACTGGCAAACTGTGAAGACCCTGATCAGACGCCTCAGAAGGCGGCGTCTGATCAGGGTCTACACTGTTTGCAGCAAATTCAGAATTTTTTACAAAACGTGATAATAATAAAAACTAGTCAGACACCCCTTATATAGGTAATGGACCTGTCCAAAGACTTGAGGTTGAAGAGTCCACTTGGCATAAATGGGTTAAACAAAAAGCTTTTACCAACGCCGACGCCGTAGTGACTGCTATAGCTCTCCACCTGTACTTTTGTACACGCGTGCTGAAAAGGTGTATACAGGAGTATAAATTATTGTGTGGATTTTCAGAAGTTTGCAGTTGTTAAATCAGCTTTTCAATGTATTGCTACTTCTTTGCGAGCTTTTTGTTGAATAAACGCCTTAACCCAGTCCTGCTGAACCCGGATATTTCCTGCCTTTGCAAACAGTGTAGATCCAGATCATTTGGCTTCTGAAGAAGCCAACTGATCTGTATCTGTATTGTTTGCCACTGAATTTATATCAATAATGTGTATCAAGTAATTTGATTGGCTGAAAATTAGAAATGGGAGTGACACCTTAATTTTTTTCAGAAGAACAAGGGTTGATGTACTTATTAACCAAACTCTTTTTTTCATTTTTCATTTTCTATATTATATGATGAAAAATATCATGACTTACAAAGACCTGGAAATGAGGTTGTCAATCTAAATATTTCCCTTACAATAACATATGTTGTGGATATTCATTAATAAGTACAACAACATAAAATAGCACAGTCGTTCAACTGAATCCGTGTAGAATTTTAAAGCAACGGTGTAGAGTGGTTCAAGGTGGCGGAATGTACAAACCGTAAATCGTGAGCACCTCTTTATATACACCAAGTAGCTTTTGATATGGACAATGAGGTCGTAGTAATGACACCAACGTGTTCTTAAATATTTAGATTTTTGGATTATGCACATAATCCACGATCGTTTTCTTGTAGTGGCGAAATTTTTAATATCGCTTGGTGACCGATTGAAACTTCTCGCCAACAAAGCGAAGGGCTTGCTTATTTTTTTGCCATTTTACCTTTCTAAACAGCAATCGCATACCTGTTTTGCAGAGACGTCATAGGCTCATTACCCTAAACACTTCCACTGGACCTGACAATACTGAAAACGCAGTTTGGACCGTTGTATTTGTTGATTTAAAAAGATCGGATGTGTTACTGTGTAGATCATAACAATTATGCCTGTTCACCGTGTAGACGCGGCTGATTTTTCGTGACTTAGCAACGGTGTAGATAAAGCTTTTGTTTACTGTGTAGACATCATTGATTGGTTACTGGAAAGAGACTTTCAGGATGTACATGCGGATATATGATGGGTCACATATTGTTCTTTGTTGTTTTGACAAGAATTTGTTGAACAATGAAGAAAGCCATCTTAAAATTCCAAGGCTCAGTTTCATCAGACAGTTTTCGTCATACGAACTTCGCAAATGCATATGTTTTACTATAAAAAAACTTCATTTTATGGTAAAATAAGAGATATATTTTGTAGCCAGCCACTCTTATCTGCAGCGGAAAATAACTGTTTCTCGACAGTTTTCAGTTCGCGAGATTGGTAACTTTGGCACGGATCAGCTGAGAAACATGGGCAGGATACACTGGTGAGTTTCATGCGTGTTAACTATAGGCGTGCAGGCCAATGTTGCCTGCTGCCGTTGACGCATTCGGCAACGTTGGCCATGCCCTTATTAATAGAAGGTTTGTTTGATGACTTTTTTTACTATTACCATGTTTACTAGCAACCAACCAACGGAAATATTCCGCCGTCTTGAACCACTCTACACCGTTGCTTAAAATCTCTACACGGTTTCCGTTAGACGACTGTTAGGAGAAAATATCCTCAAAAGAGAACGTTGTGGGTACGCATACTGAGGCGCTTCTAATGAGTACCAACAACGTAGATTTGGTGGAGAAATGAGAGAAAAACAACAACAACGACAAAAAAACAATATTTTTCTTTCAAGCTATTGCTTATCGTGAGCTATGGGTAAAAGAATACATTTTACATGGGTGTTTAACATAATTACTTAAAGGCCAATCTAAGCTCCAGATTAAAAAAAAGTGCGTAAAAATATTTTTTTCTATTTCCCAAGAAAACGTTTGTATTAGGTACTCATTAGAAGCGCCTCGGTGTGGCGCCTCTAATAAGTACCACAACGCATTTTTTGCAGAGAAATAAGAAAAATATCAGAAATTTCCGTTTGGAAGAAAAAAAAAACAAGAAAACACCTCGTCTGGGACTATGAGGCCTATTATGTGGTTAGGCGCGGTCCATTGTAGTTTATCCGGAGTTAAGTTTAGTTCGCCTGATATAACCCATGGCACTGTATCGGTTAATTCATTTATGCATCGAGGTCTTTCCAGCTGGTCTGATCCATATCGTAATCCATTCACCCCCGAGTTTCTGAAGTAGACTCATCCATCTTTGAGTTCAGTTGAGTTTGGATTTAGGTTTTTACGGTCCAGTCACCCAAGTAAGGCCATGTCGAGCCGTGCAGTTTACCTAACCACACTTTTCCTGGGCAGGCTCAATCCTCTAAGCGGTTGTCCAGTACTTGTGCACATTCCTTCGCCAGAAACTGACAACTGCCCTCCTCCTTACATTACGAAAACACGCCTATACAAATATATAGACATTTCACTTTCCAAAACCTGAAAATTTTCAGATGAAAAGCTCTGATATTTTTTCATATTTCTGCCCAAAACATAGATTGTGGGTACTTGTTAGAACCGCCTCGGCGAGGCGGTTCTAACGAGTACCCACAATCTATGTTTTGAGCAAAAATAAAAAAAATAATACATACCCCATATAAACCCCAGTTTTACTATATAAAAGTGGGGTTTTAGGGGGTCAAAATTATAAAGGCGGGTTTTCGTGATGAATCAGCGGATGGGAGAGAATGACAATAGTTTATGATCAGTCTCCACGAAAGAATGTCTTCGAGTTCAGACATATCCATTATTGCAAACGGGGTGTCTTACAAAATATGAAACCGAATGGCAAACAGTGTGGATCCTGATGAGACGGCTTCATACGAGCCGTCCAATCTGCATCTACATATTTGCAATGGTATATGTTTTGGAACGCAGAGGTGAAAGGGGTAAAGGGATATGGTAAATATCCTAAAATTTCGAACACAAAAGTGTCTGACAAAATGACACAATAATTATGCAAACAGTGCAGACCCTGATCAGACTGCTTCTATAGGAGCAGTCTGATCAGGGTCTACACTGTTTGCCATTCCATTAAGCATTTTCGGCAACAGATGTATGAGAAGCAAACTTTAGGCCAAAAAAGTATGGAATAAAATGTTCGAATATTTAGGATATTTAC
Source organism: Anodontia alba (assembly GCA_964016985.1). Taxonomy (NCBI): domain Eukaryota; kingdom Metazoa; phylum Mollusca; class Bivalvia; order Lucinida; family Lucinidae; genus Anodontia; species Anodontia alba. Next base: position 8,449,331 of record OZ024821.1, read on the forward strand.
CGTACCTTAGATTATTGAGGTTTTCCGTGCTATTTTTATGACAGTGCTAACCCTGATTAAACGTATGGCGTATGGTCTTCGTCTACATTGTGTTGGACAGAAGGCATAATGGATTAAGTATGGCGAGAAACATAAAAAAAGCGTAATAAAAAGATGTATTTATTTACAAACGTTAACATTATAAAAAACATTACCGAGAAAAAAGTAAAATATCTGGGCAGCGCTCTGTGAAAACGTGTCTTCGGAAATATATGGACAGCGAAGGCTCAGCATCCGCGCAGTCTAATCAGGGCCTTCGCTGTACGTTAACAGAATCATTGCACACTATAGAATGTAACAATGGGGAGCAAATGCCCGGATGAGACTTTGCGTATGCATGGCATGAATCTGAATATGTGCACTTTGCACATGCTCAAAAACACTTTTTCGCTTGGTGCGGACAATCCCATATAAAAAAAGACATCTGAAGGGGTTAGCTTTTCCACCATTTCCGCCAAGCCCCTTCTGACAATTGCTCTACACATTTAACGAAAAGAATTCGCTCACGCGTGGAACAAATTCTTTCCTTTCAGAGTATGCCTCTGACGAAGGGGGTGGGCTAATAATTTTGATAGAGTTTCTTCCCCTGAAAAAAAGTATCCGTTCCCCTAAAGCTAATTATGCTATTATAACATTTTCAACTACACAACGCCGCAGTGACATAAATACCCATCACAGCAAGCATACAACGTAAGAACAACCTCATTTATCAATTATTCAACATTCTAGCATATAACGTTGAGCCAACATTGCTTATTATGCTCTGTATCCTTTTAAACCTTATGCAGTATATATCACAACGCCGCAACGACATAAATACCTATGGCAGCAAGCATACAACGTTGGAACAACCTTGTTTCAACACTGAATCAACGTCTTAGCAAACAACGTTGAACTAACGTCGCTAAGTATGATATTGTAACGTTTTCAATCTTATGCAGCATATCACACGGCGCAACAACGACATAATATTCATCTCAGCAAACATTTAACTAGAGGCCTAGCGGCCTCGTGTACAAACAGCTTCCTCGGTACCCGGCAAATGTTAATGCATGAAAAACCATGGGTGATCCCTATATTCTGACATTGAATCTACAACAAGGACGTTAAATCAAGCCATACATGGCATATAAATTAAAGAAGGAAATTGTAAAGAAAGGAAGGAATATATAGATAAAAGAATTAACATATAAGAAGAGAAGGAAAAAAACAAGGAACATATAAAGACAAGAAAATACATACCTGTATATAAGAAAGGAAGGAACATATAAAGAAAGCAAGGAAAATATAAGGAAAACAAGGAACATATGAAGAAAGGAAGGACAATATAAGAAAACAAAGAATACATAAAAAAACAAGGATACATATAAAGAAGAGAAGGAATATATAAAGAAAAGAAGGAACACTTATACAGAAAAGAAGGATAATATAGAGAAAAGATGAAAAATATATAGAAAAGAAGGAACACATATAAAGAAAAGAAGGAAACATATAAAGAAAAGAGCAAAGATATAAAGAAAAGAAGAATTATATAAAGAAAATAGTGAACATATAAAGAAAAGACAGATCAAACAAAACACACAAGGACCATATAGTGAAAAGGAACATATAAAAAAAAAGAAAAAAAACACTTAAACCATTACGAAAACATGCCTATTTAAATATATAGAAAATTTCACCCCCAAAACCCGAAAATTTTCAGATAAAAACTCTGATATTTTTCTTATTTCTGCTCAAAACATAGATTGTGGGTACTCGTTAGAACCGCCTCGGCGAGGCAGTTCTAACGAGTACCCACAATCTATTTTTTGAGCAGAAATAAGAAAATAATGTATACCCCTATAAACTCCAGTTTTACTATATAAAAGTGGGGTTTAAGGGGGTCAAAACTATACAGGCATGTTTTCGTGATGATTCAGTATTTCAAAGAGCACCAGCAGCAGGTTAAAGATGATTCTTAAACAAATAGTTTTGGTATTTGTCAGACAAAATAAGACTTGATATTTCTTCTCGGCAGATGATTCACATGAAATAACAAGCCTTATTTCCTCTGAAATTCGAAAAGATAAAATCAAACTGTTGTCTGGCTGCAACTGTGATTAGCCTTTAAAGCGTTTAAATGTTCGATATTGAAAGAGTTGCAGACCTTAAACAAACATTTTCATCAGAATAAGAGATAGAGTTGTTGTGAATCCATACTGTGCCATCTCCGCCCCGCCGACGATTCCGTCCCCACAAAAACGACACTCTTCCTGGGCGAGTTCCCTGTCACAAGAATCGAACTTGGCATACCAAAGAACCTCATCAGTATTCGAAGACCTTTGGTACTTTCCCACAGCTCTGTGCCGACCGAACTTTCCTATATCACCGGAAAAACAGGGGTGTTTCTTGAATTCTCTTACAACTTCGAGGCATTCTTGTTGACATTTCCCAGGGATACAGTTTGCCTCTACCGAAAGAGTTATCTCTGCAGTTTCTTGATTCCTGTATGAATATATTTGAGCCGTAACGTGAGAAAACGTACCTCATCACGAAAACATACCTATATAATTTTGACACCCTCAAACCCCGCTTTTATACAGTAAAACTGGGGTTTACAGGGGTACACATTATTTTTCTTATTTCTGCTCTAAATCATAGATTGTGGGTACTCGTTAGAACCGCCTTGCCGAGGCGGTTCTAACGCGTACCCACAATCTATGTTTTAAAGCAGAAATATGAAAAAATATCAGTTTTTTATCTGATTTTTTTTTTTCAGTTTTTGGAGGTGAAATTTTCTATATATTTGAATAGGCGTGTTTTCGTAATGTTCTGAAATGTGAGCCCAGCAAAGACTCAGATCAGCCAACATATTCACGCATTCTGATCAGTCTTCTTTGTACACATTAAGAAACTTTGCATCCTTGACTAACCAAAAATCTGCCCAGTGAAGATTCTGATCAGAAGTTAGAAATATATATATAAAATAATGTGGAAAAGAGGAACAATTTCTCCTCTTTTCCACATTATTTTGTTACCTGTTGTCATAGTTTCATGTAAAAACAGGAACCAGATTTTCACTTCGAGATAAGCGGTAATTCGAAATAAGCGAGTTCGAAATAACGAGGTTCGACTGTATATTCTTCATCAACATTGCTTTTCCCTTTAACTAATTTATGAGCCAGCGCATGACAAAACCTACAATAAGCCCTGTGTGATCAAGAAAGACTCAGCTCAGCCTGTACATCAACCCAGTATGACAAGAGTCCTCGTTTATCGCCCTTTGGATGGTCTGGAGACTGTAGAAGGCACAAGCGATCAGCGAAGACTCTGATCAGACTGCGCGAATGCGCAGGCTGATCTGAGTCTTCGCTGGTCGCACAAGTCTTATTGTAGGTTTTGCATTGAGCTGGCTCTTATTCGAAATAAGGTCAAGCCGCGTGAACGAGAATAACGGCTGTTCTCTGCATTTAGGTCACATGAGACGGGTTTACAATAACCGTTCAAATGACGCAAAGTAGTTTGTGGAAACGTACGGAACGTGCATTGTTGCAAACAAGTATGTCAGCCACTGATTAAAACACATAATAGCAAACGGCGTAGATCCTGTGGGGACGGGCGTATGCAAAATGCGCATGCTAAGTGAAGATGCTCACATGCGCTGTCTCATCACGCATCACATAGGAAATTTGTACCATTATAAGGTCTAAAGACATTTGCATGTTCTGATCAGATTTCGCATTGTCTAAAATGAACAAGCGCAGTTCATGTGTTCACAAAAAAAAAAACGGTCTATTAACCCATTTATACCAAGTAGACTCTTCTGCCATAACACTTTAGACCGGCCCGTTTCCAACGGAAGAGGTGTGTCATCATGAAAACACGCCTATATAATTTTGACCCCCTTAAACCCCACTTTTATATAGTAAAACTGGGGTTTACAGGGGTATACATTATTTTTCGTATTTCTGCTCAAAAACATAATATGTGGTACTCGTTAGAACCGCCTCGGTCTCAAAAACATAGATTGTGGGTACTCGTTAGAACCGCCTCGCCGAGGCGGTTCTAACGAGTACCACAATCTATGTTTTTTAGCAGAAATATAAAAAGTATCAGAGTTTTTATCTGAAAATTTTCAGATTTTTGGAGGTGAAATTTTCTATATACTTGTATAGGCGAGTTTTCGTGATGGGTTAGTTTTTTATTACTACAATGTTTTATAGAAACTCCTGTATTTAATACAGTGTAAACCTTGATCACACACCGCACTGCGGCGCCTGATCTTGGTCTACATCGTTTGCCAATGTGCCTTGTATGGGACGCTAGGCATAAATGGTTCCCTTATATGGGACGCTATGCATAAATGGTTCCCTTATATGGGACGCTATGCATGAATGGTTCCCTTATATGGAACGCTAGGCATAAATGGTTCCCTTAATTGGGACGCTATGCATAAATGGTTCCCTTATATGGGACTCTAGGCATAAATAGTTCCCTTATATGGGACGCTGGTTCCCTTATATGGGACGCTAGGCATAAATGGTTCCCTTATATGGGACGCTATGCATAAACGGTTCCCTTATATGGGACGCTAGGCATAAATGGTTCCCTTATATGGACGCTATGCATAAATGGTTAAGTGGAATGGATACACCTTCTGAGGAACACTCTGTTAAAATCGTTCTTGCCCTTTCTGAAATGGTGTCTGCTCTAAAAGGAAATATTTTGCTTTTATTGGGACTATATTCTTTCCTATCAGAATAGACCGACCTTCAGAAGCATTAGACGTACAATAAAGCATACAGGAAGTCACGAATGTTGTCTCCATTGTACAAATGGCGGAAAATTTACCAAGCGTATCCAATCCCCTTAAAGACAGCTAAAATAATACCAAAAGTGGTACCTGTGCCAATCACTAATAAGTTTATTGCCCCTACTGAGGCACTAATCAAGAGATATCAAAGGTATGTCATAAAAAGGTGATTATGAGATTTTAGCAGGGGGTAGTAAAGAGGCCTTCTAAAGGGTAATAAATATTGTAGGTGATCACAGACAGAGTTACCTATGGATCAGATAGACAAGCCAGTACTTAAGACACATTTTGGATTGCATAACACCCTAATGACCCTAAGGAGATTAAGATAAGAAATTCTTGGTGACTTTGGCCATCCTTACAGGTACGGGCCTGATAAGGGGAAATTGGATTTTATATCAGCCAAGTTTATGATGAAGACAGAGAAACAAATAAGATGGGTAATTTGGTGATAATTTGATGATTTTTTTCTGTTTATTCAATAAAATATGCCTGGTTTTTATTCATTAGAACTGCCTCTCCCAGGCAGTTCTAATGAAACCCACAACATATTTTATGGAAAAATACACATATTTATGCCTATATGCTAATTTATCACCAAATGCACTCTTTATCTGTTTCTTTGGATCAGATACAGAACATTAGGAAGATAGATAGTATTTTATTTGGTTATTTATGCATTTATTGAAAAAGAGAAGGCTTTTTGGCATAAAATACACATTCTAAATTGCCAAAGAACTTTTTGACATATTCCATAATGTATTGTTTTACTGAAATGGAAATGGAATAATTGTGCAGTGTTCTTATTTACGTTAGAAAATAAATAAATAAATAAATAAAATAAATAAATAAATAAATAAATATTTTCATTTTTTTATTGCTATTTCAGTTCATTTGTACTTTTTCACAATGCAAGAAAAAACAACACTTTTGTATTCAGGAAAAACAAAACTATCAAAAATAAATAAATAAAAAATAAAGTGATACAATACAAATCAACAAATAAATCAACACCTTAAATGCAAAATTTGCAAATGAATTTATTTGGTTCTAAAGTAACATATTGAATACTGCTCAATGTTATGAATTAACCCTTATAGGGCCCCACCTAAGGAGACTTAACATAATGGCTTCATAATCACTTAGAAAAGATAAGACTTTGATGTGCGCTCTGTTATCAGGACTGTATATTGGGGGTGATCATAAAGTGGATGTCTAGCCAAAGAAGGAAAAAAATGTGTCTTTTATTCCACCATTGGACATGTCTAGCACTTATTGACAGTGTACTAGGTTTTATTGTGCCCAGTTTCTTATCAGTGATAAGACTAATGACCCAGGCTTATTTTATTTATTTTTTTTTTCTTTAAGATATGTCTCATATGCAAGAACTTACGTATCTCTAATGTCACATCCCTGAATAGTTCCAGAGTACCAGTCGCACGTTCCTATACTTAAAAGTGAGTTGCAACCTGAAATAATGAAATGAAAATGTTTATAAAAGTCAATTCGCTTAGCATGCTGGGTAAAATTTCAGCAGACGAAATTTTGAAACATGTGTTTTTGTTGTTGTTGTTCTTTTTTTTTTTTTTTTTTTTTTTTTTTTTTGTTTGTTTGTTTCTTTTTGTTTGTTTGTTGTTTTTTGTGGGGTTTTTTTTTTTTTGTTTTTTTTTTTGCTTTTTCAGAAAACAGACTTTGACATTTCAGAGTCTATTTTCTTGGATATCCTATCAGAACGATTTTAGCTACTTTTTTATCTACTAGTCACCCCGATGCTTCCTAACAAGTTTAAAGACAAATGGCCTCTCAGTTCAGGAGAAGAAGCAAAAAATAGATTTTCAAGAAAGCAGCCATGGCGGTCATCTTGGATTTCCGATCGGAACGATTTTAGCTATTTGTGATCTACAAGTCACCCTGATACTTCTTACCAGGATCCAGGTCAGTTAGCGTTTGGTTCAGGAGAAGACGCCAAAAATAGATTATCAAGATGGCGGCCATCTTGAGTTTTCGATCGGAACGATTTTAGCCATTTTTGATCTACAAGCCATCCCGTTGCTTCCTACCAAGCTTCAAGTCAATTGGCCTTTCAGTTCAGGAGAAGAAGCCAAAAATAAATTTAAAAGATGGCGACCATCTTGGATTTACGAAGGGAACGACTTTAGCTACTTTTTTTATCTACAAGTCGCCCCGATGCTTCCTACTAAGTCTCTAGTCAACTGGCCTTTCCGTTTAGAAGAAGAAGTGAAAAATATATTTTGAAGAATGGTGGTCATGGCGGCCATCTTGGATTTCCAATCGAAACGATTTTAGCTAATTTTGATTTACAAGTCACCCCAAAGCTTCCTATCAAGCTTCGAGTCAACTGGCCTTTCGGTTTAGGAGAAGTAGCGAAAAATAGATTTTAAAGACGGATTTCCGATCAAAACCAATTTAGCTATTTTGATCTACAAGACACCTCGATGTTTCCTACCAAGTTTCAAGTCAACTGGCCGTTCGGTTCAGGAGAATAAGCGAAAAATAGATTTTCAAGATAGCGGCCATCTTGGAATTCCGATCATAACGGCTTTAGCTAATTTTTATCTACAAGTCACCCAGATGCTTCCTACCAAGTTTCGTCAATTGGCCTTTCAGTTTAGGAGAAGAGGCCAAAAATAGATTTTCAAGATGGCGGCCATCTTGGATTTCCGATCGGAAAAATTTAGCTATTTTTGATCTACAAATCACCCCGATGATTCCTACCAAGTTTCAAGTCAATTGGCCTTTCGGTTGAGGAGAAGAAACGAAAATAGATTATCAAGATGGCGGCCATGGTGGCCATCTTGGATTTCCCATCGGAATGTTATTAGATATTTTTGATCTACAAATCACCCCGAAGCTCCCTACCAAGTTTCAAGTCAATGGGCTTTTCGGTTCAAGAGAAGAAGCGAAAATAGATTTTCAAGCTGGCCATCTTGAATTTCCGATCGGAACGATTTTAGCTATTTTTGATCTACAAGTCACCCCGATGCGTCCTACCAAGTTTCAAGTCAAATGGCCTTTTGATTCAGGAGAAGAAGCAAAAAATTGATTTTCAAGATGTCCGCCATCTTTGATATTAGCTTTTTGTGATCTACAAGTCACCTCGATGCTTCCTACCTAGTTTCAAGTAAATTGACCTTTTGTTTCAGGAGAAGAAGCAAAAAATAAATTTTCAAAATAGCGGCCATCTTGGATTTCCGATCGGAACGATTTTAGCTATTTTGATCTACCAGTCACCCCGATGCTTCCTACCATGCTTCGAGTCAATTGGCCTTTTGGTTCAGGAGAAAAAGCGAAAAATAGATTTTCAAGAACGGCGGCCATCTTGGATTTCTGATCGGAACGATTTTAGCTATTTTTGATTTACAAGTCATCCCGATGCTTCATACAAAGTTTCAAATCAATTGGCTCAGGGGTGTAGGAGGAGTAGGCTTTTAAAGCAAATTGTTGACGCCACACGACGGACGACGCACGTCGGACGACGTCATTGACCGATCACAATAGCTCACTTTAAGCACTTCGTGCTCTGGTGAGCTAAAAAAATCTTGCCCTACTAAAATTATACCCCAAGACAACTCTTCCCACTTTACAAGACCGTTCGTTTTTTTTTGTTTTTTTTTTTGTTTGTTTTTTTTTGTTTGTTTTGTTTTGTTTTGTTTTGTTTTTTCATTTCCGCATAAGCATATGTAGCAGATTGATGTGTAATCTAATATGGTTGGATTCTCAAATATTTTATTTCTTAGATGCTATGGACAGATGTCTTTATACAGTTTTACAAGTGACAGTTCGTTCCAACATCAGTTACGGTCAAAATCTATTATTTTGCAATTTTTTTTCCAAAAAAGTTGTCTTTTTAAAAAAAAAAAAAACATTATACTTAGAACCCTGATAAAATGGGTTTCGTTTATCTGCAATAGAAATAGTAAAACATCCGTCAATAATTTGAAAATTCAATCTGGCAAATTTCCCTTTCCAACCCAATTACAAAGCCGATAAACGCTTATATGTGATTGCCCATTCAGGCAACGTCAGACCAACGTCGATGAAACGTCATGACGTTGCATCGACGTTAATGTGATGTTTTATAAACGTCATGTGCTCGCTGAGTGTGCTGAAATCAATAAAACAGGCCTTTCTGTCTGCTTTCCTACATTTTATTAGGTTTAACAAAAACATATTTACTTTAGACAGGGGAAAGATTATACATGAAAAAAAATAAAGCAGAAAGCTACCCAGCGGTCACATGACATTTATACAATTTCGCATCAAGGCGATACAACGTCATGATGATTTGCATATGACGTTTATACAACGTCGTATTTACGTCGATGCAACGCGACATCGTCAATAATGCCTTGTATAAATGTCATGTGCTCGCTGGGAAACCTCTGCCCAGAAAACACACAACGTCGCAACAACGTCGTTAAAACGTCGCTGCAACGTCACGACGTTGCATCAACGTTGTAACGACGTTGTTAGGACGTTATGCATTTGCTGGGTGAGAGTATTGAGGAGGAGTATTAACTATGAAAACCTCATAACCGCAATTTCCTTTTTTTTCAAATTTCTTTTAGCACTGGGTGTAGTCTGCAAATTGATAGAGTTTATTTGTTTGTTTTAATCGATTACGGAGAAATAATTCACCAGAGTTCTAAGGCTTCCGCGTAAAAAACGAGTGAGCGATAGCGAACCAGTATTTTACACGAAAGCCTCAGAACACGCGTGGATTATTTATCCGTAATCGATCAAAACAAACAAATAAACTGTTTATATTACATTTTCATTCATGTTTTATTTTGAATTTTCACATTCAGCCGTTATAATTTCCTACCAAAATAGTTCCAGTCAGTGCATGAATTTCAGGAGGCGTGGTTTAGTTTGAAAACCAGTCGCCATCTTGTTTTCGCATTAATACAAAAATCATCCTGTGCTTGAAATATAGACACAAGAATGTCACAAAAAGGGAACTGGATTATCAAGAAAATGATACTTTATATTTGCGTTGCAGGTCATTGCTCAAAAAAAAATCACTGGACGTGAAAATTGCCGTCTGATCTCCATGATTTTATCAAAATTTCCGCGAAACGTCCACCATTGTTACTGTTGTTACCAACAGCGTCAGCAACGTCGCCTAGCAATTATGACGTCAAAACGTTCGAAATGAAATAATTCACTCGGTGAATTATCGTTTATAATTCACTGAGAAATCTCAGTAAATCACTGCTGAAAATTTAATAAATAGAGTTTATTTGGTTGTTTTGATCGATTACGGAGAAATAATTCACTAGTGTTCTAAGGCTTGCGCGTAAAAAACGAGTGAGTGAAGCGAACGAGTTTTTTTTTTCAAGCAAACCTTAGAACACGAGTGAATTATTTCTCCGTATTGATCAAAACAATCAAATTAATTGTTTATTACATTTTCATTCAGTTTTATCTTTGAATTTTTAACTTCAGCCGTTATGATTTCCTAACAAAATAGTTCCAGTCAGTACATGAATTTCAGGAGGTGTGTTTTAGTTTGAAAATCAGTCGCCGTCTTGTTTTCACTTTAATGTATACATCATCATGTGCTTGAAATACAGACACAAAAATGTATCGAGAGTTGAATTGGATTATCAAAAAAGTCATACTTTATATTTGTGTTGCAGGTCTTACCTCAAAAACGCCATCTGGACGCGAAAATTGCAGTCTGATTTCCATGATTTTATCAGATCTTCCGCGAAACGTCAACTATTGTTATTGTTGTTACCACCTACGTCAGCGATGTCGCCTAGTAATTATGGCGTCAAAACGTTCGAAATGAAATAATTCACACGGTGAATTATATTATAATTCACTGATAAATCTCAGTAAATCACTGCTGAAAATGTAATAAACCAAAACAATTGATGAGAATTCTATTAATCAAATTATTCAAATTTTACGTAAAGCGGGATGGAAATACTTGCAGGGAAGACAACATTGTCAAAATTGTTTTACCTCCTTCTGAAAAGGGTCAAGTCTGAAGGGAAAGAATGTGTTTCCAAAGGGAGCAAATTATTCTTTTTGGAGTAGATCCCTTTTCAGAAGGAGATTGGTGTGTAGGAAAACAGAAATTCACAATAAGTGTCTCCCTTGTATATATACATAGTTGGTGGGGGTGGGAAACAACCATGTGTATTCAGTTCCCTCCGGTAAAATGGATATATTTCTTTAATTTTTCGCCATTTTCGCCAAAGTAGACAGTGTTTGTGACTTCCTGTCTACTTTACTGCAAGCCACTCCCCTTCTGAAAATGAGTCTTTTCTAAAAGGAAAATATTTGCCCCCGAAGCAAATTATTCCTTCTGGAGTATATCCCTTTTCAGATCGGGGAAACAAAATTTTGGCAAGGTCTAAAATGTAACAATTCCCTATAAACCACATTAGTGATGAATATATTGTACCTTTGACAAGTATTGGCTTTTTAAAAAAGCTAGCGGGTCGTTCAGCATCAGCAATTGCATGCACGCTTATGTCGCACAGGAAGATTCACTGAACTAAATGATTCCAGTTAGTTTTCGAGATTTGGTTCACTCCGAACTGTCAAATTTACCTCTGACGTGTACACAAATACGTGCCACAGACTTTGTTGACAGTTACTATTATCCTGTGTGTGTGTTTTTTTTTTTTTTTTTTTTTTTTTTTTTGTTTTTTTTTAACATTTTGACTGTAGCAGATCACTTGATAGTGTTACAAACTGCCTGCGCGCTTTAGCATGTGTTCCATTTCTTTCTGAGAACACCTTGGTGTCCAAAACCTAACTACTTTACTCCAGAACTGGATGCACCAATCCTTTATAAGCTTCTCCTATAATGTCTTGATGAATTCTCGTACTTGCTGAAGCATAAATTCATTTGAGGGCGAAATCGGCATTGAGGCGAATGATCTCGTTAGCTGTATACCCAAAACAGACCACAACTGGATAATGAAACATTCTATTCTATTCGTTATCAGATGTACGACTACCATGTCAACAGTCTTGGTAGTTACATCCGGGGTTCGGTATAATTCCCGTATCTGATGTGTGATAAGCACAACTACTAGATCTGCGGGTGACCTGCAATGGTACAAGTGCGATAGATTTCATTGGTTGAGTCGCATATTACACACAGATTCAAGTAACGATGTTCCAAAAGGTTATTTGCATTTTTGTTATACTATATAATCAACTATCGCTAAGGTGCACGACCTGCCTCATTCTTGCCTGTACCTCTGCTTAGCCTCGTTTTTTTTTTTTTTTTTTTTTTTTTTTTTTTTTTTGGTGCTGTCTTTAGCTATTTTTTTTTCAATATTAATGTGCATACAACATTTTATCAGTATATACCATACTGTTAAAGAACAATAGCTATTTCCATATTTTAGCCTCGGCATTGCCTCGGTCAGTGAATATTGACATTTGGTAAGCCCAATGACTAGATTTTGTCGGTATCAATCTGCGTGCGAAAAATTATCAAAGTATTATTAACATTTCAAGAGTCATGGGTATTTTTGCTAACTGTCACATTTTGGCCTCGGCATTGCCTCGGTCAGGGGAGAAGTGACATTTGGCAATTCCTTTGTCTGGATCTTGTCAATATTAATTTGTATACAATTTTAACAAAATACCCAATATGGTTGAAGATCTACAGTGAATTCCATATTTTCATATTTTGTTTTTGCTTCGGCGTTGCCTTGTCAAAGAAAAGTGGCATTTGGTGAGCGTATTCGCTAGATCATGTCGGTATCTATCAGTATGCCAAAAATTATTAAAATATTTCCAACGGTTTAAGCGCTATGGCCATTTTCGCTAAATGACCACGGACGGATATACGGATCCACAGGGTGATTATAAGACTGTTCAATAGTCAAACTTTCAATCCGTCGACTTTTGGGGTCGTGCAATGTATTTACTTACTCGTGGTTTTGAAATTCTGTTTCGGATAATACATCAGAAATGCAAAGCACATTTCCGCACTAGTAGATTCGCCAAAGTAGGTAGTGACTGACCGAGACGTAGATTTGAACGTACATGTAGTCCGGAGTTCATCGCCAGGTCTCATCACAACAGGCTCATTGTATCTACAAGTATAACAGGCAAACATCGTATTTACCAAAAGAGCAGCAACATCAGGCCCCGAGGTTAAAAAACTTTTTTCATGCTCAATTCAGCTGAGCATAAAATTTTCTCTGCTAATAAATATGAAAATGCCAACAAATAGTTGGCATTTTCATATTTATTAGCAGAGACATTTCCATGCTCAGCATCGTTTAGCAAGAAAGAATTTGCAGTTGTTAGTAATTTGAGATTTATTAGCAGGACAAAGTTCATGCTCAGCTGAGTTGAACATGTGAAAAATGTTTTATAACCTCGGGACCAGAAAACGTATCTTCTGATGCATGCGTCCAACGAAGACTTAAATCAGCCTGCGTATCCGAATGAAAAATCTTTGCGTCCTAGGCTATCCAAAATGTGTCCGGCGAAGATTATGATCAGGCTGATCTGAATCTCTTTGCTGGGCGCACATATCCGAATGTACGTCTTCTGATGTTGTTTCTCTAATAATAATAATAATAATAACAATAATAATAACAATAATAATAATAATAATAATAACAATAATAAAAGTAATATTAATAACAGTAATATAATATTAATTATAGCAGAAGGAGCCTGAAAAAGGCGCCAGTTCGCATATGAGGACAACTATCCATTGTAGATTTAGCATAAACACACATGCTTTTCTCAACAACAAAAGAAGCGCGAAAACTCGAGATATGATGTCAGTTGTATTCATATCATTGTAGACATACTGGTAATGACAAGTACGCAATTTTATGCAATGTTGTGTGCATTTAGCAGTATTAACTCTAAAAGTGATAGTACAAAAATTACTCACATGTGAATTTTGGGACTGTCATAGCTGTATATCCTGTCCCATGCCAAGTCTAAGGATACATTGTTTTGGATTAGTTCTGTTCTTTGCGCGATGCCTGTAAAAAAGAAAGCAGACTACGTCATCAACATGGTGATTGTCTACCTCCACTAGAGTTTACCATTGCTTCGGAATTAATTATAAAAGTTCGTGGACTGGTCCAATGCTATTTTCCATGGACTACTCAATGTTATTATAACCATGTATTAGCTTTAACAAAAAGCTTTCTCTACGCTTAGCAATTTGTGAAAGCTAATACTTATATACACATAGTTTTGACTATATCAATTGTTCGGATTTATGCCAAACATGCGACTCGGAGGAGTCCAAAATTCAGCGAAAATCACTGTGTGCATCAAACACGGCCATTGTAATATTGTCTTTCATCAAAAATGCAAATGCTATAAACAATTTAGGTATTGTAAAAGATACTTCAGGCCAATACACAACAACTTGTTTATAACACGGTTCGTTATAACACGGTTTTGGATATAACACCGATCAAAGATGGATCCCCAAAATGTATAGATTATATTGAAAAATGACCATAAATGGTCATTTTTCAATATAATCTATACATTTTTGTTTGGATATAACACGGTTGTTTAACTAACACGATTTAAGCTAGGGACCCCAACGACAGTGTTATAAAGAGGTTGTGGTGCATTAACTTTGGTATTTAAGGGGAATGGATACTCTCTAAAGGGATGTTATACTATCAAAAACGTTTTGCCTCTCGCAGAAAAGGTGTCTACGCTAAAAAGACATTTGCTCTCTTTTGGAGAAGCCAAATAGTTGTATCCCTTCTAAAAAATGGCGAGAAATCTACCACGTGTATCCAGCACCCTTTATGTGACTCATGTCCTTAGGAACAATTCACATGAAATCTATGGCCCAATTTTCTGCCTAGCAGTCACGGGATTGAATCCCGATTATGCTAAATTCCTCTCAGTTCGGTGCACTGTTTTTATAAAGAGCCCTTATCTTATTATTGCCATATATCAGGACCCGAAATGACTGCAATACGTCGAGGGGGCTGTAAAAGCACTATTTTATGAGGAATTGATACACTTTTTCCAGGAGAGGCAACTGTCAGCAATGGTTTTGCCTCCCTTCAGAAAAGGTTTTTTTTTTTGTTTTGTTTTGTTTTTTTTTTTTGTTTTTTTTGTTTTTGTTTTTTTGTTTTTTTTTGTTGTTGTTGTTGTTGTTGTTTTTAGTTCAAATAGTCACGACTTGATACTTGCCTGATAGCAGTTCCTCTACAATTTTGAAACACATTACGAAAACACGCCTATTCAAATATATAGAAAATTTCACCTCCAAAAAGATAAAAATCTCTGCTATTTTTCATATTTCTTCTCAAAACATAGATTGTGGGTACTCGTTAGAACCGCCTCGGCGAGGCGATTCTAACGAGTACCCAAAATGTATGTTTTTGAGCAGAAATAAGAAAAATAATGTATACCCCTGTAAAACCCCAGTTTTATATACAAAAGTGGGGTTTAAGGGGGTCAAAATTATGTAGGCATGTTTTCGTGATGAAGTAACGGAATGGTTAGACGAGGACACCGAGAGTCCGACACAGATCTTGTACGATGTAAGGTTAATTTGTACCTCAGATGATTTTCCTCTTTCATAGTCAAAGCAACTACCCAAAATATACAATTTTGCTAATATATACTGCAAAATTGCCTGCATTATACATTTTGACTAATTCTGGCATCAAAACAAGCAACAAATATCTTAGCCCATTGTAGTTGGGAAATCCATAAAATGGTATTTGGCAAACAGTGAAGACCCAGATCAGACGCCACAGAACGCGGCGTCTTATCAGGGTTTTTTACTGTTTGCAAATACTTCGGCTATATTTCTCTTGGAATATCTAAATCTCATAGCCTCACCTTTCTAAAATTGAAATTGGACTCTTCCAATATATATAGTGTGGGGAGTTCATTCAATCTACTATGGGTTAGAAACAGGCAAACAAAGTTGGTACTATTTAATATGGAACTATATTCTTATATTTGTATACAGATGTTCTGTAAATGTTAGCAGTAATATAATGTTAATTATAATAAATGTTAACAGTAATATAATATTAATTATGTAAATGTTAACAGAAATATAATATTAATTATGTAAATGTTAACAGTAATATAATATTAATTATAGCAGAAGGAGCCTATTCAAACCGTAAAACCTTGCTATGCTGGATAAATTAAGATGCCACGCCTACTTCTAATTTTCAGCCAATTATATTATTTGATCCAGATTGTTGATACAAATTCACATACTTAATGGCAAACAGTGAAGATCCAGATCAGTTGGCTTTGCCACTTGATCTGAATGTACACTGTTTGCAAAGGCAGGGTATATCCTGGTTCAGCAGGAACAGGAAAAACACCAAATATCTAACTGAAATCGATACAAAAGTAAACTCTCACCAAGATAGTGCATATGATTAAAAGTTTCAGTGATGTAGACTGGGCCTTCCATTAGGTAAGGCGTACAATGACCATCGCATCTGCCCTCTGTTGAGTACCTAGCCTGGTGTGGGGGAATTTCAAGGTAAGCTTGGCCTATCATTAGTACCCCAGCCTCGTTCGGTCTTAAGTTGGGGGTCAGATAAAACGTCATACCGGAGCTGTCCATATAGTCACTGCGAAACTGTGGATTATTCCAGTGCATCTGAAAATCAAAACTAAAATACCATTACGAAAACGTGCCTATTTAAACATACTGAAAATTTTACCACCTAAAAATGAAATTTTTCAGATATAAAATTCTGATATTTTTTTATATTTCTGCTCAAAACATAGATTTAGGGTACTCGTTAGAAGTTCTAACGAGTACCACAATCTATGTTTTTTGAGAAATAAGAAAAATAATGTGTGCCCCTGTAAACCCCAGTGTGGGGTTTAAGGGGGTCAAAATTATATAGGCATGTTTTCGTGATGACATCACAAAATAAAGCGCCAAGCAAACGTCTTTCTGAGGGATGTGGAGAGTAATTCGCCGTTTTTTTGTGGACATGCATGTCATTTTCTTGTGCAAAAAGTATAGGGATACGGATCTCAAAAACAAATTTATCAACTTTAAAACAGAATAAAATCTAATAGTTTGGTTCTACCTATTTCTTAAAACATTCCTGTTAAAAGTCGGAAAATCGCCAAACTATTTCATTTTCTCCGTAGTACTATCGGCGGACGCCCGTCACGAAAACATGCCTATATAATTTTGACCCCTTAAACCCCACTTTTATATAGTAAAACTGGAGTTTACAGGGGTATGCATTATTTTTCTTATTTTTGCTCAAAAAAATTAGATTGTGGGTACTCGTTAGAAAATGTTTTTACTTTTTGGAGTCGTAAGTTTCTATTTATTCGAATAGGCGTATTTTCGTAATGATTCAAAATGACTGAACACATAAGCCTCATGCTGATGTCGTTACAAGTGAACAGAATATATAGAAAACAACAACATGTTTTAAATGTAGCTACGCACTTGTAGTATATGCAAATAACGGCTTTGAGTAAGAAAATAATTACTAACGTCGCCAAAGTCGTTGACAACATTATCAATCTTGACAGTATTGATCATGAAATATTTTCTACGGTCATTCTCTCCCTTTCGCTGATTCAAGAAGGACAGTTGTCAGTTTCTGGCGAAAGAATGTGCACAATACTGGTTAACCGCTTAGAGGACTAAGCCTGCCCAGTATACGTGTGGTTAGGTAAACCTGACCGCGCTCGACATGACCCCATTGGGTTGACTGGGCCGTAAAACCTCAACATAAACAAAACAATCTTGACATTAAATGACATCACAAAAGCACTTACATTTGGTAAACTACTATTAAGCAAAATATTTTGAAAATCTTCTTAAGTGTCACTGATGAGGCCTACTTCATCACAACAAGCTAATCTGGTCCAGAAAGTTGACACTTAACCCTTGTCCTGCTGAACCCGGATATACCATGCCTTTGCAAACAGTGTAGATCCAGATCAGTTGGCTTCTGAAGAAGCCAACTGATCTGGATCTGCACGGTTTGTCATTATGTAAATTTATAGCTACAATACAGATCAAGTAATCTGATTGGCTGAAAAAATAGAAGTAGGCGTGGCATTTTAATTTATTCAGCAGGACAAGGGTTAAGCTGTTTTCAGTTGTATGAGAGTGTTCATTGCACGCAAGGGTCAGTCTGTTTAGAATGGTTGAACATTACAGCATCCATGCAATTACCTCTAAAGCACCAATTCTGAAACCAGTAGCGCCAACTTTGAAGCCAACCTCGGGATGATTGCAGTATCCATTAACGCCTACGGTCCACAAACCAATGATTTCATTGCACGCATCATCAGCCTGCATGTTGCAGTCAAAAGGCTCATTCAATGGATTGGAGACATTCCCTGAAAAATAAACTTGCGATGCACAACGAAAGAGAACAGTTCTTATGCCATGCTTGGACAACGAAAGCCCAGATTATCCTGCGCATTTTCACACTGATCAAGGCTATCGTTTCTCGATTACAAAATCAACGGGCACTGTATAAAAGAAGCCAACGGGCCACGACTCGACACCTGTGTGAAACAGCAGTAGCACATATACAAATGTCATGTAATATTTTCTTTCCAATACTGCCACAACAACTGATTAAAATAGTGGATGCTATATAAAAAAAAATAATAGGTCAAATGCCAACTAAGCATCATCATATAAACAAATGTGGTAAATATCACATCACCTAATGCTATATAGTATATACCAATATTCAGCCTAAAGGCTTCCTTGGGTCTGGAGAAGATCTTAACCCATTTTAGTCGGAAACCCCACAAAAGGGTAATTGGCAAACAGTGCAGACCAGGTCAGTCGACGCTGAACGCTAAAAGAAAAGAATTTACTCCCGAGGACCCCTTTTCAGAAGGGAGGTAAAATAATCATCACGAAAACATACCTTTATAATTTCGGCCCCTTATAAACCCCACTTTTATATAGTAGAACTGGGGTTTACAGGGGTATACATAGAGGATCTTTCACGAGTGGTCATTTAATATGAAATTTATGAAACGAGTTTGGGTAATTTCGGTATTTTTGCGAGCCTTGGCGAATTTTAACCACCATGAATATTTCTGGTAGCCATGTTATTCACATCGTGATTGTATTATGTCTTCCGCTTCCATCGGTCTGACATTTATTGTTCATCTAAAAATTAAAGGCAGGAAATTTTTCAAGAGTGAAAGTTGTATCGGTGAACGCGGACACCATCTTGGTTGCTATCAATAAGCGGAGTAATACGAATATCAATGAGGGTAATTAGGCTAGCCAATGGGAACCCTTGCAGGTGTTACTATACGTGTGGTTATATGATTTTTATGTCATGGGTTATTTCATTGAATAACTTGACGGTCATGTGATAAATTATTTTTCTTATTTCTGCTCAAAACATAGATTGTGGGTACTCGTTAGAACCGCCACGGCCAACATAGATTGCGGTACTCGTTAGAACCGCCTCGCCAAGGCGGTTCTAACGAGTACCCACAATCTATGTTTTGAGCAGAAATAATGAAAAAATATCAGAATTTTTATCTGAAAACTTTCAATTTGTGGTGGTGAAATTTTCAATATATTTGAATAGGCGTGTTTTCGTAATGATGATACAATTGCCTTTCCTTCTCTGAAAGTGTGTCCATACCCCTAACAACAAGATAGAAATAAATCGAACAAATAACTTACTGCTTGGATCGCACCCGTATATGATTATATGGTGCATAATATCAACAGTGTCTATATGTGGCTCGGTAGCTACTAAGTGGAAATCGTCGTGTGATGGAAATTCAAATAACATGCAGATGTAAGTTGTCTCTTTTGCCGGAACATTTGTCTCTGGAATACGGATGGTGTGGGGGAAGGTACCTGGAATCAAATATATATATAACTGACATGTTACTCTCAGCACAAGATGACCTGATAAATCCGTGATTAAATAGTCAATATCATAGCGATTCCGTAATTCTCCGTAATACCGATCGGAATTACACGACCAGTTGCCGGAAAACAATTGCACTTGCTAGTTTTTTGTTGTTGTTTTTTTTTTTTTTTTTTTTTTTTGTTTGTTTTTTGTTTGTTTTTTTGTTTCTTTTGTTTTGTTTTGTTTTGTTTTGTTTGTTTTTTTTGTTTTCATCTTCCCTGCTCGGATTACCATTGCTGACGATTTTTTTTATTCATCCACGGTAGAAGATGTAAATTCACATCATCACCATTGTTTGCATACGAGTTGCAGCCTGTAACAATGGTTGTAGATGGCACGTTTATCAATTTGTATTCCAGTTTTATTGACGGTTGTCGGGCGCCACCATATTAATTTTGCCAGCATTTGATTTTTGGATATTTTATCATGGGTTTGGCTTCGGAAAACGCTCGTTTATTTCCGTACCGGTTTGGATTTTTTCGTAGTGAAATGGACTACAGGGTCCATTTAGGGGAACGCGTAAACATTTGAGAAGTATTACTCAAAATACAGTAAAACTTCAATGACTCGAACACCGATGGCTCGTTTACCGTGGCTGAGTCGCTCATTTTTGAGTCTGTCGGAATAGCTCAAGAAAAAAAATACTTAGGGGTATTTAGAAAAAAATCTATTTTATCAAGAAAATGTATGTTATGTGTACTCATTAGATTCATCTCATCGAGGCGATACTAATGAGTACACTCAATATACCATAATTTTTATAGCAGATCGAAAAGGCATCCCTAAATTGTCCCCATTTGTCCCTTGACCTAGCGCTATGATTAACCCTCAGTGGCTCGAATTCCCATGGTCCCAAAAGTGTTCGAGCCATTGAAGTTCGACTGTACTATATTTGAGCAGACACATTATGAAAACACGCCTATTCAAATATACGAAAAATTTCAGCCTCAAAAACTGCAAATTTTCAGATAAAGAAAAACTAATATTTTTCATATTTATGCTCAAAACTTAGATTGTGGGTACTCATTAGAGCCACCTCGCCGAGGCGGTTCTGAAGATGACCCACAATCTATGTTTTTGAGCAGAAATAAGAACATTAATGTGTACCCCTGTAAACCCCAGTTTTACTATATAAAAGTGGAGTTTATGGGGTTCAATATTATTTAGGCGTGTTCTCGTGATGTGAGTTACAATGTTTGAAGTTTGAGTTTGATGCATTTACTGTATTTGCATTAAGCATTTATACACCTTAATCCCTTACCATATTTGTTCTATTTCTTCCATTTTACTACTCGATATGTCTAAAATATGCTGGCGGACTGGCAAACAGTGAAGACTCTGATCGGACGCCGCATTCTGCGTCGTCTGATCTGGGTCTACACTGTTTGCTCAGACATGCCTGCCATACACCGTATTTACCATTAATATTCATTTACCCTAAATATTTGGACATCCTTATTCCTTAGCATACTTGTCCATAAAATTTGAACACATTCATTTGACTAAACGAGCACATTTCGACACTTTTGAACATTTTCAAATATTGCTGAGCGACGGGGACTTCCTGCCTGTAAAAGTCGTCTCCCTTTGCGAATTGGCCGCAAAATTTTCTTATGTGATGTTTAATGGAACAATCAGCAGAGAATGTGATATAATTTGTAACATGAATTTAATACGGGCATGGCCAACGTTGCCGAAGGCAACGTTGATGCCGGCGAAGCCGGCGTCAATGGCAGCAGGCAACGTAGATCTGCACGCCTATAGTTAACACGCATCTCTGTGTCCTGTCCATGTCTCTCAGCTGATTTGTGCCAAGTTACCAATCTCGCCACCCCAATCTTGCGAACTGAAAACTGGCGAGAAACAGAATGATTCACGTGGCGCTTTCATCTCAGTTCGTCAGAAGCATATCAGATGCTATGATTCAAAGCGTCTACTGATAATCGTAACGCTATAGAACCAGTCGGATTTTGACACTGTATTACAGAAATTATTTTTATACACATTTTTTTCTACACTCGTTTATAACTTCCATTTCATTTACTGAAGCAACTGTAGAAATTTCAAAGCTACATAAAGCGTGCGAAAATATAATTATTTATTCTTGACTACTTCAATAATGCTGTTCAACGTTAAAGAGACGCTCATGGGAAACGAATAGTTAATCATAGTAACATTCGTTGGCAATCGTAATAAAACTAGAGACAGTCTAGCGTATGTTTTTTTCGTCCGCATCGTTACAGATTGTGACCCTGTCCTCCATCAACAATAACAATAGGGTTAACTGAAAATTAAGCAATTGCCATGCCATGCCCGTTTCTAGGCAGTGCCTAAATTCATATTAGGTGCTACCTATATCCGTGCGTCCAAATTATCATCACATGCGTCATAGGTGGGTGGCCAGATCTAATTGAATTTGATTTCAGACCACGCTTGACTTCTGAATCCATTGCATGAATTGCGACATAACGTCCAAGTCAACAATATTTCAGTTGTTTAGAGAACTTGCCTCCAAATTTGTGGGACTTTTACCCGACCCGATCACATGAATTCGGGTCTTGCTTAGTTACTAGCAGCTCTGCCATGGAGGCTTTAGGCAGCCCATCTATTTCGCCAGCCCGATGGGCGAGGCCTTGTTTTCCAAATACCGAAAACTAGTGTATGCCGGTGACAGGTACGACGATAATACGCTATCGTTCCCTAACCTTAAATTTATTTTACTGCTTCAGGAATTTTCGTAAAGATTTTTTACCGTTTTTGCGTTTTGTCTCGTTCTTTTTGGTCTTGTTTCCCCCCCCCCCCCGCTCCCCCCTCCCCCCCCCCCCCCCCCCGCACCCCCTGCAATTGGAATACTTGGCGTTATTGGCTGTTTTGTTGCTATTGTCGGCACGGCCGCTGTGTCAACAGTCTCTGCCAAATCACGGAGCGCTTATTGTTTTTCGGGATAAACACCGAACCACCCTAGCGTTTGTTGGACCATCACATTTTTGGTCACACACATCACTGGTCACATAGTTAGTAGTGCGTCTGCACACCGAACCGCTTCGCGATTCGGGCAACTGCTTTGCAGTTCCCGTTGGACGCACTTAATAATTTAGGATACTGCATTTTTTCCCTATAAGGGTTGGTGATTTTTTTTACATGTAAGTGACGCATAAGCATGACACAATAAACTCTCATAACATATCCCACAATACGTATGAGTATTTGGGAATAAAAACCGTATGTATCCTACGTATTTGGACAGAGAGGCCTCGGCAAACGCATGTAGACCCAGACCAGCAGAAAGAGAGAGAGACAGAGTGCGTTCGTGTGTCTGTGGTTGTATGTGGTTGTGTGCGTTCGTGCATGCGTGCGTTCGTTCGTGCGTGCGTGCGCAGCAGCTCACAGTTACCTGTTTCATTAACTGCAGGGCAGATAAACTCTCCTGCGTCACAATCAACAAAGTCAGTTTTCCCTGCACAGTTTGCACTATCCATAGGGTCACAGACACCTGGATGTGAAAGCCCAGTGGTGAATTTCGGTGGCGTTCCTGGACTCCATGTACATTCCGGATCTCCTAATTCTTCTCCATTTGTCAGTCCGTCCCCATCCGAGTCTTTCATACAAATTTCAGTGTCCCAAATCTGAAGAAAGAAAAATAATCATAGAAAGCAATCTGCTTAAATCTATATTGGACCGTTATCGGCCTGACAGGAAACCTGTTTGGACGATAACAGTCTCAGGGTTCTCTTAACTCCAAATCGTGGTCCTGAGGTTATACAACTTTTTTCGTGCTCAACTCAGCTGAGCATAAAATTTGTCCTGATAATAAATCTCAAATTACTAACAATTGCAAATTCTTTCTTGCTAAACATAGCTGAGCATGATAAAATTTCTCTGCTTATAAATATGAAAATGCCAACTATTGTTGGCATTTTCATATTTATTAGCAGAAAAAAATTTATGTTCAGCTGTTGAGCATGAAAAAAGTTTTATAATCTCGGGGCCAGAAGTCCTAGTTTGGTGGTTGGAATTCGTATTTTCCAGAGGAATTTAGCAAAGTACACTGTAGGACTCCTATTTTTTGGCAGAAAATGGCTTTGTGACACATTGGGTCCGATCTAGACTTAAGCAGATTTATGCATCCTGGTGCAATTTTGATAATTGTTTTTTTCTGTCAGAAAGAAGATTTTATTTAGTATTTTAAAAATATTTGAATCCCATTAAATGTTCGGAATGGCGGTGCCCCTGAGAAAGGCTTTAAAATCTTTAAACGTCATTAACTTTCTTAGTTTTTGTCCGATCTTTATCAAATTTGTATCAAAATGGCTTGTCAGGGTCTTCCACCGCAGTAACATTCGTGACCAACGTTGCCTTTCTCTTAACCTTTTAGCTAGGAAAAGTTGAATAATTCAATTATTTCTCATTTTTTGAAGAAATAGATACAGAATGTTAATTTTTCGCCATGATGACTGTGAAACAAATGTTAGTACAGTCGAACCTCAATGGCTCGAACATCTTTGGGACCATGGAAATTCGTTCGAGACATGGGTAGTTCGAGTCACTGAAGGTTAATCATGGCACCAGTTCAGGAAGCCAATAGCGATAATTTAGGGAAATCTTTTCGATTTTCTACAGTGAGTAGTATAGGCTGTATACTACTACAGTGACTGTATGCTGAGTGTACTCATTAGAATCACCTCGATGAGATGATTCTAATGAGTACATACAACGTAAAATTTTACGATAAAATAAGAAAATTTCCTTAAATATTTGTTTTCTTGACCTATCGGAAGAATTTCGTAGAGACTCAAAAACGAGTTCGAATTAGCCATGGTAAACGAGCCATCGGTGTTCGAGCCATCGAGGTTCGACTGTACTATAGAACTTACAAAGTTGTTTGCTTTGAAATCTACACCAAAAACGTTTCTTTTCCCAGCACCATTCAGATTTTCGTGTCCAACTCCTTTCCAGAGATAATTAGGTTTGCATGGATGTGGAACCATTTCACCATTTGGAATCTGTTCCTGAAAATAGGCATATCCCTCGACATAGTAGATGAGCGTCAATGCAACTACAGTTCTTGTCAGAGACCTTAAAATAAAACAGAAAACATGCAAACCAATATGAACCGCAACGTCAGCAAACGTACTTCAAGATATGTGCGCCCAGTGAAGATTCCGATCAGCCTGCGCTTTCGCGCAGTCTGATCAGAATCTACCTTGGGCGCAGTTTTGGATAGACAGGGATGAACATTTTCTTCGTGCGGACAACGAAGACTCTGATCAGCGCAGATGCGCAGGCTGATTTGAGTCTTCGTTGGGCGCACACGTCAGAAAGGAACGTTTTCTGACATTTCGGCTCATATGGTGATGTGGTTTTGTTGTACCTGCAGCAGGTGAGGAAATATGGATATTTATATTTCTTCCGTTTCTGCACTGTCATTAGCCTTTTCCCTCATCCTGATCTACTTCTTGTTTTGCTCTCATCTACTACAATGTAGTCCTTCCCTCTCTATCTCTCTGTCTGTCTGTCTGTCTGCTGTCTGTCTGTCTGTCTGTCTATCTGCCTGTCTCTGTCTCTCTCTCTCTCTCTCTCTCTCTCTCTCTCTCTCTCTCTTTGTACCGACACATTTTTTTTAAATTACTTACTAATCACTCTCACTCATAATAACCACTGGGATGGGGGTCGGGGGTGGAGGATTTTCATCCATGGTGTTGTCATTAGAATTTATCCCTACCATGTGAATATTATATTTTTTGTCTCATACACACGTTTTGTTTGTTTGTTTTGTTGTTGTTGTTGTTGTTGTTGTTTGTTTGTTTTTGTTGTGTGTGTGTGTGTGTGTGTGTGTGCGCGTGTGTGCGTGCATGCGTGTGTGTGTGTTTTGTGTGTTTTTTATGTGTGTATATTTTTTTTTTTGTTTTGTTTTTTTATTATATTTTGGAAGACTTATTGATATATGACCATGTCTAAATTAGATATCTCAATGAAAACGAAACTGCCTATACTTAAGCATTTCAGCCTAGCAGACCAAGACAGATACTTGTGCAAACAGTGTAGAGCCAGATGAGACGGCTCATAATGAGCCGTCTCATCTGGTTCTACACTATTTGTCATTCTGTTCTTGATTTGCAACTGTCACCCTTTTAGCAACAATGGCTGTGTCCAAGTGCGGAGATGGAAGAGTCTATTTCAGAAACTCAGGTTTGAAAGGGTTAAAGAAATGATGGTGACAAAAACAGAGGAAACCGATTCATTGGACCTTGTTGTTTAAAAAATACTCATGGGAGTTAACTGACCGCTGCTCATAATTACTGAAGTTTGACATCAGAAAAAGGCTTTTATCGCATAGGCGCAGTCCGACCAGGGCCTTCGTTACCCGCTAACAATATCGATTACACCGCAAGCGAAAACGTGCCTTCCAGCATGCGCAAAATGTGCGGATTCACATTATCTTGCTCATACGCAAACTATCATCCGGGCATTTGCTCTCCATTTATACATTATATAGTGTCAAATGATTCTGTCCGCATATGCCCGAAGACACTTTTTCGCATGGTGCATGTATTGAGGAACAAAGAAGGCTCAGACATTGCAGCTTTCGTCTGTTCTTGGTCTATATTATTTGCTCCGACTACCTAGGGTAAATACAGTAATGTGTGGTTGCATAAAACAAGAGCGTTTAGATAGGCACACAGGCCTTTGTCAACAGGAGGGGTATTGTAGGATTTCGTGTGATGATGCTGATGCTTGAAGAATTCCAACTCAACAAACTTACACTACTCGTAATTTAGTGCAAGAGCAAATTTAATACGGCATTTACACTTCGACAATCCACTGCGCAAAAATTTTCTTTGCGCGCATTTCCAAAATGTGTTATTTTGGCATGTTTTCAACGTAAATATGCCGGAGTTGGCTTTATAAGATGTGTGTTTTATTTTTGTGAAGTTTATCGATGAGTAAACGTAAGCGAATAAGCCACAAACTTAACATAAAGCTATTCCAATTTTATTCAGGCTTCGCCGCTACGATCAACAAAAAAATAATAAATTCATTCCAATATAAACCCTTAACGTGATAATCACAACTACAGCAGGTGACAATTTTAACTTTTTTTTCTGTTTTTCAGAGAAAACAAGTCTTAACATTTCATGTGAAACATCTGCCAAGCAGACGATCCACATGAAATGTCAAGATTTATTTTCCTGAAAAATGATTAAAAAAAGAAATTTTAAAATGTCGTCTGCTATGAATTTTGCTTGGCGCTTTTAGAGAAAGCTTTCAGAGGTCACTATTATTAAACTGACCACTGTGTTCAAATATTTGTTAATTATAAGTACCTTAATCTTTACCACTCTCTTGGCTAATTCAGCAGACGACAATCTTATTTTTTCCAGAAAACAGCATTTGACATTTTCATGCAAACTGTCTCCTACAATTTGCATGAAATGTCAAATCCTGTTTTATGGAAGAAATACGAAATATATTTCAATATGTCGTCTGCTGAAAATTTTACGCAGAGTGCTAAGCGTTAGAAGCCACCCAACAGGCACATGACGTAAATACAACGTCGTCTCAACGTCGACGCAACGTCATGACGTTGCGTCGACGTTGAGCCGACGTTGTATAAACGTCATGTGCCTGCTGGGCACCATTATGACCTCGAACGGAAATGTTGCGCCTTCTGAAAGTGTGTCGTCTGGCAAAATATGAAATGAACAAATGCTCACATCAGCATGCGCATCAGCCTGCTCAATATGATCAATGCTCAAGCTTGTCGTTCCTAGTTTACTTTCTTCAGAATATATTGTTTCTGTACACCCTTCATAATAGACCTATTTGACTCAGATCTGAATCACACTTAAAAACCCATTTAATTGATCATGCTGATAGCAACTTAACAATAACTGCAGATCCATTTCAAGGATGTAGCAAATTAATAAAAAACAAACTTGTAAGATGTTTCTAAAATAAATTCTAGAGTTTCTTTTGCAGTGAAATCAGCCTGTGCGGTTTATTGTAACATGATTAGACCGCT
Source organism: Anodontia alba (assembly GCA_964016985.1). Taxonomy (NCBI): domain Eukaryota; kingdom Metazoa; phylum Mollusca; class Bivalvia; order Lucinida; family Lucinidae; genus Anodontia; species Anodontia alba. Next base: position 8,477,100 of record OZ024821.1, read on the forward strand.
TCAAGCGAAAACGTGCCTTCAAACATGCGCAAAATGCACATATCCATATCATCCTACGCATGCGCAAAGGATCATCCGGATCTTTGCTTTCATTTTGGTAGTCGTTGGTAGGACACCGGCGAGGATCGAACCCGCATCCTCTGCTCGCAAAATTGTGTGCACAACCAACTAAGCTGTTGTGGCAGTCTGCAGATGCACAGATGATTTGGTTTTCGCAAAACGTGCACCAAAGACTTTTCTCATGGGGTTATTTCCGCAGCGCCGATATGATCACGAAAACACGCCTATATAATTTTGACCCCCTTAAACCCCACTTTTATGCAGTAAAACTGGGGTTTACAGGGGTATACATTATTTTTCTTATTTTTGCTCAAAACACAGATTGTGGGTACTCGTTAGAACCGCCTCGCCGAGGCGGTTCTAACGAGTATCCACAATCTATGTTTTACCAGAAATATGAAAAAAAAAATCAGAGTTTTTTATCTGAAAAATTTTATATATTTGAAAAGGTGTGTTTTCATAATGATACTTTCAGTATCATGACTTTTGCAAGACAGACTTGCCGTAATAACCCATTTAGACTGAATAAACTCTCCCACACTATATATTGGAAGAGTCGAATTTCAATTTTAGGTTTGTCATGCTATGTGATTTAGATATTCCAAGAGAAAAACGGCTACTATTTGCAAACATTGGAGACCCTGATCAGACGCCAATTACCCTTTTGAGGATCTCCAGACCAAAGTGGTTTAACTGCTTACGATATAGGTCCTAAAATTTGAACAAATCTGTTGCTGTATCTACAAATTGCTATTAGTCTCAAACAGTGTAGGCGTTGTTTGGACTTTCTTCGGCGGCTGATCTTGGTCGTCATCTTGGTCTTCACTATCTGTTCAGGCCGGTCTGTCCGACTTCAAACGCTCACAGACAGTAATTGTCGACAAAATATATCATTTTATGCTTTTGCGCGAATGAGGTTAAATTGCGGGTATAAATGAAGAATTTCGCAATAGATTTCACAACCAAAAATGATGCTTTGTCATCCATCAAGCGGGGTAACACAATTTTCGATTGAGAGTGCATGACTCAGCATGCTGTGGGGAAAAAACAGCATACGACATTTTGAAATAGTTTTTTTTTTTTTTTTTTTTTTTTTTTTGTTGTTGTTTTTTTCCCCCCTTTTTCTAGAAAATAGGATTAGACATTTCACGCAAGGATACAATTTACATGGAATGTCAAAGACTTTTTTCTGTAGAGAAAAATTTAGAAAACTTGCATGTATTTACAATTTGTCATCTGCTGAATTAACCCAGACAGTGGTAAAGTTTAATGTGTCATGTGACTGTGAAAAGGTATTTCAAAATTTTTTAAGTATTACTGGCAACAAAAATTTTCAACAACACTTTAGATGTATCAATCGATTTTGTGTTATTGAACCTATATTATGCGTAACTTCACGTGTTTTTGCGTGCGTGCGCTGTTATTGTTTTATCCAACATACAGACATACATATGTACATCATACGATTTTTACATAACTTTCACTTTTGATACAGATCTCAGTTTCATTTTACACTCTGATCCAATATGGGGGTAAGGAAAGGTCAAATCGGTCACGGACTTAAGCACACCAATGGCAATGAAAGATGGATCTTCTCGGCAGCCCTGTTGAATGTCATGTGAAGAGCAAAGGCCGTGTCCTTTAGCAGTCATGTAGTGCCGATCGATGCCCTGCCTGTTCGGTAATGAGACGAAATACTATTTATGAGATACATCAAGCCATGGTTCTGGTAAATTTGGGCGGATGCGCCGAGGTGGTTATGGTGTTCGATTGTCATAGCGCAGATTTTCTCGTGACTCGACTCAAACGAAGTCAATGATGGGAACCAAAGACCTTCGTTTGAACATTCATACAATATGACCATCATTTAGCAAAGTAAATAAATGGACCGTAGAATTAAGTTGGCTCGATACCCTTGGTAGCTGTTCCGCCATTTTTGGCAAGGAAGACAACCATTGTGACTTCCTGTTTGCTCTTCTGCGCACTAATCCCTTCTACAACGGGATCTACTCGAAAAGGAAAGAATTTGGTCACTTCTGGAAAGGGCTCTATTCTAAAAGGTAGGAATTTGCTCCTTCTGAAAATGAATCTATATTAGTCTAAAAGAAAAGAAAAGGGGTCTAATCTGAAAGGAAGTTGCTATCTTCTGATAATGGGTCTACTGTCACAGGAAAGAAAAGGAGTCTATTATAAAACAAAAAAAAACTGTCTGTGCTTCTATCAGTGTATCAAGTTTTTTAGAGTAGATCCCTTTTCAGAAGATAGCGAAGGCCATGTTCAGACCGGATGGACCCTCTTAAGAGTGTTAACAGAGGCGTATAATGATCTCGACCTTCGTTGCCCACATCTGCGACAAAGACCGTTTTTCATGGCTCCGGCATAAAAATTGAGCGCTTAACCCTTTCGGTGCTAATCACAACTACAGCAGAAGACATTTTTATTTTCTTAATCATTTCTCAGAGAAAAAAGGCTTGACATTTCATGTGAATCGCGGCTGCCTAGCAGACGATTCACATGAATGGCAAGTCTTATTTTCTCAAGAAAAAATGATAAAAATAGTAGAATCACAGCTACCATCCTTTATAAATCCATAGCGGGCCGTTATCGGCCCGTCAGCTACCCTGACGGGCCGATAACGGCCCGCTATAGATTTATGTAGAATGCTTACTGGGATGTCCTCTGTTACAATTTCGCTTAGCGCTTTATGGGTTAATGTATATGTGAAAAGCTATTCCCCAGTTCAGTTGGCATTTTCATGCGCATTGGCTGAGGCCTTCCTTATCTTGTGCTTGTATCCACAAGTAAACAGCCAGAACAAGAGAATTGGTGATACCGAAGGTAGCTCCCCGAAGATGCGCAGTAGCAGGAGGGTTATGTTAGTGATAGAGTAAAATATGATGGTCCTATACACTACAAATTTAATATTGCAAAATTGCAAAACTTCGGAAGGAAATAACTCCATAAATACTGGTGATAGGGCTATAGTTCTTGAATTCTGCACTTTCTCTCATAGTCCTCTATCATTGTATTAATTTTCTTTTATTTATCTTCGATACTTTCAGAGATATGCTCCAGACACGCTTACTATTGCAAAACTTAGAACGGAAAATAACTCTGTAATTACTTGTGATCGTTACGGTTCTTGCACTCTACACTTTCTCTGATGGCCGTCTATCAATGTATCAAGTTTCATTTAATTCCCTTCTATACTTTCACAGATATGCTCTAGATACGCTTACTATTGCAAACATTAGGAAGGGAAGTCACTCCGTAAATTCTGGTTATGGTTCTTGCATTCAACAATTTCCGTCATGGACTTCTATCAGTGTATCAAGTTTTATTAAATTACCTTCAATACTTTTAGAGATATGCTCCGGACAAAAGTGTGACGGACGGACGGACGGACTCTGCAATTACTTGTGATAGAGTTACGGTTCTTGCACTCTGCACTTTCAATTTATCAAGTTTCTATACTTTATGCTCCGGACAAGCTTTATTGCAAAAATTAAGGAGGGAAGTAACTCCGTAAATACTGGTGACAGGGTTATGGTTCTTGTATTCTGCATTCCCCTCATGGTCCTTTATCAGTGTATCAAGTTTCATTAAATTACTTTCAATACTTTTAGGGATATGCTCCGGACAAAAGTGTGACGGATGGACAAAGCGGCGAATATATGCTCTCCCTTCGGGGAGCATAAAAATGCTCCAATTGGGAGCGAATTCTTTTTGTGTGTGAAAATTCCTATTCGTTCAAAAGTTACATGCATTCAAAGCCGTATAAATTGTGTTACTATTTATAGTCTAGTAAAAAAAATAACCCCAACGCATTATTCTACGTATGATGTCATTGGGTCTTTTTAAATTTACTTTAAAATTTAAGTTCTAATTTAAACCCCATTTTTTATTCCAGACTGGTAATTGTGATCAAAATAGTAAATATTCTATTACTATATTATATTCTATAACTGATTTAATTCAATATTGAAACATTATTCAAAAATATTTAAATTGCAAGATACATATCACTATGATGGAATAAACCTTACCAAGAAGAAATTAATGGTGGAAAATTATCTTTTCAAAGGTTATTATATAAAAGTTCAATGAAATAACCGTTCCGAAATTGGAATTTAAATTATTTAAAATTGTATTCAAATTCATTTTTAAGTTTAATTTGCACTTAGTTGATTATGAATATGTATATGCAGTGCACCACTACATGTAAATATAAATGTGCTTATCTCTGCATACATTCCCCAAATATATATATATATATATATATATATATATATATATATATATATATATATATATATATATATATATATATATATATATATATATATATATATATATATATATATATATATATATATATATATATATATATATTTTTTTTTTTTTTTAATAAAAAGTTTAAATCAGTTTTATAATTATTGATGAGAACCAAACACGTCATTGGTTCATCGTGAATATTAATGGAATGCAACTGGGCAAAAATTACAAATCTCAATAATTCTGTCAGTTATTGGAATATTTTGATGGGGTTTCACCATTGGTCTTGCCAGGCATCTGTCTTTCTTTTTAAGATATATACAACCAAAAAATGAAATTAGCGGATTCGTCCCAAGTGAGAATGCATTATGAAAACATGCCTATTCAAATATATAGAAAATTTCACCTCCAAAAACTGAAAATTTTCAGATAAAAAACTAATATTTTTCATATTTCTGCTTAAAACATAGATTGTGGGTACTCGTTAGAACCGCCTCGGCGAGGCGGTTCTAACGAGTACCCACAATCTATTTTTAGCAGAGATAAGGAAAATTATGTATACCCCTGTAAACCCTAGTTTTACTATATAAAAGTGGGGTTTAAGGGGGTCAATATTATATAGGCATGTTTTAGTGAATGATTGGCTTCCTTCTCACTTGGCGTACTCTAACTAAAGCAGATGAATCCGCTAATTATGAAAAAGTTTCAACTGAAGCCAAATATGTTAGTTAAGCTTGTGATTAAATATACTTACTTCGGATAGTTTTAATTTTACTTAAAATGCTTCAAGCTATGTAAACAGAGGATCTTACATGAGTGGTAATTTCATATGAAATTTATGAAACGAGCCTTCGGCGAGTTTCATAAAGTTCATATGAAATGACTACGAGTGTAAGATTCTGTTTATCATATGATTATTTTTAACTGAATGTCATCGCCTTGAAAATTGACAATTCTTCAAAAGAAAATGCATGGCTGGCATGATGTCGTCATGACGTTACTTGTTTCCGCCAAAGTGTTATTACACGTGTGGTCATACGATATTTATTACACGACGTAATCCACTGCATATCAACGACGTCATATGATAAATACTAAGCCAAGCAATGTGATTTTCACATTTTTTTCCTAACACTGCCCTGTCATAAATAGGGTTTATTACTATATTCTTTTAAGTTTTAAATAAGGTACTTCTTACACTTGTCTAATTCTATTTTAGGACAACTCAATACAGAAATGACTTTCTCAAAGAGCAGTTATTTACTCATGGTACATTCTGCTCTATAAACATACAAGTATTAGCTTTCACAAAAAGCCTGATCCAAGCTTAGCAAAAAAATAATAAATAAATAAATAAATGTTAACGCTGATTGAAGATTGAAAGCAAAATGTCAAGTTTCATGGTAAACCATCAAGAAGTCTCCAAAAAATATAATTTTCTACGTCCATAAGGTATGATTTTATATGGATATATTGATGTATGTCTTAACAGAAAAACGACACTAAGGAACCGATTTTATTTATTTATTTATTTTTCAACGGAGAAGGTAGCTAGAGCGTAGTTTCAGTTTTTAAAAGCTCGTTTACTAATCACGTTTATATATACAGTCGACTCTCGTTATCTCGAAGTCCAAGGGACTGTCTGAAATACTTCGAAATATCCATACCTCGACATATCAGATTTGCAGAATTAAGGAAAAAATAAATGGAACTACCACATTTCACTGATTATGTAATTTGTCTCCTAAAGTTAGAGATACATGGAAAATATTGTGGAAAAAAGGAGAATTTTCTCCTCAGGCAAGAGCAATTTCTCCTCTTTTCCACAATATTTTTGTTACCTGTTGTTAGATTTTCATGTTTAAAACAGGGAACAGATTTTTACTTCGTGATAAGCGGATATTCGAGATAAGCGAGGTCGAGATAACGAGAGTCGACTGTACTTGTGCACGTACTTTCTCCAGTAACTGATATCTTTCCTTCTTGAATCAGCGGAAGGCGGAGAAAGGTCGTAGAAATTGTTTCATGATCTATCTCCACGAATGTGGCCGAGCTGGGGTTCGAACACGCGATCTCTTGAACTGTAGTCCGACGCGCTACAGACTGCGCTATGGAGCTCGGCTCAGACACGTGGATATTCACGCTAGTTGCCTAAATTTAGCTATTCTGTAAAAGGGAAATACTTGCAGACACTATATGACGTAGTGCAGCTGGTTTAATTCTAAAATGCTACGTTCAGGCGATAATGTTACGTGGCTCAACGTATCGTAAACAAAGCAAAGTCCATCTTGTGATATCAAAAGTTCAAAATTCATATTCAAACAACACATGAATTTCATGATTTGAACATGGGTTTTGTTGTTTGAACACGGCGTCTGGTCCATTCAAGAATAGCTTCAAACAGCTATGTTCATAGGATTTTATGCACGAATCCTTGTTCGAACAGTCTGTGAATGAATTAAACCATATCTGAATCTTTATCAGGACCTTACAAGTCAAAATATTTTAATAAGTGCGACTGGTAATAGCAGTCTTACGTAAATATTGCTATAGCCAGTCGACTGGCAATTTAACGTAAATCGGCTATTGCCAGTCGACTAGCAATAGACCGTTCCTTAAATTTAACCAACGAATTGACGGGTATATTATCTTACATGGTCATCAATTTATTAGATAAGACTGTGAAAGAATCCCAGTTTATAGACAAATTGTGGGCTGTATTCTATACGGTATAGCGTTATAACAAGACTAAAACATACTCGTATATAGCTATCGGTTACAGGTGGTGTTCAGAACATAGTTTTTATTATTTTTACACTTTGGTTACGCACTGGAGTCGCCGCGCCTATGTTATTTCAACAAGTACCAATAAGATATGTTTTGGTGCAAAATTAACAAAACATGTCCTACCGTATTCACAAAAGTATTCAGACAGACAGGCTTGACCCAACAATGTAGACCCAGATCAGACACCGAAGAATGCGGCGTCTGATCAGGGTCGACACTGTTTGCCAATCATCCAATGTTTCAAACACACGAATAGCTGGTAAACTGACTTGTTCAAAATTTACAAGAAGAAGAAATTAAGGTACCCGGATACTTCGGGAAAGTAAAGCAAATTATCGCCATGTCTGTAGCACCTTGTCTGTGTATACCTAGACGTCCTGTATAAAGATCATTATCTTTTAACCCTGCAGACCAAATCAGATACTATAATATATATATGTATGTATGTATATACCAGTATAAATGCAAATTGTCACAACAGGGTGAGACGATTTTACTTGTGTTCATATTTGTAAGGTAGGCATGTCCAAGCTCAAAGACGTAAGAGTCCATTTCAGAAAGCATTTTTCTCTTCTGTTCTGCTAATACAATAAATACGTAACGTCTATGTCACTTTTATATAGAAACTGATAGTGTTTGAGCCATACCTGTTAAAACTGGACTCATATACTAATCATAGATACAGAAATAAGTCATTTGACTTTCTTCTGTATCCCTTTTGTATCCCAGTCAGCATTCTACGTTAAATCTATATCGGGCCGTCATCGGCCCGTCAGGGTAGCTGACGGGCCGATGACGGCCCGATGTAGATTTACGTAGAATGCTAGCTGGGATGATACTTGTATAATTCGATGAATGTTTACTGTCGTGTCAAAGATTGGACGAATTCATCCAAGAAGCCGTTTTTAGGTTAGCATGACTGAATATAGCATCCCTGGTATCTTAGGACCCCGTGGGGGCGGGGGAGGGGGCACCCACTATATAAGCATGGGTAGGGCTGATAAAAGAGGTCTTATTTTCAGAGTCTGTCTGGAATGGGGTGTGTTTCATTGTAAAAAGGGATTCAAATATACCACCTGTCTGGAAATGGCTTACTACCTTAGCCTGGAGTTGTACTTCCGATGATATGTAGTATGTCTAATAATGGTCCCATAAACAAAAAAGTTACAATTCTCAAAAAAGGAGAAAGGAATAAACTGAATGATGGCACTATTAATGAGAAAAAGAAAAGCCGTGCAAACGGAATAAGAAAGCAGTTAAAGGATCGTTATGAGGCATATTCGGGGCATATTTAAATGACTTTCAAAACGGAAACTGTTATTTGAAAGTACCTTATTTTAACTTGATATTGTGTGATTCTTGTTGTACTTAATATTGATAATATGCATGTAAATCCTTGTGGGTTAACTGACTGAGAAAATGAGCATATATTGTTTGTCTACAATGGGGTATAATTTCGTCTTACTTTTGTCTGGAATGGGATCTCAATCGTGTTTAGAAAAGGGTTGGGTCCCGGGCTACTGCAGCACACCCATACCGTTTTTGATACTGAGTGCCATCCCCATCCCCACCCCCACCATACCCCCACTTCACGGGGATTCGGCCTTATCCGTGTAGCGTTCGGCGATTGCGCCACGAGTATAGCAAATATATACACAATACTCTGAAACAGCGGTGTAGTACATTGGCTTTCTTGAGTTCAGTTAGAGTCTCTCTCTCTTATAAATGACCCCGGCTAATGGGCACTTACTGTATTTTACCGAGTCTGAGCAAACAGTGTGGACCCAGAGCAGAACACGGAGTTTGATTGAATCGTTAGTGAATGTCACTCATCTAACAATTTTAGATACATCAACAGGTAATTAAACGGCATTGTTAAACTTTTGGGACAAGTATGGTAAAGTGTCAGAATATTTAGGGGTAACGTGATATTTTTTCTCTCTTCTTTTTTTTATATTTTGTGGCAATAAGCAGCAAGATATTGTGACGTTATTTCAACACTTTATCGTCATTCAATCTGATCAGAACATTTGTCCGCTTACCTGCAGAACCCGGATATACCCTGCCTTTGCAAACAGTGTAGATCCAGATCAGTTGGCTTCTGAAGAAGCCAACTGATCTGGATCTGGACTGTTTGCCGTTAAGTATGTGAATTTGAAGCAACGATTCGGATTAAGTAATCTGATTGGCTGAAAATTAGAAGTGGGTGTGGCATCTTAATTTATTCAGCATGACAAGGGTTAATGGATACTATAGAATATACATGAGGACAGGAACAATCCAGAGAATATTCAGATAAGACCGTGCGGATGCACAGGTTGATCTTGACCTTCGCTATTCGAATGCAATAAGAGCCCATCTATACACGCGTTAAACACTTTTTTTTGTATTAATGTTTAGCATGCTGGGTCAGCAGACAACATTTTGAAATATTTTCCTTGTTTTCCTCCGAAAATGGAATTCGACATTCCATGCAAATTTTCGCCTTGGTTGAATTCTATTTTCTAGGAAATAAGATACAAGAAACTTCTTCAAAAAAGAAGATAAGCGACAAAGAACAGCAGATAATTTTTGGCATTTTTTTTTTCAACATTATATTAGGGTTTTTTAAACCAAGCCCAGTTTTTACACCCGAAACTTTGACAGTTTCCTTGTCAAAGTCACACCCTACTCTATCTAAATCTATGGAATTACTGTCGCTATATCCTCCTAAACCACTGGGCGGAATTTAACCAAACTTGCTATATGACTTCCCCTCGTGGTAAAGGTGTGCGAAGGCAATATTATTATTCTGTTCGTCCGTCCGTCCGTCCGCCTGACACGCTATCAGTAGCATTAACACGGAGCGTGGGATTTTGCGATGGCGTGCCATCGATTGGGCAATCTAGTTATCATTGAAATAACTAACATTATATTAGTAGGTAATTATAGTGTCACGCATAAAAATAAAGTAAGAGCCACTCGACCTTTTCAGGGTGCGTGACCTTGACCTCAAGGTCATTCATATGGGTTGGGATGGCACAACATAAAACTTCAGACCAGTATCTAACATCAGGGTAAGTATGATCTTCTTCCATCCAGAGGTTCGGGAGATATAGCCTTTTAAAAACTTTAACCTTAGTCCTGTTGAACCCGCATATGTCCTGCCTTTGCAAACAGTGTAGATCCAGATCAGTTGGCTTCTTCAGAAGCCAACTGATCTGGATCTGCACTGTTTGCCATTAAGTATGTGAATTTATATCAACAATCTGAATCAAGTCATTTGATTGGCTGAAAATTAGAAATGAGTGTGGCGTCTTAATTTATTCAGCAGGACAAGAGTTAACCAATGCCGACGCCGACGCCGTGGTGACTGCTATAATACAAACATTGTTAAGTTTGATCAAACGGCATTCGCGACAAAAATCGACGCGTTCTGAAGTTGCGCAATAGATGATGCAGACTTTTTGTTAATTTATGAACTATTTTCAATTCATGTCTAAGGGAATAAAGCTTTTTCGCCTGCAATAAACCCGTATTAAAGGTACAGTGACCTTCCAAAAGTGAATTAATATCGTAACTTTTGATTTTGAGAGACACTCGTTTGATAATCTGTTCGACAGAAAGGGCTCAACAAATGTATATCATATGCATAAATGATTGTTCTTTAACATTATTAACATCACGAAAACATACCTATATAATCTTGACCCCCTTAAACCCCACTTTTATATAGTAAAACTGGGGTTTACAGGGGTATACATTATTTTTCTTATTTCTGCTCAAAAACATAGATTGTGGGTACTCGTTAGAACCGCCTCGCCGAGGCGGTTCTAACGTGTACCCACAATCTATGTTTTGAGCAGAAATATGAAAACTATCAGAGTTTTTTTTATCTGAAAACTTTCAGTTTTTGGTAGTGAAATTTTCGATATATTTGAATAGGCGTGTTTTCGAAATGGAGAGAGACTCGTTTGATAATCTGTTCGACAGAAAGGGCTCAACAAATGATTGTTCTTTAATATTATTAAAAAAAGTTATGAAATTTTACTCAGCAAAGGTCAGTAAAGCGTATAAATATAAACTGTAAAGTTACTATTGGCCTTAGGTATATATGCAAACATCAAACAAAAGCATTTCACGACCAGCCATATATGGCTAATGAGACACTTACACATTACATAGCATATACTACACATTACGAAAACACGCCTATTCAAATATATTGAAAATTTTACCACCAAAAAGAAAATGAAAATTTTCAGATAAAAAAAAATCCTATATTTTACATATTTCTGATCCAAACATAGATTGTGGGTACTCGTTAGAACCGCCTCTACGAGGCGGTTCTAACGGGTACCCACAATCTATGTTTTTGAGCAGAAATAAGAAAAATAATGTATACCCCTGTAAACCCCAGTTTTACTATATAAAAGTGGGGTTTAAGGGGGTCAAAATTGTATAAGCATGTTTTCGTGATGAAAATAACACGATTGTTATAGTCACCGTATTATAAACGGACGGAGTGCAAAATTATAAAATACGTGAAGAAATATGTACACATAAGACTGCAGCAACATTAAAATTGTTAAGTTTTTATCCAAAGATACCGTTATGTTCTTTGTCATTTTAAGTTTCAGGAAGACTAGAATGAACCTTGATGGACGAGACACGTACATCGAGGACCGACCGGCCTGTGTGTCATGCAAGAGTTCAGTTTTGACTACAATTTAGTATTATATCTGCTGACAACTTCAACGTTACATACCGGACAAAGTAAAAAATAAAACAAATAGTACAAATGAGCTGTACTTTTCGGGATCTCCCATTGTAAAATTATTAAAATATTTATGTCAGACAAACACAACCGGGGGCACATTCTTTCCTTTTAGAGTAGACCCTTTTTCAGATGAAGACAAAAACTATTTTGATATAGTTACCTGCCCTGGAATGGTATCTATTCCCTATAAACATAGCTAGCTTAAAATACAAACTACTGAATTATAGGGTACTTTTTTCTTTAATCAGGATGATCATGGGCTTATGTTTGGTTTTTGTTTCGTTTTTTTTTTGTTTTTTTGTTTGTTTTTTTTTTGTTTTTTTTTTAACTTTTTGTTCATGTTTTAATTAAAAATGAAATGATCTTAATTTGAGTGTCCGCCTTTGTTTTACACCAATGTATTAAATAATAATAATAATAACAATAATAGTATAATAATAATATAAGTATTGAAAAACAACTTACCACATTATGGACACCCGTTACACAAATACAACTGAAGACAACAGAATGGACAGCACTTATATGTATAGTGGCGTTCATGGGCGAGTGGAAAAGAAAGGCAGCTAGGTAGCTCACACTCTGGGCAGCAGACGACGATATACATATCCAGAAAGCAGGAGGATTTGACAGCTCAAGCATATTGTCTCCACTGGAAACAATTTGCATGAAAGGTCAAATCAAATCCTGTTTGGGTGCAAAAGAAAATATTTTTATCAATATGTCGTCTGCTGAAATTTTACCCAGCGTTAGGTACAAAGGCAGTACAATGGTAGATACATGTATGTACGAATCAGACAGAACAAGCAGAATCTCATAATGGATAAATGAATAAAATGCATGTTATGATAAGCTGCTATATTAGAAAATTTTGTGGAAAAATAGGCGCAAATTTTACGTCTCACGTATGGTAAAAGATATTTCTACAGAGTACAAAGATGATGATTATGATAATGGTTTGGTGTTTTACGTCCCTTTCAACATTATCTAAGCCATATCAAGACGATGAAAGGATGTTACCCTTGTCATGCTGGATAAATTAAGATGCCACGCCCACTTCTAATTTTCAGCCAATCAGATTACTTGATGCTGGTTTTTGATAGAAATTCACATATTTGATGACAAACAGTGCAGATCCAGAGAAACCAACTAATCTGGATCTACACTGGTTGCTAAGACAGGGCATGTCGTGTTCAGCAAGAGAAGTGTTAATGAAAGGCTCTGTGCAATGAATCGCCGTACAGTCATGAGCTGAATTCCGCCTCTAGCGGGCTTCGAACCCGGAACCTCTTGATCCGAAGTTATAGGCGCTAACTCGGCTACCCAGACGCTATACGCAGAAAATAAGAGGTGTATGATACTGAGAATCGGACGGACTATAATTTCGCCAGCTCGCAAACTGCTTTTGAACATGGAATAACGTGGGGGAAATAGCCGCAACGTCGTCAACAATAAAGTTTACTCTTTCAGCACTGTAGACTAAAAGAAATACAATATAGATCCTACAATTCTTTCCATTTAGAGTAGACTCGTTTTTCGACGTAGTCGTTTAAGCTCATCGTCTTGAGCAGCTGTATGAAATCACGAGTATGCCATACAATCGAAAAGAATCTGCACAACGACCTTTTCTGTTATTACCGTTAAAGGGCACGCCATCTTAGTCATTGTACATTATGCTTTAAAAAGTGTTTTCAAGATCACGGTAAAACTGCGAGGTTAGGACAAATCTAAACAGGAAAATACTAAAAAATAAAATCAGGCTACTTATAATTCTTTTCGAACGATACTATACTCTTTGTCCTTCCATACGCACATTATTGAGTTATGTTTACTTTTAGCTGTAGAAAAATGTAGCTGCTTAGCAATACATAATTAGTTTTCGGGCGACAACGAAACAGCCCCCATAGCTCAGTCGGGAAGGTTGCGGGTTCGATACCCAGGATTTGTTGGGTTTTTTTTATATATATATATATAATGAATCTGTCCCGTTCCCTTTTTTCATTGTTATGAGTATGTAAATATACTTTCGTTCCTACGTCGTGTATCTGATTTTTACAGATTTTACTTGTCAGAATTGACTTTGTATGCAGGAAAGCAAATTGTCAGCCTCAAGAAAATGATTTATAATCGTAAAAATAGTGACAGGAAGCCTACAAAGCTTGTCCAGTCTTTTTAAACCCTTGTCCTGCTGAGCACGGATATACCCTGCCTTTGCAAACAGTGTAGATCCAGATCAGTTGGCTTCTGAAGAAGCCAACTGATCTGGATCTGCACTGTTTGCCATTGAGTTTATGAATTTATATCAACAACCTGAATCAAGTAATCCGATTGGCTGAAAATTAGAAGTGGGCGCGGCGTCTTAATTTATTCAGCGGGACAAGGGTTTAAATTTTACTTTTCTCACAGTATTAGAATGCAAAACTTGAAACGAGCTTTTCGAACAAATTATTGTATTGCAATATATGTCATGGGAAAATGGGCCTTATGGCCCGCGGGAACATTGACTGCCCATGTCATTCTACGTATTCACATATCCGTATCAGGGTTTTCGCCCTCCTCTTACAGAATTGAGCCGCAACGTGAGAAAACGACCTACTCTGACCAGAGTCTTCTTTTTCCACATTAATATTTTGCATCCTTCGCTATAAAAAATGCGAATGTGCTGGCTGATCGGAATCTTCCCTGGGCGCATATATCGAAGGTACGTTTTCTGACGTTGCGGCCAAATTATTAAATACTGTATATTATATCGACGAACAGCGACATTTCTGATCAGATTATGAGCATTTCTCGTCAGATGCACAGGCATCATCATATCACATAGTGCCACATTCGGCAAAACGTCAGTCAGCGAAAGGATTGAGTGGGTGTTCGACGACATGATTTTCGACCAAATGTCGTCCAGTGCCTGTAAAGTGTTGCGATTCATTTCTTAGGTAAACGTTTATTTGCCTTTGAACTTAAACAGTGAAGATCTCGATTTAGTTGATCTGCACCTTCATTGTGCGCATATGTGATGAGTACACATTTTGCATATGTGATGAGTACACATTTTGGGTCGATTGTTTACAATCGAGCCATGGTATACAAACGTCAAATTTTCCTTAAGGTAGTTGTCCACGTGATTATCATTGACCAATGTAATCAAACCTCGCATTAGACGAAATCCAGGTAACGATTATTTATAGCCACGCTGTTCTTATCGCTGTGACGTCAGTGCTGTTGATAAAACCTTACTTGGACATTTAGGGCATTGGCAAACAGTGCAGACCCAGATCAGACGCCACAGAACGCGACGTCTGATCAGGATCTGTACTGTTTCCTCAATTTTCAGTACGTTAAGGGTTATATGAAATAGTCTTAAGTCCTAGTTCAAGACTATTTTTAGAGACAATCGACCCACCAGTGCTGTCAGCGCTTTGATTCATTTCGCAGCTTAAAAGGAGATAATCACTGTTAAAGTTCAAATGCAACTAAATGTTTACCTAGAGGAGAAATCGGGGTTCTTTAAAAGTACATAGTGTGATATGATACAGCCTGCGATCTGACGGTGAAATACTACATAAATGTACAGAATGTTAATTTATTTATTTATTTTGTAACATTGGACAAATGATTGAGTTGAAACATTGTTTACAATAAATTATAGTAAGTTTTCCTTTGGAAACAAAGAACACATAAAAGAATAAAAATCGGAGTCTTGGTTTCATTGAAACTTTTCATATTGCAGCAGTGTACTTTGCAGGGCTGCTTATGTACCTAGCACCAGGCTAACTCGATTTTCCTAAATACTGTTTGTTTGTTTGTGTTGATGTTTTACGGCCCAGTCAACCCAAAGCGGTTATTTCGAGCGCGGTTAGTTTATCTAACCACACTTTTACTGGGTAGGCTTAGCACTCTAAGCAGTTAACCAGTATTGTGTACATTCTTTCGTCAGAAACTGACAACTGCCCTTCTTGAATCAGCGGAAGGAAGAAAACTACCGTAGAAAATATTTCATGATCAACTCTTCGCGATAGAATGTTGCAGTCTCGGCGGGGGTCGAATCCGCAACCTCCTGATCACCAGTCGGACGCGCATCCAACTCCAAACTACCATAACAGGCTGAATGGTCTCAAGTAAATTGAAAATAAAAAACTGAACTATGACTGGAAGAGTTTTTCAGGGCGCCACATTTTGCATGGCGCTTTGACGGTTTTGTCCAATAAATCAAAGAATTGTGGAGTGAGTTGAATCCCACTATAACTTTTGTCCTGTTTGCTGGTCAATATAAAATTTGTTTAGGGCACATGTACTTAAAAATTGTCCACCATAACAAATTTCACAATATCCGCTATAACAATAGAAAGGTGTTAGATCAGGTTAAAATATAGTACCAAAACAACCCATGCATTAAGAAAATTGTTCCCAACAGACAAAGGTCAGATCACGCGAAAAGGCAACTTTTGCGGACTGGAAAGACCCAGTTACCCAATTTGTCGAAGCAGTATGATTTTTACTTTTGATGCCCGGAGTGGATTCTCATTTGGGCGGCGTCAAGCGAAACAGTGTCTTCGATCGCGCAAAATGCGCAGATTCAGATCATCCTGCGCATGGGCAAAATATCATCTTGTCCTTTGGTCTCAATTCATACATCCTGTAGTATTCAATGATTCTGTTAGCGGACAGGGAAGGCCCAGATCAGACTGCGCGGATGCGCAGGCTGATCTGGGCCTTCGCTGTCCGCATAATCCCGAAGACACGTTTTCGCATGTTTTCGCGACCCATCTCTACATGTAACTTCATGACTTCAAACTTCAGCACTTCTCGCTGCAAGCTTCTTACTTCTAACTTCCCACTGCTTTAACCTTTTATGCCGAGTGGACTGCTAAATCAACTCTTTAGACTGATCTTTTTCCAAAAGAAGGAATGTCTAATTGTTTTTAATTTTTTATTATCATTTTTATAGAAATTCAAGGTCTTTGGCGTCTGATCTGGGTGTACATTATTTGCCAGTGTCCCTCTTATGGACTGTCCGCATAAATACTTTTACTTCCCTTCGCTAGCTTCCGACTTCTTACATCTAAATTTCTACATCTTATTTCTAATGTCAGAACTCAAGAACAATAATAATACAATGTCATAAACAGAACAGAACAGAACAGCAATGAATGAATGTGTTTATAAATTAGACCTAGATTATAGTAGGTATATAAGTAAATAAATGTAGTAGAGATATTAATCAGTAATGATAGTCATGCTTGCCTGCCTTTCCCTATGGCAACCGTCGAAAATCCAGTCTTTTATTTGAAAATTGAAGAAAGACAACGACTTGTCTGATACACTGATGTCTGGAGGACAATTGCATTCCAATTCTGTTAAAGTACAATATTAAGACGTGTGTCACCGATAATAAGTTTAGGGGAATGGATACACTTTCATGGGAGGCAACTCTATCCAAACTGTTTTTGTCTCCCTTCTGAAAATGGGTCTATTCTAAAAGGAAAGACTTTGCTCCCAAGAAGGGGTCTACTCTAAAAGGAAAGAATTTGTTCCCCTCGAGAGCAAATTCTTTCCTTTAAGAGAAGGCCCCTTTTTAGAAGGGGATTGATGTGCAGGAAGACAAACAGGAAGTCACAAAAGTTGTCTCTCTTGTAGAAAATGGTGGGAAATCTTGCACGTATATTCAGTCCCCTTAAACCAAATGGACGTAAAGCCAGCTTTTTGTTAAAAAATTTTCCGTTCATTTATGCAGTTTCTTCAACTAAGAAAGAAGCATGCCACAGCTTCGATATTTTCTGAACAAATACATAATGGATCTTGTCTAAGATAATTCTTTAAAAAATGATTCCATTTAGATTGCTACTTTAATCTTCACTACTTCCTGGGCTAATTCAGCAGACGACAAATTGATAACATCTTTCTTGCTTTTCCCAGCAAACAACATTTTGCATTTCCTGCAAATTGTCTCCGTGGTAGATAAAGGTATTTGATTCTCTTGAATCGTTATCCAGTGAATTCCAATTCTCTCTTACTCTCTTCATCTCTCTCTCTCCCTCTCTTCCCCTCTCTCGTTACTAGTCTTGTAGTTCTGCCTGCCTCTTTTTTTGGCCATTAACCGTCTTAGATTGAACAAGCTACCATCAATTTGTAAGAGTAGACTACCCATCAGATATCGCTTGAAAGCCGTATCTAATAGGTAGTCTTTCTTATAATTCTTTATTGCGTCTATACTTACGTACAATTCTTTCTTTATATGCTGCCTTACGCCCTCGCGGGCATTCTAGGCAGGTGTGCGCTATCGTGCTGACGGAAGAATGGAAAAGTAGATAATAGTAAGAAGAGAAGGGATAATGAGAAGATAAAAGGTGATAAAGGTAAAAGAGTTCGTGTATAGAGAGGTTGAAAATAAAATTAAAGCGTCACTTTCGGGGCCTAGAGGTTGCCAACTTCATCTTTGAACGTATCAAGTGTTTGCAAACATAGTTGACTCAGGGCATTCCACTGGAATGAAAGAATATATACAGAAGTTCCTATGTGTGTGGACTTGACAGAAAGCCATCATTACGAAAACACATCTATTCAAATATAAAGAAAATTTCACCTCGAAAAAATGAAAATTTTCGGATTAAAAAAACTGATTTTTTTTTTTTCATATTTCTGCTCAAAACATAGATTGTGGGTAATTGTTAGAACTGCCTCGGCAACCGCTTCCAGCGAAAATAAGAATAATAATGTATACCCCTGTAAACCCCAGTTTTACTACATAAAATTGGGGTTTAAGGGGGTCAAAATTATATAGGCGTGTTTTCGTGATGTTGAGTCGGGCATTTTTTCAGGATGGCCAAGTTTTAGATTGAATATATTCCGGCATGGAGGAGGGATTTTAGGGGTTTTTGCCAGTCAGATTTTCGAAGTAGCAGAACTTTAGGGCGTTTGTTTCATTAATTTCGGTTTCAGAGTACTCAGCAAGGAAGGCAACCTACACTCTTTAACGGACTAGGACTGGTTGTATGGAAGAGGTTCAAGACATTATTATATCTTGTTGGTTTCTTTACCATTTGAGTAAAACCGACAATCATCAATAAAGTCATGAAACAGCTAATATAAAATGTCGTGGGTTAGAAAGACAGAACAAACGACCAACAGCGGTAAGGTTAACTTTATTTATTTGAGGTCTACACGTTTCGGCCACACGGTGACCTTCATCAGGACAACGATTGGAATTAATTTTGCTGCTAAGTGATAAATAAAAACGTGAAACGCTAATACTCCGCTATTTTTGTGTCATGGGGAGATAACTCTGTCAAAAATTGACAAATGTACCCAATAGCAATCCCAAACCAGATCTATACAATACCAATGCATGCATCAAGATTGGTGAAAATCCGTTGAGATTTACTCAAGTTATTGTCCTGAAACGAAAATACGGATGTGTCGCGGGCAGGTAACTTTGTCGAAAAATTACAAAATTTGCCCATTAGCAATCAAGAATCAGATCTCCACAATATCAATGCACATACCATGTTTGGTGAAAATCCATTGAAATTTTGCCCATTAGCAAATCCATCCCATAAATATCAATACACATACCAAGTTTGGTTTAAATAAATTGGGTCAATGAATAAATTTCATATATCTGGGTAGCGGTTTGGTCCTTTTGACGGGGGTCTCCTGCTTTTTTCAGGGTGTATAAAGACTCAGACACCGGTTTTCAAAATTCCATTCTCCCTTAAACATGCTTTATTCGAACCGAATTTTTATGTGTTTCTGTATTAAGAGTAGCATCGGGACCTAGGGTGAAGTTAGCTAGCTGTAAATGTTTTAAACCCCCCGGTGGTTTACTCTACTGACCGTTCTAAGGCGGTGGTCCCGGTGTTAGTCTTACTCTTTGTTGCTTTGTGGTTTATTCTACGAGGCGATTTGTTGTATGTCTTTCCATGTGTCATTTTGTTCTTGTGTTTTTAGTCCTTTTAGTATTGCAATTACCTCGCTTGGGGAAGTGAGAGCTAATCTTAGTGCTTTTCGTACGTTTGTTCGGGTTGTGCTTGTTTGGATTTGTCGGTTTCCTCTTCCTCTTGGGGTCTGGGAAGGGCTGCGGTTTGTGATTGTGGCACTCCCTGGACTTTTCTCTTACCTTCTTTTTTTTATGCCACACCCGTAGAATCCTTTCTTAAGTTTTTCATAAAGGACCAAAACTTTTTCAGCTGATCATTTTGGGTACAGTCTTCTATATTAGTGTCTGTATCTGAGGGGTTGAAGATATTAGAGACATAACTCCAACAGGCATCTCGTATTTCCTTTTGGACATGAGCTCTGAGTAGCGACTCTTCCGGGACTCGTTATCTGACTTGCGAACTTTGTGACAAAAGTTTTCCTTTTTCCTGATCAATGCACTGATGAGGGACAGCCAAGTTTTCCGTTCGTCATTTTAGATGGTATAAACTTTTTTAAAAAGACATCTGGCATTCAATCTACATTTCATTAACATCACTACCGACTGGTGGCATGTCCATAACATTTGTTACCAGGGTGGGGTTATTAATCAAAAGAATATTCAGATTTCGTTCTTGTCTTGTCTTATGTTTTCGCTTTGATGCATTGACTGAATTTGGAGCCTTTATGCGAACCGAATTTTTATGTATGTCTGTATTAAGAGTAGCATCGGGACCCAGGGTGAAGTTGGCTAGCTGTAAAAGTGCTTTAACCCCGCGCCCACGCTCCCCCTGCCCACCCCCCCCCCCCACCCCCCGATGGTTTACTCTACTGACCGTTCTAAGGCGGTGGTCCCGGTGTTAGTCTTACTCTTTGTTTCTTTGTGGTTTATTCTACGAGGCGATTTATTTTATGTCTCATCTTGTATTATTTTGTTCTTGTGTCTTTCAGTCCTTTTAGCATTTAGATTACCTCGCTTGGGGAAGAGAGAGCTAATCTTAGTGTTTTTCGTACGTTCGTTCGATTTGTGCTTGTTTGGTTTTGTCGGTTTCCTCTTCCTCTTGGTGTCTGGGAGGGGCTACGGTTTGTGACTGTGGCGCTCCCTAGGCTTTTCTCTTACCTACTTTTGTAAGAATATCAACCACTGGGAGAGACAAAATCACCCAAAAAAAAGGTAAGAGAAAACTCCAGGGAGTGCCACAATCACAAACCGCAGCCCTTCCCAGACACTAAAAGGAAGAGGAAACCGACACATCCAAACAAGCACAAATCGAACAAACGTACGAAAAGCACTAAGATTAGCTCTCTCTCTTCCCCAAGCGAGGTAATCGCAATGTTAAAAGGACTGAAAAACACAAGAACAAAATGGCACAAGGTAAGACATAAAACAAATCGCCTCGTAGAATAAACCACAAAGCAACAAAGAGTAAGAAAACCACCCTTATAATGGGGAGGGGGTAGGGTGAGTTGGGATACGATAGGTTAGGGTTGAGGTAGATGTAGGGTGGTACAATATGATAGTCGGACAGGGTAACGTGTGGTATGAGACATGTCACTGCCCACTATCACCACGGACCATTGGCAAATTTACGAACCCGCTGACCGCTATTATAGACTAATAACGTTTATAAGACTAGTTTGGTTCCCTTTTCTCTCCAAAATTTACTTTAAGACTTCACTGACTATTTGGTTTCAACGTCAAAGTAACCGCTATTATGAATAAAAATCGAGGGTCCTATCAAAATAGAACATCGAAACTGGCACCACAGCAGAGCAATGGAAATTAATCTCAAAATTATAATAGATAATACCCTATTTAGGAATATTAAATCCCTAAATAAAACTGTTTTTTTATAACTTGGGATATAACATTGAAGCAGAAATATGGAAAACCACAAAAGGGTTAAAGGATGATGAATATTTATATGACCTCAAAAGACGCTGTCAGCGAACACTGTCCATTTCGTATATTTTTTTTATCTTTTTTTTTTTTTTCATTTTTTTAATTTTTTTTTTTATCTCCGCGCTTTTCGAAGAAAAAGCCGGGATATTGTGATACCCCGTCCGGTCGTACGTCCGTCTGTAACGTCACACCATTGCTCCCAGACCATTTAAGCTAGAATCTCGAAACTTTCACAGGCGATAGCCTTATGGATGAGGACTGTAGGAACACATTTAAAATTTTGATGTAACCCCTTGGGGCAGGGGCAGGGGTGTGCACCCCCCCCCCCCCAACCCCGAAGGGTCCAAAATCCATTTTGTACAAACGTAGTCATGTTGCATATCAGATCGAAGGTAATGAAGAATAGAATACAGTGGTGCAAAAAGTTTGCCCCGGGGCATGTCTGGGGTTCATTAGAGGTCAAAAAGTAGGATTTTGGGTCTTTTTTTATTGTCATACAACTCCTCTTAGGCTTTTTTAGCTAGAACCTTGAAACTGTCACAGGTAATAGCCCTATGGATGAGGACTGGAGGAACACATTCAGAATTTTGATGTAACCTCTTTGGGCTGGGCCAGGGAGGTGTGTCCCCGAAGGGTCCAAACTACGTTTTGTACAAACATAGTCATGTTGCATATCAAATCCAATTAATGAAGAGTAGAATACATTGATGCAAACATTTTGCCCCGGGGGCATGTCTGGGGGTCACTAGAGGTCAAAAAGTAGAATTTTGGGTCCTTTTTTATTGTCACACAACTCCTCTCATAACTGCTATGTAGTATCTATAAGGATTTATCTAAGCCGATGCATTTTTTTTTATGAAACCATTGTTTTCGTTTGCTGTCTTCGCAGCATACCATGTCATCGACAAATGATTAGGAAGTTTACTATGACACCAAATAGTAATTTTGAGAGATTTGGGATTAACAGTATCGAACTTAGTTCTTCTGTAGCGAGATGGTTCTCCTGGGAAAGGCGACATTAACCCCTTTTCTAAACAATTCAGCCTATACGAACGCAGCTCGTTTACCAAATAACATGTACGAAAAAATAAAAGTTGATGGATTGAAACAGAAGCTAGTAGACTGGCTGTTGCAAAAACGACACAATCGTCTGAATTAGGTTGCTGCTGAACTTTAGGATTTAATACTGTTACGAAATTCTGGGACCAAAATTTCTGGTCTTTACAGTAAAATTGACATAGTTGTATTTATACATTATTATTTAATCCCTTAATATTTCCATTAAGACTATCAATGCAATAAACTGTATCTGGGTCTGAAGGAGTCTATTGTATTTTTTTAGCTACAAGTAGGAATGATATCCACAATATTTGTTTTTTTTTTGTTTTTTTTCGAAGGTTCATTCTAATAAGAACCCCTAAATGAGTACCCACAATCAATATTATATAGGCCTTGTAATTAGGAAAATATTGGCGCAAATGTTCCGAAAACTATCATGTTAGATCAATGAAAGCAAATTAGAAACAAAACAAAACAAACAAACAAAAGAAAAAAAAAAAAAAAACATTTCTGCAACAAGGTATATCGGAACCAGAATTTTACGGTGACTTAGTGTACAGATTTAGAAAAATTGTAGGTAAATCTAACTTTTCGGAGGAATTCAGAAAACTTATTAACCGTTATAAACGAATTGGCTATAGCCTGGATATTATGCGGCAGACTGCATGCCTAGTTGTCAACCCAATCATTGTTGATGGCTATGCTTCACTCTTTAATTGCACGACGGCGGTTCGGGCCTCAGACTCAATGAGGCCTCTTCGTAAAACTTTAACCAGTGGGTTGGGGCTTGACGATATGTCTTTGGCTTGGCCCGCCGTGGTTCAACTATTGGTTTTCATTTACTCTGGCATACTGTAGAATTAGCCATGAGTAGTCGTCTTTGTTTATTATAGTGATTAATTTGATTTTTATGTTTTCCCTTTGATGCATTGACTGAGTTGGGAGCCTTTATGCGAATCGAATTTTTATGTGTTTCTGTATTAAGAGTAGCATCGGGACCCAGGGTGAAGTTAGCTAGCTGTAAAAGTGTTTTAAACCCCCCGGTGGTTTACTCTACTGACCGTTCTAAGGCGGTGGTCCCGGTGTTAGTCTTACTCTTTGTTGCTTTGTGGTTTATTCTACGAGGCGATTTGTTGTATGTCTTTCCGTGTGTCATTTTGTTCTTGTGTTTTTCAGTCCTTTTAGTATTGCGATTACCTCGCTTGGGGAAGAGAGAGCTAATCTTAGTGCTTTTCGTGCGTTTGTTCGGGTTGTGCTTGTTTGGATTTGTCGGTTTCCTCTTCCTCTTGGGGTCTGGGAAGGGCTGCGGTTTGTGATTGTGGCACTCCCTGGACTTTTCTCTTACCTTTTTTTTTTTTTTTTAAATCGCATCGGCGAGTAAAAATATACATACTTCTTATTGTAATGAAAATAGAAATTTTGGAAATGCTTGTTTTGTTAAGTGTTCGCACGTGGCAGTCATTACTGAAGTTAATGAAGTTAATTACTCATCGTTAACAAATGATCGGTTCGTTAAGTGACAAATGCTGCGTGAAATGATCTGTGTTTAGTTCATTACATTTTCATTTTCAGCTATAGACTCTTTTCATCGTGTATAGTTTATTTCTCGTCAATAAATAAATAAATAAACAATCATTTTGGGGTCTTGCCTTAGCACTGCTTTTGTTTCACTCATGTCTCAGTTATGTTGGTTCAGTTTTAGTCATATAACCGCACCACAGTGGAAACGGGGGCGAGTAAAGCGCAAAACCGGGACTTTGACTGAAAACTCTATTGGCAAAATAAATATAAAACTTCAAAATTCTATATTCATCTTATAGCTTAGAATGTAACGTTTATTTTAATTATATATTATTCATGTCAGTTGCATGGATTTGATTTTATTACCCTGACCCCTGGATACTCGGACGTGATTCTCGATACCGAGATTTTGACATCATACTGCAACATCAGCAATAGATATTTTTTAGGAATTTGTATTCATTTTATACATGGGATGTTGGTTTCATTTGGTGTTAAATTGGTTAAAAGAAATCAAGTACTTTTGAGCTTTTGATTTTGTGCTTTGACACACAAAAGGACCTCAATGAATACCGGGGCATGTGAATCTCGATACTGGGACTGGCATAATGCTACAACACCAGCAAAGGACAATTTTTGTATGTTTATATTTATTTTATAGATTTACGCATTGACTTTAATTTGATGTTTAATTTATTAAAATAAATTTAGTACTTTTGATATTATGTTTTTTGTTGATTTTTTTTTTTTTTTTTCAAACACAGAGGCCTCAGTGAATACCCGGACATGTTAACCTCGTTACCGGGATATTGATATAATGCTACAACATTAGTAACTGACTTTTGTTTACACAGTTTTTTATTTTTGTTATAGAATGGAGTTTTGAAGATTAAAGTTCCACGCGTTTAAAAAAAGTCTTTAACTTTATGGTATTATAACTGTTTATAACAATTATAATTAAGAAAAGGAATTTCTGGTATAATTGTGACATAATGTTTTTTTTTAAACATTGATATGTGTATGCAGCATTCTGTCAGCATTTGTTCTGCAGATACTTTCGCCCATTGAAATTGAAATACACTGCAGTCTGCAGTCTGCAATATTGTTCTGCGTTTTAGTCACTTTTCCCTATTGAAATATATTGATCTGCAATCTGCATTCTGCAGAACTGATCTGCGTATTAGACTCCAAAAACGCAGACTGCATTTTGCAGTCTGCAGGTAAATCTGCGTTTTAGACACCCCCCTTTTACAGGGCGTTTCATTTATTAAAATCAATCACGTAATTTTTATGTTATTCCGCGTAAAAGACGTATGTATCTATAGTACCGGGACATGTGAATCTGGATACCGGGACTTTGACACCATGCCGCAACATCATCAACAATTTTTTTTCACTCATTTATATTTTTACAGATTGGAGTGTTGCCTTTTATAGGATGTCTAATTTATTAAAGTCAGTCAAGTAATTATGATTTTATGATGTGTCAAAGACGTATGCCTCTATGGATACCGGGACGTGAATCTGGATACCGGGATTTGACATCGTCCTGCAGCATCAGCAACAGTTATTTCTTGACCAATTATCATTACTTTGTAGATCAGTCTATTGCCTTTCATTTGATGATTAAATCATTAAAATCGACTGAGTACTTTTGATGTTATGCTGTGTCAAACACATAGACCTCCATTAATAACGGGATATGGATACCGGAAATACCGTAGATTAGTATGCTCCAATTCTCGGTACGGTTCTTTGTTTTACCCAAATAGCATACACTAAATATCGAATCAAGTGCGTCCAATAAATGCGCCACCGTTTCCACTTTCAGTTTGAAATTTTGAAAAAAGTGAGAAACAATAAATACGCACTATGTTTAAAACGAAAAGAGATGTTGATAGACACGTATCTCATATTCTGAATAGATTACGAGACGAAAAAGAGGTAACCAGCAGGTCGAAACAAGAAATTACACTCTGTCTGGCTGTGTGCCATTGGGGACAACTAAAATTTACCGGTCCCTATTTTTCATTTTTATTTTTTTTTATTTATTTATTATTATTATTTTTTTTTTCCATAGCTTATATTAAATGATTTGGCGAATGTTGTTCACCGGGTGCAAAAGAATCACAATAAAGTGATTGTGAAGACAAAGAGGACTTGTAAGGCTTGGTGAAATATGACTCTTGAGTCATATCGGTGAAATGCAGTGGCTGGTACTGTAGTCTAAACAAAATACTCTGAAGTTGCTCAGGATTGTTGTGACTGGCGGGACTGTCGGCTTGATAAGCTCATTTGGTAGAGCACCTGGCCTACAAGCAGGGGATCGCGGGTTCGAGCACACTTGCATCGTGCACACTTGTCCTCCTAGTTTACTTTAATGGCGACGAGGTAAACTGGTGAGTGCGGGGAAAGGCTAGAAACTGATAGTATGTTCAGTTGATGTCTTGCACTTAAAAGTTAAAAGGAGGAGGAGTGTTGGGACTGGCGGCCTGGTAAGCTCATTTGGTAGAGCACCTGGCTTGCAAGCATGAGATGGCGAGTCCTGCATCGGGCACACTTGTCCTCCTTAGTTTACTTTAGGACATTCAGTCAGACAGACTCAAATTTTCTGCTGGCAGAAATTTGCCAGACCACTGAATATATTTTAACTCCATTTTCTTTTGAAACTGCAACACCCTCTCACAAGGATTACATGCAGGTGGATTACGACTTACTGTCATAGTTATATACCGTAATATACGTAAGTATTGGGACGGGAAAAAATAATTAAATTTCTGGCTGTCCCAATACTTAGAAACACGAAAACTAATTATTTTATTAGGTGTCCCAATACTTACGCCTCGAAGTTGAAAATGGCACCGATTAATGATGAAAGTGTGTCATATTTGTGTTCATTGTTTTGTGTATTTTCGGATAACTGTCTCGTTAATCTAATCTGTTGTTAATATTGAATAAACAGATTGTCACTTATTGTTTTGATTTATAATCCCCTCGTTTATCTATCATGTGTTGAAAGCGTCCAAGTAAAAAAAATAATCATATACTGCTTCCCCGCTTTAATGGTTAATTGCGCATAACCGATACCGCGAATGCGGGAAACAATCTACCTGTTCTAAAAATACTGCCATTACATCGGATGATGACGTTATTATTGGGGTTCGTCTCAACGATGTTTTGGGGTTCATCTCAACAGTGTTTTAGGGTTCCCCCAACGCTGCATTAAAGCGTTATTGGTAAACAATTCTGTCGAATTTCTTTTTATTATTATTATTTATTCATAGTTTTTTTTTTTCTTTTTTTTTTTGTTGTGTTTGTTTTTTTTTTGTAGAACTTTATTGATGCACTCGAGTTGCAAATTAAAATGTGACGTGTCTCGTGACAACCACAAAATGGCGACGCATCCAGACTGATGCAAACGCATGTGCGTTTTCGTTTTTGCAGATTTTTTGAATAAATTTCATATTAATATTCTCAAAGAAAGGTTTTATTTATTTTCTACTTTCTAACCAGCCTGCCGTAGGAAACCCCGTTGTATGCTTAGACGTAAAATATTGCGTGACATCGCTTGTAAACAAAACAAAACACAAACCGAGAAAACAGTTTTACCCTGTTGACTAAATCATTTTTTTCACCCAAATGCACTGTCCCAATTCATATGGTACAAAAAATTACTGAAAATTTTAGCGATTTTTGATATGTCCCAATTCTTAGGGTGACGAAAAATAATTATTTTTACAAATTGTAAGGGTGTCCCAATACTTAAGGTGTCCCAATACTTAGGTATATTACGGTATGTACCCATTTTTGTTCAGAAATGTCTCCAGGTGCGGTACAGCATTCCTACCTAGAGGCCAGTCTCCAGGTATGGAACAATACCATAACTGGAGACAATTTGTACAGGACTGTCTCCGGGTACAGCAATACATAAAAGTTCTTTTATAATTTCTAAGTTTAAGGAATATTTATCCCCACGCTTTAAAAAAAAAAAACAATGGTGATAATGTGAATGCCTCTGTCTGTCTATCCATCTGTTGTGCTATCTCTTCCTAAACCACTGGATGGAATTTAACCGAACTTGGTACATGACTTTTCCATGTGTGTGAGAGCAACATTATTTTTCCATCTGTCCGTCACACTATCTCCTAAGGCCAAATAAAAAAATATGTGTGTTTCAGGTTAAATGGAAAATAGAGACGGTAGGTTGGAAAATATTTTTATTTTGTTCAAAGTTTTTATATGGGGTTAATAAGAAAACAATATGGCCCCACAAAATCCTTAAAAAACTTTAGGGTCGGTGGTGAAAAATTAGGCACAACTGGGTCACCTGAACACACACACTTTCTTATTTTAGGCCTTAATCCTGAAATAATTTATCATTACTTTTTCCGCATTTTTAACTTGGACATTTTTTGAGTTCTAATATTACAGAAGTGTATAGGGAGTAGGTACCTTGTCCCCTTAACTCCTCCCACAGTTTTTGACCAATCCTTTTGAAACTTTACATGGGCTTTTAGGATGGCCTGAAGATATGCATGTGGTTTTTTCAGAATCCTGAAATAATTTTTTTATCACTTTTTCTGCATTTTTAACTTAGACATTTTTTTTTTAGTTCTAATACTACAGAAGCGTATAGGGAGTAGGTACCTTGTCCCTGTAACTCCTACCACAGTTTTAAGCCGATCCTTTTGAAACTTTACAGGTGCTTTAAGGATGGTCTGCAGATATGCATGTAGTTTTTTCAGAATCATGAAATTATTTTTTATTCCTTTTTACACATTTTGAACTTAGACATTTTTTGAGTTCTAATATTACAGAAGTCTATAGGGAGTAGGTACCTTGTCCCCTTAACTCCTCCCACAGTTTTTAGCCGATCCTTTAGAAACTTTACATGGGCTTTTAAGATGGCCTGAAGATATGCATGTGGATTTTTCAGAATCCTGAAATAATTTTTTATCACTGGTTTCTTGCTTCAATACTTAGGTATGTGATACAGGACCAATGGTCCTTTGGTTAACTTACCCATTTTTAACAGCTCAAATAAAAATAAGGCGTGGGACATAAATTCCCTATGGAATTTGCTTGTTTTTCTGTGCTTATCCAAAGCACTCCTGCACTTTTTATTACATGGTTAAATGAATGTAATGAATTCCACATTGGGAATGATAATGGTTATAAGCTTATTCAGTTATCATACAAGTTTCCTTTAGTTTCTTTCATGTAACAAACTGTGAAAATCCCTGTTAATCTTGTATTGATGGCCAGCAGACCTGGGGTAATCATATTCTTATTTGAATACTATTCAAATACAATTTCTGAGTATTTGTGAAGTATTCTGTATTCGTGGATTTTTTAGAATAAAAGTATTTGTATTTGAATACAATGCAAAAGATATGTATTCATGAATAGTTTTATGAATACTTTTGCCATTTTAAGGAAAAAATAGATGAAAAAAGTACATATTTTGATTGATGTGACTAAAGTCCTGGAATGCTAATGAACAGAACAGCTTTATTTCAAGTCCAGTAGGCTACAAAGCCCAAGAGGAGATAATACATTTCATGTAAATTGCAAATGGACAGTGTTCTACAAATTAAAGTACGGTTTAATATATCAGACAAATAGCAAAACATGTTGAACTACATGTAGATAACATTCACTGACTAACTTGCATACTTTAAACATTTGCATCTCTTGTATTTATAGAAGCCACATGTAGTTGCAGTGCTTGCATTAAGGGAAGTCTGGGAGTCAGAGACTCCCAAAAATTGCCTTGGGACTTCCAAAAGTCAATGCCAGGAAGTCTGGGACTACCAACTTTTAAAGATATTTATTCATTTATAACAAAAATTTAGAATGAATTTATGTGTTATTTAGCTTTAAAATGGTGGTTTTACTCCATAAATGAGAGTTTAAGACTACTGAGGTTGAATTTCTGAAAGTGAGTGAAAACATTTGATCACCAGGACTTCCAGATATTGAAGCTAGGAAGTCCTGAGACTTCCTGATTTTGACAGTTAGTGCAAGCACTGTAGTTGTAAACTAGCATTAACATTTTTTTTCTTCTTTTTTTCGGAGAAGGTGAATTCTAAGTTCTCAAAATTCAATAAATATTCAGGTATACTTTTAAGAAAAATACAATAGAGGCAAAAAGAGGTCTAGAATTACAAATATGCAAAGAGGTCTATGTAGTGTATAGTATCACTATATTTTTAATGACCCTAGAGTTTTTTCAAAAACACTAGTGATATAGACTGAAGCGGGCGCATATAGCATTGCATTCATTATGCAAGCCTCTAAGCTCACGAGTCTAATGGTGTTTTCAATCCAGTTGCCCCGCTACACAGATCTTGCCAAAACGAAATGCAAGAAGTGTGTTAAAGTGTAATTAGCTAATATAAATGCAACAAAAAACATGTATAGACATCAGTAAATATACAACATATATGTGTGTGAATAGCAATAATAATCCAAATAGAGATTCTTATTTATTGGTATAGTACATGTAAATTAAAATAATCTCTTTATCCCCTGTATAGTACATCTGATCGTCGTTTTAACATGTATGGAAAATAAAACATCCAAATTTTCGTACACATCCTGCGTTTGATGAGTTAAAAAGTTCTATAAATTTAAACATACTTGGTCTGAGACAACAGTACCTTGAAATATATTTCTTCCTTAAATCTACATATAACGGACATTCCAGTATAAAATGAAATTCGTCTTCGAGTACAGAGCAGTTTGAACATTTTCTTTCATTATATTGAACTTGATTTGGTTTTACCCATCTTCCAGATTCTACTTCGAGGCGATGAGATGATACTCTCAGTCTACTTAAAGAATAAATAAATTTATTGACATTTAGTTTTTCTACGTAAGGTTGAAATCAAAAAATGGCAAACAATCTATAAAATCTAGCTCTTGTTGAGTCTTCTAACCTCGCCCCCCAATTTTGTATAAAAGTATCTGTTGGCCTTTGTTTAATTGCATAGATAAAATTATTGACATTTCCAACCCGCTAATTAACCCAAACTTCATGAAAACCTAATGATGAGAAAAGATCACACAGTAAAGATGCCCAGTTCACAGCGCTTGGTCTACTTTCAGTGTCATCAATGGCCGCTAATTGCTTTTTGACAATGCCATCTAAAGGCTGAATACAACTTATGTCTTTGCCTATACCTGTCAGTGCTCCAGCTAGTCCTGTAATGAGGGGTGGGCTGCCCCACTTGACCTCCCCTGCCACCCTCTGCCCTTCTTAGGCTGCCCTCTGTCTTATTTCAACTTCAGACATAAAATCCTACATTTTGATGAAAATTTCTTGAAAATCTGACCAAAAATTAAAAAAGTTACCAATGTTTAAAGGTCAATTTAATGTGTACTCTATTTTTGAAGTATTTATTGTGGAAAGGGGTTATGTTTTTATAACATGTCTTGATACTAAGAACACCACATTACACATGGTGCCCTAATTCTTGTATGACCATGCTAAAAGTGCCCTACCTGGCACCCCTCTGCCCTCAAATCCTAGCTGGAGCACTGCCTATACAATCAATATAATTACATTAATTAGCATTCATCCATCCATTGATATTACCACTACATATACATGCTTAAATCAAAGAACTTCCCTCTGTCATTTAGGGCTAACGATTGCAGGCCAAAATGACTATTGTGATACTGTTACTATTGCCATAAGCACTATTGCATTACAATTACTATTGCAGGTTCCTGTTGCCATAAGCACTATTGCTATACTACTACTATTGCAAGTTCCTATTGAAATACTATTGCCTTAACTATTGGACACATTATTTGCTTAAAAAAAAACACCAAAGACTTCCATGAACATTTAGTTTTGATGACATCTAGTGTTGAAATAATTTGAAAGCTACTATTGCTGTAATATTTGATGAACTGCACATACTGACACCATAAATGTTGTATATTTAAGAGTTCTGGTATGCTAATTCTAATACATTCCTCCTTATGGTTATAACATGCAGATATTTTCTATTTATAGATCTATGATTTCTATTTACATGTATACATCTTATATTTCTATCTTTAGAACTATTGAAACTATTGCAGTAGTGAAATAGTATTGCCAATACTATTACATGTACTTTTGCCACTTTACTATCATGATAGCATGGGCCCCCATAGCCTAGTGGATAAAAGAGCTGACTCTTAATCCATTAGGTTTCTCACCGCCGTGGTTTGAGCCTTGCTTGGGTCATTTTTGGGAAAGCCAAGTTCTTCTTGCGGATGGTCAGGTGTTTTTTCCCCAGGTTCTCCAGTTTTCACCCACCTTTGATGAACAATTGACTGGATATAAGTGAAATATTCTTGAAATGGCCATAAAACCCAAATCAAAAAAAAGAAAATAGCACTGTTGCCAAGGTCACTATTGCATTGCATCAATAGTTTGATGTATTGTTACATCCCAAGTGTCGTTTGGTCATATTGGCTCAAAAAGTTATCATCAGACAACAATCTGACTTTTTTTTTTTTGTTTTTGAAAGCGCTGTCAGTATAAACATTTACTAGATTGCTGAGAATGTGCAGTTCTTTAGACGATCTTCTCGGTCCCTGCAAGAATTGAAAACATTGACATCCATTAACGAATCCATTAAAGCGTACATGAGTTCATGGTTGTTCATCTTGGCTTTGTTTGCCTTGTCTATTTTAATGTTGTTCTCTCTTAGATTTGTACAAAGCAAATATTAGACAGATCGTTGCTCGAGTTTCCTCGAGCATCTTCAGAAGACTGTGAATACAAAACCCTATCATTCCATGGGCTTCTCCAGAAAAAGGTAGGTTATTGAGAAGTGTTCCTTGCTTCCCTTTGTCGCATAGACATCGTATGAAACTGTGCCCAAACACATCCCAGTAGGGGCTAGGGTCTCTCTTCGCCATTGTTTTAGTAATGGGACTTTTGGAAATGTTCAAGAAGTGACACTATGAAAGTTTATGAACTTTGTCATAAATGTACCCAGAAACTTTTGTTTTTAAAGATCAACATTACTGGCACTATTCACTCACGAATAATTATGCTAATGAGACAAGCCTTGCAACATGACAACCAGAAGATAATTGTGTCTGAGTCACGGCTACGTATCTTCACACACACAACACCTTGTTGTGAAAAGAAAATTGTAAGGAGATCATCTGATGGTTGCGGAGAGTCAGTTTAGGTAGCGTTGAAGGTGGGTGTCAGCTGAAATAAGGCTGACATTTTGGCACGATCGCCAGTACCAAAAATTGGGCGATGCAATTCAACCTCAGATTTAGTCTCCCAAATAATCAGACCGGCATTTTAATCCTTTAAGCAAATACAGAACAAAAATCATTTTTCTGCCGATGCAAGGGTGGTTAAATTTTCCCATTTTGGTAACATCATCATCATCATCAGAGTTTTGATTAACATGAAGGTACAGGGGCAACATCCACATCAGTGGGCCCCCTTCCAGATAGCTGTCTTGCTGCACACATGGCAGATCTCACACCAGATCTCCAGATATGTCTATCATGAGGTTTAATAGCCGAGAGCTTCCATTCTCTGCAATCCCTCTCTGTCAGCTGCTTCGATGTCATCTTGGGCCTCCCAAGCCCATGCTTTCCATCAACCTGTTTGTCAAAGGCTGTCTTGACTGCACCATTGAAGCGTTCCACATGTCCATACCAGCGGAGCCTTCTCTTCTACAGAACGAGGTCCAGATCCTCAATGCTAAGCCACCCAAGTAGCTCATTGGACCTGGCTAATGATGACAGTGTCTTGTGGCTTGACATAGCAGATCTGTCTGATCATTGGCCTGCCATGCCGCTGCAGACATTGAAGGTTTGGCTTTGTCAATGGCCAAGTTGCACTGGCATGTAGCATTGAGCTACGTACATTAGAGCTGTACACACAATCATATATGTCTTGAAAGAGAGGTGGCGGGAAGAGAGAACTGGTAGCAGCTCCTTTTACTTCTTCCGGGCGGTTTTCACACATGTTGTGGTTGTAAGTTCACAGCCAAGGGCTGCTGAGAGCATGTCTCATAGGTAGCAAAAGGAAGCCACCACCTGCAGCTTGTCAGGTCCGAGTTGGACTCCCCTCTGTGGTCTGCCATCCAAGGGGCATGCAGTTCCCTGGCACCGTGTACATCTGTAATTAGGGTCTTTTCAAGCGCTTGAGCATGTCTTGAGCACCCAGTGCTTGCAGCCGTTGCAGAAAAGGGTGACAGACAGGCATATAAAACTCCAGCTCTTGGAGAGATTACAAAGCTCGGGTAAAAAACCTCACCGTTTCAGTGAAGGTTGAACATGTTACTGTGTAGTTCAAAAGAAAATATATCACATTCTTTTGCCATTGCACAGAAACTAGGCATTTTATTGATTGCTGGTACATAAGGAGAGCGGTGGCAAGTAAAGGGATATGTGGTGATTGAGAAGATCAGGGCAAGAGATAAAGGGAGTATCCGTGTAAAATACCCTTGTGTTTTCAGCAAATACTCATTATTGTCCACATTATTATTTTTCAGTTTGAGTAAAGATACCCCGAAAATGAAAAGTAATTGGGTAAAACATAAAACACAAAGAAAGAACACAAAAAAGCCTGATTTAGGTATTTAAAGCATGTTATTTCTTTATACCCTTTTAATATTATGATAGTATTTGTCATATGAAGAATAAAAACACCTATTATGCACAGTAATCATAATATAAAACAGTAATCAGGTGCTTTACTGGCCTTGAAATTTTAATTTTCACCTTTGAATTTGGTAATAATTGGGTACTTTGTCAAATCAGTTGGGTATCAATACACAAGTTTTTGAAAATAATTGAGCATTTGCTGAAAACATTAGGGTATTTTACACGGATACTCCCCTTATCTCTTGCCCTGACCCCAGCAAATATAAATTTTACATACAATGACCTGAAAGTTGTTTATTTTCAGAGGAACTCACGAGGGTTTCAGTTTGCCAAGCTGTATTATGATGTCAGTGACTTTGAATCAGGAAAAAGGTATTTATTTTGGTACTC
Organism: Anodontia alba; assembly: GCA_964016985.1. Lineage (NCBI taxonomy): Eukaryota > Metazoa > Mollusca > Bivalvia > Lucinida > Lucinidae > Anodontia > Anodontia alba. The sequence continues at coordinate 8,512,409 of OZ024821.1, forward strand.
TTAAGATAATGCTTCATCTGCTGAATTTTAACTCTTGTCCTGCTGAATAAATTATGATGCCACGCCCACTTTTAATTTTCAGCCAATCAGATTACTTGATCCGGATTGTTGCTATAAAATCACATACTTAATGGCAAACAGTACAGATCCAGATCAGATGGCTTCTTTAGAAGCCAACTGATATGGATCTTCACTGTTTGCAAAGACAGGGTATATCTGGGTTGAGCAGGACAAGGGTTAATATTAATATATAATAAGCAGTCCATTCCACCAAAATAAGAGTCAGGGACTCCATATTTGGAGTTAATGAGAACCCTAAAGCTTAGTAAGCTATGATTGTTTTTTCTACATTGTGAAATGAGCTGCGCCAAGTGAAAATGTACCTCTGAGGCATGCGTGGACAGGAAAGGCCCAGGTAAGACTGCATAGATGTGCAGTCTGATTAGGGCCTTCACTGTCCACTAACAGAATCAGTTGATACTCCAGAATGTGTAAAGGCCCAGATGAGACCTTGCAGATGCCCAGGATGATGTGAATCAGCACACTTTGTGCCTGCTGTGAGATTTTTTTCCCTTGATGTGGCACAAATGATGATAATAATAATAAAAAAAAATACCACCTTATTTTATCACCATGTTCTTTTCTCCACATTATACTTTGATTTTCTACATATTTCAGATATCTTCAAGCATTTCTCAGTGTACGAGAGGCTGTACCACAAGCACACAAGTTGATGGGACAGATACAGGAAGCACTGAGAAATAAACAGCAGGCTCTAGAGTCCTACAAGAGGGCACTTGATCTGGACCCTGAACAGAAGGATATTGTCCTGAAAGGTACTGTTAACTGGAATAAATACACATCCAAGAGAAATTGACTCAGGCATTGAAAAATACTGATAGTTTTCTTATTTGTCCATGAAAACATATATTGTGGTACTCATTAGAAGTGCCTCACCAAGGCACTTCTAATGAGTACCCACAACATATGTTTTCGCATGGGTGAAAGTTGTCAGTATTAATACATTTTATTTTATTGTTAGCAGTGAAATCAGTGTATATCTGGTGAAAATAAAAGTGGTATCAATCACAAGTGAAATGATATTGTATCATTTCACTTGTGACTGATACGATTTATATTATCACTCCTCGCTTTGGACGACTTCGGGTTTCTTCATTGTTTCAGAAGTGGATGTTTCCGCCACTTCAGATTTTTGAACACCTCTAACTTCTTTGTTTCTTAACTAAACTATTGGTATGCACTTTCTTAGTTAGAATATAAGGAACATTTTGGTATCAAGATTATTTTGATTTGCCAAAACTTTTTGTTTTTGTCTCTCCAGCGCTTCACATGTTAAGCACTAGCTGAATGTCGACGCCATGATGTTCATGTTTTGTTTTGGTGACATTAGTTATGACGTCAGAAGCACGCATTGTCGTGTAAACAAAAAAATAAAAAGAAGATTTACTCTTTTTCAGTGAATACCATAACAATTTTCATCTTGTGTAATGAAAACATTCAAATTTTCACTTGTGCTTCACACTCGTGAAAATACTGATGTTTTCATTACACTCGATGACAATATTTATGGTATTCACAGCAAAAGAGTAAATATCCTCTATGTACTGAATTCAGTATTGGGAAGATTTTTCATCCTATATAACGTTTAGGGAAAAGGTAATTTTCAGTATCAGAAAAGTGGATTCACAGTATACTAGACATGCATTTGAACAAATCGAGGGTTGAGCGCAAGACTGGCGTAAGTCAGATGGTTGTTTTTCCCCAAACCTAATCTCCTCACCATGAAGGCATTATGAAGATTACAACATTTCTTTCTGTAAACAATGAAAATTTAGGTGCCATTGCTCGTATGAGCAATGGCACCTAAATTTGCATTGTTTACAAAGGGGTCCAAGTTGCCCCTAAACAAGGGTTTCAAAATATGTTTGAGTTACTATAGTCTTGCGCTCAACCCTCGAAATGGAGTGTTTTACTGTTCATTTTCAGTTTATTTGGATATTTTCTTTTTTTGGTTTAAGACACATTAGTTGGGAATTCCAAAATGTTTGAAAACACTTAATGCTGTTTAGATAAGGCTTTTCGTGTGGAATTGGGGTCATATTTGCTTGCTTTAGGGGCCTGGATACACCAGGTAGATCTGCCATTTTGTATAAGGGAAAACTTTTGCAACTTCCTGTTTGCTCTGCTGAACACCAATTCCACTCTGAACTTGAACTACATGTATACAACAAGGAAAGAATTTATTCTCTTTGGGAGAAAATTCCTTCCCTGTTATGTTGACCTCTTTTCAGAAGGGAGGTAAAAATGATTATACCGATTTGCCTTGATATATGTTCTGAATGTTAAAAAAAAAAAAAAAATCTGTTCTGAAATTTTCTGTTCTGCTTTTCAACTTCCATGTTTTGAATTGTTTTCATTATTTTGAATTTCTCATATCAGAAAGAGTTATAAATAAAACACAAAATCAGATGCAAAGGTAGTTATTCAGTTACATGGTATGTGTTTGCGGAGATCTTTGAATGCTTCATTACTTGTTAATCCCTCACCTCTCCGCTCTTGGGAGGATGTATGGTTGCAAATCTGTTCTGCAAATTTTCTGTTCTGCTTTTCAACTTCCATGTTTTGAATTGTTTTCATTATTTTGAATTTCTCATATCAGAAAGAGTTGTAACTAAAACGCAAAGTCAGATTCAAAGGTAGTGATTCAATTACATGCCATGTGTTTGCAGAGATCTTTGAATGCTTCATTACTTGTTAATCCCTCACCTCCCCACTGTTGGGAGGATGTATGGTTGCATCCTGTGTGTCATTCAATCCTTCTATCCCTCTGAGATTTTCATAAGCAATATACATCATTCCATGCTTCTGTCCATTTGAGAGCTGCAAAAAATAATGTACCCCATAGAAAAGTATGAATACCCACTGCTCACAATGTATGTTTTCATGAAAAAATATGAAAAGATATTTATCTAAATTCCTGTCTGATTGGAGCCATATTTTGCATTTTAGTATGTGAGTTGTACAGCGACACAAGTGTTCCAGTTAATCGAGACCATGCCAAGGTTTGTGAGTTCTGTTTGCTTTTGATTTACATGTATAAGACAAAACAAAAGAATATGTGTGTTCGGATTCGGTTACCCTGCTTAATCTATGGTGTGAAATGGAGTTACTTTTCCATGTTTTCTTAACCCTTAAAGCGCCAATCACAACAATTGTCATCTGCTTTGTCATCTGCTTGTGATTTTAAAAGTCATTTTTGCAAACAGTGTGGATCCAGATCAGACTGCTCCTCTAGGAGCAGTCTGATCTGGGTCCACACTGTTTGCCGGTAAGTTTGCAAGAATATTCAGCAGACGACATAAACAGACGAATTTTCAGATGCAGTTTTTCTTGGCGCTCTAAGGGTTAAAGCAAAAAAAAAAAAAGGAATAAAAATTTAGACCATTTTGCTATGAGATATGTTTCTATATTTACTCTAAACACATGGATAGATAGATCTGAGCAAACAAGATACATAATTTATTACTCTCAGTATTTGGATAGACACTCCTGAGTAGACAGTAAAGACCCAGCTCAGATGCCACATTCTTCAGTATCTGATTGGGTCTATGGGGGTGGTTGGATGAGGCAGAGGTATCATGTATCTTGCGACACCGGGGCGTCCAACTGATATTGGCTTACAATTGGGCAAGGCCTGCACCCATTGCAGCAGGTGCAGGTAGAGGGGGAATGTTTTAACCTGTTTCTTCACTTTCGTTCGTTTTCCTCCTTCTCCCCTATCCCTCTCTTTCATCTCATTAACTATCTCTTCTAGTTCTCTTCTCCCTTTCTCTGGGAGACGACACAAAATGGCCCACAAGGGTTAAGGTGTCATTAAACCCCAACACAATCAATCAGTGATCGGGTCTACAGTGCTTGCCACTCATTCAACAGTAACTGTTTTAGACACATCAACAGGTTGTAAAATGGACTTGTTGAAATGTTAGGACAGGTATGGTAAGGCAATAAGGTTGTCCCAATATTCATAGTCCAGATAAGAGGGGTATCCAGATTATAGTTTTCTTACTTCTCAAAAACAAATATCATGAGGCGCTTCGAATGAGTACCCACAACATACGTTTTTTTATGGAGAAATAAGAACAATATTATTACATTACCGATGAAAAAATTGCTTTATCTGGAGCTACAGCTATTTAAGGTAAATATGGTAAATCCAGTTCCACTTGCTCCTAAAGCAGTTACTCAGGGTCTACACTGTTTGCCATTCAGTTTAGACACAACACCATGCAAGTCAAAAGGACTTGTTAAGGGGAATTGGTTCTATTTCGCGGCACAGGCAAGGGTAGGGGTGCAACTTTGTCAGAATTGGATTTGTCTTTCATGGGACCAGTTTTTCCTTTTAGAGTAGACCCCTTTTCATCAGGGGCTTTGTGTGCAGGAAAAACAAATGCAGGAGGTCAAAAAAGTTGTCTCCTTTGTAAAACAAGGCAGAAAATCCTCACAGTCTCCTTAAAATTTGAGAATGAATATCGAATGGAATATGAACATTTATGGTAACAATATTAAAAATATAGAAAAAATCCCTGTCTGCCCAACATGTACCTGTGTCTCAAATATTCTAAATATGCATTTTCCTTTTTTAGACCCTGTCACATGATAGTGGCAGGGTATTATGGTTTCACTTTGGATATCCATTTGTCTGTCCATCTGTATGTCCATCCATCTGTATTTTGTTTCTGGATGATAACTTGAGTAAAACATAATGGATTTTCACCAAACTTGGTATGTGCATTGATATTGTAGAGATCCTGTTTGGGATTGCTAATGGGCAAATTTCGTCAATTTTTGACTGTGTTAACTTCCCGCCACACACCCATATTTTCATTTGTGGGTAATAACTTGAGTAAATGTCAGTGGATTTTAACCAAACTTAATATGTGCATTGATATTATGGAGATCTGGTTTGTGATTGCTAATGGGCAAATTTGGTCAATTTTTGACAGAGTTATCTGCTCGCCACACGCCCATATTTTAATTTCTTGACGATAATGTAAGCAGATATCAGTGGATTTTCTACAAACTTGGTATTTGCATTGATTTGTGGAGATCTGGTTTGGGATTGCAAATGGGCAAATTATGTCAACTTTTGACAGAGTTATCTGCCCACAACACGATAATGGGGGGGTATTATCCTTTCACATTTTTTTATTTCCTTTTTCGGTCCATCACTCAAATGTAAGACTAGTGTCAAATATTTCTCTGGAACTATAAGACCTAGGATTTTGAAAGTTTGTACAAACATTGGGTTTGTCTTGTATTATGTAAGACAGAATCAGCATCCTCCTGCTTATTATTCCCTTTGTTTGTCCATTTTTCTTTCTTTCACATAAAAATTCATCACAGATTTTTCTCATAAAAATTCTTCACAGATTTCTCACCTGCTATTAGAGTCAGAGTCTTCAAATTTTTTATTATATACAAAGTAATGAAATATAGAGAATTATTAATGAAATAAAATGCATATTTTCACTAGTGAAATATAAGTTTTATATTTTCACTAGTGAAAATATAAAACTTATATTTTCACTCCTCTAAGCAGTGAAAAATATAAGATCTGGATCTACTTTTTTCTTATTTACATTAATGTTTTCATTACACGAGATGAAAATTTTTATGGTATTCACTGAAAAAGAGTAAATTTTCTTTTTATTTTATTTTTACACGCCACTGCGCGTTTCTGACGTCATATCTAACGTCACCAAACAAAACAAAACATGAACGTCATGGCGCCAAGGGACAAAACTGCGTGTCAGACTTTCCCTTGCAAATGCAAGATTTGCATCTCGTATCGAAAGTGATGTATATAATAAAAAGAAAATTCAAATGTTTGTCGTGAATATGACTTTTATTTCATCTCGTGAAGTGAAAAAATGTATATTTCATTCGTGCCTTCGGCACTCATGAAATGTACATTTTTTCACTTCACTCGATGAAATAAAAGTCATATTCACTCCAAACATTTGAATATCCTCTATGTATACACCCTGACAATGGTGAAGTATGTAGTGTAAGAGAAAACCAAGATGCTGAGATTTATTTCTTTTTCCCCATCTCTCTCATGCAATACTAAGGGAAATTTGCATCTACATGTACAAAATTACTTCAACATACCTCTGATAGCTATGGCCGGGGGAATGTGAGCTTTGTTCACTATCTGCTGTTTGTGTTGTAGCAATAAATCGAAATAATTGAAAGCTAATTGGATGAGCCCACTATCGGCAACTATTGATTTTTTTATTTTTTTTTCATTATCGATTATTTGAAATTCTAGTTTTAGAAATGTGGGCCAAAGGTCACAAAATGAGACCTACAAATTAAGAGCATTATAAAAGATTCATTGACTAGCAACATGGCTGTAAAATCTGCTTTGTCTTGAAAAAAAACCCTATATCTTAAATTACCCTAGTTATGCTATTATATGCTCCTGCATTTTAAGTTGTATAGAAACATAAGCGCGTATGCTATGATGATTTATTATTTGACCCCAGTTATGGGATATCCGATTGTATAATCGATAATCAATTGATTTTACTTTCCCGATAATCGATTGTGATGTTCCTGTCTGATTCTCAACACTATCTGCTATATTTAGAATAGTTTCACTGAGATGGCTCCAGTGCAAGCATGGAATACAGGTTAACCCTTTCACCCCCAAATTTCTGAAATGGACTGTTCCATCACTGAATTAGGACACATCCATTGATGCAAATAGGGTTTCCAGTCAAAAATTGATAAAAGACTGGCAGATAGTGTAGATCCTGATGAGACAGCTTGTTATGAGCCATCTCATCTGAATCTGCACTGTTTGAAAAGGTATCTGTTTTGGTCTGCCAGGTTGAAAGGGTTTAACCTACAGTAAAACCTCAATGGCTCGAACACCGATGGCTCGTTTACCATGGCTAGTTCGAACTCGTTTTCAGTCCCTACGAAATTCTTCCGATAACTCCAGAAAACAAATATTTAGGAAATTTTCTTATTTTATGATGAAATTGTATGTTTAGTGTACTCATTAGAATTGCCTCTTCGAGGCAATTCTAATGAGTACACTCAACATAGCATTATTGTATAGAAGATGGGAAAGATTTCCCTAAATTATCGCCATTTGCTTCCTGACCTGGCGCCATGATTTACCCTCAGTGGCTCAAACTACCCATGTCCCTCAGTGGCTCGAACTACCATATCTTGAACAAATTTCCATGGTCCCAAAGATCTTCGAGCCATTGAAGTTCGACTGTATTTCTTTAGGGAAATATTTTGCTAATTTCTCCTTGAAAACATAACATGTAGGTACTCAGAAGTGCCCCATCAAGATGCTTCTAATGAGTACTCACAATATATGTTTTCTGGTCAAATAAGAAAAATGTTTTCTTTTCTTATTGGTAATGTACCTTAGCAAGAGCTATGTTATTTATCTCTAAGATGGCATATACTGGAACTATTCAGGCTTGTATTAGAGCTAGATAACACAGGGTACAGCATATTATAGCACTAGTCAAGACCCTTTTTTCAATCCAAATGTATTGTTATTTTTCTTATTTCTCCACGAAAACATATGTTGTGGGTACTCATTAGAAGCGCCTCGTCGAGTACCCACAACATACGCTTTTTTCAATCCAAAAGTGTTGATATTTTTCTTATTTCTCCATGAAAACATGTTGTGGGTACTGATTAGAAGCACCTCACTGAGACATGTTGTGGGTACTCATTAGAAGTGCCTCACCGAGGTGCTTCTAATGAGTACCCACAACATATGTTTTTGTGGAAAAATAAGAAAAATATTTACCAGATACCCTCCCTTATCTAGACCTATGGCATATTGGATGTTTTGCAGTCAGTTATATTTGATTTTGTAAAATTAATCATGTTTGCACATCCAGTCAATCTGTAAGTCAGTAGTGTAAGCCTCGATCTGACTTGCTGTCTGTGAATATCACGGCGACCCTTTACCTGTGCTCAAGCTCAGATGCTTATATGGGACTGAAATTTAGATTTCCTTTTATTGCGACAATATTCAACAATTCAGTTGTTATTTGGGCTGAACTTATTTGTGCTATTCTGATTTTGTTACAGTTTTGGATTGAGATTGCAGAGAAGTACTACCCTAATAATTTGAGTGTGTTTAGACTCAAGGTATGAATTTCTGGCATAGCTCCATTTCTTGTCAATAAGATGCTTCTAATGATTATCCACAACATGTTTTTGGGGACAAAAGAGAAAAATATAAACATTTTAGGAAAAGAAAAAGCCCCTTAACCCTTGTCTTGCTGAACCCGGATATACCCTGTTTTGCAAACAGTGTAGATCCAGATCAGTTGGCTTCTGAAGAAGCCAACTGATCTGGATCTGCACTGTTTGCCATACAGTATATGAATTCATATCAACAATCTGGATATACAGTATATGAATTCATATCAACAATCTGGATCAGTTAGATGATTGGCTGAAAATTAGAAGTGGACGTGGCATCTTAATTTATTCAGCAGGACAAGGGTTAACTGGAACTGTGTTAAATCCTATTCAGAGGTGTAGTTTATTGTTGCAACTGCTTCAGCAAGCAGGAGAGATATAGGGACCACTTTCTCGCGTCACTGGAGTAGTTGTCAGCATCAAGAGTGTGTGTTTTGCTCGGTTCTCAAACGTCAAGGCTTCTAGTCTGATGAAACATCATACATATACCCACCATGATGCACCAAAACCAGTACTGTAGACTGTTATTGACTTTGACCTATGTTCAGGCAAGCATTTTGTTTTTTGTTGTTTTTTTTTAATGCTTGGCTGAACAATGTTTAATTTGTGGGTTTAGCTCCATTTCTTGAATACCACAGCAGTCAGGACATAGCCATATGGTGAATTTCCTGTCTTGTCCACAAAAGCATATGTTGTGGGTACTCAGCAGAAGCACCGTAATGCTTAATGAGGCGCTTCTAATGAGTATCCACAATGTGTGTTTTTGTGGACAAATCATAAATATAAATGGTTTTGGAAGAAAGAAAAGCCCCTTAGCTGGGCCCCCGTAGCCTAGTGGATAGGAGAGTTGACTCTTAATCCATTAGGTTTCTCACCGCTGTGGTTCGAGCCTCGCTCGGGTCATATGTGGGAAAGCCAAGTTCTGCTTATGGATGGTCAGGTGTTTTTTCCCCGGGTTCTCCAGTTTTCGCCCACCTTTGATGAATGATCGGCTCGATATAAGTGAAATATTCTTGAAGGGCCATAAAACCCAAATCAAAAAAGCCCCTTAGCTGGAGCCATGTGTAGTCCTCTGCAGAGATCTAGTTTATGTTATGTAGGTGGGATACTTCAGCTATTTCAAGCTAAGCAGCACTGCGCATCACGAAAACACGCCTATATAATTTTGACGCCCTTAAACCCTAGTTTTATATAGTAAAACTGGGGTTTACAGGGGTATACATTATTTTTCTTATTCTGCTCAAGAACATAGATTGTGGGTATTCGTTAGAACCACCTCGGTGAGGTGGTTCTAACAGGTACCCACAATCTATGTTTGGAGCAGAAATATGAAAAATATCAGATTTTTTATCTGAAAATCTTCCTTTTTTTGGCTGTAAAATTTTCAATATATTTGAATAGGTGTGTTTTTGTAATGGGACTTTGACTCGTGGGGGGCCCAGGATCGAGTCCTGCCATAGACAGCATTCATGCAGTACTTCATTGCCCAAATCCTTTTGTGATCATCCCTTTAGTGACTCATTATGACTTAGATAATGTTGAAAGAAATGTAATACAACAAATCATCAGCAGCATCAGTTCTCCATGAAAACATTTGTTGTGGGTACTTATAAAGAGTGCAAACCTGAAGTCCTTCTATTAAATGAGTACCCACAGCAAATGTTTTTGTGGAGTAACCAGAGATACAGTGAACCCTCGTTACAACGACAGCATTTGTTCCCAAAGACGTTGCCATTAAAATGAATTTGCTGTTGTACAGAATACTTAATGAGCAGATTGATATGTAATAAAGGAGTTGTTTTGTTCTTATTTTCTCATAGAACATGTTTTGGATACTTGTTAGAATTGCTTCACTGAGGCAATTCTAACAAATATCCTAAACATATGTTTCTTTAAAGTATCAGATACAATATTCTTGCATAATTTTTTGACTAATTGTTACCTTTTAAATGAAGGTTTCGTGACAGTCATATTGTCATTAAAATGAATTTTGTCATTGTATCGAGTGTCGGTATATACTTGTATATAATATTGGAATACATGTATGTAATATTGTTTGAATTAGTTTAGAAACATGGCACCTGACAACACCAAATAAATTTTGGTGTTCGAACTGTAACTCTGTTTGAATGCCTTTGAACGAACGCAAAATTTGCATATTCAGATCACCCTGCATACGCATATTCAGATGCATACACACAAAGTATTATCCAGACCTTTGCTCTTCTCTCATACATTCTGTAGTATCCAATGATTCTGCTAGCGGACAGTGAAGGCCCTGCACAAATGTGCAGACTGATCTGGGTCTTCACTGCCTGCTTATGACTGAAGACATGTTTTCAAATGGTGTGGCTCAGATAGAGAATTTACAATAGATTTTGGTAACCATGACCGAATTTAAAATGTACATGTATGTATGCCATGGTACCTGGGAGATGTCAGATTATGATATTTAAAAACAATATTTGTGTCTAGAAATTTTAGTCTTTTTTACCTTTCTAACACATCAAACTCTGACACCATATCACCAGATAAGGTGTTTTTTTATGCCCCAACTTTCAAAAAGTTGAGGAAGCATCTTGTTTTTACTTTGATTGTCTGTTCGTTCTGTTTTCCGTTCGTCTTACTTAACCCTTTCAGCCCTGAAGACCAAATCAAATATCTTTCCAAACAACGTAGATCCAGATGTGATGGCCCATTAAGAGCCATCTCATCTGGATCTACACTATTTGCCATTCAGTGTTTGGTTTTTGACTGGCACCCCTATTTGCAACAGTGGACATGTCCAAATTCAAAGCTGGAAAAGGCCACTTAAGCTTGTGTACAACATATCACAGAAAGTACAAGAACTAGTGTTTTGATATTTAGCAGACTTATTGGGGCTAAGGAGTAGATCATAGATTACCTGATTTGAAAAAAATCAGATTACTTTTGTTAGAGTTATGCCCCTTTGTATTACACCCTGCCACATGGTGGGGTATTATAGCCTGTCTCTCAATCAGCGCTTGGTTTCATCTCTAACTTGAATAGTTTTTCCTGGATTTTATTCAGATTTTGTGTAGACGTGTAGATCAGGGGTGAGTGGTTTGGGATTCTTAATAGGCAAAGTCCATTACTTTTCAGAGAGTTGCTGTCCTTCTTTAACCAACAGAAAATAGTTTCCACTAATACATGTATCTTAAGAAAGAATTGAAGGATTTGGATGAAATTTCATACATTAAATGATATTGACAATATCTTGCTTGGGATTACTTGGCATTTTTTTGTCAATTTTCATTAGAGTTACTGCCCTTGGTTAATAACAGAAAATTGTTTTTGCTCAATAGCACATACTTTCTGCCTTCTAAGGTGACAGTTTTTTTTTAAGGATTTTATTGACTTGTACATACATGTACATCCGTCTGTATTTTGGTTTCTGTATGATAGCTTGAGTAAATATCAATGGAATTTCACCAAACTTGGTATGTGCATTGGTATTGTGAAGATCTGGGCCCAGTTGTTCAAAGCGTCGTTAGCTTAACGAGCTCGTTAAGGGTCATTTCGTTAACTGTTTTAGCGGATTCAATATACAATATTCTGATATTTTTTGCTGAAAAAATTTCAGCATATTTGCGTATCACTCGATTAAAATTTTAACGAATCGTTAACTAACGACATCGTTAGTTTTGAACAACTGGGCCCTGATTTGGGATTGCTAATGGGCAAAGTTTGCTTTGTTTTCACAGTTTTCTGCCCACCACACAATAATGGGGGGTATTGTCTTTTCACATTTTTATTAGCATTTTGTAGCAACAAGCATATAGTTTGGGGTATAATGTTTTACAAAACTTTATTTTGTTCTTAGGAGAGGCTTATAGATATAGATGGAAGAGGAGATACTGCAGAGCTGGAGCACTTGATCAGCACAGAACTGGTACGTTAATTGCCATATAATGAACTGAATGAAGAAGTCCAAAGCTTGATCAGAGGGGATATCCAGACATTTTTTTCTTATTTTTCAATGAAAGCATATACTCATAAGAAGTGCCTAAGTGAGGTGCTTCCACTGAGTACCCACAACTTATGTTTCCTTGGGGAAATTAGAAAAATATCAATATTTTTGTTAAAAAAAAAAAGAGCCTTATCTGGAGCTGTCAGAAACTCCATAGTGATGTAACAGCCAATGCTCAATCGCAGTCATTTTTCTCCATTTTTTTTTTTTTTTTTTTTTTCTATAATAATATTTAATTTTCAACAGAAGCTGTTACCCTGCACTAGCTAACATCTCGTCATCACAACAATTATGTAGAAGGGTTATGCTCTAATTTCTCCAATTCATTGAAAATGATATTCCAGTGGCTTTTTGTATATTGACATAGATTTGTCCAAATTACTGTATTCAACTAATGACTGCTTATATGCCTGTACAACAATTTCCGAGTCTTTAGAATACAATCCCTGTTGTTTTAATCAGTTCTCCCTAAAGAGATGTGTTGTGCTTCCCCATTAAAATTGCCTCAACTTTGTGCTGATGCTAATAAGTATCCACAACATATGTTTTTATTAAGCAAGGATCCAGGTCTGCTAGAAATTCAGATTGGGAATTCTAGCCCTGGAATAAACACTTTTTTTTGTCTGCACATGTATTCCTTTTGATTTTTATTATACATTTGTTTTGTTATTATACATGTGTTTTGAGCCTGCGAATCCTGTTTAAAACATTTATAAAACTCCCTTTAGATACCATTTTAAATGTGTACTTGTCTGTATAAAAATAACAATCTCAAACAATCTCATGCTGTCAGCAAGATGCTTCCAGTGAGTACCCACAACGTGTTTTCATGAAGTTAGAAAACTACAAGGTGAGATCAAGAAGTTCTCAGCCCGATATACTTAGAATGAATAAATTGAAATGAAACTTCAGTTAATTGATAATTTTATCTTATTTATAAAATTTCAAAGCTATTGATTTCAGTAGGACTTCGCAACTGAGAAAATGTACAAAGTTGAAGTTAGAGCAGTCATAAAGTACTTCTGTTAGGCGGGTGTGTCCCCACAGGAAATGCATGACAACTTCACCAAAACCCTTGGGGATGAGTCTCCTTCTTACAGCATGGTGAAGAAATGGGCTGCTGAATTTAGGAGAGGGAGGGAGAGCGTGGAGGATTATGAATGGCATCCTAAAGAGGCTACTACAGACGAAAATGTCGAGCTTGTGCACAGACTGATCATGTTTGACAGGAGAAGAAGCCTGCGTGATATAGCTGGACAAATAGGCATACGTTTTGGGGCAGTTCAGTATATCTTGACCAATATCTTAGGGATGTCCAAAGCCTCAGCTAGACGGGTCCCCAGAATGTTGACCAAAGATCAAAAGAGCAGGCTTGATATTCCTAAGTATCTCCTGTCTCTCTATGAAGATGACCCTGAGGAATTTATGCACCGAGTTGTGACCCAAGATGAGATTTGGGTCCATCACTTTGATCCTGAGGCGAAAAAGCAGAGTATGCAATGGAAGCACTCTGGCTCACCCCCTCCTAAGAAATTCAGAAGAGTTTCTTCAGCAGGGAAGGTGATGGCCTCTATCAGAGTGTTGTCATGGTGGATTATCTTGCGGAAGGTTGCACGATAAGTGAAACATATTATCCAGAAGAACTAAGGCGGCTGCGTCAGGAGATTGTGAAGAAAAGAAGAGGAAAATTGACTCAAGATGTTCTGCTATTGCAAGATAATGCACCAGCCCACACCTCTCAAACTGCTATGGCTGCTGCGACTAAATGCAGCTTCGAGGTCCATCCTGAGGTTCCTTATCCCCCATATTCTCCAGATTTAGCCTCTGGGCTTCTATCTGTTTGCAAATCTGAAAACTAACATTCATGGTAGGAATTATGGAAGCAATTAAGGTGTCATATATGCTGTTGATGAGTATTTGGGGGACCAGGAAGAAGGCTTCTATTTGAAGGGATAAGCAAACTGGATCAGCATTGGAGCATGCACATCGATGCAAAGGGAGATTATATTGAGAAATAATGGCACAATTTCTGCTTTTGGTCGTTCCCAAAGTTCAGGAGCTGAGAATTCTCTTATCATCCCTCGTAAGTACTTTTATGCTGAAAAATGCCTTATCATAAGCTATGATAATCAACAGCGATAGATAAGAAGTGGTATCTCTATAAATGTTGTTAGTTTTTTTATTTCTCAATGAAAACATAATTAGTTAGTATGTTAGCCCTTGTCCTGCTGAATAAATTAGGATACCTCTTCTAATTTTCAGCCAGTCAGATTACTTGATCTGGATTGTTGCTATAAATTCAAATACTTAATGGCAAACAGTGCAGATCCAGATCAGTTGGCTTCTTCAGAAGCCAACTGATCTGGATCTACACTGTTTGCAAAGGCAGGGTATATCCAGGTTCAGCAGGACAAGGGTTAGTATTCATTAGAAGTGCCTCATTGAGGTGCTTCTAAAGAGTACCCACTATATACATTTTGATGGAGAAATGGGAACAATATCAGTATATTTTGGTTGAAGAAAGCACCTTATCTGGACCTGTATATTTTTCTTCTGAATGAAGGTAAAGAATCCACAGGATGTAAAACTCCATGTGAAGTTACTGAGGTTGCATATACAGTCACGCAATGTTGAACGGGCATATGACCATGCAGTACAGACAGAGAAGACCCTTGCTTTTATTGATAATATAGACTGGTATGAGTGTTTGGCAGACATCTACCAGGTAAGATTTTTCCTTAATGGTTTGTTGGCATATTATTATATGTGTGACATACATTGATTTAGATAGGATTTTTTTTTTTAAAGCGAAAAAGTATTGATATATTGAATACATTCATAAGGATAGAATATTACATTAAGAATTCCATATAAAGCATATTCTGAAAAAAAATTCTCTTCCTCTGACAGTTTAGGTTCTCATTGAAAGCCATCATCAGACTGTGACCTTGACCTCATGACATCATGTGACCAACTGCTTACCATTAGACTGGTTCCTAGTGGTAAACAAAGGCCTGTAGATGTTGCTCAGCTTGTATTCCCCCTGGTCCTGGTTCATGACCTGGTGAATGACTGATCCTGATAGCTACTTTGACTGTCTGAGTCTGTGATTATTCTCCGAGCCAAAAACAAAAGCAAATCTGCATTTTTACCTTGATTGATATCTTAAGTCTTGTCCTAACTACCTATGAATCAAAAGTTCTGTTGCAGTAATTGTTTATTTAACACTTATATACACACAAACACACACACACAAACACACACACACACACACACACACACACACATTTTGATTTATCCTATAGTAAAAATGGCTTCATAATATGCGAAAATAGACAGGGTAAGTAGATTCCCAGTGGGCACACAACATCATTTTGATGTGTGCCTGCTGGGTTGGTGGTAGGTTCTCAACAAGTTCCATTTTTGAAAAATAAAGAAATTTTCACAAAATTGTTATGAAACATCATTAGTTAAAAATGAGTGGATGAAAGTAGAAAGTTCATTTCTTATAAAAAAACAACTCTTTATTGTAGAAATTGCATAGGTCAGACCAACTTTAGGCTGTAAATTTTATTTTAAAAGCCTTAATGTGAGAAAACTTACCTTCTGACATGTACCCCCAACAAAGACTCAGACCAGCCTTCGTAGCTTCATTGTCGGCATAAAAAAACTGCATCCTTGGCTATTCAAAATGTGCCTAGTAAAGATTCTGAACTGAATCTTAGCTGGACGCACATATCCAAAAGTACATACCGTAATCAACCTAATTACTGCACATGCTCCTATAAGCACTCAGTCAAGCAGTTTAATAATCTTTAGATTACAGCCAGTGTACTTTTATCTACTTCTTTATAAAAACATATGTTGTTGTTAGTCATTTGAGTTGCCTCAACTTAAATGAGTACCAACAACATATGCTTTTAAAAAGAAAATCAGAAAAATATTGCCTAAGTATCATTAAATACGCCCCTTATGAAGTTCTCGGCTTATCTTTCTTTAAGTGTACCCGTATCAGCAGGCTATTTTACTGCAAGTTTTTCTAGTAATTTTGAAAAACTTAAGCGCACAGTGCGGTAATTAGAGTGAATACAGTATTCTGACGTTGCAGCTCTTATTTCCCCACTCAAATTACAGGTGTACCAAGATCAGAAAAGTTGTAATGGTGATACACAGTTCTTTACTCACAAATTGTTTGCTCTTGCCAACCTAGCCTTTCTTAGATTGAAGTCAGCTGATAGAGATGTGGTCAGCTGCGTGAAAATCATTCATCGGTAAGTTAAATTTAGACCACCAGAAAAGAGTATGATATTTGAGCCAGCACATGAGAAAAGGGTACTTATCACATTGGCGACAACAAAATCTCAGGCAAGCCTGTGCATAACCACAGTCTTGCCAAAGCCTTTTCTGTACGCAGACATCGAGGTTTGAGCGCAAGACTAGCGTAAGTCAGATGGTTGTTTTTCCCCAAACCTAATCTCCTCACCATGAAGGTGTTATGAAGATAACAACATTTCTTTCTGTAAACAATGAAAATTTAAGTGCCATTGCTCGTATGAGCAATGGCACCTAAATTTGCATTGTTTACAAAGGGGTCCAAGTTGCCCCTAAACAAGGGTTTCAAAAATATGTTTGAGTTACCATAGTCTTGCGCTCAACCCTCGACATGTAGTAGATACCTTGAGGAGGCTTCAGGGAAAAAAATGCATGTCTTTAGCCCAAAGAGGGGATTACCCATGCACATTTGAAGAATCACAAACCGGAAAACCATAATGTCCATTTTTTTTTTGTGTGGGCTCATTTGTGGTTTATTTCATTTTTGAGTATCTGTTTGTCTGGTTGTCATGGCAGCTAAAGATATCAGATCCAGTTCCAGATCAGCCAGCAGAGATATAAAGTCTGATGAGGAACTTTGCTATAGTTCGTTATGTTCTACAGTACTCAATGATTCTATAAGTGAACAGTGAAGATCCTGACCAGCCTTTGCATTTGCACAGGCTAATCTGGGTGCTCACTGTTTGTATAATTATGGTCTCCATAAAAAATAAGATACAAATGCATAGATATCCTAACTACTTTATGGGGACAAATTTGAAAAAAAAAGAAAAATCATTTAAAATGACCATTTTTAAATGCTAAGGAAAAAAAACTGATAAATGTTATCGTATATTTTCTGGGAAAAAAATATCATTGTGTCATTTTTCGCTGTTCTTTCCCAAAGAGTGCAAAAGGTTAATGCTTCAATGGGAATGATACAAAGGTCTAGGTAAGAGGATTATGCAGAAAATTATTTTTCTTATTTCTCCACCAAAATTTTGTGGGTACTCATTGGAAGCACCTTAGCAATTAGTACTTACAACATATGTTTTTGTGCAGAAATAAGACACTTTTTGGATCAGAAAAGTACATCTCATTGTGATTGCCAGAAAACTGGACTTGACATTTCATGCAAATTGACTCCATTGAAGTCAATTTGCATAAAATGTTTTATCCTGTTTGCTGGGAAAAATATGAAAAATATTACAAAATGTTGTCTGCTGAAATTTTTACCCAGCAAAGTATTAAGTTATAGATAAACCATGGTTATTGTCAAGGTTTTGGGTATACTGTAAATTATACCATAGTTTGGTGACCTTTCACTGTCTGATCCCAAACGAGGCGGAGCCGAGTTTGGGTCAGACAGTGAAAGGTCACCAAATTATGATATAATTTACAGTATTCCCAAAACCGAGACAATAACATGGTTTATCTGTTTTAACCAATGTATGGGACTGTTGTTTTTGTTTCATTACAAAAACTATACTTTTATTTATTTAGTGTATCTTTTTCTACTTTTTTACTTCTATTTCTCTTTTTTATATTTTTATGGTAAAGTGGTAACAGGCAATCTGATGTAATGCTGGACCTGTTGACCTTGTGTACTAAAAAGGATGCAACACCCCACCTCTTTTGAATTAAACTAACTGGGGCACTACTGCTAAACTCTGATTGGTTGCAACCTTATTAATCAAAAGAAATTACATCAGCATCTTTATTTGGTCAAACTTTGGTGCATCTGGCTGGTCAGCTAAAGCTTTGGTCATTATAATATACTCCAGACAGACTGTCTGGTTTCATGTGTTTTATTCAACACAAAATGTCATTTTTAAATAGAAAGTTGCTCAGCACAGTTCCTCTAACCTTTACCACTCTCTGGACAATATCAGCAGACAATGTATTTGATTAAACTTTCTTAGTTTTTCCAGCCAACAGAATTTGGCATTTCATGCAAACTGTCTCTAGTTGAGATATTGTACATGAAGTGTCAAATCCAATTTCCTGAGAAAAAAAAATAAGAAAACTACTTAAAAAAATGTCATCTGCTGAAAATTGATGGTTAGCGCTCTGGGCATTTCCGGCAGACAATATATTGATGATATGTTTATTTTTTTTTCCAATAAACATTTGACATTTGGAGAATTCGCATGAAATGTCAAATTCTGTTTTCTAGGAAAAATATGAACATGTTTCAAAATGTCTGCTGAAACAAAATTCAACATACAACATTTTGAAATATTTTTCTTATTTTTCCCAGAAAATAAAAACCTGTTTTTTAGGGGAAAATATCAACTTGTCATCACCTGCGGAATTAGTCCAGAGAGTGAAAAAGGTCAAGGCGCACTGTTGAGTTGACAGTCATTTTTTTTCTTTTTTCTAAAGTACACCTGTGAGATCTATAAATAAAACCATGGGTTAATTTTCAAAACTGAAAATTATCCCATGGTCCAGCTATGGTATAATTTTTGGTTATTGAGATTTAACCTTAGTTTTATTTACATAGAGACAATGGAACATCCATTGGTTAAAATATAAATAACAAACTGTTGTGTCCCAAATACAATTTAAATGGTGCTGACATTATAATTTAATGGTGACTTAATTGCCGTTATATAAATTTAGTGGTGCTGATGTTATAATTTAATGGCCATTCACGCTATTTACAGGTTAGATGTGGGTCTGAATGAAGTCAGTCAGATGAAGAAACAAAGTACCGAGTGGGATGAATTCTTATCAGAAATGTCAGGACAATTGTTCTACTTGATTGGAACTCTCCTTTTAAAAAGAGCATCAAAGGTATACCATTCCTAGTAAGGAGATAATCTGAGTGACAGTGTAGTATGTGTTTATTATTTCTCCATGAAAGCATTTGTTGTAGGTACTTATGTGTTTATTATGCTCGTCAAGTTTGATTTAGAGTAAAATCCATCTATTATTTTGGGAGCTAAGGTCCATTTTCAACTTTGAAAAATGGTTTCCGTTCCATAACTTTTGAAAATATTAGTGTATTGGATTCGTATTTTATACACAAGCATATAATTATAAAATATAGGTCAAGTTCGATTTAGGGTAAAATCCACCAATTATTTTTGGAGTTACGGCCCTTTATCAATGTTGAAAAATAGTTGCAAAATGGTTTCCGTTCGATATCTTTTGGAAGGATTGGTGTATTGGATTGAAATTTTATACACAGGTATATAATCATAAAATGTAGGTCAAGTTCGATTTAGGATAAAATCCACAAATTATTTTGGGAGTTATGGCCCTTTTCAACATTGAAAACTTTTCAAGTTTGAAAAATGGTTTATGTGAGGATTGGTGTATTGAATTGAATTTTTATACACAAGTATATAATCATAAAATGTAGATCAAGTTCGATTTAGAGTAAAATCCACCTATTATTTTGGGAATTATGGCCCTTTTCCTACTTCGAAAAATGGTTTCCTTTCAATATCTTTTGAAAAGATTAGTGTATTGGATTCTTTTTTAATACAGAGGTATATCATAAAATATAAGTCAAGTTTGATTTAGGGTAAAATCCTCCAGTTGTTAGCTCACAAAGTGCTCAAGGTGAGCTGTTGTGATCAGTCAATGTCCGTAGTTCGTCATCCCTCGTGCGGCATCAACAATTGCTTTAAAAGCCTTCTCCTCCTACACCCCTGGGCCAATTGACTTGAAACTAAGTAGGAAGCATCAGGGTGACTTGTAGATCAAAAATAGCTAAAATTGTTCCGATCGGAAATCCAAGATGACCGCCTCAATTAGGTGTATGTGTGCACAGGCTGATATGAGTGCACTTGGCATATGCATGTTTATGTTGTGTTGTTATTGTGTCGCCTGCATAGCATGGCAGACACATAGGGATCATGTTGTTTGTCCGCAGCTGCGGCGGCAGCATTGTCGTCACACTTTTTGTTCTGTTCAATAACTTTTGAAGGGATATATTGAATTCATTCAAATTCTGCAGAACTTTATATCACTATAAAGTACAGGTCAAGTTAGATATTGATAATCATCCGCCAAATTTTGGCTGAGTTATGGCCTTTTTTCAACTTATTTTTTCTTGTTTGTTTCCACTCAATAACTTTTGAAGGGATGCATTGATTTCATTCAAACTGTGCAGAACTTAATATCACTGTAAAATACAGGTCAAGCTCAATATTAGTAATCATCTGCCAAATTTTGGCAGAGCTATGGCCCTTTTTTGACTTTGGTTTTGTTTGTGTGTTGATATTGGTTTCTGATCAATAACTTTTGCAATACTGCATTCATTTTATTGAAAGTTTGCAGAAGGATATATCATTGTAAAATACAGGTCAAAGTTCGATATTAGTAATCATCTGCAAAATTTTGGCTGAGTTATGGCCCTTTTTTGACTTATTTTGTTGTTTGGATAAAATACAAGGAAAACATTGTTTATCCTCAATAACTTTCGAAGGGATTTCATTCGAAGTTTGCAGAATGGTATATCATTATAGCATAGAGGTCAAGTTAGATTTTTGTAATCATCCAAAAAATTTCGATCAAATTATAGCCCTTTATTTACATGATTAATAAAATTTAGACAAAGTAGTGAGGGGTTGCCTTTAGTGATAGGAGCAATTATAAGGACAGTGTTTTCTTTTCTTTTTTCATATCAAATAGTTGGCTCTTTGAGCAGGCGACACCTCCTGATTCTCAGAATTCTATTGTATTTGAATAGGCCAAATTATTGGATGCTGTAGAATCAGTTGATGGACAATGAAGATCTTGATCAGACTTGGGATGTATAGGCTGTCTGGGCCTTTATTGTGCACATACCGAGGGTTGAGCGCAAGACTGGCGTAAGTCAGATGGTTGTTTTTCCCCAAACCTAATCTCCTCACCATGAAGGCGTTATGATTACAACATTTCTTTCTGTAAACAATGAAAATTTAGGTGCCATTGCTCATATGAGCAATGGCACCTAAATTTGCATTGTTTACAAAGGGGTCCAAGTTGCCCCTAAACAAGGGTTTCAAAAAATATGTTTGAGTTACCATAGTCTTGCGCTCAACCCTTGATACGCAAAAACAAGGGCTTCTTTCTCATAACAAGCCTCATTTATTTTGTCCATGCATGTATGGTTAACTTTCACAGAAGATTATTAAAAATTTGGTGATAATTCAGGGGTAATTTTTCTTATCTTTTCATAAAATTGACAAGGCGCTTCTAATGAGTACCTACAACATATATTTTATGGGGAAATTTAGAAAATTATCCCAGAATCATCTTCAAATACAGTCAACTCATGTTATCTCGACTTCGCTTATCTCGTCCCTGTTTAAACATGGAAATCTAAGATCAGGTAAGGGCTATTCCAGTTAAACATAAGTACCGGGGGAAGAAGGCACTTTCAATTTAGACCACCCCCCTACAGAAGTAAATTTCTTTAACAATTGGACTACCTACAGAAGCATTTATATCAAGAAAACGCCCCACCACAGAAGCAAATTTTATATGGACAGAGGCAAATTTTCATCTCCCATCATAATCTATTCTATAGAGCCGTTTTTGTCTCTTACCAGAGTATTGTAATTGTTATTCTTTAATAATGATGTTCTTGTTTGCCAACTTAATTCAATGAACATGCACTATGAAAATACGTCTTCATTTTATATTGTGTTCTGATCATGTCAAAGCCCATAGGCACAGTTTGATGCAGATTGACTGGTGAGCAGGAAGTAGCACGTTTGATCTGGCATGAACATTCATTCATAGAAATTTTTCATGAACTATTGTTTGTTTTCTCCCTTCCTCTTGTTCAAGAAGGGCAGTTTTCAGCTGTAGTAACCAAGTACTTTTGTTTGTGTTGGGGTTTTACTGCCCAGTCAACCCATTGGGGTCATGCCGAGCATGGTCAATTTACCTAACTACACTTTTACTGGACGGGCTTTGTCCTCTAAGCAGTTAATCAGTGTTGTGCGCATTCTTGCGCCAGAAACTGACAACTGCCTTTATTGAATCTGAGAACGGAAGGGAGAGAATGACCATAGAAAGTATTGCATAATCAATCTCCACAAAAGAATGTTACCGACCCAGTGGGGGTCAAACCCGCAACCTCCTGATCACCAGTCAAACGCACATCCAACTGAGCCACCCAGGGTTCGCACTAGGATTTCTTTTTCTTTCGCCACCATTTTCGCCAATTTGATTTTTTTTTTGTGCCATTTTCTTTAACTTTGAGCCAGATTTTGAGCCAAATTTTGGCCATTTTTCGCCAAAGAATTATCTTGTCAGAAAAAAGGTGTTCATTTACTGATTCCTTTAATTGCAGCAATAGATTCAAGAGTCAGTATAATGTGAAATGTGTGGGGGACCTGAAAGTAATTCTTGCACTGATTTTTAAAACTTTTGCTGTAATTAATTAATTACAATGTCATGAATTAATAATAAGTCTTTGTTTTGCATATCGAATGTTGGACACAAAAATGGAACACTTTACATGGAAACGAAAGTTCTGAAAAGTGCTGTATAAGCCAATAAATATAATGTTATTAATGTATTATACTGTAAGAGAATAACGTAACAATATTCATTTGTACCCTGATAAATGCGGGGTAAGTTTCTAACACAGCAGGTTTTACTGTTTTATGGGAGCTAACTGCAACTGACTTAAAAGGGAGTTTACTGCAATTGCTTTACGAGTCTGGTCTATGCGAAATGGAATGGGGAACAGCATTTTTTTATGAATCACGCCAATAAAAAAGAGGGGGCATGCTTATACAATAAGCGGTTAACCGGTACATTGAACACCCTTCCGCAAGAAACTTGTAACTGCCAGTCTTGAAGCAGTGGAAGGAGCGAATAACCGTAGCAAATTTATGTGTTTCATAATAAATCGCTACAATCTGTGGGGATCGAATGCGCGATCCGGACCATCGGAGACTAATGTGTCCGTCTCCGAGGCATTATTCGTGTTTTTTTTGTGTTTTTTTTTTCGGGACAATGTTCGTTGATCGCCAAATAAAATTAAGGCTCATAAGAAGGTACCGAAACATGCTTAATTAAAGTCGGCACTGTCAAAGTGTACATACCGCTTTAATAAGCCGAACCGATTAATGACAATAATTATTTCTCGTGTAATCAATTTGTTTTCCATCTTTGTGTTTGACATAGGGTTCCACATGATTACATTCTGGGTAAATTTCCGTGACGTAGGCGATGCGACTCTGACATTAATTCCTGATTGGTAGTTTCGGCAGAGCGTCATGAGTATTTAGGACGAAAGGCGTGGAAAGTGGGTGGTGCTACTGTCAAACTGCGCATCACGGCACGTGACCTTATATCCCTTTCATCAAATTCAGGTTAATTTGATCAGCTACCGTTTTCTGATCGATAATTGAGTTGCTAATTGGCGAATTATACAATTAAGGAAGGTGTGATAGACACGCGCGACAATTATATGACTCAGTAGTGGGTAATTCAGGTGATATTTTTTTCGCCACTTGTTTTCGCCAATTTATGATTTTTTGTGCCAAATTTTATTTTTCTGCGCAAATGGCGACAATGGCGATCGGTAACGCGAACTCTGCCACCGTGGCTGGCAGTAATCAAGTACTACCATCCAGGAAGTAAGGTGATGACAATTTACTGCATCTTCCATGTAGTCTGAATTGATTAAAATAGTTCTAATTTTCCCCTATTAAAGAAGGACCTTTACAGCCTCATTGGATTTAAACTACTAGTTTCAGGCTCATAAGATATAGACTGCTGAATTTAATAAGTTATGTTTTATTTCTTACGTTTGATCTAACTGCACATTATATTTATTTGCATAGCTCATGTATGAGCCTTGTCATGAGAAAACCTGTTTTATGCCAATGGGAACAACAGACACATATCAGCCTGGGCACCTGCACAGTTTGATCAGCATCTTTGTTATTTGCTGCCTGGGTTGTAGGATGTCTCTAGTTTCTATTTAATACCAAAATTTTACGACTCTAGCTAGTATCTGTGGATGTGCAGGCTGGTTTGGGAGTCTTACCTAGTCAGAAACTCTGGAGGCAGGTTTTCTTGTGACGGCTCATATAGTAGTTTGTAGAACACATCTCTATATTATTTTACCAGGCTATTGTGGCTTAATGTGCTTTTGACCTAACCACACCACAGTAGACTCACACACTGTAGTGCTTGACCTAATCACATCCATGTAGATATATACATAGCTTTGTTGTACTCTCAGCCTTTGCATGAATAACTGTGCTAGTCTACTGCGCGAGTCCCAAGTCTCTTTAAAGTGGGAGGGGGCTGAAGACAAAATTTCAGTCAGCAAGGATTATAGCAAGACAAATTATACATTATCAGGCTAGCGCAAATGATCACTGCCGCTACCTGCCTCTGGACGGTAAGGGAGGATAAGGGCAGGATACAGCCTTCATAAGACTCGTTGCAGGCCAAATGTGGATTAGTGCTTATGTTTAAGGGGCCTGGGTGAGTGAACGGTTTGCAGTCCTCTAACAGCTAGATCATATGGAGATGCAGGCCTCGGTTTAGTCTCATCGGAAAGACTGGAGAAGCTTGGGATAAAAATCACGACCCCTAGGTTACAAGGCAAGCAGCTTAACCACTACATAACAGTCTTCCGTTTAGGTGCCTGGCACAAACTTTATCCAAATATTAGTAATCATGCACAGAGAAATAAGCGTTACACTAAATTAGGACCTTGAAAACAGCTAAGCCAGTCACAGACCTCGGCTGACAGTGTTTGCATCCTTGTACTGTAATCCGTAAGACAGGAGCAGGCCAGATCAAGATTTCTGATTGGCTCATTTGCTTGACTGCAAGAATCCTTGTACTGTAATCCCTAAGACAGGAGCAGGCCAGATCAACAGTTCTGATCGGCTCATTTATAAGCTAAACTGCCAGATTAAATGCCCTCGGTGGTTGATTCTGTTGCTAGATGCCGGACTACTAGTCATGTCCGAATTTAAGCACAAAGCGTCGTTGAACTGGCTTTCTGAAAAAAACTTAAATAGAGGCATTCTTAAAATTCACTTGTCGATCTATCTCAACAACTTGACTTACCTTCAATAACCACTCTCAAATCATGAAGGCCTTGGCTTTCTAGCCAAGACACAACATCCGAAACTGAGAAGTCAAACATCCCGCATGACACTTCTATGCTGTTGATAGAGCTGTTTCCCTTATATCCTGAAATTAATGACAATTTCCGGAAACAAAACGGTTCACCGAAACACGGGGAAAACTGACGACTCGCTCATTTTTTTTTTTTTTTACGTAATCAGATATATTTAAAGCAATGTAAAAACTTGCTTCTATGCTTTCTATCCCATTATAAACACTGGAATCGAATTTCGTCTGAACCAAAAACACCTCCCACCTACAGAAGCGAATTTTCTCCCACTACACCCACCCAAAGAAGCATGTAACTCAGCGGGATATCCCACGTCAGAAGTTTAAAAAAGTGCCGTCTTCCCCCGGTACCTATGTTTAACTGGAATAGCCCTAACAAAATATTGTGGAAAAGAGAAGCAATTTCTCCTCTTTTCCACAATATTTTCAGTATATCTCAAGCTTCAGGAGTCAAATTATATATTTATTTGTGAAGTGTGGTTGTTCAATTTATTTTTTTTTCCTCAACTTTGTTAATCTGATTTGTTGAGGTATGGATACCTTGAAGTATTTCACAAAGTCTCTCGGACTTTGAGATAACAAGAGTGGATTGTACTCCTTCATAACAAGACCTCAGAATTTGCTTACTTTGCATATTGGTTCTTGATTGTAGGGCCAGGTGTCTTGGAAGGATGCTTGTTCATTTTGTGCTGTATGCTATCTGTTGAGTGATTCATTTCCTGCGGTCAGGTGCAAGTCATCTTGGTTCAGCCATGTGCCACCTGATAAAAAGAAATTCTATGAGCGACTATACATGACTGGGTGTGACCGCCTCAGCCAAGGAGGTGAGTGATTACTCTGTATATAAGAATTCTGATTTGTCAACTACATGTCTCTTGGAGAAATCTTTATACACCTTTAGTTTGAGAAAAGACCCATCATTCCCTCTTCTGCTGATTCAAAAAGAGCAATTAGTGGTGAAAGTATGTGCATAAGTACTGCTTAACGGCCTAGAGGACTAAGCTTGCAGAGGAAAAACGTGTAGGTTGCCTGACCAGTTTGACATGACTTTAGCAGTGTTGAGTGAAACTCCAAAATAAATAGTTTGACAGCTTTTCTGCACATATTAAAGATATTCTGATTCTCGCTTCTTCCTATTCTCTAAAAACTCCTTTTCACAAGAGGAAGAAGTGATTTTTCCCAAGTTTCATGAAGATTTGATTCTGACAGATACTTTAGAGTTCAGTTTTTGAATTTAACATGTCATTGTACTGTTACACATAGCTCCAGGTAAGAATCATATCCATGTGCCGTCCGACTGGAAACCAGGAGGTCGCGGGTTCAACCCCTGCCGAGGTCGGCAACATTCTTTCGTGCAGATTGATCATGAAATATTTTCTACGGTCATTCTCTCCCTTCCGCTGATTCAAGAAGGGCAGTTGTCAGTTTCTGGCGAAAGAATGTGCACAATACTGGTTAACCGCTTAGAGGACAAAGCCTGCCCAGTAAACGTGTGGTTAGGTAAACTGACCGCGCTCGACATGACTCTGTTGGGTTGACTGGGCCGTAAAACCTCAACACAAACAAACAAGAATCATATCCAGGTCCAAGTTGTTTGAAACTAATGATGTCATTAGTTAAGGTATCTCTAAAACTTTGATCATTAAATATGGCATATATGCTAATATTTTTGCTGAAAAAATTTGAGTAGCTTTTGCATTTGCAAAAGCTACTCACTTTTTTTCAGCAAAAATACCTGATTGTACTCACTAGAACATTAACATTTTGACCACTAATGAGCTTGTTTAGCAAATGATGCTTTGAACAACTGGAAATATTTTGCTTATTTCTCCGTGAAAGCATTTGTTGTAGGTACTTACTAGAAGTGCATTTGCGAATAGGAGCAAAGTCTTTCCAGTTAGAGTAAATAAATCCCTTTTTAGAAAGGCATTGATGTACAGTATAGCCAAACATTAAGTAACAAAACATGTCTCCTTGAAAAAAGGCTGGAAAATCTACCCTGTGTATATCATTTGTGTCTTACTTTTTAGGTCACATGATTTATTCTCTCCTGAGCAAACAAGATGGCAGTCTGTGGGCCCGTAAATTACGCCAGAAACTTTGTACAAGACAAGGAGCAGAGAACTTGTTTAATCTAGTCTTTACCATTGAAGGAATGAAGCAAACGAAAGATAGATCCTTCTTGTTGCAGAGTGACAAATTTACAGGAACCAATCTTGATGTGCCTTCCAAGGCACAGCTGGCTCAGTATGATGCTAGTAAGTATCACATTTATTCAAAATACAATCAATCCACTTAATACCCGCACTCTATATAACGACAAAATTCGTTATGATGCTAATTTGATTGGCATGAAAGCTTTGCTGATGTAGAGACAGTTAATCAGAAATATGCAAGAACATTGTATTTAATACTTCAAGAAGTATATGTTTTGGATATCTATTAGAGGCCATTCTAACAAATATCCCAACATACATTCTGTGAGGAAATAATAATAAAACTGCGTTTCTTACATATCAATGTGCTCATAAGGATTCTTTACAACAGCAAATTCATTTAAATGGCAACATGTTTGGGAACAAATGTTGTTGTAACGAAGTTTCACTGTATTTAGATAGATAGGCTTGAGCAAACAAGGTGGACCTAGCTGAAACTGCTTCTGAATATGCCTGGAAGGTACAATCTGTTTACATGTGTATATGCTTGAAGTTGTAAAATCACCTCATATTTGTGGTAATAAATTTTGGCAGTTGTGAATTTTATGTTGGCAGACTTGATTTAATAATGTTTTATTTGTATTCTCTTGAAAGTAAAGCTTGACATGTTTAATTTAAACAAAGAATGCTTTGGTTAACTATCCTCAATAATTTTTGCTTGAAAATGATCTTACAATATTTACCCTAAATATTGGGGCACCTTATCTATTTACCATACTTATCCTAAAATTTGAACAATTCGATTTCTCTACCTGTTGATGTGTATAAAATATTGCTGGATGAGTTTCAAACAGTGTAGCCCCTGATCAGATGCTGCAGAATGCAGCATCTGATCTGGGTCCACAATGTTTGCTCAGGCCTGTCTGTCCCAATACTTTTGGGTTTATTACGGTATCTAGAAAAAAGTTATTTGGGCTCTCTTATAATTGTTTTGTGTATTTTCAGCTGCATACACCCTCCACTGTGATGACCTCAATCATCTAGTGTGGCTTGCTCTGCAGCACCATTCAACAAAAGACAGTTCCCAACCAGATTATGAACAACTTTGTAAGTATACACCTGATTTAAAGAGAGCTGCCCTTAATGGGAGGGGCTATGTGAAAACGTGTCTTCGAGCATATGCAGACAGCGAAGGCCCAGATCAGACTGCGCAGATGCGCAGGCTGATCGAGGCCTTCACGTCTGCTAACAGAATCATTGGATACTGCAGAATGTATGAATAGAGAGCAAAGACCCGGATGATAGTTTGCGTATGTGCAGGTTAATCTGAATCAGTGCATTTTGTACATGTTTGAAGGCACTTTTTCGCTTGATACTGCCAAAAAGGTACATCTATTTGCTTTAACCTTTACCATTTTCTTGGAAAGTTCTGCAGAAGACAGTTTGATATTTTTGTTATTTTTATCAGGAAATAGGCTTTGACATTTCCTTAGGAGACAATTTACATGAAATTTCAAAGCCTGTTTTCTGAACAAAATAAGGAAATATAAGGAAAATATTTCAAATTGTTGTCTGCTGAGGTTTATATCCAGCATGCTAATGGAAAAGACAGCTCATGATCCAGACTGCTGTCAGAAATTTTAGAAGCCTCTCCAGATGAGAGAACATGTCTGGATTTGGGAAGTTTTTGTTCTGGAAACTCATTAGAATTGTCTCTGACAGTGAGATGAGGTGTTTTATGAATATCACAGGAAACATTTTCATGGAGAATTAACCCATTTATGCTTTAATAGTGCACTCTTCTACAACTCTTTGAACCAGTCCATTTCCAACTGAAGGGGCGTCTGGGGTTTTTGTATTATTACCTTGTTTTATTGAAATTTCTGTATCTGCTGCAAAAAGTGTAGACCCTGATCAGATGCCATGTTCTGCAGCATCTGATCTGGGACTACACTGTAGTATGCCAATGTCCCTTTTATGGGTTAAGACAACTCTATAATTTCTTAATAGTTGAAAAGAAAAGATCTTGGTTTATTTCAGTTTGTGACTCCTGTGTTAGCAAGGGCGACTTAGGCAAGCAAGTTTCAGTCTGTTCCTCAAAATCAGCTCTGTAAACTGTAAAACTTTACAGTTAATTTCACTTCACTGATCACTGAGCTAAACAAGACTGACAACTCTCACTTTTCACGTTCTAGTACACGTGTGTGACATAAAATTCAACAACAATGTTCTTTCTATTTTATTGATTTTGTATGCTTCAGATGGCTACCAGCTGTTTAAAAATATGAAAGTCAGTGTTCCTGATTTGACAAGTGGAGATCCAGGCTCACTTTGCCAGCTTGATGTACAGGTAATATGTAAAATGAAGTGTATACACGTTTTTTGTTTATTTATGATGTGTCTCATGCCTGTTTCCAGGTACGGTAAATGTTCTAAAATTTTGTACACCAAAGTTAACAATAAAATGGCATATGCAAACAGTGCAGACCAGATCAGACTGCTTCTCTGATCAGGGTCTACACTGTTTGCCTTTCCACTAAATATTTTGAGAAATACAGTCAAACCTGTCCTAAAGGCCACCTGCATTAAGCAATCACCTGTCTTTAAAGGCCATTATTTCAGATCCCATTAAAGGGAAATAAGTGGAAATCTACCTGTATTAAGCAAGCACCTGTCTTAAGCAACCAGTTTTTAGCTTTCCCAAATGTGCTTGCTTAAGACAGGTTTGACTGTACAGCATAAAAAGCAAAATTGAGAAAAAAAGGTGTGGACTAAAGTGTGTGAAATTTTGGGACATTTACAGTTAGTGATGATTTCAGAGGGAAAAACATTGGGATGAGCTTTAATTGTTTTGCATACACTGCAGACTCATTTGAACACACACACACAAAATCAGTTTAATACGCTATTTATCTTTTGCCCTGCAAGTCCTAAGAAGTTGCTGAAATCTGGAAGGATGAGACCAGGATGTTTTTATTGGGATGTATTTTGTTCCAGTTTAAGCTAAAATTTTGGTTTAATTAGAGAAAGAACTGTTTTAATCATTAAGTGCCATAGCAGCTGACATTCAGCAATGTTTTGTTGTTGTGTTGTTGTTGTTTGTTTGTTTTTGTTTTGTTTTTGTTTTGTTTGTTTTTTGTGTGTTTTTTTTTCAGAAAATTAGGTTTGTCACATCATGTGAATCATCTACCTAGCAGACTTCACATGAAATGACAAACCTTATTTTCTCTGAAAAATAAAAAATAAAAAAAAAAAAAATAATAAAAGACTGTCAAGACTGTTTGACTACCCTATGATGTGTCTAAAAAACTGCTAGAATGGCAAACAGTGTAGACCCTGATCAGACTGCTCCTAGAGGAGCAGTTTGATCTCGTCTACACGGTTTGCTCAGGCCTGCTTGTCCGAATATTTAGCATAAATGTAATAGCGTAAATACTTTATCGCAGTAACACCTAATTTATTATTTAGAGAAAACGAAGGAAAAAAAAAAGGTTTCACCAGGAATGGTTAACCTAAACACATACATTTTTGTGACTGGCCTAGTTAAAAAGTCTTTTTACAGGTTTTTCTTACAGAATTCTGAAATATGTATACGGTTTCCTTCAAATTCAGCAACTGGGATATGTCTTTCATAAAAGGGCCTTAACCCCAAACTGTTTATTGGTCACAAAAACACCATAATAACCCTAGTTATTGGGACAGACAGGCCTGAGCAAACAGTGTAGACTAAAATCAGATGCGACAGAATGTGGCAATTAATCAGGATCTACACTGTTTGCCACTCATCCAGCAATACAGTGAACCCTTGTTACAATGACAGCATTTGTTTCCAGAGATGTTGCCATTATAATGAATTTGCTGTTGTAATCCTTAATGGACAGAATAGTATGTAAGAAAGACCTTGTTTTATTCTTATTTCCTCATAGAACATATGTTTTGGATATTTGTTAGAATCCTCTCACTGAGGCAATTCTAACAAATATTCAAAACATACATTTCTGTATAGTATCAATTACAATATTCTTGCATAATTTGTGACAAATGGTTACCTCTTAAGCGAGGGTTTTGTTACAGTCAAATTGTTATTATAGTGAATTTTGTTGTTGTATCGAGTGTCTGTTTATAAAGAGGGTAGACTGTATTTAAAACTCATCTACAGGTAGTAAAATAGACCTTTTCAAATTTGAGGACTAGTATGGGAAGTAGTTATGGTGTCCCAATAATTAGGGTAAATATAGTACAGTTGACTCCCGTTATCTTGACTTCGCTTATCTCGAATAACCGCTTTTTTCGAAGTGAAAATCTGGTCCCTGTTTAAACATGAAAATCTAACAACAGGTAACAAAATATTGTGGAAAAAAGGAGAAATTGCTCCTGAGAGCAATTTCTCCTATTTTCCACAATATTTTCTATATACCTCTGACTTCAGCAGTCAGATTGCATATTCAATGTCGTAAAGTGTGGTTGTTTGATTTATTTTTCTCAGTTCTGTAAATCTGATATGTCGAGGTACGGATATCTCGAAGTATTCCAGACAGCCCCTTGGGTTTCGAGGTAACGAGAGTCAACTGTAGTTTGATTGCTATGGTAACAGACATATATGGGACATTATGTTGCTTTGCATTACTTGAGAATCATGATTTTTGAGATTGTATCATAGCTCTAGGTAAGAGGAGTGTCCACATAATATTTCCCTTATTCTCCACAAAAACATATTGTGGATACTCATTAGAAGTGCCTCAGCAAAACGCTTAGAATTGGTACCCACAACATATGTTTTTGTGGAGAAAGAAGAAAAATATTGTTATTTTACAGATGAAAAAAGTGCCTCATTTGGAGCTATGGTATTTAATAGATTGTCTTGAAGGCCCAAACCACCATAACCTTCTAAAAATATAAAAATTTGTCAGGGTGGATCCAGAAATTTTAAAATATGAATTCAACTTTGCTGAGGGGGTTTAATTTGACCATTTTGCCAGCAATTTTTGAGAATTCCCCATATAAACGAAATAATTTGGACTCTAACAGGGATTCGACTGAACCCCCCCGAACCACCTGCAAAATCTGCCACTGAAATATGTTATGTTTACTTTTCAGGCATTTTTCTATGCAGCCGTGCACTGGGCGGCCATCCAGAAAGTAGAGAGAAACAGAAATCTGCATCCCATTCCAGACAAACCTGATCTGCTACCAGTTTGTCTTAGTCAACCACTTGCTACCCAGCAACAGTGTGACTGGTGGTCTGCTGTGTACAGCCTTGAGAACAAGACAGCTAGGTATCTTAACCCTATAGTATCGATTACAATATTCTTGCATAATTTGTGACAAATTGTTACCTCCTAAGTGAGGGTTTTGTTACAGTCAAATTGTTATTATATCGAATTCTGTGGTTGTATCGAGTGTAATCCTGCTGAACCCGGATCTGTCCTGCTTTTGCAAACAGTGTACATCCAGATCAGTTGGCTTCTGAAGAAGCCAATGGATCTGGATCTGCACTGTTTGCCATTAAGCATGTGAATTTATATCAACAATCTGGATCGAGTAATCTGATTGGCTGAAAATTAGAAATGGGCGTGGCATCTTAATTTATTCAGCAGGACAAGGGTTAAAATATGGTTGATCTCATAGCTCCAGATAAGACACTTTGTTCAACCAAAATATACTGATGATTTTCTTATTTCTCCACAAACAAGTATGCTGTGGGTGCTCATTAGAAGCGCCACTCTAAGATGTTTCTGATGAGTACCGACAACATGTGTTTTTGTGGAGAACAAGAAAACTGTTATGTGGTACCCTCTCTTATCTTGAGCTATGGTTGGCCTTGGTGGCTAAGTAGGATCTGACTGGTGATCAGGAGGTTGCAGGTACAATACCAGCCGGGTTCAGCAACATTTTTTCATGGAGAATGATCATTAAATCTTTTCTGTGATAATTCTCTTCCTTCTGCTGATTTAAGATGGACAGATGTCAGTTTCTGGTGAAATAATGTGCACAAGTACTTTAGCATCTTAGAAGACTAATTCTGCCCATGAAAAGTGTGGTGAGGTAAACTGACTAGCTTGATATGCCCTTAATAATAAACCAGCCTCGATGGCTCAGTTGGATGCACGTCCGACTGATGATTAGGAAGTTACGGGTTTGACCCCCACCGGTTCGGCAACATTCTTTTGTGGGCGATTTGATCATGAAATATTTTCTACGGTCATTCTCTTCCTTCTGCTGATTCAAAAAGGGCAGTTGTCAGATTCTGGCAAAAGAATGTGCACAATACTGGTTAACCGCTTAGAGGACTAAGCCTGCCCAGTAAAAGTGTAGTTAGGCAAACTGACCACTCTCAACATGACCCCATTGACTGGGCCATAAAACCTCAACACAAACAAGCCTGTCCTTAACAGTGCTGGCATTGCCATTAAACTCCAGACTCCAAACCAACCAATCATCTTGGGATCTAGTTATGTCTCGATGAAATGACCCGTTTGAGTATGGCAGCCAGCATGTATCTTGCATTGTTTCTTATTATTGCATCTCCCGAACTACTGAAGGAATTTTATCAAAAATCTTGCACACAGTAGACCAGAATCTGGTCTAATTACATGTATGTTTAAATGAAATTTCTTCCATCGGCGGACCAAGGCTGTCATACAGTGGCAGTCTTGAAAACTGAAAGACAAACCATTTTGGCTCATGTGTATTTATTTGTTTGATACTTTTAAGAATAATGTTTATATTGTATTCTATGATCACATCAGAGCCATGCTTTCTAAAAGGGAATGCCTACACTTTCAAGGGAGACAACTGTCAAATTTGATTTTGCCCCTCCTGAAAAGGTGTCTACTATATATAGAAGGAAAGAATTTTCTGCCCCTGGAGAAAATAAAGAATTTTCTCCCCCCTGGGAGAAAATACTTTTCTTTTAAAGTAGACTTCTTTTTCAGAAGGGGTTTGATATGTAGGGTGCATTAATTGATTAAATTCTATGAAACTGTTGTATATTTCAGTGATAAGTTTTCTAAGCTGTGGGGAGTGGTGATGAGAGGCCTCGAGACTGTCAGGCTCATATCGCCACACACGCTGCCACTGAACATTATCGTCCACATAGCACAAACACTCGATGAAAGGGTAAGTTCAGAACATTAATACCAGATTTATCCTAAATATTATGACAGACAGGCATGAGCAAACTTTGTAAACCCAGATCAAACTGCCCTTAAAGGAGCAGTTTGATCAGGGTCTACACTGTTTGCCATTCCTTCATAATTTTTTTTTTCAAACTTCTCTGTCTACAGAGCAGTTGAAGGTGGGCCATAGCAAATCCCCATGCAGAGGTATGTAGCAAGTTTGGTTAAACTCCGTCCAGTGGTGTAGGAGATAACTTGACGGACAGATGGACAGACGCCAGACGGACAACTGGAAAATTAATGTTATTTCGCACACCCTCCCCATGAGGGGAAGTGATATAGCAAGTTTGGTTGAATTCTACCCAGTGGCTTAGGAGGACATAGGGTGACATACAGATGGACGCAGGACAGACTCATGGAAAAATTATGTTGCTCTCGCACACGCTAAACATGAGGGGAAGTGATGTAGCAATGTTGGTTGAATTTCACGCGGTGGTTTAGGAGGAGATAGCATGACGGACAGATGGACGGAAGACGGAAGCATGGAAAAAAATGTTGCTCTACACGCTTACCATATGGGGAAGTGATGTTGCAAGTTTGGTAGAATTCCACCCAGTGGTTCAGGAGATAGCATGACAGACAGATGGACGGATGGACACGTCAAAAATATCCCCATCGTTTTTTTTTTTTTTTAAAAAAAACTTTTTCTTGATACATCATTCATATATGGGTCATGCTCTGTGCCCAGATCAGCCTGTGCATCTGAGCAGTCTGATCAGGGCCTTCACTGTCCACCAACAGAATCAATGGATACAAGAGAATGTAAGAATGGAGACAAATGCACAGATGATATGAATCTGCTCAATTTGCGCATGTTCGAAAGCAATATTTTGCTTGACAGGGCCCATATAGAACGCCTTTGATCTTGGATGATATTGTAAACTTATATATATTATGACATCACTTGGTTATCATAATAGAAAGATGAAAGCTAATATCTAATATACTGCAGCACAGAAGCAGATTGTTAGCTCACCCCAGCTATGCTTAGGGTGAGCTATAGTGATCACTTTGTGTCCGTCATTTGTGAGGGGAATGTTTTTATTTCTTCTGTTTCTTGGCTTTCATTCCTGTTCCTCTTTCTTCCCTGTCCCTCTCTTTCATCTCCTCTACTATCTCTTCTATCTCTTTTCTACCTTTCTCTGGAAGACAACACAAAATGACCTATGAGGGTTGATGTGCCGTTAAACCCCAACACAATCAATCAGTCAATAATGAGTCTAATTGAAAAAGAAAGGATTTTCTCCCAAGGGTGTGCAGGGTGTGGACAAATTCTTCCTTTTAGAGTTGGCACTTTTCAG
This sequence comes from Anodontia alba, assembly GCA_964016985.1. Taxonomy (NCBI): domain Eukaryota; kingdom Metazoa; phylum Mollusca; class Bivalvia; order Lucinida; family Lucinidae; genus Anodontia; species Anodontia alba. Next base: position 8,548,731 of record OZ024821.1, read on the forward strand.
GAAGGACTGGGTTTGCAGACAAGCAAGATGTCACAATAGTTGTCTCCTTTGTAAAATATAGCAGAAAATCTACAAAGTGCATCAGATCTATCCCCTTAATCTGCATTGTTCACTTGAGAGTTATCTGTAAGTCTTCAGTAAGGTAGAGGACCCCTATGAGACCAAATATATATTTGTAATTTGGAGCTACATCAGAATTAAGGGTGAGGGTTCCCTTGAATAAAACTGGTTTAAGCCACCCAGTATTGTTTTTACTGACCATTCCAAGGCAGCTCTTATGTTGTGGTTCGATTTGATCGAATAGAACCCCCCCTGAGAAATCATCCTGGGTCCGCCCCTGCTATGAATTACTATATCGGAATGTAGTTGGGTGATACCTTATTTACCCCAGTTATTGGTACAGACAGGAGTGTGCCAGCAGTTTAGATCAGTATTAACCCATGTACATAGAGTGGACTCTTTTACCACAGCTCTATGGACCAATCTCTTTCAAGTAGCAGGGTGTCTGGTTATTAGTTTTTATTACTACTATGTTTTATAAAAATTCCTGTATTAAATGCAAACAATGTAGACCTTGATCAGATGCCACATTCTGCAGTGTCTGATCTGGGTCTGCACTGTTTGTCAATTACCCTTTGGGGATTTCACGACTAAAATGGGTTAAATTGCCCAGAATGTTGAATCAGATAAGGGTCTATACAGTTTGGCCGCTCATCCCACAGTTTTTGCATGCACCAACAGGCAGTTAAATGGACTTTTTCAAGTTTTAGGATAAATATGGTATAAAGATAAAGTTCCTGGACCCAGCTGTTCAAAACTAACAATGTTGTTAGTTAACGTATCGTTCAAACTTTAATCATTAAATATGGAATATACAGTAATAGTTTTGCTGAAAAAATGTGAGTAGCTTTTGCATTTGCAAAAGCTACTCACATTTTTTCAGCAAAAATACCTGTGAACCGGATAATGTACTTACTAGAACAGTTAGGATTTTGACCACTAATGAGCTTGTTAAGCTAAAGATGCTTTGAACAACTGGGCCCTGATATTTTAAGTAAATATGGTACATATATGTTGAATGTTTTCAAGTACAGTAGACTCATTATCTCAAAGTCCAAAAGAGTAAATTTTTTGAGTTAACAGTAGTTTGAGATAAAAGGAGTTAATCCATAAAGTGCGAGTCACAACATTTGTCGTCTGCTTTGTCTTCTGCCGGCTGCAAACAGTGTGGACCCAGATCAGACTGCTCCTTTAGGAGCAGTCTGATCTGGGTCCACACTGTTTGCCTTTATGCAAAATGTAAGTTTGAAAAGTTTGCAAGAAGATGCAGCAGACGACATAAGCAGACGACATTTTCAGATGTAGGTTTTCTTGGCGCTTTAAGGGTTAAATGTACAAATATAAATAAATAAATAGGAACCTGAACCTTTGTGTCAAGTTTTACTTTTACATATGTAGGTACTTTGAGATATCAGTGTTTGAGATAATTAGAGTCAATTGTACAGTTGACTCCCAATATCCCAAACACTCAAAACTCAAAGTACTGTTTTAGTCAAACTAAATAAAGGATTCTCTTGTTTTAGTGTTCTATATGTTCCTATCATTCAACTTTTATCTACTGTTACCTCAAACAAAACAAATATTATTGTTATCTTAAACAAAACATTCTGGTCCCTTTGAGTTTGAGATGACAAGAGTCAACCATATTTGTTTTACTTCAGGCTAAAGAAACAGAATCATTAGATGTAGAGGGAATAGTGACACCAAAATTGTCAGGACTTCAGAGTAGAGCTGGTTTCTACTGGAAGGCTGCATCTAATTATCTTGACAGGCTTGACAGGTATTGTATTTACCCAAAATATTCGGATACCATAGAGGAAGCGTGGAGGAGATGGAATGGTTAGCGCTTCCAACTTCTGATCTTGAGATCCTGGGTTTGAATACTGCTGGAGGCAGAATTCAGCTCATGACTCTACTGCGATTCATTCCACAGAGTCTTTTATTATCACCCTTCATTGTCTCGATATGACTTAATGTTAAAAGGGACGTAAAACAGCAGATCATAATCGGATACCATAGCTTCATAAATAAGGCTGTGTACCTCTAGTGTACCTTTCTTAACCCTTAAAGTGCCAATCACAATTACAGCAATTTTTTTTTTTTTTTTATTATAGGTCCATTGCATGATTATGTTGTCAGGTTGTCCATCTGTCTGTCCGTTAACTTTTCGTGTCTCCTTCACCTATTGAAGGACCTTTTTTTGAAACATTGCCATACCAAGTTCTGCCATGCAGAACTCATAAATCAATCCTATTCAGTGAAGGGCAAGGTCACACTTCAAGGTCAAAGTTCAAATGACAATATTCAGTGTCCGCTTTGTAACTTTAAAACCTTCTAAGATTTCTTCAAGTAACTGTACAAATATAAGGCATGATCAGAGTATGTGCAGAGAAAAAGAATCATATCCCTACTTTCAGTTCTAACGTAATTATGCCTCTTTGTTTATTTCATATAGTGAGGTTGTGTCTGCTCCATATCTATTTCACAAATTGAAGGATTTTTTTATCTGCCTGTGAAAAGAAGGGTCATATGTCCTGATATTGTTTATCTGTCTGTCTGTCCATTAACAATGTGTCCACTCCCTATCTGCTTAATGGATTGAAGGAATTTTGTGAAACTTTGGTCAAATTTCACCATACCAAGGCGATGTTCAGAACTCATAACTGAACCCTGTCAGATGAAGCTCAAGGTCACAATTCAAGGTCAAAGTTCATATGGTAATATTTTGTGTCCCCTCTATAACTTTAAAACCTTTAAAGATTTAGTTCATGGTACTTTGTACAAATATAAAGCATCATTAGACAGTTCAACTGAGACTTGTGAAATTCGCAACTAGGACTTCATCGTGTTGTGAAAAGAAAATCGTGGTTGCGGAGAGTCAGTTCAGGTAGCTTTGAAGGTGGAAGTCAGTTGAAATAAGGCTGTCATTTTGGCACAGTCCCAGATACCCAAAATCAGGCGAGGTAATTCAACCTCTTATTTAGTCTACCATATAATCAGATTGGAATTGTCCTTTAAGCGAATATGGAACAAAGTTCTTTGGTATTCCTGAGTCAACAGTCTCATAGTGTGGGCCTCGGTAGCTCAGTTGGATGTGCCTTCAACTGGTGATCAGGAGGTTGTGGGTTCAACCCCCATCGGGTCGGCAACATTCTTTTGTGGAGATTGATCATGAAATACTTTCTATGGTCATTCCCTCCCTTCCGCTGATTCAAGAAGGGCAGTTGTCAGTTTCTGGCGAAAGAATGTGCACAATACTGATTAATTGCTTAAAGGACTAATGAAAGTCTAAGCCTGCCCAGTAAAAGTGTGGTTAGGTAAACTGACCGTGCTCTACATGGCCACATTGGGTTAACTGGGCCGTAAAACCTCAACACAAACAAAAAAGCAAAGAGTCTCGTAGTTAACAATCTTTCTCACTTGATAAAGTCCTGATAAACAGAGCAGGCTCTAGCATAACGGATAAACAGTGAAATGTAATCACCCTATGTTGGTGAGGAAGGAATATTGCTGCTCAGAAACAGAAAATTAACTATGGAAAAATTTAAGTCATTCTGTTTGTCGTAAAGCCTAGTAGTGAGATTTCCATTCTCGATATAAAGGTGAAATGGACTCTTCCATTCTTTAATTTGGACTTGTTCACTGATGCCAATAGGGATTTCAGTCTAAACTCAAAAGCAGAATGACAAACAGTGTAGATCCTGATGAGATGGCTAATTATGAGAGGTCTCATCTGGATCTACAATGTTTGCAAAAGTATCTCTATTGGTCTGTAGGGATGGAAGGGTTAAAGCTAAAAAAAAAAAAAGCACACAGCATTTTGAAATATGTTTTTCTTACTTTCTCCAGAAAATAAGGTTTGACATTTCATGAGAACTGTCTCTTTAGGAGACAGTTCTCATAAAATGTCAAACCTTATTTTCTGGGGAAAAATAAGAAAACGAAATACTGTCATTATGTCGTCTGCTGAACTTGACCAGAGAGTGGTAAATATCAAGAAATAAGAGAAATTCTTCTTTGGTCTGAAGCGTTGTCACTTTTGTTTTCTGTATTTTGGAACATTTAGAGGCCAGTCGCTGAAGATGCCAAAGGATTGTTTGTTTCCCGGTGAAATGCTGATGGACCCAGCTCTCTTGAAAGAACAAAAGGAGCGGGCAAAGTTTGCCTTGGCAATTGTTGCTATGAGAGAAGGAAGACATGAAGAAGCTCTGAATGGTTTTGAGAAACTATGCCAGCCCCAAGCTGCTTACTATATGGGTTTGGTATGTATAATGTTGGCTTTCTCACTGCTTCAGTCTACCATAAATACGCTTAAGAAATAGATCAGCTCTGGCAATGATTTGCTCAAGAATTGTTTGTTTCATTGAGCCGTAGCCAGATGCAATAAAAGAATCAAAAGTCAATTCTGATAATTATTAATTTTCATAAATTTGTTTTTAGAGTAATCCCACTTGGAAGTCTTTTGATTGGTGTCCTGCGAAAACGTGTCTTTGGGCTTATGCGGACTGCGAAGGCCATGATCAGCTTGCACATCTGTACAGTCTGATCAGGGCCTTCACTGTCAGCTAATAGAATCATTGGATGCTACAGAATGTATGAATGGAGAGGAAAGGCCTGGATGATACTTGCACATGTTCAAAGGCACTTTATGCTTGACGCAGCCCATATGATAGCAAATGGTGGTGCTATTTTACAGATCTACAGAAATTTGGCAGAGTCAGTAGATGTTAACAGTAACTCTTCAACTGATGAGAACTCCCAGCAGATAGCTCTGTTGACAAAGTCAAAGAATTCTTTTTACCAGGCACTTGATAGGGCTGGCTCTGACAGAGATCAGGTATTTTATATATTTTCTTTTTAGCTCACCCTAGCCTTTAGGTTCATAGGTGAGCGTTTAGTATAGGCAGGCTGGCGTTGTCATTGTCAACATTTTTAAATGACTTTTTCTCCAAAGCTGTTAGGCAGATGAAGCCAGATTGCATATGGAGCGTCCATGGAACAGGGGGAATGAAAGTTAGTTCGCATGGTCTAGGTCACATGGCCAAGATGGCTGCCATTCCAGTATATGGTAGAAACCCCCTTAAAATTTTTTCTTCTCCGGAATGGATGAGCCACTGCAGCATTTTGAACATGGGCCCGTTATGGTTTGTTCACATGAAGACCCTGGGTTGACCGTTACCTATTTCATGGCAAGGTCAAGTTTGGCCCCTTATGCATTTGTTTGGGAAAAAATGAAAAAATGGATTTTCAGGATCTATCATAAACTTTGTTATGAAACTTGCATCAGTGGGACACAAGGACAAACAGTATCTATTGGCATCAAAATTCTGCCCCCAGGGCTCATCTTTCCATCATCCATCCTTCAACATTTGCAAACATCTTCTCTGAAGCCACTAGGCCGATTGAAGCCAAATTGCATATGGAGCCTTCATGGGTCAGGGGAACAAAGTTTGTTTGCAGGGTCTTGGTCACTTGACCAAGATGGCCACCAGGCCCATATATGGTAAAAATTCCTTTAAAATTTTTCTTCTCTGGAACCAGTGGGCCAGTAACCATGGGACTTGGTATGCAGCTTTGGGATATAGGCCCATCATAATTTGTTCACATGATGACCTATTTTATGGCAAGGTTAAATTTGGACCCTTTGGAAAAATCACAGTTCAAAGAGATTTTTAGCTCACCTGAGCCAAAGGCTCAGCATGAGCTATTGGGATCAGTTGCCATCCGGCGTCGTCTGTCCATGGTCCATACCTTTGAACTTCTCCTCTGAAACCCCTGGGCTAGGCCAATTTCCTTCAAACTTCATGTGGAGCCTTCTGTTAAAGGGGGATTGAAAATTTGTACAAGTGGTCATGGTCCATTAATTAAGATGGCTGACATGCCCACATATGTTACAAACACTTAAAAATCTTCTCCAGAACCAAGAAAGCTGAATCTTGGTATACAGCATCAAAGACTCAAGGTCTACCAAATTTGTGTTTTACGCTAAGGTCAAATTTATGTCCCCATACATTTGCATGGGGAAAATGTTGAAAAATCATTTTCTCGATATGTATTAAAGACTAATGGCTGAAACTTGCAGTGTATGATTAAAGTAGTAAAACTTTTTAGTTACAATCAAAATGTTTTCCTCTGGGGGTTATCTGCCCTTGCCCCTAAGCCATATACCTGTATAAAATTGTGTAATTTTTAAATGGCTTCGTCCATGGCTACCCATCATGAAAATCTGTTTTTTTGCTTCTCCTCTTGCACTGAAAGGCAAATTGACTTGAAACTTGGTAGGAAGCGTTGGGATGACTTGTAGATCAAAAATAGCTAAAATTGTTCCAATCGGAAATCCAAGGAAGCATGGAGGTAACTTGTAGATCAAAAATAGCTAAAATTGTTCCAGTCAGAAATCCAAGATGGCCACCATGGCCGCTATCTTATAAATCTATTTTGCACTTCTTCTGACCTGAAAGGCCAACTTCATAGGAAGTATCAGGGTGACTTGTAGATCAAAAATAGCTAAAATTGTTCTGATCGAAATCCAAGATAGTTGCCCTAGCAGCCATGTTGAAAATCCAAAAGGCCAATTAACTCAATACGTCATTGGAAGTATCAAGGTGACCAAGAGATCAAAAGTAGCTAAAATCATTCTGATTGGAAATCCAAAATGGCCACCATCTTGAAAATCTATATTGAACTTCTTCTCTTGAACTGAAAGGCCAGTTGACTAGAAACTTGTCTGGTAATCAGGTGAGCGATACAGGGCTATCTTTGGCCTTTTGTTCAAATGGTTCTGCGCCATTGAACAAGATTGTCACCAAGCCCACACATTGTAAAAAAACATTTAAAAATCTTCCTCTCCAGGGGGTGGTCAAGTGTTACGTCACCGGTTTGTCCGACTAATATTGGCTTACAGTTGGGCAAGGCCTTCTATCCTTGTAGCAGGTAAGGGTAGAGGTTGATTGTTTTTATTTCTTCTGTTTCTTCACTGTCATTCCTGTTCCTCTTTCTTCCCTGTCCCTCATTTTCATCTCTTCTATATCTCATCTCCCTTTCTCTGGAAGGCAACACAAAATGACCCACAAGAGTTGATGCATCGTTAAATCCCAACACAATCAAATTTTCAGCAGACATATTAGGGCTCATCTATGTATCAGTTAATCCTGAAATCGCCAATCACAACTACAGCAGATGACAATTTTGTCTTAATTATGCCCCCAACTTCGAAGAAGTTGGAGGGGCATATTGCTTCTGGGACGTTTGTGCGTGCGTCCATCCGTCCGTCTGTACGTCCGTCCGTTACGCTTTTTGATGCATAGCATAACTTCTAAACCATACATGCTAGGGTTTTGAAATTTCATATATGGATTCTTCATGAAAAAATAGCTGACCCGTATTTTTTTTCCCATCAGGATTATGCCCCTTTTCTTGAGTTATGGCCCTTTGAAAAAATATAGATGAAATCTTGTCAGCAAAATATCTCAAAAGCTATTGAAGCTAGAGCCTTGAAACCTGGTGAATAGATTGGTATTGATGAGTAGATGACCTGATTAACTTTTGAATAAATTCTGAAAATTACTTCATGAGTTATGGCCCTTTATAACTTTGGGCATTTTTACAATTGCACACTTTTTGATGCATAGCATAAGTTTTGAACTGTGCATGCTAGGGTTTTGAAATTTCATATATGGATTCCTCATGAAAAAATAGCTGACACGTATTTTTTTTCTTATCAGGATTATGCCCCTTTCCTGAGTTATGGCCCTTTGAAAAAATATGGATGAATTCTTGTCAGCAAAATATCTCAAAAGCTATTGAAGCTAGAGCCTTGAAACTTGGTGAATAGATTGGTATTGATGAGTAGATGACCTGATTAACTTTTGAATAAATTCTGAAAATTACTTCATGAGTTATGGCCCTTTATAACTTTGGGCTTTTTTACGTTGCACATTTTTTGATGCATAGCATAAGTTTTGAACTGTGCAGGCTAGGGTTTTGAAATTTCATATATGGATTCCTCATGAAAAAATAGCTGACCCGTATTTTTTTTCCCATCAGGATTATGCCCCTTTCCTGAGTTATGGCCCTTTGAAAAAATATAGATGAAATCTTGTCAGCAAAATATCTCAAAAGTTGTTGAAGCTAGAGCCTTGAAACCTGGTGAATAGATTGGTATTGATGAGTAGATGACCTGATTAACTTTTGAATAAATTCTGAAAAGTACTTCTTGAGTTATGGCCCTTTGTCATTTTGGGCATTTTTTTTACATTGCACACTTTTTGATGCATAGCATAAGTTTTGAACTGTGCATGCTAGTTTGAAATTTCATATATGGATTCCTCATGAAAAAGTAGGTGACCCATATTTTTTTTCCTATCCAAATTATCTCCCATTTTAGAGTTATTTCCCTTTTAATAAAATAACATTGAAATCTCGTATATTTGTATTGTTGTTATCGTCATGGGCAAGCAATGTTGGAGTCAAGCAGTGTTAGTGTCAGGCAGTTGGGGGCATAGTGTTTTACAAACACCAGCTCTAGTTTTTTTTTTGTTTTTATTTGTTAGAGAAAATAAGTCCTGACATTTCATGTGAATTTTCTGCCAGGCAGATGATTCACATGAAATGTCAAGACATATTTACTCTGAAAGTAGAAAAAAATGAATTAGATTGTCGTCTACTACAAATTTTGTTTTGCACTTTATGGGTTAAATGTGTTCACAACCTATGAAAACATCAAAGCGCTTTTTTGGTATTATTTTGCTCATGTTTCGCTCATATATGACAAGAGGGCATTAACAGGTATTGCTGCTAGATCAAAGCTGATTTACAGCTACAGTATAAACTTTAATCCTTTATCATTCACTAGGTAGATGAATAGAAAAAAAAAATGACACATGTAAAGTGCTCTGAAATAGCCTAAAGACAAAATACCGATGACAACTTTGGTAAAACAGAATGTGTAAATCAGCTGGTATACGGTCATGACTAACAATTTTTTGAGTGCCGCGGAAAAAGGGCAATACTTTCAAAATTGGGGGGGAAAAATTGCACAAAAAAATGGGAGCCACAGACCCGCCATGTTTTAACAGTTTCAGCGTTATAAAGGACCACGTTATAACGGCATTCCAGCGTATTTAATGCAAACAGTGTAGATCAGATCAGATGCCACATTCTGGGGCATCTGGGTCTGCACTATTTGCCAATTACCCTTTTGGGGGTTTCCAGATTTAAATGGGTTAAGCTTCAATATCTTGTGAACCAGTGGTTTGGATTCTTACCAAATTTTCACCAATTTATAATTGGGACAAAACAAAGAATTGATTAGATTTTAGTGACCTTGACCTTATTTTCAGGATCACAGCAGTAGAAAAATGAAAAAATTCACAGCGCAGGGACATCTTTTTTCTCTGAAAACACTGTTACTAGTTCATTTTATGCATTTGGGGTGAAGCAGGATTCTAGGAAATGCCGCTTCTTCGCTCAGAGACTGGTTTTTGAAGAGCTAGACCAACATTCACTTCAGAAGGACATCAAAAAATCGGTCCACAATAATTCATGTTTTCTTATATTCAACTTCAAAATTTACACCTGATCTGGAGCTATAAAAACAAACAAACCTTTTATCAACACATAACACCATCTGTGTACCGGAAATTGCCCTGAGCGATCTGCTCATTAGAGCAACACCGCTTGATCCGCATGTCAAAAATAAGTAACTGTCCATTTGATTGACGTGTGAAAAAAATCAGTACCAACTGATACAGTATTTACCCAAAGTATTGGGACACCTTAACGCCTTACCATACTGGTCCTAAAATTTGAACAAATCAGGTTTACTACACCTTTTATATTGGATGAGTGGTAGACATTGTAGATGCAGATCAGAAGCCACGCATTTTAAGGTGTCTGATCTGGGTCTACACTGTTTGCTCAGGCCTGTCTGTCCCAACACTTGGGGATCTTACAGTAATTACAAAAGGGACAGCGCTGCATACCTGCATTTTAATATGCCCAACCTGCCAAAGTGCTGATTCTTGACGTGGCACTAGGATAAAACACTAATTTTATTTTACTGGTCTATATATAGAAGAAAGAAAAAAAAAGTACTGGCTAGCAGCAGCACAACGCAAACACAAAAACGTGACTTGTCACGCGTGAAATGAATCCGTTTTTTTCCCCGTTTGCGCTCTTCACAGACTGAGTGCTTGGTTGTTGTGAGAGTGAAAGTACATTTAATCGCACATGTTTGATAATACATGTATTGAACTATATCGCTGTTTATAATCGTAATACTTATTAGCATGTAAGTTCAGCAAGTGTAAGCAATGTTGGTATGTCATTTGTTATGTTAAAAATAAAGCAGCATCTGTGTTTGGAAATACGAAAATTCTTTAACAATGGTTACGGAAAGTACCAAGCTCTCCGCTCGTCAGACTCCTTAAATGGGGCTGTAAATGACTTGGCAAACTCAGGAAATGTGGCCGAAAATGACTGGACTGATTGGCAATTTTCAGTTTCTCAAGCCTTGGGGTGAAGGAGACGTGATATCATATTTACCCTCCTTGGACAGCCAGGCCTAGTAAACAAGAATTTAGAACTAGAGTATGGTATAATGCAGTATCTGGTCAGGGTCAGTTCTGTTTGCCACTTATCCAGCGGTTTTGAGACACATCAGCTGGTAATAAAATAGACCTGCTCAAATTTGATAAGGACTTTAGGTGTCCAATATACTTAGGGTGAATATGGTACTTAGCTTATATGGATCGCTGGATTTATTATCACACCTGCATTAGCTTGGGTGATTTAGGCGTGCAAGTTTCTGTTCATTCATTCAGTCATCCGTTCCTTGCCCATGTATTTAGGTCCACCGTACCATCCACCCTAAATGAAGCCTACAAACTGTAAAACTTTACAGTTAGTTTCACTTAACCCTTGTCCTGCTGAATAAATTAAGATGCCACACCCACTTCTAATTTTCAGCCAATCAGATTGCTTGATCCGGACTGTTGCTATAAATTCACATATTTAATGGCAAACAGTGCAGATCCAGATCAGTTGGCTTCTTCAGAAGCCAACTGATCTGGATCTACACTGTTTGCAAAGGCAGAATATATCCGGGGTTCAGCAGGACTTCTGAGAATTCTCACTCTTCTAGAGTGAGAATTCTCATCCTTCTTTAGCTCAGTGAGATAAAACAATCTGTTAACCCTTGTCAACCCAATGGGGTCATGTCGAGCGCGGTCATTTTACCTAACCACACGTTTACTGGGCAGGCTTAGTCCTGCCGGCCTCGGTGGCTCAGTTGGATGCACCGTCCGACTGGAGACCAGGAGGTCGCGGGTTCAACCCCCGCCGAGGTCGGCAGCATTCTTTCGTGGAGATTGATCATGAAATATTTTCTACGGTCATTCTCTCCCTTCCGCTGATTCAAGAAGGGCAGTTGTCAGTTTCTGGCGAAAGAATGTGCACAGTACTGGTTATCCGCTTAGAGGACTAAGCCTGCCCAGTAAACGTGTGGTTAGGTAAACTGACCGCGCTCGACATGACCCCATTGGGTTGACTGGGCCGTAAAACATCAACACAAACAAACAAACAGGTTTAGTCCTCTAAGCGGTTAACCAGTATTGTGCACATTCTTTTGTCAGTTTCGACATGACCCCATTGGGTTGACTGGGCCGTAAAACCTCAACACAAATCAGCAGGACAAGGGTTAACAGATTGTTTTATCTCACTGAGCTAAACAAGGATGAGATTTCTCACTCTAGAAGAGTGAGAATTCTCAGAAGAAGCCAAAAAAAGCGTGTTTTCACATTTTGGTACACAGGTGCGACATAAACTTCATTGAAGTTCTTTATTTTCTTTCTAGGGATTGAAGGAAGCAATCACCAAAGATCTGGATGATGTTGTTTGTAAGCTGATATCACTGGAGTCAGGTGGCCCCCTGGTGGACAGTATTTTGTCCACACATAGTCAGAATTACAGTACTGCCGAATCAGAGGTTGACAGTGAAGAAGAGCAGAGAAATCCAAGTCGGCAAACAACACCAGTACTGCCAAAGCCTCTTCAGGTATTTGAAACATAACATGACAGTTCAATAATATGGCTTGTATGGTAGTGATAGATAAGAGGCATAGCTTCGTAACTATTTTTCTTATTTCTCCACAAAAACATATGTTGTGGGTACTCATTAGAAGCATCTCAGTGAGGTGCTTCTAATGAGTACCCACAACATGTTTTTTTTTTGTGGTAAAATAAGAAAAACAAAAAAATATTTTTGATTGAAAAACTGCCTTATCTAGAGCTATGATGTGTGAATGGCAAGGACTTAGAAGTGAGAACAGCCTGCATACTGAATGCAATATATTTCGAAAACTTTTTACTATATGCTTATACCATAGCTTTAGATAAATTACATAAATATGAAGGGTGGACTGTAAAATTTACAGTAGATTTTTTTTGTCTTTGCCCAAACACATGTAATATACCTGTAATAAAAAATCAGAAACACCAGCAAATTGAACCAGCTTGGTGTTTCTGAACTTTTCTAGGTTTATTATAGCGTGTATTGTGGAATCCACTGTTGATCTTCCAGACAATATATGTGCCATGCCCTGTGAAAACATATCTTCAGAAATATGAGGGCAGCAAAGGTCCAGATCAGCCTGCATATCAGTGCATTCTGATCAGGGCCTTGGCTGTTCACAAACAGAATCATTGGAACTTTCGAATGTTTCAATGGAGAGCAAATGCCCAGGGCCCGGTTGTTCAAAGCGTCGTTAGCTTAACGAGCTCATTAAGGGTCATTTCGTTAACTCTTTTAGTGGATTCAATACACAATATTCTGACATTTTTTGCTGAAAAAATGTGAGTAGCTTTTGCTTTGCACTGCAAAAGCTACTCACATTTTTTCAGCAAAAAATTTCAGCATCTTTGTGTATCACTCGATGTAAATTTTAACGAATCGTTAACTAACATTGTCGTTAGCTTTGAACAACTGGGCCCTGGTGAGACTTCGTACATGTGCAGGATGATGCAAATCCTCACATTTTGCGCGGGCTTGAAGGCACTTTTTCACTTGACATAGCCCATATATAAACTGTCTGGAAGAACCATAAAGTGGATTCTACAACACAAGTTATTATAAACCTAGAAAAGGTCAGAAACCCCAACAAGTTAGGGTTTTTATTTTTAAACTTTTTCCTCAACCTCAGCGTGATGTGATGCCACTTAATCACCTTTGACAACATTAACTTCCTCCTGAAGTTGAAATAGGTTGATGATAATACAAATGTACATTCTGTATCTTACAATAAAACCAGGACATTGTGTCAACCCACACCCTGATTTTTTTCTTGACCTTAGAGACAGCATAGAGCTAACTGAACCAACATTTATATACTAGGGCTTCAAATAATGAATTATTTCATGACAAAACATTTCTTCAGGAATAGTATATTGCATGTGCGCAGGCCAGACTGCCTTAATGCTTAGCTCTGGGTAAAATTTTCAGCAGGTGATATATTGAAATATTTTACTTTTTTTTCCAAACCGGTTTTGACAGTCCATGCAAATTGTTCCCACGTTCCTGTTAACTGGGAAAATAAGAAAAATATTAACCAGTTTGTCATCTGCTGAATCAACCCAGAGGGTGGTAAAGGTTAATGTGTAGTCCTGTCAGGGCATACCTAGTTTACTGGTATTGGAACCTTGTAAAAGAAAGAAGCATGTAGTTAATGAGTTAAGGTCAATGGACACACCTGAAAGATTATGCTGCCAATTTTCATAGAGACAACTTTTGCAGACAAGTTGCCTTCCCAGTATTTGAAACCTTTCAAAAATGGGAGCTATTCTTAACCCTGAAAGCACCAAACAGCAGAAAACAATTTTTACTTTCATTTTTTTTTTTCAGAGAATAAAGTCTTGACATTTCATCTGAATCATCTGCCAAGCAGATGATTCACATGAAATGTCAAGACTTATTTTCTTTGAAAAATAAACAATAATACATGGAAATAAAAAATTCAAAATGTTGTCTGCTATAAATTTTGCTTGGCACTTTTAAGACTTAGCACTCTGGGTAAAATTTTCAGCAGAAAGCATATTGGAATATTTTCTTAAATTTCCCAGAAATTAGGATTTGGTAATGGGGACAATTTGCATGAAATGTCGAATTTTGTATTCTGGGGAAAATAAAAATGTCACCAATTTGTTGTCTGCTGAATTAGCCAACAGAGTGGTAAAGGTTAAAGACTTGGCTAGAATGACACCAAAAGTGGTATCACTGACTGATGATTTTATTGCCCTACCTAGGCGCTATGCAGGAGAGATAAAAGGCATGCCATAAGGAGGTGATAATTAGATCCCAGCAGTACATTGTAAAGAGGCCTTCTGAAGGGTAATAAATTTTGTAGGACTTTTGTTATGGATCAGATAAATAAGCCAGTGCTAAATTTCCATTTTGGGCCTCTACCTGTCTATCGTTTCTTGACAGTATATTACATCACGAAAACATGCCTAGATAATTTTGACCCCCTTAAACCTCATTTTTATATATTAAAATTGGGGTTTACAGGGCTAAACATTATTTTTCTTATTTCTGCTCAAAAGCATGGATTGTGGGTACTCATTAGAACTGCCCCTTTGTGGCAGTTCTAATGAGTACCCACAATATATGTTTTGAGCAGGAATAAGAAAAATATCAGAATTGTTATGTCTGAAAATGTTCATTTTTGGTGATAAAATTTTCAGTATATTTGAATAGGCATGTTTTCGTAATGACGTTTTGTTGTGCCCAGTCTCCTATCAGTGAAAAGACCGAGACACATTTTTATTTTTTATGTCTCTGAAGGTTAGAATTTGCTTTCAGAGAGATCAAATTCTTCCCTTTAAGATAAGCCCCAATAAGATGGGAGGCAAATATTTCCATGTCAGTTATTGTCCCCCGCCTTTTCGAAGAAAAGCGGAGGGACACTGTTTTTGGTTTTCCGTGGTGCGTAGTGCGTGGTGCATGGTTCCGAATTTTTAGTAGGTACTTTGTCCCCTTAACTCCTCCAACAGTTTGTGTCCGATCCTTTTGAAACTTTACAGATGTTTTAAGGATGGTCTGAAGATGTGCATATGGTTTTTTCAGAATCCTGAAATTATTTTTTATCACTTTTTACACATTTTGAACTTAGACATTTTTTGAGTTCTAATATTACAGAAGTCTATAGGGAGTAGGTACATTGTCCCCTTACCTCCTCCCACAGTTTTTGACCGATCCTTTTGAAACTTTACATGGGTTTTTAGGATGGCCTGAAGATATGCATGTGGTTTTTTCAGAATCCTGAAATGATCTTTTATCACTTTTTCCGCATTTTTAACTTAGACATTTTTTGAGTTCTAATATTACAGAAGTCTATAGGGAGTAGGTACATTGTCCCCTTACCTCCTCCCACAGTTTTTGACCGATCCTTTTGAAACTTTACATGGGTTTTTAGGATGGCCTGAAGATATGCATGTGGTTTTTTCAGAATCCTGAAGTAATTTTTTATCACTTTTTCCGCATTTTTAACTTAGACATTTTTTAGTTCTAATACTACAGAAGTGTATAGGGAGCAGGTACCTTGTCCCCATAACTCCTCCCACAGTTTTTGGTCGATCTTTTTGAAACTTTACAGGTGTTTTAAGGGTGGTCTGAAGATGTGCATGTGGTTTTTTCAGAGTCCTGAAATTATTTTTTATCACTTCTAATATTACAGAAGTCTATAGGGAGTAGGTGCCTTGTCCCCTTAATTCCTCCCACAGTTTTTGGCCGATCCTTTTGAAACTTTACATGGGCTTTTAGGATGGCCTGAAGATATGCATGTGGTTTTTTCAGAATCCTGAAGTAATTTTTTATTACTTTTTCCCCATTTTTAACTTAGACATTTTTTGAGTTCTAATACTACAGAAGTGTATAGGGTGCAGATACCTTGTCCCCTTAACTCCTCCCACAGTTTTTGTCCGATCCTTTTGAAACTTTACAAGGGCTTTTAGGATGGCCTGAAGATATGCATATGGTTTTTTCAGAATCCTGAAATAATTTTTTATCACTTTTTCCGCATTTTTAACTTAGACATTTTTGAGTTCTAATACTACAGAAGCGTATAGGGAGTAGGTACCTTGACCCGGTAACTCCTACCACAGTTTTAAGCCGATCCTTTTGAAACTTTACAGGTGCTTTAAGGATGGTCTGAAGATATGCATGTGGTTTTTTCAGAATCTTGAAATTATTTTTTATCACTGGTTTCCTGCTTCAATACTTTAGGTAATTGATACAGGACCAATGGTCCTCTGGTTAACTTTACCATTTTTAACACCTCAAATAAAAATAAGGCAGGGAACATAAATTCCCCATGGAATTTGCTTGTTTTCTTTGAAGTTGTATTTATTCCTTTTGAAATTGAGTATGTTTCTGTCAGTATGGTAGACTGCTTGACCTGATCACACATTCTCAAATGTGGCTGATATGCCCAGACAATATGGCAGGATTACATAATACATGTATGTAACTGTGTTAGTGTGTGTTTGTTGAGTGGGGTAGGGGGGGTGTAGTTATATTATTTCACATTGTCCATCTGTTACATTTTGGTCTTTGCAGGGGTATCTAATAAATCTAATAAGCACTGTTTATTGACAATCGCTAATCTAGAAATTTCATATTGGTCTAGTTACAGGTCCGAAGGACAAGGGCCAGTACAGAAGATCAAAGACTTGAAACAGGGGCAATGGGACACTCCTTGATTAATTACAATTTCATTAATTAATTTCTTTAGATCTAATGTCTTCCATTTTAACACAAACTTGGCCAATACAGAGAAATACAGCTGGAACTTGGCCAGTATTGATAATTTCATTTCCATTTGTATGGAATGAACGTAATCATTATTGGCGGCATTGTATAGGCCAATTTCCACCTGTATTGGTCAAGTTTCTCCATTTGTGTTTCATATAATGTCGACCGTTTTCGTTATGTATGTACTACATTACTTATAGGTAATTAAATATGTGTTCTAAAGTGGCCTTATAATAAATGCAAAGGTCCTGCATAGCTCCAGATAAAAGGGTATCCATGTAATAGTTTCCCTATTTCTCCACGAAAACATTTGCGTTATCATTTTTCTAGAAGAACCTATCAAATGTTGAGGGTACTCATTAGAAATGCCTCATTGAGGCATTTCTAATGAGTACCCACAACATGTTTTCGTGGAGAAATAAGAAATACATGTACATAGAAAAAGTGCATTATCTGAAGCTATGGTATTGTATGTTTCAGGCCAAGCAGCCAATTTATCCTAGTCCGACACGTGTAGAGGTACAGATGAAGGCACTGGAAACAGCATACCAATCCCAGACCAAAAGAATGACTGCGTTGGAAGATACTATCCAGAAACTATTAACAGAATTTCTTGTGCAGCTGCGAGAAAGCCGAGAGGAAAATAAATTCCTTAGAGTAAGTTAATGGCTATCACAGAACTCAGGTTTTTGCATACTGTATTAACCCTTTCATCCCTGAGTTTCTGAAGTGGACTCTTCCATTTTCAGCTCACCTGAGCCGAAGGCTCAAGGTGAGCTATTGTGATCACCCACCGTCCGTCGTCCTCGTCGTCCCTCTGTCCGTCCGTCCGTCCGTTCACAATCTTTAAACAACATCTCCTCCTAAACCACTGATTGGAATTTGACCAAACTTCACAGGAATGATCCTTGGTTGGTCCTCTTTCAAAGTTGTTCAATGGTTCTGGTCCATTGCATATCTAGGTCACAGGAGCTAAAAATAGATTTTTTAACTAAAAACTTAAAAAATCTTCTTGTCCGAAACCACTGGAGCGATTTCAGTATAATTTTGCAAAAATGTTCCTTTGGTGATCCTCTACCAGGATTTTTATTTGGATTCGTCAAAAAACATGGCCGCCAGGGGGCGGGGCTTATTTTCCCTATATATCTATATAGAAAACTTTAAAAATCTTCTTGTCCGAAACCACTGGACCGATTTCAATATAATTTTGCAAAAATGTTCCTTTGGTGATCCTCTACCAAGATTGTTCAAGCCATTTGGATTCGTCAAACAACATGGCCGCCAGGGGGCGGGGCTTAATTTCCCTATATATCTATATAGAAAACTTTAAAAATGTTCTTGGCAGAAACCACTGGACCGATTTCCATATAATGTTGCAGAAATGTTCCTTTTGTGATCCTCTACCAAGAATATTCGAGCCATTTGGATTCGTCAAAAAACATGGCCGTCAGGGGGCAGGGCTTATTTTCCCTATATATCTATATAGAAAAAAGTAAAAATCTTTTGTCCAAAACCACTGGACCGATTTCCATATAATTTTGCAGAAATGTTCCTATGGTGATCCTCTACCAAGGTTGTTCAAGCCATTTGGATTCGTCAAAAACATGGCCGCCAGGGGGCAGGGCTTATTTTCCTTATATATCTATATAGAAAATTTTAAAAATCTTCTTGTCTAAAACCACTGGACCGATTTCAATATAATTTTGCAAAAATATTCCTTTGGTGATCTTCTACCAAGATTGTTCAAGCCATTTGGATTTGTCAAAAAACATGGCCGCCAGGGGGTGGGGCTTATTTTCCCTATATATCCATATAGAAAACTTTAAAAATCTTCTTGTCAGAAACCACTGGACCGATTTCCATATAATTTTGCAGAAATGTTCCTCTGGTAATCCTCTACCAAGATTGTTTGAGCCATTTGGATTCGTCAAAAAACATGGCCGCCAGGGGGCGGGGCTTATTTTCCCCTATATTTCTATATAGAAAAATGTAAAAATCTTCTTGTCCGAAACCACTGGACTGATTTCCATATAATTTTGCAGAAATGTTTCTTTGGTGATCCTCTACCAAGATTGTTCAAGCCATTTGGATTCGTCAAAAAACATGGCCGCCAGGGGGGCAGGGCTTATTTTCCCTATAAACGTATCTATATAGAAAACTTCAAAAATCTTCTTGTCAGAAACCAATGGACCGATTTCAATATAACTTGGACGGTATGTGTCTTTGGTCACCCTCTACCAAAGTTGTTCAAGCTGTCATGATCCGTCAAAAAATATGGCTGCAAGGGGGCCGGGCTTATTTTCCCTATATATCTATATAGAAAACTTGAAAAAAAATCTTCTTGTCAGAAACCACTGGACCGATTTCAGTATAGCTTGGCAGAAATGTTTCCTTGGTGACCCTTTACCAAGATTGTTCAGGCCGTCATGATTTGTCAAAATCATGGCTGCTAGAGGGCGGGGCTTATTTTCCCTGTATATCTATATAGAAAACTTGAAAAAAACTTCTTGTCAGAAACCACTGGACTGATTTCAATATAACTTGGCAGACATGTTTCCTTGATGACCCTTCCTTGGTGACCCTTTACTAAGATTGTTCAAGTAATCGAGTAGTATAGGATGTCATACTACTTAATCGTGATTTGTCAAAAAACATGGCGGCTAGCGGGTGGGGCTTATTTTCCCTATATATCTAAGGTGTACCTAAGGAAGACTCAGTCCATTCTACATATCCATTACGAAAACGCGCCTATTCAAATATATTGAAAATTTCACCATTAAAAACTGAAAGTTTTCAGATAAAAATTCTGATATTTTTCATATTTCTGCTGAAAACATAGATTGTACACACCTGTTAGAACCGCCTTGATGGTTAGAACTGCCTCACCAAGGCAGTTCTAACAAGTTCCAACAATCTATGTTTTTGAGTAGAAATAAGAAAAATAATGTATACCCTTGTAAACCCCAACGTTACTATATAAAAGTGGGGTTTAAGGGGGTCAAATTATATAGGTATGTTTTCGTGATGCATGAACTCAGATTTGTTTCACTGTTCATCTGAACCTAGGATCCTTGTAATACACAGGATGTCCAGGTAAGATGCTGATTTATAGATGTTCAGGCTGATCTGAATCTTTGCTGGGTACACATGGGCCACGCCAGGCAAAAATGTGTCATCAAGCATATGCGGACAGTGAAGCCCCAGATCAGCCGCCTTGTCCTCAAAAAGGCACCTTTAAGCTCACCTGAGCTATGCTCAGGATGAGCTATAGTGATCACTTTTCATCCGCTGTCCGTCTTTTAGTCCGTTAACATTTTCAAACGACTTTTCGTCTGAAGCCCCTGAGCCAATTTTGCTTAAATTTCATATGGAGCCTCCTTAGGTTGGGGGAACAAAAGATTGCTAAAATGGTTGTGGTCTGTTGACCAAGATGGCCGCCATGGTAAAAACTTCGAAAGTCTTCTTCTCCAGAACCAAGGATGCCTTGTGGCTGAATCTTTGCACAAATCATCGGGAACGGGAGGTCTACCAAAGGTGCTAAAATAATGGTCCTTCATTGACATGACCTTTTTACGGTGAGATCAGGCTTGCTTCCCTATGCATTTGTATGGGAAAAATGTTGAGAATTTCAAACGACTTCTCCTCTGGAGCCAATGTTGCTCAAATTTCATTTGGAGCCTCCCTGGGACAGGGAAATGAAAGATTGCTAAAATAGTTGCCATCCATTGACCAAGATGGCCACCATGCCCATGGGGGTGGTCGGGTGGTGCGAAGGTGTCGTGTATCTTATGTCACCGGGGCGTCCAACTGATATTGGCTTACAGTTGGGCAAGGCCTGCTATCCTTGTAGCAAGTAAGGGTAGAGGGGGAATGTTTTTATTTCTTCTGTTTCTTCACTTTCATTCCTGTCCCTGTTTCTTCCCTGTTCCTCTCTTTCATCTCTTCGACTATATCTTCTATCACTCTTCTCCCTTTCTCTGGGAGATGACACAAAATGACCCACAAGGGTTGACGTGTCGTTAAACCCAACACAACCACCATGCCCATATATGGTAAAAACCTTTTAAAATCTTCTTCTGCACAACAAAGGATGCCTTCAGGCTGAATCCTTGCACAAATCATTGGGGACGGGAGGTCTACCAAAGTTGCTAAAATTATGGTCGTACATTGTCCTTTGACCTTTTTACGGCGAGGTCAAGTTTGCTTCTGTATGCATTTGAATGGGCCCCACACATTTGTATGGAAAATGTTTAATAATTTCAAATGACTTCTCCTCTGAAGCCTCTGGGCCAATGTTTCTCAAATTTCATGTGGAGCCTCCTTGGGGCAGGAGAATGAAAGATTGCTAAAATGGTCATGGTCCATTGACCAAATTGGCTGCCATGCCCATATATGGTAAAAACCTAAACAAATCTTCTCCAGAACAAAATAAGCCCAGGTCCCTAATCTTTGCACAAATTATGGGGGACAGGAGATCTACCAAAATTGCTAAAATGATAGTCCTATGGTGACGTTTGACCTTTTTACGACAAAGTCAAATTTGCTTTCCCATGCATTTGTATGGGCCATATACATTATGTTGAGAATTCATATTTTGGACATTTCCTCTATAATCCAGTTGAATTGAAACTTGATGATGAGCATTAGGGTGCCTAGTAGACACAAAATAGCCAAATGAGCCGATAGAAAATCCAAGATGGCCACCACAGCCGCCATCTTGATAATCAGTTTTCGACCTCTCTTCTAAACTTTTGGTCGCTTTGAGCCAAAACTTGCTCTGTAGCAACAGGATCAAAACAAGCTAAAATTTTGTTGATCGGAATTCTAAGATGGCCGCACTGGTTCCACTCCATTGAACAAGATGGCCGCCAGAGCTACAAATAGAAACATCTAGTCCTTGACTAATGGCCCGATTTCAAAATATTTTCACAGAAGTTTTCCTACAATGACTCTCTACCGAAATTGCTAAACTGGTTCCACTTGGCTGAACAAAATGGCAGCCAGAGCTAAAAATAGAAAAACCTTTAAAAGACATCTCCTCCATGGCCAGTGGCCTGATTTCAAAATAATTTCACAGAAGTGTTTCTCTTATGGTGCTTTACCAAAATTGCTAAAATAGTTCCACTCAGCTGAAAAAAATTGTCCCAGAGCTAAAAATTGAAAAAAAAACAACATTAAACAACATCTCCTCCTTGGCCAGTGGACTTATTTCAAAATGATTTCACAGAAATGTTCCTCTTATCTCCCTTTTTTTGACTAGATATGGCCCTTGGAAACTTTCAGCATTTTAACCTTTTAAGCAAGATATCTTTAAAACTGTTTAAGCCATTGCCTTGAAACTTAACAGGCTGATAGGGAATGATGAGTAAATGACCTGAATAACTTACAAGTTAACACAGGTGAGCGTAATGGCCCATGGGCCTCTTATTTACATGGTGTGGCACATGTAACATGAGGCACATTTTCACATATTTAAGTTTTACTATATTTCAGGAGCAGTTGCAACTGGCCTCTCTCCAGGGTGCTTCTATGTCATTGCCTCGTACACCAATGCCACCATTTCCTGGGACTCCACAGAACCGAGGATCTTTAGTGAATCAACTGAACCAGCCATACCAAAGTTCAGGACAATATTCCTTCACAGGACAGGCAGCACCTGTGCCCAGTCACATGTCACAGTTTGGATATGCTATTGGCAGCCCAGCTCGTCCTGGATCTGGTTTTGAGCAAGCTGAACTTGAAGATGATTACAATAATGTAGATGGGGAATACTATGATCCGGAGGAACATGGACAGTTCTTTGTACCAGATTCTAGTCTTGTACAAGACTGGCCATTTGGGCACAAATCTGGTCTGGAAGGGAAGTCAACAATTACTTACGCCCCACAAATGCCTCAGCCACGCGGAATAGGTCAGACAGATCCTGGAATGTTTGCAAGTGCATTACGAGGCCAATCTATTCAGTATGGATCATACGGCCAACAGCAGCCAGCACCTCCAGCTAGACCTGCAATGCCAGGACCAGGATTCTTTGCACAGACCCAACAGCCCTGTCAACCAGTAACAGTGCAAGGTCCGAGCCAACAGCTAGGTATGATGGGACTTCCTGGTCAGCCAACAGCCATGTCCCCAAGGCCTACTCAGGCTGCTGTTAGTAAACCTCCTGTTACCTCCATTATGCCACCAAATGCTGTTGCCAGTCCATCCATGACAGCCAAGCCTAGACTGATACCAGAATCTGTTGGAGTGCCATCACCTAAACCAGGTGAAAAACCTGCAGCACAATCAACCACACTGTCACAACAGCAGGCAACTCAAGGTATTTTCACCAAACCGACAAGCCAGATCCAGGTACCAGCCACACAAAGTCCTGCAACATCTTCATCTGTGCTTGCCAGCCTACTGACAGATCCTAAGACTGCAAGTCCATCGGTATCCTATAGTCCAGGATCAGCATCATCAGCTTTGAGTACCCTTGCAGCCAGACACCAGCAGGAAACTTCACAGAGTGAAACAAGTATTCCTGCATCTACAGCTGCCCAAAACACCCCGCAGAAGACAATATTTAGTGGATTCGTTTTCACTTCAACACCTAAAATCACAGGCCCCAAGGCCGAGGAGAAACCAAAAGAGCCAGTTACAACAGCTTCTGACTTGAAGCCATTCAGTGGTTTCTCCTTTACCCTTCCACCAAAAACGACTGCTGTTACTTCAGTCTCAAAGACAGAGCCAACACCTGTTTCAAAGCAGGCTGTAGCTACAACAACTACATCTCCTTTTGTGATGGGACAAAATACAATCTCTTCCACCTTTGGATCAGTAGCTGCTGCTGGTGGATCAGCTAATGCATTTCAAGCATCTGGTGATTTTAAGGGATTTCAAGGGGCAGGTCAAGCAGTATTTGGAAAGACCCCATCCCCTAAAAAAGGTGACAAGTCCTTGGATGATGAACATGTCGATGAGTATGAGCCTGAAGTTGATTTTAAACCTATTGTTCCATTACCTGCTCTTGTTAGTGTTAAAACAGGTGAAGAGGATGAAGAAAAACTTTTCAGTGAAAGAACAAAGCTGTTTCGCTTTGACACAGATGCTCAGCAGTGGAAAGAGAGGGGCATTGGAGAGCTTAAAATTTTAAAACACAAGGTCACCAATAAAGTGAGAATATTGATGAGGAGAGAACAAGTTCTCAAAGTTTGCGCTAACCATACAATCAAACCAGACATGAAATTGTCACCTATGAGCTCCTCAGACAAGGCATGGTGCTGGACTGCCATGGATTATGCTGATGGAGAAATGAAACATGAAAAGTTAGCTGCAAGGTTTAAGTCTGCTGAAGTAGCTGCAAAATTCAAAGAAGTATTTGAACAGTGCCAGACAGACATTTCTGCTTCTGAAGGACAAACAATTGTAGCAGCAAGTAAACCAAAGGAGGAAATAAAATCTGAGAAAGGTGACCTGTCAGCTTTGTTCAAACAGAAGGTTGGCAGTTGGAATTGTGATGGCTGTTTGATTACAAACACTGCTGAGATACTGAAATGCCCTTGTTGTGGAACATTAAAGCCTGGAGTCAAAGCAGAGGATGTGAAGGAAGAACCAGCTTCATCAGTATTTGCTAAAGTTGGTGCTCCAAGCTCAAGTTCTGGATTCAAATTTGGTGGTACATCTTCTGCAACAAGTTCCAGTCAACCTGGTTCAGGATTTGTCTTTGGAGGACAGACTTCATCAGGTACTTCAGCTGGAACTCAGTCTTCCGGTTTTAAGTTTGATATCCAGTCCAGTTCAGCTATCTCTAGTACCACTGGCAATCAGCCAACTGAAGGTGGATTTAAGATTGTTACACAGGCTGCTGCAGATTCGACTTCAGTTAAAACAGCTGGATTTAAATTTGTAGTTCAGCCTAGTGAGGAAACAGAATCGAAAGAAGGCTTGACAAGCAAATTTGGAAACAAACCAGCTGATAGTTCGGGAGTAGCTGCAAGTGCAGGTTTCGCATTTGATAAAGATTCTACAAAGTATTCATTTGAAAGTGATTCAAAATCAGATGCCAAAGAATCTGATGTTGATAAAACAGATGCTTCAAAGACATGTCAGACAAAGCCAAATTTATTGGCACATTTGCTTGACAGTGAATCTGACATGTGGAAATGTGACAAGTGTCTCGTTAACAATGATGAAAAGGAACTTAAGTGTGTCTGTTGTTCTGAGCCCAAGCCTGGAAGTGAAGTTCTCACCTCTCAAGGCCCAGCTGCTTCAACCCTGGCCAAATTTGGATCAGGTTTTAATATAAACCAACCTACTGGTAGTAGTTTCAGTTTTGGTAGTTCACAAGTGTCTGGTGCCTCAAAAGAGGCGTCTTCAGCGTCATCTGGCTTCACTTTTGGAGATTCAACAAAGAAAACCGATGGATTTACCTTCGGAACACCAGCAAAAGTGGAGGGTTTTAAGTTTGATCCAGTTGCTGCAAAGGAGAAATCAAGCTCTGTAACTAGTGAAGGTTTTAATTTTTCTATGAGTATGACACCAACCATGCCTCATTCAGGAAGAAGTCCATTGAAATCACCTGGTGTAACATCACCAAAATCACCAGCTGCTAATGATGATGGATACTACATTACACATGAAGGTGATGATTCACATATATATTTTGAACCAGTCATTCCCCTACCTGAGAAAGTGGAAGTGAAAACAGGTGAAGAGGATGAAGAAGTTATCTTTTCACACAGAGCAAAACTTTTCAGATTTGTGAATGGAGAATGGAAAGAAAGAGGTCTTGGTGATATAAAAGTGCTTTTCAATAAGAATGAAGGGAAAGCTAGAATATTAATGAGACGTGAGCAAATCTTTAAGATATGCTGTAATCATTATGTATCAAAAGAATTGAACTTGAAAATAATGCCAAATTCTAAAGATCGCGCTCTGGTATGGTATGCTATTGACTTTGCAGATGGTGAACAAAAAGCTGAAAACTTTTCCATTCGTTTTAAAACAGCTGAGGTTGCCACAGACTTCCAAGCAGCAGTAGATGATGCCAAAGCAAGACTATTTGGGGGAAAGTCTGAGACAGTGAAAGAAACAACAGACACACAAACAGATTCTACCACAGAGGTTGAGACTGTAGGTGCAGTGCTGACAGATGATGTAATTTTCCTAAAGGAAGAAACTGCATCACCAGAAGAGATTCAGAAAGCAAGAGAATATTTATTACCAGATAATTTCTACATGTACTTGCGTAAGCTACCTTGTCCTGGTTGTATTGGGTGTGATAGTGACTCATTTAGTATGGACCAGAAGGTAAAACAAGAACCAGTAGATCAATATTCTGAAGATTATGAAGATGAGGAAGATGAAGATGAATTGGATGAAGAAGATGAAGTTGATGATGATGATGATTATGAAACTGAGGAAGAATATGAAGATGAAAGTGGTATGTTATTTTGAACAATAAGTGCCAAGATATCTGTCATGAATAGGGGTTTCAGTCAAAATCATTAACAGACTGGCAAACAGTGTAGATCCTGATGAGACAGCATCTAAGTAACAAGCTATCTCATCTCGATCTACACTATTTGCGAAGGCATCTGTATTCGTCTGCATGGGATGAAAGGGTTAAGGTCCTGATCAGATGGCAATTTTAATGTGTCTGATCCCAGTCTGCACAGTTTGCAAAGTCCCTATAAGGGAAGCTAGGCATGGTTTAATATTTGATATGGTAAAGTAACATTTCGCTATATGACTACTCTCTTTTTGACATCTTTCAGAAAGTTTTTTTTGCATGGTGCTCTACGCAGAAGTAAATTTGCTAACTTTTGTCATGATCTAATGCAAAACCTTTGGTCTTAACTACCTATGCACATAAAGTTCATGTCCATTGGTGTTAAAACAATTGCATGGTTTAATTTTCTTCTCTAGTTAAAATGGCTGTAATTATGCAAAAATCATCCGCGTAGCTGGATTGAAAGCAGATTTTTAACAAGTTCTTCTTGTTCAAACTTTCTGAAGATTTCACAATAATTTTGTGAAACATGAATAATTAAAAATCTTTAGAGAAATGTAAAACATTTCTCAAATAAAAAATAATTCACTTTACTATAGAAAATGCATAGACCATTTTTTAATCCCCTGCCACGAAGCGAATGGGGGATTATAGAAATGGCCTTTGTCTGTCGGTCTGTCCTTCCGTAACACTTTCTTGTCAGCTCCATATCTCCCGAACCCTTTGAAAGATTTTCATTAAACTTTGGTCAATGTTTGCCTCAGTGAGTCTATGTGCAGAACCCATAAGTCAACCATGCCAACTCAAGGTCACAGGTCAAGGTCATAGATTTGAGCCTTGAATTTTGTGTCCGCTCCATATTTCCTATACCCCTGGAAGGATTCTCTTTAAACTTTGGTCATATGTTTACCTCAGTGAGACGATGTGCAGAACTCATAATTCAACCATGCTGACACAAGGTCAAGGTCACAATTCAAGGTCACAAGCTTGAGCCTTGAAACTTTTGTCCGCTCTGTATCTCCTATACCAGTGGAAGGATTTTCTTTAAACTTTGGTCAAATGTTCACCTTAGTGAGACGATGTGCAGAATCAGTAACTCAACCATGTAGACTTAAGGTCAAGGTCACAGTTCAAGGTCATGTGTTTGAGCCTTAGATTGATTTCGTATCTGCTGTGTATCTCCTTTTCCCCTGGGAGGATTTCTCTAAACTTTGGTCAAATGTTCACCTGTGGGACGATGTGCAGAACCCATAACCAGCCATGGAGACTCAAGGACAAGGTCACAGTTCAAGGTCGCGAGTTTGAGCCCTGAATTTCGTGTCCACTTGATATCTCCTTTACCCCTGGAAGGATTTTCTTCTAATTTTGATCAAATGTTTGCCTCAGTGAAATGATGTGCAGAGCCCATAGCTCAACCATGCAGACTCACAAGGTCACAGTTCAAGGTCACGGGTTTGAGCCTTGAATTTTGTGTCCGCTCTGTATCTCCTTTACCCCTGGGAGGATTTTCTCAAAACTTTGGTCAAATGTTCACCTCAGTGGGACAATGTGCAGAACCCATAACTCAGCCCTGCGGACTTAAGGTCAAGGTCACAGTTGAAGGTCATGAGTTTGAGCCTTGAATTTGGTGTCGGCTGCATATCTCCTTTACCCCTGGAAGGATTTTCTTTAAATGTTGGTCAAATGTTTGCCTCATTGAGATGATGTCCAGAACCATAGCTAAGCTGACTCAAGGTCAAGGTCACAATTGAAGGTCACCAGTTTGAACCTTGAATGTTGAGACCGCTCCATTGCCATTCAGACTGCCTTGTTAAATTTGGGTCAAATGTTCGCCTTAGTGAGATGATGTGTAGAACCTATAACTCAGCGATGCAGACTCAAGGTCAAGGTCACAATTGACGGTCATCCATCTCTTTCTTGATCACTCCATATCTCCTGAATCCTTTGAAAGATTTTCATGAAACTTTGGTCAAATGTTTGCCATAGTGAGGAGATGTGCAGAATCCATAACTCTAGCATGCTGACTCAAGGTCAAGGTCACAGTTAAAGGTCACAAGTTTGAGCTTTGAATTTCATGTTCACTCCATATCTCCTGAACCCTTTGAAAGATATTTATTAAATTTGGGTCAGATGTTCGCCTTAGTGAGATGATGTGTAGAACTCATAACTCAACAATGCAGACTCAAGGGCAAGGTCACAATTGTAGGCCACCTGTTTGAGCCATGAATTTTGAGGCCACTCCATTGTCATAGCTTCAGACTGCCTTGTGGCCGTATATTTAATTTCATGGTAAATATTTGCAAACAAAGCACAGATTTCTGATAAAATACTTTCAGTTAGAACAAAACAAATTCATTAAAAATAAATACCAAGCAAACAATACTTTCCAAATGATGCCGAAAGGACAGTAACTGTTATGGAAATTGATCATGAAATAATTTCTGTGGTCATTGTCCCCTTCTGTTGATATAAACATAGCTCCAAATAAGGCAAAAAGTTATTGATATTTTTCTTATTTCTCCACATTAACATATGTTGTGGTATTCATTAGAAGCGCCTTAGCAAGGCACTTCTAATGAGTACCCACAACATATGTTTTCATGGAGAAATAAGAAAAGTATTATCTGGATACCCACTTTTATTTGGAGCTGTGTTCGAGTAAAGCACTTGAAAATTACTGACAAAAGTTTGTGCATGAAGTACTGGTTAACCGCTCAGAGGGCTAACCTGTCCAGGAAGCTAAGTTCTGCTTATGGATGGTCAGGTCGTTTTTCCCCATATTCTCCGGTTTTCACCCACCTTTGATGAAAGAGCTGCTGGGTATAAGTGAAATATTCTTGAAAGGGCCGTAAAACCGAAATAAAAAAAAAAACCTGTCCAGGAAAAGTGTGAGTAGGTAAACTGCGCAGCTCTGCAGCTAGTCTCCAAAACTAACAAAAGTCTTGAACTAGTTATACAGAATAAATTGTTTGAAATATACCATATTTATCCTTAGTATTTGAACAGATAGGGCTGATGAAATGGTATAGACATGCATCATATGCCATAGAACATGGTATCTGGTCAGGGTCTATACTGCCACTCATCCAGCAGTTTTTAGGCACACCTGCAGATTCTGAAAGGATTTGTTCAAAGTTTAACCCTTAAAACGCCAAGAAAACCTGCATCTGAAAATGTCGTTTGTTTATGTCGTCTGCTGAATATTCTTGCAAACTTTTCAAACCTATTTTATGCATACAGACAAACAGTGTGGACCCAGATCAGACTGCTCCTAAAGGAGCAGTCTGATCTGGGTCCACACTGTTTGCAGAAATGACTTTTAAATTCATAAACAGATGACAAAGCAGGCGACAATTGTTGTGATTGGAAGTTTAAGGGTTAATGTAAGTATGTCAACTCTTGTCCTGCTGAATGTGGATATGCCCTGCCTTTGTAAACAGTGTAGGTCCAGATCAGAAGATCTAAAGAAGCCGACTGGTCTGTTCTGCACTGTTGTCATTTAGTATGTAAATTTTTATCAACAACCTAGATCAAGCAATCTGGTTGGCTGACAATTAAAAGTGGGCATGGCATCTTAATTTTTTCAGCATGACAAGGTTAAATGAGTTTACCAGAAAACTGGTAATTAAATGAAACACCTGTCATTTATGAAGATAAACGTGAATATCCTTTTTGTTGTATGCATACTGTAAATATACAGACTGTGATATTCTGATATTTTTAGCGCACCTGAGCTAGTAGGCTCATAGGTGAGCTTTTAGTTTAGACAGGCTCTGTCGTCTGTCCACTTGTTGTCCACACTCTTCAAATGTCTTCTCCTCAGAAACCACTGGGCCAATCAAAGCCAGATTTTATATGGAGCCTCAATGGGCCGGGAAAACAAATATTTATTCGCCGCATCTGGCTCACATGACTAAGATGGGCGCCCTGCCCATATATGGTAAAAACCGTTTAAAACTCTTCACTATAAGGAAAGGGCCAATGGCCCTGGGGCTTGGTATGCATTGGAGACATTAGCCTAATAAAGTTTTCAAAATGATGACCTTGGGTTAATCTTGACCTTTTTTTACAGAAAGGTCATATTTATATCCTGCCACACGATATGGTTTCAAGTTGGACGTCTGTCTGTCTGTCCATACATACCCACATGACATCCCAGGATTAGCATTTCTGTAGAATTTTACATTATGAGGTTGATTTCTATTCCATCATTGTGGGGTTAAAAAATTGGTGTTGTGGGGTTAAAAAGATCAAAGAAAGATCAAAGGGATAACCTTATAATGTCCGTCTCGTAAGTACATCCGTCTGTCCATCAGTCGTACGTCCGTCCATCCGTATTTCATTTCCTGATGATACTTGAGTAAACATCAATGGATTTTCACCAAACTTGGTATGTGCATTGATATTGTGGATATCTGGTTTGGGATTGCTAAAGGGCAAATTTCGTCAAATTTTGACAGTTATCTGCCAGAAACACGCCCATATTTTTTGTTTATGGACGATAATGTGTAAATGTCAAGGAATTTTAACCAAACCTGGTACATGAATTGGTATTAAGGATATCTGGTTTGGGATTGATAATGGGCAAATTTCGTCATTGTTTGACAGAGCTATCTGCCTGCGATGGGGTATTATAGTTTAAAGTTTGTTTTTTACATAGACTCCTAAAAACTTAAAAAATCTTCTTGTCTGAAACTAAAAGGCCCAGACCTTTGATATTTGGTATGTAGCTTTATACTGTGGACCTCTACCAAGATTCTTCAAATTATAGCCCTGGGGTCAAAAAAAGGCCCTACTCCTATGTTTTACATAGAC
Source organism: Anodontia alba (assembly GCA_964016985.1). Lineage (NCBI taxonomy): Eukaryota > Metazoa > Mollusca > Bivalvia > Lucinida > Lucinidae > Anodontia > Anodontia alba. The sequence goes on from OZ024821.1 coordinate 8,579,903, forward strand.
TCTTATAAGGAAAAACTTTAAAAATTTTCTTCTCTGAAACTAGAAGGCCCAAGCCTTTGATGTTTGGTATATAACTTCATCTAGTAGACCTTTATCAAGATTGTTCAAATTATAGCCCTGGGGTAAAAGAATTGGCCCCGCTCTGTTAGTTACCTGTTTTACAAAGACACAGATAGAGAAAAACTTTGAAAATTGTCAGAAATTAGAGGGCCCAGGACTTCAATATTTTGTATGTAGCTTCATCTAGTGGACCTCTACCAAGATAGTTCAAATTATAACAGTGGGTCAAAAATGGCCCCACCCCAAGGGTTGCTTTTTTTACAGTCCTGTTTAAGAAAAAAAAAACTTTAAAAATCTTCTTGTCTGAAAACTAGAAGGCCCAGACTTTTCATATTTGGTACGTAGTTCAGCTAGAGGGCCTTTACCAAGATTGTTCAAGTAATGACCCTGCGGTCAAACTTGCTATGTAGACTTGTATGGAAAAAACTTTAAAAGAAAAACTTCAAAAATCTCCTTGTGTGAAACTAAAGGCTTAGGCCTTTGACATTTGGCACTTGGTTTTATCCATGGACCTTTACCATGATTGTTCACATAATGGCCCTGGGGTAAAAGAATGGCCCCGCCCCAGGGGTCCCTTGTTTTACATACTCAGGTGGGGAAAAACTTTTAAAAATCTTATTGTGTGAAACTAAATGGCACAGGCCTTGATATAATTGGATGACATTGTTTCTCCTCGCTGCTAGGGAAGTGGGAGGACCTTGGTAATAATAGGATTCTGTAAGTCTCTTTGTCCATGATTCCATAACACTTGATGCCCTTGCTGTAACTTATTTGTACAGAATATATCATGAAACCACACACCTACTAAGCCTTATGAGACAATGTGTCGTGATCAAGAAGAACAACTCTTGCCCTTCTTGAGGCATCTGCCTTTACCAAAATATTGTGTGGTGGGAACTTTTAGCCACTTTGTGGCAACCTCTTAATGTGAATTGTCTCCCTAGCAGATGTGAAATGTATAGCTTTATTTTCTGTGGTGCAGTACAGTTTTGAGACTTGAAGGGATAAGAAGTGTTGGAATTGAGACCTAGTCATTAAATTTTGGATTTTCCAGATGATGTCCCATGTATTATGACCGGGCAGTCTTACCTGGCATATTTGCTCAGTCGAGGTAATCAGCCTTTAGCATGCTGAATTAAAATATTAGCAGATGACATATTTTCTGTTGTATAAGGAATCTGGTTACTTTTGTTATATTTCGGTCTATTTTTGAACAAAGGAAACAAATTTTGTGACTTCCTGTTGGCTAATTTTTGTGACTTCCAGCTGGCTCTACCTAACAACAAGCACATTCTAAAAAAAATGTTTATTCGAAAAGGAAAGAATTTGCTCCCTGTGGGAGCAAATTCTTTCCTTTTAGAATAAACACTTTTCCGAAGGGAGACAAAACAATTTTGATAGGGTTACCTCCCATGAAAGCGTATCCATTACCATTAAAGCATATCCATTCTCCTGAAATTAAGACATGGCAAATTCTTATTTCTGAATGGAATATCTCAATGGAATTCCTTACTTAATTTGTCATCTGCTAATTAAGTCTGGAGAGTGCTAAAGGTCCTCAAGCTGTAAATTGTGCACTAATTCATGCTTCACTGACATTCTTTGCTTTATCTAAGAAAATCTGAGAGTTGAGATTCAGTCAGTTTGTCAAGAATAATTTTCTAACCCTCATAATTGGACCGCCACATTCGAAAACATGTCTTCTGGCATATGGGGACAATGACGTCTGATCAGCGCCTTCAGTGTCCACTAACAGAATCATTGGATACTGCAGACTGTATGAATGGAGAGCAAAGGCCCAGATAATACTTTGCATATGTGCAGGATGATCTGAATCAGCACATTTTGTGCATGTTTGAAGGCACTTTATTAACACATCCTACTATTTGCATATTTTATGCTCCTACTTAAGTGCATGTCAGAATCTCCAGAAACAAGGCTCATCTTTTAGTTCTAGGTTTTGCGACTGGAGCAGGAATTTAATTTAACCCTCTCATCTCTTAGCTCTGAAGTGGACTCTTCCATCCTTGAATTTGGACTTGGCTACTAATGCAAGTAGAGGTTTCAGTTTAAAATAAAAAACAGAATGGCAAACAGTGTAGATCCAGATGTGACAACTCATTACATTACAAGCTGTCTCATCTGGATCTACACTGTTTGCATAGGTATTGTTTAGATCTACCAGACTAAAAGTGTCCATTTTCAAGATCAGTTAGTGAAATTATCATCCTCCAAAATCAGACTTCACCATTTTCTGATTTTCTGTGTTTTTATACCCAGCCACATGATAGACATGTGATGGGGTATTATGTTTTCCCAGCCAAATCTCTGTTCATCCGTCCACCTGTCGATCCATCAGTGATTGGGTTTCCCCTCTTTAACTTGAATAGTTTTTGATGAATTTCATTTAAATTTTGTGTACTCATGTATATAAGGGGTGAGTGGTTTGGGATTGTTAATGGGCAAATTTTGTCATTTTTTCTACAGAATTATCTGCCCGCCACATGTCTGTATCTTTGTTTCCGGATGGTAACGAGTAAATTTCAATGGATTTTCACCAAACTTTATATATGCATTGATATTGTGTAGATCTGGTTTTGTATTGCTAATGGGCAAATTTAGTTAATTTTTGACAGAGTTATCTGCCTGCCAGACACTAGTGGCGGGATATTATAATTTCACATTTTTATTTTTTTTATTTTTTTTCTATTTTGTTGTTTTTTGTCTTGACCTATCAGATCCAGTGGGATTCTGTACTGAACATGCAGACTCTACCTTAACTTCTAGTAATAAATGCATATACAGATGGTAGATGAATCAATTTAGGTAATCAAATCCTTCCTGCATGCCCACATTTGGCTCTAATCTCTTGAAGTGTTTTGTTTTTCATGGTCTAATGACTATCATTTTTTGCATCAGCCCTAGCATTTAGCTCCATTTCTGATTCACTGTATGATCCACAATCATCAGACCTCGTGTACATTGCCTACCTAATAGGGACACAAATACTGTAGTATCATTTAACCCTTGTCATAATGAATATATTAAGATCCCATGCCCACTTCTTATTTTCAGCCAATCAGATTTCTGGATCTGGATTGTTACTATAAACTTACATACCAAATGGCAAACAGTGTAGATCCAGATCAGTTGGCCTCTGAAGAAGCCAACTGATCTGGATCTACACTGTTTGCAAAGGCAGGGTATATCCGGGTTCAGCAAGACAAGGGTTAATGATCCTGGTCTGTATTTCTCAGTCTAATGACTATCATTTTTTTGCATCACCATTAGCATGTAGCCAGCCTTGGTGACTCGGTCGGATGCATGTCTGACTGGTGATCAGGCGGTTGCAGGTTTGATCTTAGTCAGGTCTGGCAACATTTCTTTGTGGAGATTGATCATGAAATATTTGCTCTTAATTGTTTCTCGAAAAGGAGATTTTGGCTTATATTATAATTCCTTTACTATTTACAATATCTGCTGGCTGAAACTGTGTTGCAGAATAAAGCTTGCATACCAGGGGTCATCCTAGAGCTTTCAAATAGGGAGAAGTTTTGCAACAATTTCAGGATTTCAGGGAGAAATTTTGGTCCAAATTTTGGATTTCCCTATACATTTTCATTTCCCTCTCAGCTCAAGATAAAGAGAAGTCAGCCAGCTTAGGGAGACTCCTAAATCACCCTCTAGGATGACCCCTGGCATACTGTGGCAAAGGAGCACAACTCTGGCTTTCCCATTACTAAGGTTATGCCATAGCTCCAGATAAGGCACTAGTTTTTCAACTGAAAAGTTCTGGGCCCAGTTGTTCAAAGCTTCATTAGCTTAACAAGCTCGTTAAGGGTCATTTCGTTAACTGTTTGAGTGGATTCAATATACAATATTCTGATATTTTTTGCTGAAAAAATGTGAGTAGCTTTTGCACTGCAAAAGCTACTCACATTTTTTCAGCAAAACATTTCAGCATATTTGCGTATCACTCAATTAAAATTTTAACGAATCGTTAACTAACGACATTGTTAGTTTTGAACAACTGGGCCTTGATGTTTTTCTTATTTCTCCTTGAAAACATAAATTGTAGGTACTAAATGGAAATGCCTCACCGAGGTGCTTATAATGAGCACCCACAACATATGTTTTCATGAAGGTGAAGCACTTCTAATGAGCACCAGAACATACGGTTTCGTAGAGAAATAAAAATAAAATGAAGATTTTTCCATCTTATCTGGAGCGATGGGCTATGTGCACCTCAGGTATTTCTGAAATGGGTCTTTGTTGCTCACTCTAATGGGCTATCATACTATGTCTGCAATGCTTTTATTGACTTAAATCTAAACATTCTTATCTTGCAGCAAAGTTAATATGCTTAACTCTTACCATGTTGGGTAAAAATTTCAGCTGATAATGATTTAAAATATTTTTCTTAGTTTTCCTCAATAACAGGTTTTGACATTCCATGCAAATTGTCTTCACTGAAATGTCAAAATCTGTTTTATGGGAAAAATAAGAAAAAATATCATCAATTTGTCATCTGCTGAATTTGTTCAGAGCATACTAAGTTTTAACCTTTAAAGCCCCAAGCAAAATTTGTAGCAGATGGCATTCTAAATTTATTTTTTTGTATTTTTCAGAGAAAACAAGTCTTGACATTTCATGTGAATTGCCTGCCAAGCAGACGATTCACATGAAATTTCAAGACTTGTTTTCTCTGAAAGATAGAAAAAAATAAATAAAAAAAAATTGTCATCTGCTGCAGTTGTGATTGGCACTTTAAGTTTTAAAAAAGTTATTTTTACTGTAACAGATACAACGAGAATAACCAATGCTTGAGTGTATCTACTGAAACTGTGACTTATACTCCTTTAACCATTGTGTTAATTTCTTTAGCCCTTAAAGTGCTAAGCAAAATTGTTGCAGACGACAGTCTAATTTTTATGCCCTCACCACAAGGTGGAGGAGGGCATATAGTTTTACCCTCGGTCATATGTGTGTCCGTACGTCCATTACACATTACAGTACTGTTCGTGTCTCTGAGACTCCTTCTACAGTTTTCAAGGTAATGGTTTGAAACTAGCACTGTAGTAAGGATTTAGATTGAGCATCTGCATAAAGGTCACAGAACTCTAATCAAATTCTTATTGTTAGAATGACATACCTTTGATTTACTTAGAAAATTTCTTATACACATAGCATAGTAGGGTTTGTGTCTCCGCAACTTCTACAGTTTTCAAGATAATGCTTTGAAACTTGCTGGTTTCAAATGATTATATTTAAAATTTGCAGCAAAGTAAGAATATATGCTGGGCATGTGCATAAAGGTCACAGAACTCTGATCAAAGTTTTATTACATACCCTTGATTTACTTAGAAAAGATAGCCTTATACATATGGCATAGTAGGGTTTTTGTCTCAGCAACTTCTACAGTTTTCATGATAATGATTTGAAACTTGCAGCAAAGTAAGAATATAGGCTGGGCATGTGCATAAAGGTCACAGAACTCTGATCAAATTTTTATTGCTAGAGTTTCATACCCTGGATTTACTTAGAAGTTTTGCCTCATACACATGGCATAGTAGGGTTCATGTCTCCGCAACTGCTACAGTTTTTAAGACAATGATTTGAAAGTTGCAGCAAAATAAGCATATAGGCAGGACATGATTGTGGTTTAAACAGTATTTATTGTTAATAAAGTTCAATACATACATACATGCACAAGAACAATTTTCAGAAGCCACAGGATCTGACGGTAAGTGGCTAAGCTTATATTAGTCATGTCCTGGCAGGGCATGTGCATGAAGGTCACAGAACTCTGATCAAATTTTTATTGCTACAGTTACATACCCTTGATTTACTTAGAAATGTTAATAAAATCACTCATATTTTGCTTTTTATTCAGAATAGAATAATAAATCTACAAAGCTAAACTGGCAGTAGCGAGGGCATTCATTCCCTTTAGGGATCTTCTAGATCTTAATATTTCAAGAGAAAATGAGAATGGCATTTCATAAAACATCAAGCCTTATTTTCTCTGAAAAATACGGGGGAGGGGGAGGGGGAAGTAGCAATCAATCAAAATGTTGTCTGTTACATTTGTGATTAGTGTGCCACTTTAATGCTTAACTTATATTGATTAGTAAATCCATTTGATATATAACAGAAAGAGGATTCTTATCACGTATTACGGCAACAAAAGTCTTATATAGGGTTTTGTTGCCCTCATACGGGTATTGTTCTGTGTTAGTAATTCATATTTTCTGCAGTATCCACTGACTCTATAAGTATGTAATGAATATCCTGATCAGACTGCATATCAGCAGGCTGAGCTGGTCCTTTGTTACCTACATGTGACATGAGGCTCTTTTCGAGTTGTGCATCACTTATTGTTTTGGCATGACACACACTTTTTTTAACCCATTGTAGACTGAATAGACTATCCCACACTATATACTGGAAGAGTCCAATTTCAATTTTAGGTATGTCTGGCTATGAGAGTTACATATTCCTAGAGAAAAATGGCTAAATTATTTGCAAACAGTGGAGACCCTGATCAGATGCGCATTCTGCGGCATCTGTTCTGGGTCTGCACTGTTTGCCAATTACCCTTTTACGGGTCTCCCGACTTATGCTATGGTCATGTGATCTTTGCGTATCTGCTAACAGTAAAACCTGTCTATCGATACACTGTGTATGTATTTCCCCATCCCCTTACATACATATATATATAAACTCCTTAAATCTTCTCTTGCTGAGCATGACATGCCCTGTCTTAGCAAACAGTGTAGATCCAGATCAGTTGGCTTCTGAAGAAGCCAACTGATCTGGATCTTCACTGTTTGTCATTAAATATGTGAATTTCTATCAAAAACCCGGATCAAGTAATCTGGTTGGCTGAAAATTAGAAGTGGGTGTGTTTAGGACAAGTATGGTAATGATTGGGACACCATAACTACTTACCTACTTACTATACTTGTTCTAAACTTTGATATAGTCCATTCTACCTCTTGATGTGTCTAAAATATTGCTGTTTGTATGGCAAACAGTGTAGACTGATCAGATTCCACATTCTGTGGCATCTGATCTGGGTCTACACTGCAAAGGCCTGTCTATCCCAATACTTAGGGCTATTATGGTACTTTTAGAGCAGTTGATCTACGTGTGCACTGTCTTATATTTGCCTTCCTTCTGATTGGAGGCTGATCTTAAAGAATTTGCTCCCTCTGGAAGCAAATTCTTTCCTCTAAGAATAGCCCATATTTTTGAAAGGCTACAGAAGAAATGAAGCAACTTCCTGTCTGTAAAAGTTGTCTCTCTTTGCACAATGACAGCAAATTCTCAGAGATATCCATTCACCTTCATGCTCTGCATGCTGGGTAAAAATTTTAGCAGTTGACATTTTTAGCTCACCTGTATGAAAGTACAGGAAGAACTATTGCACTACCCCTGGCATTGGTGTTGGCGTCTGCGTTAACAAAAATGTTACTAAATTTTTTACGTCAAAGTTTTTAAGACCTCATATTTTCTAAATCCTCTGATGGATTTAGTTTATATTTGGTATAATTGTAGACGTTGGTCCAAAATTTTATCGAGCCCTATCCACACGCCTGCTGATGACCTATAGGTCAAGGTCACGGACTTAAAAATTTTATGTTGAAGTTTTACGTCAAAGTTTTTAAGACCTCATATTTTCTAAATCTTCCGATGGATTTAGTTTATATTTGGTATAATTATAGATGTTGGTCCAAAATTTTATTGAGCCCTATCCACACCCCTGCTTATGACCTATAGGTCAAGGTCGCGGACTTGGAAATTTTATGTTAAATATTGCGTCAAAGTTTTTAAGATCTCTTAATTTCTAAATCCTTGTATGGATTTACTGTATATTTGGTATGATAAAAGATGTTGGTCCAAAAAAATTTTGGCACTACCCCCACCCCTGCTTATGACCTAGAGGTCAAGGTCGCAGACATAAATTTATGTTAAAGTTTTGTGTCAAAGTTTTTAAGATCTCTTAATTTCTAAATCCTTGCATGGAGTTACTTTATATTTGGCTTGATTATAGATATTGATCCAAAATTTTATTAGGCACCATTCCCACCCCTGCTTATGACCAAGAGGTCAAGGTCACAGGCTTAGAAATTTATGTTAAAGTTTTGCGTCTAAGTTTTTAAGATCTCTTAATTTCTAAATCCTTCATGGATTTACTTTTTATGTGGCATGATTATAGATATTACTCCAAAATTTTATTCAGCACTATCCCTGCCCTATAATAGATGTTGATCCAAAATTTTATTTGGCACTACCTCCACCCCTGGTTATGACCTAAAGGTCAAGGTCAAGGACTTAGAAATTTTATGTTAAAGTTTTACCTCAAAGTTCTTAAGATCTTTTATTTACTCAGCTACTTTTCAAATCATACTATTTATATTTGGTATACAGATAGCAGCTATGGAAGACGTTCATCCAAAATTATATCCAGTACCATGTCTTCCTCCCTTCCTCCAACACCCCACCACACACACACACACACACACATACACACACACACACACACACAAACTATGATCAGGGTTTTAAGTTCATAGTCTTAATTTTTTATTTAATTGATTATTTAATTCAGACGACCTATCCTGTCTGGCGTCAGGTCTTGTGAAATATTTTTCTTTATTTTCCCAGAAAACAGGATTTGACATTTCATGCAAATTGTCTCTATCCGAGTTTGCAAGAAAGGTCAAAGCCTATTTGTCTGTAAAAAAATATAAATATTTCAAAATGTTTACTGAAACTTTTCATGCTGAGCTGAGCATTAACCCTTCTCATGCTGAATAAATTAAGATGCCACACCCACTTCTAATTTCCAGCCAATCAGATTTCTTGATCTGGGTGTTTGATAAAAATTCACATATTTAATGACAAACAGTGCAGATCCAGATCAGTTGGCTTCTTCAGAAGCCAACTGATCTGGATCTACACTGTTTGCAAAGGCAGGGTATATCCAGGTTCAGCAGGACAAGGGTTAAAGCAAATACCTCTTGGAATGTATATACTGAACAGGAAAAACCTGGGCCGGCCTCAGTGGCTCAGTTGGATGCGCCGTCCGACTGGAGACCAGGAGGTCGCGGGTTCAACCCCCGCCGAGGTCGGCAACATTCTTTCGTGGAGATTGATCATGAAATATTTTCTACGGTCATTCTCTCCCTTCCGCTGATACAAGAAGGGCAGTTGTCAGTTTCTGGCAAAAGAATGTGCACAATACTGGTTAACCGCTTAGAGGACTAAGCCTGCCCAGTAAATGTGTGGTTAGGTAAACTGACCGCGCTCGACATGACCCCACTGGGTTGACTGGGCCGTAAAACCTCAACACAAACAAACAAACAGGAAAAACCTGATCAGCTTGCCTTATTTATAATACATGTATTCTGATATTCTGTGTATATATAGGTCCAGGAATTGAGGAGGTAATTGTCAAGGCAGACAAAGGCAAAGATCTTCAAACAGAAAGTAAGTGCTTATGTATTTGTAATTAACATTGTCAGCACGACCTTCATGGGTCTGTAAAACCTCAAACTCAAAAAACATCACAGGTCAAGGTAAGCTACTGAACATTGATATACACGGGAGCCTTTTTTTGTAACGTAGATCATTATAGCATAGTTTAAATTGTAACACTGTTTAAAAAAGACAGCAAAAATGTTGTATCATTGAAGCATTTGCTTAGCAGAGCTGTAATACTCCTGACTTTGGTTAACGAGGTCCTGGGTTTGAATCCGTCATGAGGCTAAATTCAGCTTATTCACCTTATATTATCATCCATTCATCATTTTGATATGACTTGAATTATATTGACTGAGATGTAAAATGCCAAATTTATTATCTCTGCTCTTTCATCTGTCTGTTTGCCTACCTACCTGCCTACGTACCTACCCCACCAACCCACCTGCCCACCCACCCACCTACATATCTCCCTACCTACATAGTACATACCCATCCACCCACCCACCTACCTACCTACCTTAGGTAGACAGATAAATAGCTATTACCTACAGACAGATTAATAGACCTAGAGACCTACTGACTGACCCAAACACCTACCCTACCCTACCCTGCCCTGCCCTAACACCCTACCCTGCCACCCTACCCTACCCTGCCCTGCCACCCTACCCTACCCTATGCCAACTTTCCCGATCCTACACTAATTTACCCTACCCTACCCTATTCCATCTCTAATGAGTAATGAATACCCACAACAGATGGTACTCTGTCGACATAAGAAAGATGTCAGTACTGTTTGGTTAAAAAAAAAAGCATCTTGTCTGAGCTGCTAACAAAATCATGGATACGTGTACATGTATCAGTGGAGAACTAAGGCCCGGATGAGACTTTGCACATGTGCAGGATGATGTGAAGCTGCACATGTTTGAAGACACTTTTTTGCTTGGCCCATAATGGTGTCTGATAATTATGATGTTGGATAATAGTTTTATATCCCGCACAGAATAGTGGTGGGGTGTTATGGTTTCACGTTGGTAGTCCGTGTCAGTCTTTATTTTCGTTTCCGGAATATAACTTGAGTAAATATCGATGGATTTCCACCAAACTTGGTATGCATATTGATATTGTGAAGGTCTTGTTTGGGATTGTTAATGTGCAATCGTCATCAGTTTTTGACAGAGTTACCTCGCATTACAAAAACACGCCTATTCAAATTTATTGAAAATTTCATCACCAAAAAAAATGAAAATTTTCAAATAAAAAATTCTGATATTTTTCACATTTTTGCTCAACACATAGATTGTGGGTACTGGCTATAACTGCCTCAGCAAGGTGGTTCTAACGAGTACCCACAATCTATGTTTTTGAGCAGAAATAAGAAAAATAATATATACCCCTGTAAACCCCAGTTTTACTATATAAAAATTGTGTTTAATAGGGTCAAAATTATATAGGTATGTTTTTGTGATGACAATAGTGGCGGAGTACTTACTGTATTGTCATTTTTCATTTTTTTTTATTTTACAGTTAAGAAGGAAGAAGTAGAGGCAGGAGAAGGCAAGGTGTTTGGTAGTGGAACCGTCAGTGGTGTCTCATTCTCTTCAGTTGCTTCTACTACAGATTCCAGTGCATTTGATACTAATAAAGGTGGGTGATTAGTGGGTGTCATCAGAGCTACAGATAATATGGAGTATCTACATAATTTTTTTCTTATTTCTCCACAAAACATGTTGTGGGCACTCATTAGAAATGCCTCAATGAGGCATTTCTAATGAGTACCCATAACATGTTTTTGTGAAGAAATAAATATCAGAACTTTTCAGTTGAAAAAAAGTACCTTATCTGGAGCTATGTGTCATTGTTCAAAATATTTGTCTTCAGTCTAATCCATTTGGTGAGCCTACAGTTATTTACTCCTGAGTTGGAAAGCAGATTTACAACGTACATGCATGCACATCCACACACTCACACACATGCTTTCACACATATACTCAAGCATACACACACACACACACACACATACACACACTAGCATGCACACTCGTGCACAAGCATGTTATGTATCTAGCTAAAAGAAGTGAATGCATGTGGTAGCAAAGAAAGCCCAGAAAAGCCTGCATGTCCATGTAGTCTCATCGGGCAGAGCCTTTGTTTGTTCAAAGGAAATGGGGATACTGTAAATTCTTACAGCAAAATGACAATGGAGGCTTCAATCAGAATTTACTCCTGCATACAACAATTTTGGCACTTCCTGTTCATATATGATTTAGACCTTTTTTAGCTTGAAGGGGCCTAATTTTTATGCCTCTGCCTGGGATGATGCCGGGGGCATATAGTTTTTCGGTTTTCCATACATGCGTACGACTGTACCTCCTTCTGTACGAATGTGAGTACGTACATACATACATACATGTGTGTACGTACATATGTACATGCATACATATGTACATACATACGTACATACATGATCCTGTTAGACGCAGGTTAAGGCATTTGTACCAGGTGGAATTTTGCAGTTTTATAGTCAGGTACCCCATAGCGGGGGCATCCATGTACTGTGGACACATTTCTAGTTTGCAACAGAATTTGCTAATTTTCAGCATTCTGTGAGTGTATCCATGTTTTTGTTTCTTCTTATGTGTATGTGTGTCTGTGTCTGTGATTTAATAGCTAGCTCTGATAATTTGTTGCAACTGCCTCAAGTCACTCCCTGACTACTGGAAAATATTTTTTCTAATGTTAAAAAATTAAAATATTTTCCGGTTGTGGGTGACAAATATGCATAGTAACATATTCACTCTGCAAAGTATTGATTTTTTTATTATTTCTCTGTAAAAACATATCTTGTGGGTACTCATTAGAAGCACCTCAATGAGCCGCTTCTAATGACAATAAATGTTTTCATTAAAATATTTAAGAAAAATAATAAACTGGATAACTCTCACATCTGGAGCTTTGTCCCAATGTCTGAATATTGAGGGTATTGATGGGAACCCATAATATTTTACAGAGAACAAGGAGCTCCAGATAAGTACTTTTTGGACGGGTTTTCTAAAAAAATCCATCCTTTAAAATAGCGATGTCCGGGCGGGTGGGTGGGCGTCGGGCAGGCATCGGACGTCGTCCCAGGTTAACCTTTTTAGCTCGCCTGAACAACGTTCAGGAAGAGCTATTGTACTACCCCCGGCGTCGGCGTTGGCGTTGGCGTCCACAAATGTTAAAGTTTTCGTTAAAGTTTTTAAGACCTCATTATTTCCTAACCTTATCACTGATTTGATTCATCTTTGGTATGATGATACATATTGGTCCAAAATTTTGCGCAGTACCATCCCCACCACTCTAGGTCATGTCAAGGTCAAGGTCACAGACTTAGAATTTTCATGTTAAAAGTTTTTGTCTAAGTTTTTGGGATCTCATTACTTCTACACTAAGTGATGGATTTTGTTCCTATTTGGTATGATGATAGACACTGGTCAACAGTTTTTATCAGCACCATCAGCACTCATGACCGTGACCTTGAGGTCGAAGTCACAGACAGAATTTAAATGTTAAAGTTTTTGTTAAAGTTTTTAAGACCTCATTATTTCCTAACCTTATCACCGATTTGATTCATCTTTGGTATGATGATACATATTGGTCCAAAATTTTGCGCAATACCATACCCACCACTCTAGGTCATGTCAAGGTCAAGGTCACAGACTTATAATTAAAATGTTAAAGCTTTTGTTTAAGTTTTTAAGACCTCATTATTTCCCAACCTTATCACCGATTTGATTCATCTTTGGTATTATGATACATAGTAGTCCAAAATTTTGCGCAGTACCATCCCCACCAACTTAGGTCAAGGTCAAGGTCACAGACTTAGAGTTTTCATGTTAAAATTTTACGTCAAAGTTTTTAGGATCTCATTACTACTAAACTAAATGATGGATTTAGTTCCTGTTTGGTATCATGATAGATACTGGTCAAAAGTTTTCATCAGCACCATCAGCACTCATGACCATGACCTTGAGGTCGAGGTCACAGACTTAGAATTTAAATGTTAAAGTTTTCGTTAAAGTTTTTAAGACTTCATTAAATCCTAACCTTATCACATATTTGATTCGTCTTTTGTATGATGATACATATTGGTCCAAATTTTTACGCAGTACCAATCCCCCACCACCCTAGATCTTGTCATGGTCAAGGTCACAGACTCAGAATTTTGATGTTAAAATTTTACGCCAAAGTTTTTTAGGATCTCAGTACTTCTAAAGTACATGATGGATTTAGTTCCTATTTGGTTTAAAGACAGATACTCCCCCCACCCCCCCCCCCCCCCCCCCACACACACACACACACCCACACCCAGGTCATGTCAAAATCAAGGTCACGGACTTAGAATTTTCCAGAAACAAAATGTGCAATATCAGGCGAGCTATCCTGTCTGGCGACAGGTCTTGTTCGAAGTTATATGATACCTTTATGCTTTAGTGGATTGCTTTCATATTTGGTAGGGATGAAGAGGAGGACCAGTAGGTGTTTCCCATGCAAGAGAGACAAATCTTACTTTCTTCATTATTTAAAAAAACCTGTCCATAATGCCATTAAGCGTTTTTCTTGTTGTTGTTTTTTTGTTTTGTTTTTTTTACACCTGAAAGTTATTCATATTCTTCTTAAATCTAGACAAAAACATACTTTGTGGGTACTCACTAGAAGTGCCATGATGAGGCACTTCTAATGAGTACTGACAACATATGTTTTCATGGAGGACTGAGAAAAATGTTTTAGAGATGTCTGGAAACTTCTTATCTGAAGCTTTATCCAGTATCTGAATGTTTATGGTATTGATGGTGTCTTATACTATTTTTACAGAGAACAAAGAAGTTAAGCCAGTTGGTAGCATGGTGTTTGGTAGTGGAGCTTCAAGTAATTTCTCATTCTCTTCTCTTGCTGCTACAGCAGATTCCGGTGCATTTAGTGATAGTAAAGGTGAGTGATTGGTGGATGTCATCAGAGCTCTAGATAAGAGTGGATACCAGATCCACATATTTTTCTTTTTTCTCCATAAAAAGCCGCTTCTAATGAGTTCCCACAACATGTTTTAGTGAAGAAATAAGAAGAAAGTCAGTACTTTTCACTTGAAAAAAAAAAAAAAAAAGCACCTTATCAGGAGCTGTGTGTCACAGTTGAAGAATCAGTTGACCCTCGTTATCTCGACCTCACTTATCTCGAATAACCGCTTATATCGAAGTGAAATTTTGGTCCCTGTTTTAACATGGAAATCTAAGAACAGGTAACAAATATCCACATTATTTTACATATATTTCTAAATTACATATTCATTTGTTAAATGTGGTTGTTCGATTTATTGTTTTCCTCACTTCCGTGACTCTGATATGTCGAGGTACAGATATCTCGTGTTTCAGAGAGTCCCTTGGAATTTGAGATAGCGAGAGTCGACTGTATTTTCTCTTAATCTAATCCATTTGATGGATAGGCTGTCTACAGTGATTTATTCCTTAGAAAGTAGATTAACAGTCCACACAGACACAGACACACACACACACACACACACACACACACATCTAGCTAAAAGAAGTCACAGTGCTTATGCTAGCAACAAAAGCCAAGAAAAGCCTGCATGTCTGTGCAGTCTCATCAGGCAGAACCTTGGTTGGAACTCCATCTGGGGGAAATCTGGATGTTTAATCTTACAGCAAAGTGACAATGGAGGCCTTGATCAGAATTTGCTCCTGCATACAATAATCTTGGCTCTTCAGGCCTGTTTTAGCTTGAAGGGACCTAAAGTTTGGCACCAGAATTTGCTAATTTTCAGCATTCTGTGAGTATAACCATGTTTTTGTTGGTGTTGACAGTTGTGCATGTGTATGTCTGAGGAGGGTGGGGGATGGGTGGAGTGGCGAGTGCAGCTCTAATAATTTGGTGTAACTGCCTCAAGTCGTGATAGTGCCTGAAAGCTGGAGGATGTTTTCTAATGTTAAGAATTAGAAATATATTTCAGTAGTGCTTAACAAATACTCATATTAACATATTCACCCTAAATGTTTGGACAGTCATACCTGAATAAGTAGAACCATAGCCACAAATAAGATGATTTTTATACCCAGCCATACAATAGTGGTGGGGTATCATATGGTTTCACTTTGGTCATCCGTCTGTCTGTCCAACTGTCATACTTCCGTCCGTCCGCATTTTTGTTTCCAGACGATAACTTGAGTAAATATTGATGGATTTTCGCCAGACTTGGTATGTGCATTGATATTGTGGAGATCAGGTTTGGGATTGCTAATGGGCAAATTTCGTCAGTTTTTGAGTTATCTGCCCAAAACATGCCCGTATTTCATTTCCAGACAATAACTTGAGTAAATGTCGATGGGTTTTCACCAAACTGGCAGATATTATGCTTGCGGTGCTTTTATTTACACCTGAAAAGTATTGATACTTTTCTTATTTCTTGGCATAAATATATGTTGTGGGTACTCATTAGAAGTGCCACCACAAGGCACTTCGAATGAGTACGGACAACATATGTTTATGCCAAGAAATAAGAAAAATGTTTAAGAAAGATCTCTGGATACTTTTCCTATCTGGCGCTCTGTCCAGTATCTGAATGTTTAGGGTATTGATGGTGTCTTATACTGTTTTTACAGAGAACAAAGAAGTTGAGACAGTTGGAGGCATGGTGTTTGGTAGTGGCGCTTCTGGTTTCTCATTCTCTTCTCTTGCTGCTACAGCGGACCCCAGTGCATTTGGTGGAAATAATGGTGGGTGATACTCTTTTTATACCCTGCCACACAATAGTGGCGGGGCATTATGGTTTCACGTTGGACGTCCGTGTATCTGTCCATCTGTCGTACGTCTGTCCATCCGTTTTTCGTTTCCGGGTGATAACTTGAGTAAACCTCAGTGGATTTTCACCAAACAGTATGTGCATTGATATTGTGGAGATCTAATTTGGGATTGCTAAGGGGCAAATTTCGTCAAATTTTTACGGAGTTATCTGCCCAAGACACGCCCATATTTTCGTTTCCGGACAATAACCTGAGTAAATAAGGGATTTTCACCAAACTTGCTATATGCATTGACATTAAGGAGATCTGGTTTGGGATTGCTAATGGGCAAATTTCATTAATTTTTTACGGAGTTATCTGCCTGAGACACACCCATATTTTCATTTCCGGACGATAACTTTAGTAAATAACAAGGGATTTTAACCAAACTTGCTATATATATAGACATTAAGAGATCTGGTTTGGAATTGCTAATGGGCAAATTTCGTCAGATTTTAAGGAGTTATCTGCCCGAGACACGCCCATATTTTCGTTTCTGAATGATAACTTGAGTAAATAACATGTCCTTTTAACCAGACTTGCTATATACATTGATATTATCAAGATCTGGTTTAGGATTGTTATCTGTCCATTGATATTGTCAAGATCTGGTTTAGGATTGTTATCTGTCCCTCTGTCATTTTCTTTCCAGACATTTTCGCAACGATAACTTTAATACATAAACAAATAATTGCTATGGCGGGGTATTATGCTTTCGGTGCTTTTATTAACCCTTAAATTCACAATTGTCGTCTTCTTTATCATCTTCTTGTGATTTTAAAAGTCAATTTTGTGAACAGTATGGACTCAGATCAGACTGCACCTCCAGGAGCAGTCTGATTAGGGTCAACACTGTTTGCCTGTATGCAAAAGTAGGTTTGAAAAGTTTGCAAGAATATTCAGCAGACAACATAAACAGACGACATTTTCAGATGCAAGTTTTCTTGGCATTTTAATGGTTAAAGCTTAGCACTGTGGTAAAATTTTCAGCAGACAACATACTGAAATATGTTTCTTATTTTTTTCTAGAAAACAGGTTTTGACATTTCATGCATACTGTGTCCAATAGAGACAGTTTGCGTATTGTACTTTTTTTCCTCAGCAAACAGGTTTTGACATTTCATGCAAATTGTCTTCAATGGAGACAATTTGCTTGAAATGTCTTATCCTGTTTTCTGGGGAAAATAGGATAAAATTCATCAATTTGTTTGTTGAATTTGCCCAGAGAGTAGGAAAGATTAAGAGGCCTTTATCCAGATAGTTTTGTTTTTTTTAGCTGACCTGAGCAAAACTCAGGATGAGCTATAGTGATCACTCTCACAGATTGTACACATCAGGGCCCAGGTGTTCAAAGCTAACGACATCGTTAGTTAAGGATTCTTTAAAATTTACATCGAGTGATACGCAAATATGCTGAAATTTTTTGCTGAAAAAATATGAGTAGCTTTTGCAGTGCAAAAGCTACTCACATTTTTTCAGCAAAAAATATCAGAATATTGTATATTGAAAACAGTTAACGAAATGACCCTTGACGAGCTCGTTAAGCTAACGATGCTTTGAACAACTGGGCCCTGTTTAGTCTCAGAGGAGTTTGTGACTACTCCTTTTCTGATTATCTGTATGACCTAGACTTAAACTTCCTCTCAAATACCCAGTCAGCATTCTACGTAAATCTATATCGGGCCGTCATCGGCCCGTCAGGGTAGCTGACGGGCCGATGACGGCCCGATGTAGATTTACGTAGAATGCTAGCTGGGTAAATACTTAACCACTGTTATCATTTGGCATTCCCTCCCTTCCGCTAATTCAAGAAGGGCAGTTGTCAGTTTCTGGCAAAAGAATGTGCACAATACTGGTTAACCGCTTAGAGGACTAAGCCTGCCCAGTAAATGTGTGGTTAGGTAAACTGACCGCGCTCAACATGACCCCATTGGGTTGATGTGTTGTAAAACCTCAACACAAACAAACAAACTGTTATCATTTCATGACTATGCTATACATGTATACTTCATGGTCCAATTTAGTTTATTTCTTAATAACCATATAACCTAGTTATCAAACCTGGCATACACTCCTACCTGACAGGGACTCCAACACTTTTGTATTGTTTTGTAACCATGACCTACATATCATTTTTTCACATCTTTACATGAATGTTAGTATTTAACTCGTTGTTAATACTGACAGGTCGTACCTTCAGGTGCCTCACTGCCCACCACAGAATTCTTATGTGAAAATCGACAGCCTGTTTGATCGAAGTTGGACTCGTATCTTGTTCAGCACCAAGTTTAGCTGTCATGTTCAAACATATATCCTTAAAATATGGAACAAGTTTAGTTTTTGTAGACCCAGCACAGACTGCTCTGAGCAAACGGTATAAAGCCAACTCAGACTATGCCTGATCATGTTTAGTACTGTTTGTTACTCTTTCAGCACTTTTTAAAAATGCTTCAAAGTAATCAAATAGACTTGCTCAAATTTTAATGTTCATGATAATTACAATATCTACCCTAACTATTGGGATACAATAATTTACCATATTCATCTTAAAATTTGAACAAATCCACAATACTGCAAGTTGATATATCTATAATCTGCAGGATGAATGGCAAAAGTGTACACCCTGATCAGATGCTGCATTCAGTGGCATCTGATCTGGGTGTTTACTGTTTGCTTAGGCCTGTCTGTCCCAATACATATGTTTCCTGAATTTTTCTTCAGATGAAAGTAAGCCATTTTCATGGCAGGGTGCTGGGAAAAAGCTATTTGGCCAGGGAGATGAAGCAGGCAGTGGAGAAGAAGAGGATGAGGAGACCGTGACACATGGAGAGGACCCGCATTTTGAACCCATTGTTCCCCTCCCTGAACTTGTGGATGTCAAGACTGGTAAGCAGTAGTACACAGGAACATCTCTATAACATGGTCCATTATATCATGGCTTTGGATAGAACATGGTTTAGGATATAACACAGTTTACAGAATGACTCCAAAAGAGTTTTATCTTAACAATTATACAGAAAAATGACCATTTATGGTCATTTTTTAGCTCGCCTGTACGAAAGTACAGGAAGCTATTATTGTCGCCCTTACATCAGCATCGGCATTACGAGGGTCCTGCAAAAAGTTTTGTCACTGGGTTCGGATTACTTTAGTACTACGTTTTATCAAACATATTTTTATTACAAACCTTCAAAGTATTCCCCCTTTACCGAAACACATTTTTGTAACCTTTTTACCCAGTTGCGAAAAGCAGATAAGTAGTCTTCTTTTGGTATCTGTTGGAGACACTGATAAATAGCGCTGCCAAGAGAACTTCTAGACGTATACTTATTTCCAGAAAGCATTTCCTTAAGCCTTGGAAATAAAAAGAAGTCACAGGGACTCAGGTCAGGTGAATAAGGTGGATGGTTTAAAACTTTCACCTATTCAGAAGCCAAAAAAGACTTAACAACCTCACACTTATGAGAGGAGGCGTTGTCATGTAAAAGGTGTACTCCTGACCATCCTTTGCTTGGTCGTTTCTTATTGTAAAACTCTTTCACTTTCTTCAGTACAGAATTCTTGTAGAATCGGCCAGTGACTGTATGACCAGATGGACAAGGCACTTGAACGACTGGCCCACTTGAATTAAAGAAAATTGCATACAACATCTTTTTCGAACTTATGGTTCTCTTGGCAATATATGGGCGTTTTTGATCTTTTCGCTTCCATTGCTTATTATCAGCCCTTCTTTGTGGCTCAGCCATGTGCACCCAGGTTTCATCACCTGTTAGCAAGTTAGAAATAACCCGACATTACAGCCTTTGTATGTTTTCAAAAGTTCCGGGGCACATTTAAGGCGTTGTGTCTTTTGCTCCTCAGTGAGCAAATGAGGTACCCACCTAGCGCAAACCTTTCTCGGGTCCAAACGCTTTTTCAGAATTGTTTGCACACTGCCTTCTGATATGTCAGTACAACTAGCTATATCTTTGACAGACAATCGTGCATTCTGTTCGACCACAATCTTTACAGCAGTGATGTTAGCCTTGGTAACAGAGGTTTTAGGCCTTCCAGGATGGGTAGCAACTTCAACAGAAAATTTCCCAGCTTTAAAAGCTTTAACCTACCTAAAAACTGTACGCATTGAAATGGTCTGAGGTCCATATATACCACACAAACCTTTCTCGGGTCCAAACGCTTTTTCAGAATAGTTTGCACACTGCCTTCTGATATGTCAGTACAACTAGCTATATCTTTGACAGACAATCGTGCATCCTGTTCGACCACAATCTTTACAGCAGTGATGTTAGCCTTGGTAACAGAGGTTTTAGGCCTTCCAGGATGGGTAGCAACTTCAACAGAAAATTTCCCAGCTTTAAAAGCTTTAACCTACCTAAAAACTGTGTGCATTGAAATGGTCTGAGGTCCATATATACCACACAATTCATTAAATATCTGCTTTGAATCTATATTAAGCCTAATGCGGCATTTAATATAGCTACGAATTTCAGTCTTCTGGTCCATGTTCCAATGTAACAAGTAAATTGGTCAGTGTATATGACTGCATCTATTTCAATTTGAAAAAACTTGGTCCGTCGGAAAGCAATTTGCGCGAAATAAACGGGTATCGTTAGCTATTCAACACACCATTCAAGTGCAGTGAAGCATTTTAAAATATACCTGGGATAAAACTGAGGAAGCCTATTAGTGACAGAACTTTTTGCACGACCCTCGTAGAGTCACACTTTAAAGTTTTATGATAAAGTTTTTTTTAAAGCTTCAAATCTCAACAACCATTGGCCAGAACCCTTTGATATTTTGAATATAATCATATAATAGCATATCCTTCTATTCTATAACATCATGTCCTAGGATTAGACCTGGGGTGAGGCTAAGGGGTAAAAAATTAGGTCACACTCACTTTAAAGTTTTACGACAAAAGTTTTTTGATCAGTCATATCTCAGAAACCACTTGACAGAACCCTTCCATATTTGGAACATATTTATATCATATATATTTATACCTTACATTCTGTAACACCATACCCCAGAGTTTGACCCTGGAGAGGGTCTTTGAGGTGAAAAATTAGCACACTCACTTTAAAGTTTTCTACTAAACTATATCATAGCTAGACAAGACGACTCAGAAAAGCAATGTTGTTCTTTATAATCTATACATTTTCATTGTGATACAACATGACTATTTAGTAAAAAACAGTTTTTGCTTTGGATTCCAGTAGTAGTGGTATAAAGAAGTGCTGGGCCCAGTTGTTCAAAGCATTGTTAGCTTAACGAGCTTGTTAGTGGTCAAAATGTTAAATATTCTAGTATTAAGTACAATATCTAATTCAAAGGTACTTTTTGCTGACTCAATTTTTTCAGCAAAAATATCAGCATATATGCCATATTTAGTATTAATGACGACATCGTTAATTTTGAACAACTGGGCCCTGATGTATATATATTTCTTGATTCCCACATACACACATACAAATACAGTTTTCCAAAAATGTTGATCCTGCTGTATTTAGGACTTATTGAATGATAATATAAATGGAGAAAGTATTGCATTCAAATGCACTGGAACCAAGATGAGGTGCCTCGAGATTTCAAACTTTCCCATTCTTCTTAGTAGGCACAGTACACATAAATAGATAAAAAATAATGAACATTAAGAACACATATTCTTTAAAGCTAAACTATGCATTAGGTATGCATTTTTATAGAAAAATAGTCGAACAAAATAGAAAATTCAGTTATTTCAAAAGATATATTTAGATTTGGGAAAGTAGAAAATCCTGCCAAGCAAATAGCAAACAAAATGAAAACGCAACATACAAAAAAAGCAAACAGAAAAACAAATAACAGTCAGATGAAGTGATAATCACAGATTACAAATACATATAATAACATGTATAACAAATCTAGGAAACATTTCGCTATGACACTTGCAAGGCAAATGCAATAAAGATTATTTTAATACATTATGAAAGGTTGAAAATGCTTAATATCATATTTCCCTTAAGTCTTCGGATGTCCTATGCTATTTTGACATACTTTTCCAAACATTTGAATAAGTTCATTTTATTACATTTTGATGTGTCTGAAGTACTGCCGGATGAATGGCAAACAGTGTAGACCCTGATCAGATGCCACATAATGTGGCATCTGATCAGGGTCTACATTGTTTGCACAGGCTGGATTGTCCAAATACTTACTCTGCTTTCGACATCTTTCAGAAAGTCGTTTTTTGCGGGGCGCTTTACTCAGAAAAAGTAAACTATCAATTTTTTGTCGTGGTCTAATATAAAACCATTTTTCATAACTACCTATGCACAAAAAATGTTATTCTATCCAGCAGTTTAAAAAAAAAAAAATTGAAAAATCCATTTTTCAAATAGTAAAATGGCTACAAATTTCCGCAAAAGTCGACTGGTAGGTAGCTTGGATGCAGGTCTTGAACAAGTTCTACTTGTTCAAGATTTCAAACATTTTAATTGTTAAGGAATATCAATAATCTTCTAAAATCAGTAAAGAAAAGCAAAAAAGTAATTTCTAATAAAATTTTTCCCAAAATCCAGTTTACTATAGAAATTCTATAGGTCAGACCCATTTTTGACAGTAAAATCAATTTTACAGTAAATACTTGAAAAACAAAGTGCAGAAATAGAAATGACAAATGGTTCCTGATAAGATACCGTTTTGGACCTAATTACCACACATGCCTATACCACCTATAAGGGCACAGTAAAGCAATTAAGTAGTGTTTAGATTACAGTCAGTCTACTTTTATCTACTTCTTTATCAAAACATATGTTTTGGGAACTCATTTGAATTGCCTCAACAAGTTGGGGCAGTTCAAATGAGTACCCAAAACATATGTTTTTATAAAGAAAATCAGAAAATAATATTGCATAAGCATCATTTAATATGCTCCTCATTAAGTCCTCTGTTGATCTTTCTTTAAAGAGTGCCCTTATTAGGTTGATATTTTACTACAAGTTTGTTCAGTAATTTTGAAAAATCTAAGCGCACAACACAGTAATTAGGTTGAATACGGTATATTCAGTGTGAACAAAACTTTTTTATTTACAATAAAACGCCAAGCAAAAGTCGAAAGGACAGTAGGGTAAATATGTTAATCTCCTGTACCATGCTTATTCCACTTACTATCATTACCTATAAGAACAATTTTTTTTCCAGGAGAAGAAGACGAAATTCGTGAGTTTGGTTACAGAGCAAAATTGTTCCGCTTTGATAAAGATGCAAACCAGTGGAAGGAAAAAGGATTAGGAGAAATGAAGATACTTCGCCATAAGGAGACAGGTCAGCTGATAAGATTACATGGCTCTAAATAAGTTTATGACTTCTAACACTTAGCATGCTGATTAGAATAATCCGCAGATGACATTGTGATTTTTTTTTCTCCCCAGTAAATAGGATTTGATACTTCATGAAAATTGTCTCCTTCGAAGACAATTTGCATTTTTAAATACCAAATCCTATTTTCCTTTGGAGACAATTTGCATGAAGTATCAAATCCTGTTTTCTGGGGAAAATAAGAAAAAATATCATCAATTTATCAGAATTTGCCCGTAGGATGATATGGGCTGCGTCAAGCAAAAATGTGCCTTTGAACAGGCAAAAAATCCACAGATTTAAATCATACTGTGCATGCCCAAAGTGTTATTTGGGCATTTGCTCTCCATTCATTCATTCTGTAGTGTCCAGTGATTCTGTTAGCTGTCCACATATGCCCGAGGTTTTCACATAGCGCGGCCCATACGATAAGTATTGATATAAAAATCGTTCATTTACCCAGAATGATCAAATTAATTCCTTTAAGTTTGCTGAGTAAATGAAGATGACACACCCCTTTTAATTGTCAGCCAATCAGATTTCTTGATCCAGGTTGTTGATACAAATTCACATACTTAATGACAAACAGTGCAGGTCCAGATCAGTTGGCTTCTTCTACACTGTTTGCAAAAGCAGGGTATTTCCGGGTTCAGCAGGACTAGGGTTAAGAGCAGTTTGCTCAGTCTGTCTGAATATTGACTGTAAATATTGTTTGCTTCCAGAAGCTACTATACAATACAGAGCACTCCTAATAAATAGTATTTTTATAGATAAAGTATTGTGACTGTGTATTGTTCACTCTTTATAACCATTTTTAAACTATATGTTCAGACACTGGCCTGAGCAAACCATGTAGACCTAGACCAGATGCTGCAGAATGCAGCCTCTGTTTAGTGTCTACACTGTTTGCAAGTCTTTCAGATGATTTTGAACACATTAATGGGTAGTGAAGTGAAATTGTTCAAATATTAAAACAAGTATGGTAAGAAGGTGCAATATCCAAATACTTAGGGTAAAGTACAGTGATAAACAGAAGGGTATTGTTGATGTTTTCTTTTGTTCAGAAAACATAGTTCTGTGGTGTATCCAAGAATTATCATCGAGAGATGTTTACAACGGAACTCTAGAACATGTTTGCCTGAAAACAAATAGTAAGGGTAAAAGGATGTTTTTCTCACAAACTTCACTAAAATTTGTGTCCACATCACTCTCATTATGGTTTTACTGTGAAAGCTCTGTATTGCTATTTATGATGATTGACTGTGAAAAAAAAAAAATAGAAATAGAAAACAAAAAATGTATTTAAAAAAAAAGTTCTAGCTTTATATTAAACACCAGGTGCAAGACTTTGTATATGTTGCCATCCATAGAATTACCTTGATTTTCTTCTCATTTTAGATAAATGTCGACTTTTGCTACGTCGAGAGCAGGTGCACAAGTTGGCATGTAACCATTTACTCACCCCTGACCTTGTTTTCCGGCCTCTCAATACCTCAGAAACATCATGGTGCTGGACAGCCCAAGATTTCTCAGAAGGAGAACCTAAAATAGAGCAGTTAGCTGTGAGATTTAAGGTGAGCTACAATGATGCCTGGTCATATAGCTCCAGATAAGAGGAAGTATTTAAAACATATTTTTCTTATTTCTCCATGAAAACATACGTTGTTACTCATTAGAAGCACCTCGATGGGGTGCTTCTAATGAGTATCCACATCATATGCTTTTATGGAGAAATAAGAAAAATATTAGCACTTTTAGGTTGAAAAAAAAAACAAGTCCTTATCTGGAGCCATATGATAGGTTGACAACTGATTATAACTGAAATTTGGTTTACATATAGAGTTCTCATTATTGACAGTAAAATTCACAGTTGGATATAATCAAAATTAATTATTGTTAACTACTTAAGCTTAGCATGCTGGGTACAAATTGCAGCAGATGACATTTTAAAACATTTTGCTTATTATATATCCCCTGCAAAAGGTGTATGTAGGGGGTATACTCTTTTCACCTTGTCTGTCTGTCCGTCTTACCTTTTGTCTATCTATAATTTACTTTTGGTTACCTTGCAGGGGCATCTAATAAGCTCTCCTTAGTGATATTTCTTTTCTTTTTTTCCCAGAAAATAGACTTTAGCATTTCATGCAAATTATCTCCTTAGGAGACAATGTGCATGAAATGTCAATGCCTATTTTCTGGGAAGAACAAGAAAAAATATCAGTTTCTCGTCTGTGTAAAGGTTAATTGACATTACATGTCAAGCAGAAAGCTTCTATGAATCAGTGATACATGTACCAGTGGCATAAAGGATATTTTTCCATGATTACCTATCCTACCAAGATTCTATGACTAAAGAGTTTTGCTGTGATTGATTGACAGCAAGTTCTTAATTTTAAACACTGATAAATTTTGAAAATCTTTATTTAAATATGCAGCAGAAAAGATTGGCATGTATATCATTGATCAGTCAGTGTTTGCCTCAGTGGCATAGCTTCAGATAAGAGGAGTGTCCAAACGATATTTTTTTTAAATTTTCCACTTTTGCAGCATCTTACGGCGGCCCGTACTGTTTGCTCAAACCTGTCTGCAGGAATACAGCTTTTAAATACAGTAAATCACAAATTTACAGCTGCAGAAATTAAATGTTTCTTACTGACTTTCAGACAATTGACCAGGCCAAAGAATTCAAGGACAAAGTTGATGCTATACAAGCTGAATTAAAATCACCATCTAGTACATGTGAGTTATTTTTCCCTTGAAAATAAATTCAGGAACACAGATGTTCAGTCTCTTCAGATGAATATTTTACATATTTTAAACATATTTAAGCACTTTGTTACAAAGCATTCGATGAGTCCAGGACCCAGTTGTTCAAAGCATAGTAAGCCCAACAAGCTTATTAATAACAAACTTGTTAAATTTTGTAGCTATGATATTTTCAAATACGTTGATATTTTTGCTTGCAAAAATGTGAGTAGCTTTTGCAATCATAACATTTTTTCAGCAAAAACCATCAATGTATTTGCCATATTTCAAGATAGAAATTTTAACATAACATCAGCTTAAAACTTCATTAAGTTTTGAACAACTAGGCCCAGATAAGTATTTTCCTAAACATGTTCACCCTAACTATTCAAACCACTTCAATCCTTCGCATACTTGTCCTAAAATTAAAACTTGACCATTTTACATTTTGATGATATGTCCAGAAATTTGCCTGATGAGTGGCAAACTTTGTAGATACTGATCAGATGTCACATTCTGTAGTGTCTGATCAGTATCTACACTGTTTGCTCAGGCCTGTCTCTTTGATTGCTTAGGGTAGATACAGAGTTTCTTCGTGAAATCTTATCCTGCAATCATCATTAAAAGTTACATTTGTGCAATCTGATCAGGGCCTTGCTACCAGTTTACAGAATTCATGGATTTTATAAAATATAAAAAAGGTATCTGCTTACAACATGGTTCATAACAGTTGGTTAAGGATATAACGCGGTTTAAATATGGATCCAAAAATTATTATATCCAAACAAAACTGTATAGATTGTGTAGGAAAATGACCATATATGGGCATTATTAGCAAGCCTGTACAAAAGTACAGGAAGCTCTATTGCACTACCCCAGGTCCAAAGTTTTGCGAAGCCCACGTCACTTAGACAGAAGGCAAGGTAGTTGACTTAATTTTTGGGTTTTAAATAAAGATTTATATTATAAAGTTTTTACAGACTTATATCTCCTGAGTGGCTGGCTGTGTGAGGTTCAATATTGCTCCAAATTTTTGTTAAGAACAAGATCCCTTCCTAAGGATACAGGTAGCTTAATTATCTCCTAAATATATGATTTGCATGAAATGGCCAAACCTATATTTGGGGAATAAAGGGACCATTTGCATGAAATGTCAAACACTTTTTTTTTTCTGGTAAAATAAGAATAATATGATCAGTATGTAATATGCTAAATCTACCCATAGAGAGCTAAATGATAAAAGTGATGGTGATATTTAACCCTTGAAGCATTAAGCTAACGTTTAGCAGATGAAGTAAAAAAATATAATTGCTGCTAGGCACATGATTCATATGAAATGTCAAGGCTATTTTTTCTCTGAAAAATAAAAGAAAAAAAAAGAAAAAAGTTATCTGCTGTAGTTGTGACTGACTCTTTGATGTTAAGAAATGGTTTTGTAACTTTTCCCCAATACATATTTATGAGTACTCATTACACACAGAGGTGATTATGTTATCATAATGAGTACCACAACATATACATGTACATTTTATTGGAAAAAATAAGAATTGAATAGCCACTCAGTCAGAACATTTCTATCAAGAACCTTGTCTTCATTCTGCTACCTGTTCCTGTCTTAAAACTTCTGGGCCCAGTTGTTCAAAGCATCGTCAGCTTAATGAGCTCGTTAAGGGTCATTTCGTTAACTGTTTTAGCGGATTCAATATACAGTATTCTGATATTTTTTGCTGAAAAAATGTGAGTAGCTTTTGCACTGCAAAAGCTACTCACATTTTTTCAGCAAAAAATTTCAGCATATTTGCGTATCACTCAATGTAAATTTTAATGAATCGTTAACTAACAATGTCGTTAGCTTTGAACAACTGGGCCCTGGGTGGTAAACTGATCAGATGCCACATACCATGGATACTTAGGATATATTAGTATAATATTTGTAACCCTAATATCTGTTTCAGCAACACCATATCAGGTCCATGTTAAAACGGGAGATGTTTCCAGAGCAGGCACTGATGCCAATGTATACCTGGTGATTTATGGTAGCAATGGTCATACAGGAGAGTTGACATTACGCGAGTCAAAGACAAACAAGAACAAATTCGAGAGAGGGAAGACAGATATATTTGATATAGAAACTACAGATGTTGGCCAGGTAAGACATTGAAAAGAGAGAAAGTGAAAAGCTTGTCACCTTGTTCAATCCTGGCTTTGAGAAAATCAGGACATCAGTCAGAGAAATAAATCAGCTTCCTCATGCTTCTGCAGCAGAGGTGCAAGTACCTTTAGGCAAGACACAAGTTCATCGTTCAGGCCTAGTAAAAGTCCCATAAAGTCAGACGTTATGTCTCAGCAGGACTCATGACTAAAACATTTAAACTTGGATGTAAAACCTCAACACTCAGAGAGATATACCTGAACAAATAGTGTAAACCAAGAGTTAAAATGATCCTGGGTCTGCACTGTTAACTATTTTGCCAGCTGTTTTTTTTTTGTTTTTGTGTGTGTGTGTGTGTGTGTGTGTGTGTGTGTGTGTGTGTGTGTGTGTGTGTGTGTGTGTGTGTGTGTGTGTGTGTGTGTGTGTGTGTGTGTGTGTGTGTTTTGACAAATTACCAGATAGACAGACTTGTTGAAATTTTATGATAATTATGTTAAGGAGTTATTTATTTAGATAAGGTATCAAAATATTAAATGTAATTATAGTATACTGTATTTATCCTAAATTCCTTAAAATACTTGTCCTAAAATTTTAACAAGTCTAAAAAGATTGTCTAAAAATTTTCTTAATAATCGGCAAGCAGTGTAGACGCTGATCTGGGTCTGCACTGTTTGCTGTAGCTGTCTGTCCCAATACTTACGGTCAGTGTAGTGCAAGTTAGTATCTTTCTGATGGAAGTCTTTTCTCAGTGTGGTGTATTGATATACAAAAAGAAAATGTAAATAGAAAGCTTTATATCCTACCAATGATAGTGGCAGGATATTGGTTTCATGCTGGTCGTCCATGTGTCCATCCATTCATTTGTAGTATGATAACTTATGTAAATATCAATGGATTTTCACCAAACTTGGTACGTGCATTGATATTGTGAAGATCTGATTTGGGATTGTTAATGGGCAAATTTTTGACAGTTATTTGCCTGTCTCACAATAGTGGCAGGGTATTATTGTTTCACGTTTTTATTTGTTTTCTTTTAGATCCAGAAAATTAAGATAGGTCATGATAGCAGTGGATTTGGAGCTGGCTGGTTCCTGGATGAGGTTACAATTAAAAATTTGGATGCTGGAGAGGAACATATATTTGGATGTCATCGCTGGCTTGCTGTTGATGAAGGTGATAAACAACTAGAGGTGGAATTGGAGCCATCTTCCTCAGTGCAGGCTACGTGTAAGTATTCAGTATGCTCGAAACTTTTTTTTCATCAATTTTGACATGGTTAACAAACACGCATTTGTAAAGGTCTGCAATTTGATACAGGCAAAATTATGATATTCAAGTTTTCAGTATACAATTATTGACTACTGAGTCATTTGACATGATGTGATGTCAACCAGAAATACCAACAACATGACAATGGCAGGCTATTATCGTTTCACGTTTTATTTTTAATTCAATGACAAATTTTAAACTCAGATTGATTGTTTGTATTTAAATTTGATCATTTAACAAATAAATCGGGGGTGAAAAACAACAGCAAGCAACACCCCCTTTCATCCAATTCATATGTCACTACTTATTGACACTTCTTGTTTTTACCTGTATCGGGCAAAAATTGGAATACTTAAGTCCGTGTAATGTTTGTCTTTTGCAGAAGAACATTCTTCTTCATCTTGACTGTGAAAATCACTGATAGTGAACCAGAAGACCAAGGAAAGATAACTTGTGCATAGGCCTCCTAGACCAGCCTACACATTTGTACAGTTTTGCCAATGGTTCGGTCACACACACACACACACACACACACACACACACACACACACACACACACCACAAAGAAAGAGACTAATATAGGTATTTTGTGGTTGATAAAATCAGAAAGTATAATTTCTTGTGTCTTTGATCACTTGTCCCAGCCTCCAGCACATCATGACCTGTCAGAAGACTAAAGAATAATGATTTGTGAATTGAAGAACGGTTACAAACATAGTGAGAACTTAACTTGAAGTGTTGGTGTTTTTGAGATACACTTCAACCTCTTTATACCACGGATCATTATAACATGGTTTTGGATATAACACGGTTGAAAGATGGATCCCAAATATGTATAGATTATATTGAAAAATGACCATAAATGGTCATTTTTCAATATAATCTATACATTTTTGTTTGGATATAACACGGTTGTTTATGTTATGGACCCCAACAATAGTGTTATAAAGTATGGTGTACATGTATACATGTTCTTACACTGGAACCTCTTTATAAGACAATTCATCCTAATACCATTTCAGATATAAGAAAGTTTAACCTTGCCTTGCTGAATAAATTAAAATGCCACACCCACTTCTAATTTCCAGCCAATCAGATTACTGGATCTGTGTTTTTGATAGAAATTCACATATTGAATGACAAACAGTGCAGGTCAGTTGGCTTCTTCTAAACTGTTTCCTAAAACAGGGCATGTCATGTTCAGCAAGAGAAGGGTTAAAGATGGGCTCTAATAGTGTTGTATCCAAACAAAAATGCATAGATTATACAGAAAAATGACCATTTATGGTCAATTATTAGCTCACCTGAGTGCCTATAGGCTCATTGGAGAGCTTATAGTATAGGCAGGCTACGCTGTCCATCCATCCATTGTTCACACTTTTCCAACATCTCCTCAGAAATCACTGGGCCAATCATAGCCAAATTTCATATGGAGTCTCAGTGGATGAGGGGAACGAAAGTTTGTTTGCCTCATCTGGGTCACATGACCAAGATAGCTACCATACCCATATATGGTAAAAACCTTGTAAAAATCTTTTCTTGAACCAAAGAGTCAATGGCCCTTGGGCTTGCTATGCAACATTGGAGATATGGCCCAATAATGTTTGAAAAAATAATAACCTTGGGTTTGACCATAACCTTTTTTATGGAAAGGTCAAATAACTGTATATAGACTCCTTTAGGCAAAACTTTAAAAATCTTCTTTCTGAAACTAGAAGGCCCAGGCCTTTGATATTTGGTAGCTTGTGGACCTCTACCAATTAAGATTGTTCAAATTGTAGCCCTGGGTCAAAATGACTCTGCCCCAGCAGTCACTTGTTTTACATAGACTCATATAGGGAAAAAACTTTAAAAATCTTCTTCTCTAAAACTAGAAGGCACACTGGGCCAATCTAAGGCAAATTTCATATGTACCCTCCATGGGTTGGGGGAACAAAAAATTGTTTGCCACATATTGGTCACATGATCAAGATGGCCATCATGCCTACATGGGGTAAAAATACCTTAATTTTTTCTTTACAGGAACCAAAGAGCCAATGGGCCTGGGGCTTGGTATGCAGTATTGGGGACATGGGCCCATTAAAGGTTTAAAAATAATAACCTTGAGTTGACCTTGACCTTTTTTATGGAAAGATCAAATTTTTTTCACAGACTCCTATAGGCAAAACCTTAAAAATCTTCTGGTCTGAAACTAAAAGGCCCAGGTTTTTGATATATGGTATGTAGCTTTATCTTGTAGACCTTTACCAAGATAATTCAAATTATAGCCCTGGGGTCAAAAATGGCCCAGCCCCAGGGGTCACTTGTTTTACATACTCATATAGGGAAAAACTTTAAAAGTCTTTATCTTTGAAATTAAAAGGCCCAGGCCTTTGATATTTGGTATGTAACTTCATCTGATGGGCCTGTACCAAGATGTTTCAAATTATACCCCTTAGGTCAACAATGGACCTGCCCTTGGTATCATTGTTTTACATAAATTCAAATAGAGAAAAACTTAAAAAAAATCTTCTCTGACACTAGAAAGTGTGCCTTTGATATTTGGTATATAGCTTTATCTGATGGACCGCTACCAAGATTTTTCAAATTATAGCCCTGGGATCAAAGGCCCCACCCCAGAGGTCACTTGTTTTACAGTCTTAGTCAGGGAAAAAAAATTAAAATCTCCATGTCTAAAAAACCAGAAGGCCGAAACTTTGAATTTTGGTATGTATCTTCAGCTAGAGGGCCTTTATCAAGATTGTTCAAATTATGGCCCTGGGGTCAGAATGGCTCCATCCCAGGGGTCACTTGTCTTACTTAGACTCATATGGGGAAAAACTTTAAATCTTCTTGTGTGAAACTAGGCCTCAGCCTTTGACATTTGGTAGTTTTATCTAGTGGACCTTTACCTAGATTGAATAAATTAAAGTCCTGAGGTCAAAGATGGCCCTGACCCAGGAGTCATTTGTTTTACATAGACTCATATGGAGAAAAGCTTTAAAAATCTTCTTGTGTGAAACTAGAAGGCACAGGCCTTTGATATTTGGTATGTGACTTTTATCAAAGCCATGTTTATGTGAAGTTTCCATTTTGTCAAATATATTAAAGCTTAATTCCGGAGGTCGCGGGTTCGACCCCTGCCGAAGCCGGCAACATTCTTTCGTGGAGATTGATCATGAAATATTTTCTACGGTCATTCTCTCCGTTCCACTGATTCAAGAAGGACAGTTGTCAGTTTCTGGCGAAAGAATGTGCACAATACTGGTTAACCGCTTAGAGGACTAAGCCTGCCCAATAAAAATGTGGTTAGGTAAACTGACCGCACTCGACATGACCCAGTTGGGTTGACTGGGCCCAAAAACCTCAACACAAACAAAAAGTAAAGCTTAATTCCATACCAAATTACTGTAGGATACATAGACAAAAAAAAAAGGTTTTTCAAACTGTACTGGCTACCATATCCATATGTTTCATTCTTCAAAAATGTTAGTGTGAATTTTGCTCAGACAAATGTCTCAGGTGAGCTACAGGACCATTGGTCCTCTGGTTCTATACAGTCTATACATTTTTGTTTGGATACATGTTGTTTAACTAACTCGGTTGTTGCTTCGGATTCCAGCAATAGCATTATAAAAAAGTTGTGGTGGATTACTCTTTTTTTGTTACTTTCTTAACTTACAGTTAACTTTCTGAAAACTTAAAAAAAATGCACAAATTCTTTGAGGAAAATAACAGATTTTGCAAAGGGGGGAGCAATTAAATTGCCTCCCTTTTCAAAATTTGTTACATCCCGTATCATCATTAGCAAGGCTTGATAATGAATTCAGGTATCATTATTATTTCAACTTTTGTGACTTTCTGTCTGCTTTTTTTATGCACAGATCACCTTCTGAATAGGGATCTACTCTAAAAGGAGAGACTTTGCTCCCAGAGGGAGCATATTTTTTTTTCCTTTTGGAGTAGACCCATTTTCAGAAGGGTGGCAAAATAATCATGTTAATGTTTGTCCTGCTGAATAAATTAAGGTGCCACACCCACTTCTAATTTTTAGCCAGTCAGATTACTTGAACCGGATTGTTGCTATAAATTCACATACTTAATGGCAAACAGTGCAGATCCAGATCAGTTGGCTTTTTCAGAAGCCAACTGATCTGGATCTACACTGTTTGCAAAGGCAGGGTATATCTGGGTTCAGCAGGACAAGGGTTAATTATGTCCTCTGAAAGTGTATATATTCCTACTTAAGCTGATTTTCAAATCACTTACAAGTATGGCTGTGTTTGAACATGATTTGTTAACCCATTGTAGTCTGGAGACCCCAAAAAGAATAAATGGCAAACAGTGCAGACCCAGATCAGACGCCGCAGAATGCGGCGTCTGATCAGGGTCTCCTCTGTTTGCAAATGGATCAACCAGTTTTCTCTGGGAATATCTAAATCACATAGCCTGACATACCTGAAGTCTAAATTAGAATTTTTCAATATATTGTGTGGGGGAGTTCATTCAGTCTACAATGGGTTAATGAGGTGGTGGTAAGAGTCTGCTGTGTATGCAGTGGGTATGAGAAATTGGTATGTAAGCATGTTTCTGCACTTGTTGTTTTCTCCTCATCCTCTACTTCTCTCTTTCTCTACTCTACCAGCTTTTCATTCCTTTACTCCCTTTCTCTAGGAGGCAACACAAAGTGACCCGCAAGAGGTGACGGGGTTAAACAAAGGTGATTTGGTGATAATTCAGGAATAATTTGTCCTATTTCTTCCTAAAGGTAAATGGATAAACTCAAGGGAGGCAACTTTTAAAACAGTTTTTGCCTCCCTTATGAAAGATGAACCACTCTAAAAGGGTAGAATTATCTCCCCTTTGAAGCAGATTCTTTCCTTTTAGAGTAGACTTCTTTTGAGAAGTGCTTGGAGTGCTGTAAAGTGCACAGAAAGTCTAAATTTGTCTCCCATGGTAAAACTGCGGAAAATTTACCAAGAGTATCCATTCTCTTTAACCCATGACCTGCTGAATAAATTAAGATGCCATGCCCACTACTAATTTTCAGCCAACTTGATCCGCATTGTTGCTATAAATTTAAACATTTAATGGCAAACGGTGCAGATCCAGATCAGTTGGCTTCTTCAGAAGCCAACTGATCTGGATCTACACTGTTTGCAAAGGCAGGGTATATCTGGGTTCAGCTGGACAAGGGTTAAAAAACATTTGTTTAGGATACTTATTAGAAGCACCTCACCAAAGTGCTTCTGATGAGAGTCCATTACAAATGATTTTATGGAGAAATAAGACCAAATATTCCTCCATAACCCATTTTCGTCTGGAGACCAGGTAACTGACAAACAATGCAGACCCAGATCAGATGCCACAGAATGCGGAGTATGATCAGTGTCTCCA
Source organism: Anodontia alba (assembly GCA_964016985.1). NCBI lineage: Eukaryota > Metazoa > Mollusca > Bivalvia > Lucinida > Lucinidae > Anodontia > Anodontia alba. Next base: position 8,615,162 of record OZ024821.1, read on the forward strand.
CTGTTTGTAATTTTTGTCCAGGAATATCTAAATGGCATAGCCTAACATACTTAAAATTGAAATTAGACTTCCAATTTATAGTGTGGGGGAGTTTATTCAGTCTAAAATGGGTTAATTAGCTGTCTGTGTATGTAGGATAAATACTGTATGTATTATTGTGTTTAAATGACATTTGCCTGTTGTTGTTTGTATAAAATTTTGTAAAATAAAGTTCCTTGGTGCACCTCTTATATGATAAATGTTCAAAAAAACAGCAAACAATGATTCTCTGAGGTAACCAATTTTCCAAAGGAAGACAATTAGATTGCATCCCCTTGCAAAATTGGTTGCGTCCATTTGCTTCATTAGTGAGAGGAAATAAATTTAGATCTCGGTATTTTCTACTTTCGCTTTTAGAACACTTTCTGGTACTGTATAGATTTTTGACCTCCACTGAGATGTACTATGGGAAGTCCACCTCGGTCCCATATTTCTCCACGAAAACATATACCGTATTCGACCTAATTACCGCACTGTGCGCTTAGGTTTTTCAGAATTATTGGAAAACACTAGTGGTAAAATATTTTATCTGCCTACTAAAAGGTACACTTAAAAAAGATCAGCAAAGAACTTATTAGACAAGTCGATGCAATTCAAATGGGTACCCACAGTATATGCCTTTATAAAGAAGTAGCCAAACAGTACACTAGCTGTAATCCGAAGAGTATGGATTTGCTTGACTGTGCGCTTATAGGGGTATGTGCGGTAATTAGATCGAATACGGTATGGCTGCTGACTAGAAGCACCTCACTGAGAAATAAAAAAGAAATATTTATCTGGATACTCCTTAACTTTAGCTAAATCTTTATGTGAGCATAAAAAGACTCAGGCTAGCATACCCAGATTCAGTCTGGTCTCCATAACTATAGCTCTAGATAAAATACTTTTTTCAACATAAGAGTTAACCCTTGACCTGCTGAATAAATTAAGTTTTGCAATGCCCGTTTTTAATTTTCAGCCAGTCAGATTACTTGATCCAGATTGTTGCTATAAATTCACAAACTTAATGGCAAACAATGCAGATCCAGATCAGTTGGCTTCTTCAGAAGCCAACTGATCTGGATCTACTCTGTTTGCAAAGGCATTATCCAGGTTTAGCAGGACAAGGGTTAATGTTTTCAGTGATAACATACATTGTGGATATTCTTTGAGAGCTCCTCACTGTATTGGTTCAGCTAGGCCTAGAGATTAAATATAGTGTTTGTGAAATGGGCTCACTGATCTGGGCCTCGGTGGCTCATTTGGATGCGCCGTCCAACTGGAGACCAGGAGGTTGCGGGTTCAACCCCCGCCGAGGTCGGCAACATTCTTTCGTGGAGATTGATCATGAAATACAGTGGAAAAACAATAATTCAAAGTCCAAGGGACCAAACAGTTTTGTTTGAATTATTGAGACTGAATAACTGAGGGTTAAAATGCATACATATACTTCAGTTGGGACTTCAAAATGATTTTGAATTATTGAGAATTTTGAATTATTGGAGTTTGAATTATCGAGGTTCTACTGTATTTTCTACGGTCATTCTCTCCCTTCCGCTGATTCAAGAAGGGCAGTTGTCAGTTTCTGGCAAAAGAATGTGCACAATACTGGTTAACCGCTTAGAGGACTAAGCCTGCCCAGTAAACGTGTGGTTAGGTAAACTGACCGCGCTCGACATGACCCCATTGGGTTGACTGTTAAACTGACCGCGCTCGACATGACCCCATTGGGTTGACTGAGCCGTAAAACCTCAACACAAACAAACTTACTGATCTGACTATACGTTTGCTAAAACTGGTTGCTTCTTGAGGTGCATGCTTACTACACAAGACTGTGGTTGCTTAACCTTTACCACTCTCTTGGCTAATTCAGCAGATAGACAAATTGATGATATTTTTCTTATTTCTCCTAGAAAACAGGATTTGACATTTTATGCAAACTGTTGCATGAAATGTCAAAACGTATTTTGTAGGAAAAAAAAAACATTTCTATGTCCTCTGCTGATAATTTTACCCAGACTGCTAAGCGTTAAAACAAGTGCACTTCTTTACTCCTAGCATGTGGAATAATGGGATAATCTTCACTCAAAATGACATAATTTTGTGTGACAAACTATGAGTATTATATTTATATACCGGTACTGACAATCACAGGTGACCAACTTATTTTCTGAAATAAATCTCCAATAACCTTCAGGGTTCACATGGGCTTAGCAAAAAAGAAACCTTGCTTTTCACTTAGCATCTTGAAAACAGCTTATGCTTAATACTGTATTTACACTAAGTATTGGGACACCTTAACTCCTTACCATACTGGTCCTAAAATTTGAAAAAGACTACATGTATTTAACTACCTGTTTGTGTGTCTAAAATTGTGCTGGATGAGTGGCAAACAGTGTAGACCCTGATGAGAAGTGTCATTCTGCAGATTTTGATCTGGGTCAATACTGTTTGCTCAGACCTGTCTGTTCCAATATTTAGGGTCATTACAGTAGGTTTAATTTCTAAGATACCTGTATGAGGAAGTTCTTAATTATAAAACAAATTTGTCCTAAAAAAGTGCTTGAATTTCTAATAAAAAAAAAAATTTGTCGTGGAAAAGTACTTGAATTTCTATAAATTTCCAAACTGCTGTTCTGCACTTTTGTAAATTTTCAAACTCTTTTAATAAATTTCCAAACTTTGTTATTTTGTGGATTTTATCAGATGTAAATGCCGACACAAATCATGAAAACATGCCTATATAATGTTAACCCCCTTAAACCCCACATTTATATAGTGAAACTGGGATTTACAGGGGTATACATTATTTTTCTTACTTCTGCTCAAAAACATAGATTTTGTGTACTTGTTAGAATCGCCTTGCAAAGGCAGTTCTAACGAGTACCCACAATCTATGTTTTGAGTAGAAATATGAAAAATATCAAGAGTTTTTTATCTGAAAATTTTCAGTTTTTGGAGGTGAAATTTTCTATATATTTCAATAGGCTTGTTTTCGTAATGGGACACAAACTGAATAAATCCCAGAAGCTTTTATGCATCAATAAAATTTACAAAAATAAAATTTTCTTATCAGTCCCACTCAGTCCTATTTACTTTGAAATTGTGAGTATTTTTGATATCTACACAAAGAAATAGTTCCAAGATTCCTGCACAGTAGATACATGTATATCAAATGATCAATTCCGAACTGAATTTTACCTCAACCATGTAGGTTTGCTGCGTTGGTATTATTTGAGAATAAAATGTGGGTTTTATTATTATTATTATTATTATTTCTCCTCAAATTTGAACAAGTTGATTTCACAGTTTGTTTATCAGTCTGAAATAGCTGCTGGATGAATAGAAAATAGTATATACCATGATCAGAAAAACTTGGGTAAATATGGTAAACTCAAAGGTTTAATTTGATAAATTGTGTCACCAAAATGCATCTTATTTTTCTTCTGTATGATTTCCATCCAGTAATGACCATCAATGATTACAATATTTTTTTTTTTTTTTTTTTTTTCCATTTCGGTATACGAGGGTGAGTCAATAAGTAACCAGCCTAACTTATTTCTGGTTGAGATCCACCTCTTCTTTTTCGATGTAATTGCCCTCTAGTGTGGTGCACTTAGACCAACGGTGTTCAAGTGCCATCAGCCCAGAACTGAAAAAGTCAGGGTCCTTTCAATTGACCCACTCAACTGCTAGGAGCTAGGTCAGGTGAATAGGCAGGATGTGGTATTAATTCATACCCGTTTGCTCTACAGCATCCATTGCAACTTTGCAAGTGTGGACTCTCGCGTTGTCCTCCTTTAGAGAGTTTACCTTGGCGTTTTTCACGGATGGCGGATCTCAGCTGGTCTAACAAGTTTGCATAGTACACTCCAGTTATTGTACTTCTCTTGGGTAAAAAGTCCAACATAATAACGCCTTTTGCGTCCCAAAATACTGTGGCCATCACCTTGCCAGCAGATGGTTGCGTCTTGAACTTCTTTGGCCTCGGGAACCCAGGCCTTACCCACTGACGACTCTGAGCTTTATTCTCTGGCTCAAAATAATGAACCCACGTCTCATCTACAGTCACCAGACGCAAAAGAAAATCATCTTTTGACCTAAAACGCTTCAACAAGGTGCTGCATACTGATGCTCTGGTTGCCATTTGCTCATCGCTAAGGGATTTGGGGACCCAACGGGCTGTTAGCTTGTGCATACCTAAACGATCATGTAAGATTGATGAAACGCTACCATGTGAAATGCCTAATGCCTGCGCTATTTCTTCCACCTGAATTTGCCTATCAGAGTATACCAGATCCCGAACTTTCTTACACATTTCTTCGTCGGTGGCATCCAGTGGGCATCCAGACCTGGCTTCATCTTCTAAAGACATTCTACCTCGTTGGAATTCCCCTACCCAGAATTTAACCTGAGCATAAGATGGTGCAGAAGGCCCATAAACATAGGCTAACTCGTCATGTATTTCCTTGCCTGTTTTACCTTTTAAATACAAGTACCGAATTACAGCACGGTACTCAACTTTAGATGAAAAGCATGCCTTTGCTATACTAGCCATGTTTGACATTCAATATGTTATTAAAGAATGACTTGATACGTGTGCAATTTTGTACCCATGTATAAAACATATATTGAAACAAAGCATGAAAATCATGACCGTCTCGGTCCATCAGAAATGGGATAGGCTGGTTATTTATTGACACACCCTCGTATATGTTTCAATTGATGATTCTGGATTATAGTAGAACTATATTAAGGCTTAGCACTATGGGTAAAATTTTCAGCAGAAGATATTTTCCAACTCTTCTTTAAAAAAAAACAACAACAAAACTTGCTACATGACTTCCCCTCATGGTAAGGGTGTGCGAGAGGAATATTATTTTTCCATCTGTCTGTCAATCATGCTATCTCCTCCTAAACCACTGGGTGGAATTTAACCAAACTTGCTACATTACTTGCCCTCATTGTAAGGGTGTGCAAGAGCGAGTCCATCCGTCACACCGTTAGCAACATTAGCACAGAGCATGGGGATTTTACAATGGCGTGCCATCAACTGCGTATTCTATTTTTTCTTATTTTTCCCAGAAAACAGGTTTTGACATTTCATGCAAATTGTTTCCAACATTGCATGAAATGTTCAATCCTGTTTTCTGGGAAAATAAGAAAAATATCAATTTGTTGTCTGCTGAATTCTCCCAGAGAGTGGTAATGATTAAAGAGCAGTTCAAATGAGATCCCGGAATAGATAATGTACAACTTGAGAATAGGGCCCTTATCTAATCTGCAGCCAGTGAAAACCCAGGTCTGTCTGCTCATTTGTACAGTTAGTGTCCTCATTGCCTTTTTACAGAATCGTTGGATAGAGTATGATACAATATTTATCTTAAGTACTCGGACACCTTATCTCCTTAGCAAACTGGTCCTAAAATGTGAACAAGTCTATTTGCCTACCAGTTGATGTGTCTACTGATTGCTGGATGAGTAGCAAACAGTGTAGACCAAGATCAGATGCCACATTCTGTGGGCCAGCCTCGGTGGCTCAGTTGGATGCGCCATCCGACTGGAGACCAGGAGGTCGCGGGTTCAACCCCCACCGAGGTCGGCAACATTTTATCGCAGAGATTGATAATGAAATATTTTCTATGGTCATTCTCTCCCTTCCGTTGATTCAAGAAGGGCATTTGTCAGTTTCTGGTGAAAGAATGTGCACAATACTGGTTAACCGCTTAGAGGACCAAGCCTGCCCAGTAAACGTGTGGTTAGGTAAACTTACCGCGCTCGACATGACCCCATTGGGTTGACTGGCCATAAAACCACAACACAAACACAAACCAGTCTCTGTGGCATCTGATCTTGGTTTATACTCTTTGCTCAGGTCTGTCTCTCCGAACATTTAGGCTATATATGGTAACGTGAACATAGAGAAGGTCCTTATAGTCATTAATGATGCATAGGCTGCTCTTAGACATCACTGCTTCCTTATAGTGTTAGGGTTCCTTTCTTTGCATTGCACCTATTTGTTGGTAGAGAAGAGATTGGCTAAACCTCCAGGAAGAGTTGCATTTACAAGATGTAAATACTGGTACTTTTTCACTGAATTGGTTTGAAGTAAACGCAATGTTGAGAAATTGGAAGAAATGTGAAATTGAGGAAGCGAAAATTGATGTCAAAAATAATAACAGGCTGAAACTTCAACTTTTATGCAAAACTTTGACATATCAGTTCTAAGTCTGTGACCTTGGCCTTAAAGGTCATAGGTGTGGGTTAGGATATTACGGAACAGAGCTTCGGACTGACATCTATCATACCAATTATAAACTTATCCTTCAAATAGTCTAGAATATATGAACTGTTAGAAACTTTAATGTAAAACTTTAATAATAAAGTTCTAAGTATTGACCTTAAGGTAATGGGCATAATTTCTCTATGGCCTGTGGGTATTACTGAATAAAGCTCTGTACCTATATCTATCATCATACAAAATATAAACCAAACGAGATCATTGTGCTGGAAAAAATTAGTTGTAAAAATTTTATGCAAAATTTTTAAAGTCTGTGACCTAGACCTTAAGGTCATAGACCTGGTTTGGAAACCTTTGGACCTGTATCTATTATTATACCAAATATAGACCAAATCCATCATGTGGTTTGGAAAAAATGATGTCTTAAAAACGTTACCTAAAACTGTAACTTTGTGTGGATGCCGATGCCGGGCGTAGTGCAATAGTACTTCCTGGACACGTCGAGGCGAGCTAAAATGTTGAAACAGCTCATCAAAATCAATGTACATGGTAACAGTTCTCTGTTGATGACAATGCATAGCTCCAGATGAAGTGTTTTTTGTTTTGTTTTGTTTTTTAACCAAAATAGTATTGATAGTGTTTTTATTTCTCCACCAATACATATGTTGTGGGTATTCATTAGCGCCGCTTCAAATGAGTGCCCACAACATGTTCTCAGAGAAATAAGAAAACAATATTTACCCAATACTCCCTCCTATCTGGAGCTATGAACTATAGACTCCAGTAATATTACCAGAAAACGCATCATCATACGAACCAACGCACTACAAAACCTAAACCTAAAAATAAGACCTGTGTGACCAGCAAAGACTCAGATCAACCTGTACATTTACCCAGAATGGCAATATTTATCCCTCTTTGGATAGCCCGGAGGCTGTAGAAGGCACGAGATCAGCGAAGACTCTGATCAGACTGCATGGATGTGCAGGCTGATCGGAGTTTTCACTGGTCGCACAAGTCTTGTAGGTTTTGTCTTGCGCTGTCTCATATCATAAAGGCAAAATCTAGTACATAATTTCAAATAAAGCCACCCGCGACTGAGGTCTGGGTAACAATGCCAAAAATATCTGAATCTGGGTCAGATTGATACCCATTTCTTCATGTCACAGGTAGGAAAGCTTCAAGATTTCAAACAAATTGAGACATGACTGAAATTATGAACACAAAGTTTGTGGATAGAAATTCTAGGTCCAAAAGTGGAGTAACGGAGTTGAAGAGACATGAACCGGGGCACAGCATTTCATACAAGATTGCATTTGTGCACAGCAAAGACTCTGATTAGCATACACATCTGCGCAGACAGATCAGTCTTCGCTATTCATCCTAAGACCTTTGTGATCCTTGGTTACCCAAAGAGTGCCCTGCGAATACTGATCAGACTGCACAGATGCCTAGGCTGATCATAGCTTTCCTGGATACATATCATCCGCAGTCTTGTAGGTAATGCTGGGCACCAGCTAATATCCAATCAAAAATCACATGCACATCTTTACACCGAGACTGGCTCCAGTCTCCAGTGACTAAATATTTTTCTCATAATACTGTTTGATAATCCACTAAGATAAAACCAAAAAATATCATGACTATAAAGGCTGGTCACTAGTGACCAGCCTTTATAGTCATGATATTACTTTGGTTTTATTTTAGTGGATTATTAAACAGATTATAAGAAAAAATATTTTGTCACTAGAGACTGCAGCCAGTCTACTTTACACCATATGAACATAGGAAGAAAATCTGCAAAATATCTAAAGAACCCAATGAAAGATTGAGATGGTTGGATCTGAACACCCAATCTGCACTGATAGGAATTTTAATCGATGCTAAAATAAATGACCCTTTAGGGCAAAGAACAAACACGCATATAAATGAAAATAGCAGACTTGTCAAGAGTTTTCTGGGCCAGAGCCATAGCTAGTTTCAGCCATTTTGACCTCATCAGTGCCTTCATATGAGTTTTTAAAACTCCATCACGAAAACACCTATATAATTTTGACCCCCTTAAACCCTGAGTTTAAACCCCACTTATAGATAGTAAAACTGGGGTTTACGGGGGTATACATCACGAAAACACGCCTATATAATATTGACCCCCTTAAACCCCACTTTTATATAGTAAACCCCATACATTATTTTTCTTATTTCTGCTCAAAAACATAGATTGTGGTACTCGTTAGAACTGCCTCGCAGAGGCGGTTCTAACGAGTACCCATAATCTATGTTTTCAGCAGAAATAAGAAAAATAGAGTTTTTTATCTGAAAATTTTCAGTTTTTGGACGTGAAATTTTCAATATATTTGAATAGGTGTGTTTTCGTAATGCATTATTTGTCTTATTTCTGCTCCAAACAAAGATTGTGGGTACTCGTTAGAACTGCCTCGTAATGTCGTGGAATGGGCCCAGTGATCACAAAGCGCCAGATTATGTAAACTATAATAGTAAAGTATGGGGAATGTTTTACAGCCACTGAATGCTCCTAACAGTAAACTGGGGTTTACAGGGATACACATTTTTTTCTTAGAACCGCCTCACCGAGGCGGTTCTAACGCGTACCCACAATCTTATGTTTTGAGCAGAAATATGAAAAATATCAGAATTTTTTTTCTGAAAACTTTCATTTTTGGTGGTGAAATTTTCAACATATTTGAGGAGGCCAGTTTTTGTAATGTGGAATGTGCCCAGTGATCACAAAGTGCCAAACTATAATAGCCCTTGTCATGCTGAATAAATTAAGATGTCACGCCCACTTCTAATTTTCAGCCAATCAGATTACTTGATCCAGGTTGTTAATACAAATTAACAATCCTAATGGCAAACAGTGCAGATCCAGATCAGTTGGCTTCTGAAGCCAACTGATCTGGATCTACAATGTTTGCAAAGGCAGGACATATCCGGGTTTAGCAGGACAAGGATAGTAATAATGTTTTACAACCACTGAATGCTCCTAACACAAAATGTAGTGGAGATAAATAGATTCTATTATTAAACAGGTGACGCTTTAATGCAATGAACACACAAAGAATAAAAATAGCTGAAGTGTCGAAGTTTTCCGAGCCAGATTAGCTAGTTTTTGAGAGTCATTCCTGCTGTCCACCTCATCCTACATCGGCTTACGATTGGTGCATAACCTGAAAAATGCAAATTGATCCATGTAGAAAAATTCGCAGTTTCAAATTGATGGGTGACAATATCTCAGGGTCCTGCACTAATGATATACAGTATAATCTCAATGGCTCGAACACGGATGGCTCGTTTACCGTGGATGATTTGAACTCTTTTTTTTTTTTTTTTCTTTTTTTTTTTTTCAGTCCCAACAAAATTCTCCCAATAGCTCAAGAAAACAAATATTTAATGACTTCTTCTTATTTTATCATGGAATTGTACACTCAACATACAATCATTGTGTAGAAAATCGAAAAGATTTCCCTAAATTATCGCTATTTGCTTCCTGAACTAGTGCCAAGATTACCCTCAGTGGCTGGAACTACCCATGTCTCGAACGAATTTCCATGGTACCAAAAATGTTCGAGCCATTGAGGTTCGACTGTATATTCTCTAATACTTAGTCATTATTTGTGGGTGGAAAGATACTTCAGTAGAAAAAAAAGGGGGGATTATTTAAAAATAATCAAACATAGCCCTAAACGCACTTCCAGCCAATATAGTATAAACCCTGATACAAAATTTCAAAAATAATGGATGAGATGGTAGTGTAAACTTCTATCCCAAAAAACACAAGATGTCAAAAATGCTTAGGACAAACAAGCAACAAATAAAATTGAAGATAATCTCAAAACCATGTGCCAATATTCAGTGAACAAAGTTTTAAACTGGTCAATGAAAGTGTACGGTGTGCTAGTGCACAAGGTCTCAGTTTGAAAGAGGACGGAAACAGATGAAAGACAAAAAACTGACCACCTTTTCTCCGAGCTGGCAAGGAACAAATAAACGATTGTCAGAAGACAGTGGAACACACTTTTTAGATGCCTTGATTTTTATCGCACCTGCTTGTAGCAGGGTGCGATATAGGCGTCCGATTTTCCGTCCGTCCGTCCGTCTGTCCGTCCGTCAGTCCGTCCGTCCGTCCGTCCGTCCGTCTGTCAACATTTATGTCGACGTTCGACTTTTATGTCAAAGTAAGTATTCTAATCAACTACAAGACTAAACAACCATCAAACCTTGCATGAAACATCTCCCTGACCTCCTGACTTTGCGACATAGGCGTCCGCTTTTCCGTATGTCTGTCCATTCGTCCGTCCGTCTGTCAACATTTATGTCGAAGTTCGACATTTATGTCAAAGTTAGTATTTTAATCAACTACAAGACTAAACAACCATCAAACCTTGCATGAAACATCTCCCTGACCTCCTAACTTTGCGACATAGGTGCCCACTTTTCCATTCGTCTGTCTGTTCGTCTGTCCGTCTGTTAACAGTTCTGTTATGTCGAAGTTCGACATTTATGTCAAAGTTCGTATTCTAATCAACTACAAAACTAAACAACCATCAAACCTTTTATGAAACATCTCCCTGACCTGCCGACTTTGCGACATAGGTGCCCGCTTTTCCATTCGTCTGTCCGTTCATCCGTCTGTCTGTCTGTTAACAGTTCTGTTATGTCGAAGTTCGACATTTACGTCGAAGTTAGTATTCTAAACAACTACAATTCTACAACAACCATCATACCTTGCATGACACATCTCCCTGACCTCCTGACTTGGCAGGTATGTTAACCCAGTGACCTTGACCTATATTTTGCGCTCCATTGACTTAGACACAATTTACGTTGACGTTCCAGATCTTCTTAACTATAAGGCGTACAACTACCAAACCTTGCATAATGCTTCTCCTAGATGTACTGACTTGGCATAAACCTTGACCCGGTGACCTTGACCTATATTTTGCACTCCAGTGACTTTGATATATTTTGCGTCGACGTTCGATATCTCCTCGACTATAAGGCCTACAACCATCAAACCTTGCAAAGTGCTTCTTCTCAATGTACTGACTTGGCAGATACCTTGACCTGGTGACCTTGACCTATATTTTGGCTGCAGTGACGTTGACATAATTTACGTCAATGTTCCAGATCTCCTCAAGTGTAAGACCTTTAGCCACCAAACCTTGCATAGTGCTTCTCCTAGATGTACTGACTCGGCAGGTATCTTGACCCGGTGACCTTGACCTATATTTTGCGCTCCAGTGCCTTTTACACATTTTACGTCAACGTTCAATATCTCCTCAACTGTAAGGTATACAACCATCAAACCTTGCATAGTGCTTCTTCTCAATGTACGGACTCCGCAGGTACCTTCACTGGGTGACCTTGACCTATATTTCGCGCTCCATTAACTTTTACACCTTTTACATTACCCTTCCATATGTCCTCAACTGTAAGGCCTTCAACCACCAAACCTTATATAGCACTTCTTCTCGATGTACTGACTCGGCAGGTACCTTGACCTGGTGACCTTGACCTATATTGTGCACTCCAGTGACTGACACATTTTATGTTGATGTTCGGTATCTCCTCAAATATAAGACCTACAACCACTAAACCTTGCATAGTGCTTCACCTCATTGCCCTGGCTTGGCAGGTACCTTGACCCGGTGACCTTGACCTATATTTGACACATTTTACGTTAATGTTTGATAACTCCTCAACTATAAGGCCTACAACCACCATACCTTGCATTGTGTTTCTCCTTGATGTACTGAATTAGCAGGTACCTTGACCCGTGACCTTGACCTATATTTCATGCTCCAGTGACTTTTACACATTTTACGTCAACGTTCCATTATCATTGGGCTGTATGATACGAAAAGTCAGTGCTGAAGATATAGCCATTAGAGGGAATGGGACTGGCCTGGAATATATGTGCCCCACTAGGCACTTTGTCTACATTTTTTTCAACCCAGTTTTCCAAGTAAGCACTGCTAAGAATGAAATAAACTTATTTAATAACCACGTTCTGATTGTGGCTCCCGTGACTTTTGCCCCAGCAGGTGCGATGACGCCTTCCGCGGAATTCTTGTCTGAAGTTAAGTCTCGCATCTCCGAATCTGGTCAGAACCATTGTTCCAAATAGGGGTCTGAGTTAAAAATCAAAACAGAATGGCAAACATTGTAAATGCTGATGAGACCGCTCATTATGAGCCGTCTCATCAGGATCTACACTTTGCAAAAAGTATACAGTTGACTCGCGTTATCTTGAACTCGCTTATCTCGAATAACCGCTTATCTCGGAGCGATAATTTGGTCCCTGCCTAAACATGAAAATCTAACAACGGGTAATCTAATGAAAATCTAACAACGGGTAACAAAATATTGTGAAAATATTTTTGAAAAGAGGAGAAATTGCTCCTTAGGAGCAATTTCTCCTCTTTTCAAAAATATTTTCAATATATCTCTAACTTCAGGAGTCAAATTACATATACATTTGTTAAATGTTGCTGTTCGATTCATTTTTTTCCTAAATTCTGCAAATCTGATATGTCGATGTACGGATATCTCGAAGTATTTCAGAAAGTCCCTTGGAATTCGAGATAACGAGAGTCGACTGTATATGGTCTCCATGGCTGAAAGGGTAAAGGCTCCATATTCCTAAAAAAATAGACATTTTTTATCCAAGAAAGGTTTAATAAATTGAGATATCATACCAGTCGTTGCAGCGACATGTGCCCGCTGCGTTGTTACACTGGCTATGCTTTGGCCGTGCCATGTGAAAACGTGTCTTCGGACATATTCGGATAATGAATACATCAGTCTGCACTACAGATGCACCTAGGGAAGATGAGCTGGTCAGCTATCACTTATGACCTTTCCAGCGGGCACATGATAATTACACAACGTCGCACGAACGTCAGTGAACATCATATGCCCGCTGTGTTGTTACATTGGCTACATTTTGGCCGCGCCATGCGAAAACGTGTCTTCAGGCATATGCGGACAGCGAATACCCAGATCAGCCTGCGCATCTGCACAGTCTGATCAGGAATGCGCATTTTGCGTGTTTTTTACCTGCAGTATTAATATTTACACCAGTTACATCCTAGGAACAGCAACTGAAACGCACCATCACTTTTTTAATTTGTCTGTTAGTATACAGTGCTCGCGGGGTGGGGTTGGGCTGTAACTTGGGGATAATTGCGGTACAGGTGTGCGAGCCAGTATTTCGAAACCTACATTCATATACCTGGCCTTTGAAAAAACGGACCCATTCTTATGACCTGTTGATTTTTTATACCCATTTATTACTGGTAGCTAGACAAATATCGCAGTCAATTCATTGAATACCAAGGGAACAAGTAGTCTTAAATTCTCTGAGCGAAAAATATACGCATATAACTGGATGTCAGAAAAGTGGGGCCTTTCACATACAAATCGAGAAAAATCGGTTCAGTCATTAACTTTAACGAAAAAAGGGGGCTAATCATATACCTGGCAGCACTGAAAAGGGTGGGGGGGGGGGGGGCATTCGGCACGCACATCCGTACTATGCCTTATAGAGGAAGTTACACCCGCGTCGAGATACAGTGACGATAAGATTCTTAAAAGAGTGTGATCATTGAAGTCCAGAAACATGTCATATAAAAATATAGCAGAATCGTGTTTATTGGGACTGTTCATGAAAAAGATATATAACATGCAACACTACTCATGCCTCTTAGCCCAGAGTTGAGCGATACTCTGTATATCCAAATGAGCTTACTGAGTGAGCCCAAAGATTAAAAATATAAACTACACTAAAGTAAAGTACGGCGGGACGTTTTACAGCCGTAACACATTTAACACCAGCTGTATTGACGATAAATTCTGACAAGAGGGATCTCTTTGATGCGAGAAATACGCAGAATAAGCGAAACAAAACAGCAGACCATTTTTTATTTAGTCTGTTCATGAAAAGTATTGTTATGAAAACAAAACAAAAAAAAAAAAAAAAAATTAGTGACCCCTAGAAGGCGCACTTCGTTATCTTTAATAACGCATGTAAATAACATCACCTCCAAAACCTTAAAGCAATATGAATCTAAACTGGTAAAAATGTTGATTTGGTTGAGAGGATCTCGCGGGGGGGGGGGGGGGGGGTGGAGTAACTTCCTATATATGGCATAGTACGGGTGTACGTGCCGAATAGCCCCCTTTTTCAGCACTGCCAGGTATATGATTGGCCCCCTTTTTACAACAAAAAGTATATGAATGGCCCGATTTTTCTGGATTCCTATGTGAAAGGCCCCATTTTTCTGACATCCTGGAATATGTACATATTTTTCGCTCAGAGATTTTTCGTGGTTGCTTATCCTCTTGGTATTAAATGAATTGACGTGATATTTGTGTTATAACCAGGTTCAAAAATCGAAGGGCAGTATATGAATAGGTCAACATTTTGGATTATCAAGTATATGAATAGGTCCGTTTTTTCGAAGGCCAGGTATATGAATGGGGTAGGTTTTGAAATGCTGGCTCGCACACCTGTACCAAAGTTACCCTTACGTGTGTGTGTGTGTGGTTGGGGTGGGGTGGGTTGAGGGGACAATGCAGGATCTGAGCAGCCTTGGACAAATATCCATTTTACAAAAGTTTAATCTAAACTTTTATTTCATTTGTATACATATAACATTACAATTGACAACGAGACGTGACAAAACGTCTATACATACAAATGGGATCCAGAAGAAAGTCGTTTGACTTTTTTTTTTTAAATCTGTATCCCAGACCATAACACATATCAGTACAACTAATTTGCGATCTGAGACGATTTGACAGACGTCAATAATTAAGTATGTGCACATGGTGTCAATAAATACTATGAAAAATAATGAATGTAAACTATTTCAGCAAAAATGACAAGAAATTGATAAGAAACTATGACATGTTTGAGTATATTATTGTCTCCACGGGGGAAGAGGTGGAGGAAGATATATGAATTATATGAGATATATGATCATAAGATATACGAGTTTGTAAGTACATACTCTCTATATTCTCTGAAATAGTATTGAATCGTGTCTCGTAACACCTCCCCCGCCCCACCCCTCCCCCCAACGACGAACACATGTTTTATTTCGGATTATTTCATGCAGAGAGATAATAATGTACACCAATCTTGATGAGTCTGCACGTCTGTGCAGCTTCTCCAGCACATAGAGATGGTTACGTGAAATATTCGTACGTTTAATATTTTGCTAGATGGGTAGACTGCTAACTGGCCGGGCTCAATCTTATCTTTCTGAATGCGATTTCTGAACGCAGTAAACAACACTCCTTGGCGTTGTTTTTATTTTCTTTATTTATCAAATAAAAACTAGACCTGGAAATGTCCCCAACGGTACAAAATTCCATAAGGGGCACAACTCTAACAAAATTAATCCGCTTTTCTTTCCAAAGCTAATCAGATGATCTCCTCAGCTCGAATATGGTCACCGTTTCAAGGCCCTGGCTCAAATAGTTAGGCCCTCCTAGTTGTTTTGGGGAACAGGGAAACAAGACCACTTATTTCAGGGGAACAAGGGGACATTAGTCTAAAAATGAAGGGAACAGGGGAGCAAAGGTAATTTGGGGGAACAGGGAACACAGAAAATCAAGATTTTGATTTGAGGAACAAGAGAAAATGCCTATTTATTTCAGGGGAACAAGGGACCAGGTACGCCCCACCCCCACAGGCCTCAGTAGTTATCGAGATTTCTTTATGACCAGAAAAGCGTGACAAACGAGCTGACAAACGACCCAAAAGCAATATGCCCCTCCAATTTCCAAATGGAGGCATAATAAAACTGAACATTGGGATAACTTAATCACAACCATGATTCTTATTTAAATATATAAATCAAGTAAATCCATTAATGCATAGCATCCCATAAATGGAGCATTGGCAAACAGGCACAAATCACACTCCGCAGGACACTGCGTCTGATCGGGGTCTGTTGTTTGCAAATAGGAATATATCATGTATGACGAAAAAAAAAAAAAAAAAAAAAAGAGACGTATATGCTCTGTAAAGCTATCTTTTCTCTGTATAAAATCGGGTTTACCGAGGTGTATATGTCATGGACTTGTGAACCAAATGTTTGCACAAGTTTGGGATACTGTTTTTCAGTGCCGGCCAGTCAGTTAAACGTTCAATGATAAAAAAAAAAAAAAAGTGATACAGGCGACAACCTACATTTTTTTTTATAAAGTTCGACTTAAACAGAAGAAACAATTGTACATCACAATATTCCTGTGGACAGCAGAAGCTGAAATCTGGATTATTTTATTTTGTTTTATTTTATAGTTAAGTAAATGCCTGGCTTTGTTACGGACCAATGGTTTCCGTTTCGGTTTATTACTTGGCGATTTATTCCAACTCTACGACAACCCGGAAGTAAAGTGTGAATCACACTTCCGTCTTGCTTCGCTGCGTAAAGTTACACACAGTTGTGATCTATTTTAGGTTGTGTACACTGTCACGAGGTCTGAATGAGTGTAGATCGTCCATTGTCAAGTGTTATTCCTCCTGCAGACGACAGCATGGAGTATGGCCCCCCTCCTGATGTGACAGACGTCACATTTGCCCCTAGACATAGCCAGAATTTTAGGACCCCGAGATCTCCGACCAGGGAAGGAGCGGGGCGAGAGGAAAGCTCACCCTTGTTGGCAAGAGTAGAAACTGAGTACGGATTTTTCTTGAATAATTTCCCTGATGATCCTGATTTTACTGATGTTGTGAGAAAGGCTGAAGAATCTATTGAGTGTGGAAGATATCCAGAGAGGATCTCACAGGGTTCTAGTGGAAGTTACTTTGTAAAGAATTTAGATAATGTGAGTACAAAAACAAGGTAATGATGTCTATCTATCAGTCTATCTTGCATCAGACTCGCAGAAGATCTGTGGGGCCTCGGTGGCTCAGTTGGATGCGCTGTCCGCCTGGAGACCAGGAGGTTGCGCGTTTAACTGCCGAGGTCGGCAACATTCTTTCGTGGTGATTGATCATGAAATATTTTCTGCTGTCATTTTCTCCCTTACGCTGATTCAATAAGGGCAGTTGTCAGTTTCTGGGTGAAAGAATGTGCACAATACTGGTTAACTGCTTAGAGGACTAAGCCTGCCCATTAAACGTGGTTAGGTAAACTGACCGCGCTCGACATGACCTCATTGGGTTGACTGGGCCATAAAACCTCAACACTAACAAACACAGAAGATCTATGCAGCTGCACTAGCCAAGAGAAATAAAAAAATGAGAGAAGAAAGCAGAGGATGTGTTAAGAAGTAGTATACTGGTATGATGATAGGAAGTATCTCCAGGTACTGTACCATATCCCTTGATCCAGGGACTGGATATGGTCTGTATCTAGAGACCCACAATCTCCAGGTATGGTACTGTGCCTGGAGACAATCCGTGCAGGACTGTCTACGGGTAGGTTAGTACATAAAAATGCTTTTATAGCTTCTGAGTTTTAAGGAATATTCTTTATTTTTCTGTGCTTTTCCAAAGCTGATCTCCCCTGCACTTTTATTAAATGGTCAAATAAATGTAACAAATTTGGCTACGGTAATAGTATGGTTATTAGGTTATTCAGTTATCATTATTATTATAAGTAGTAGTTGTAACTTTCATACTTGCATTAATTTCTTTCATGTAACAAACTGTGAAAAGTTTCCGACAATGACATCTAAAGGCTGAAACTGAAAATAACCTGTTTTTGCCTATACCAGGGCCTGACAAATCCATTGCCCAGCTGCCCGGGACAAGTCCAAATTTTGGCTGGGCAAGTGATTTTTTATTTCAATTGCCCAGAAAAATGTATGGAATATATAGGTAATATTGTAATTCCGAGCCATTTTCAAGATGCTGTGGAATGCCTGGCAAGTGGGTAAAACTTTGATTTGTCAGGCCCTGCGATACCTATACAAACAATATAACTACCTTAATTAACATTCATCCATCTTTTAATATCACCATGACATGCTTTAATCAAAGAATTTCCCTTTGTCATTTAGTCATAGTGGCTCACAAAGTCCACATCGGACAACAATTTGATATTTTTACTGCTTTTGAAAGCATTACATCAGCAACCAGAATGCTGAGAATGTGCAGATCTTTAGACAGTCTCCTCGGTCTTTGGAAGCAGCGAATGGGAGAGTGTCCTGCAAGACCTTCAACCCACAGATACATTTCTACGAGGTCACATATCAATTTATTTGTGGCGGAAACCTTTCAAATAGGAATAGGAAAAAAAGTTAGAAACAATTTGTCTATCTATCTTTCTGTCTATCTATCACATTCACAAGCCCATGCAACGAATACAATGTACCATTGTAATCCTCACTTTATATAGAGAACCGTGGGATTAACTGGGGTAAAGTCATAGACATTCATTGACAATGTCCGTTCAAGGGTACAGGAGTTCATGGTTATGCATCTTGGTTGGATATTGAGCTTTGACAGATCATTGCTCTCAAGAATCTTCAGAAGACCGCCTACTGATAACCCTCCTGTTCCACGAGCTTCGCCAGAGAAAGGCAGGTCATTCAACATTGTGTAGCATTTGTCAGTTCCATTTTTCGCATGGTCGTGGAATGAAACTGTATGCACACACCATATAAGGGTCTCTCCTTGCCGTTGTTCCAGTAATTTGACTGTTGGAAATACTCGTATTGACTCAATTAACACTGGAATCACTTCAGTGAACTGTACAAATGGATTATAATATTAATATTTTTTATAATAATGGTTTAATGATAATAATAATTAGGGCCGGGTACTGCCTTTGGAAATTGTACCATGGTATACCGTGGTATACCGTGGTACACATTCATGTACACAGTACATAACGTGGTATTTGTTCAATATTAGTTAAGATTTTTGCCTTCGCCTTGCTTTCAGTCTAAATTTAGCGACAAAATCTCAAAATTGAACCACTCAACTATAGTATTCTGAAAAGAAATTCTTTTAATATGTCATGTATCTTAAATTATCACCACTGATAAATGGGAATTACCTGTGTTCTCAGCATTGTAAGTCGATCGAGAGATTCATATAGAATATTAACTTTTAAAATTTTATCCAATAAAGTCTGGAACTTACGGAAAGTACCAGTATGGCCAAAAAGTACCGTGGTACATACAGCCAGATGAAAATACCGTGGTTTACCAGTGCACAGGTTTTAAGGCACACACCTAATAATAATGATAATAATAATAACTGAATAACCTTGTAACCATATTATTACCCTTGCGGAATATTTATTTAACTGTTTTATAAAAAGCGCAGTAGTGTGTGGAAAAAGCACAGAAAAATAAAGAATATTCCTTAAACTTAGAAGTTATAAAAGCAGTTTTATGTATTGCTATACCCGAAGAGGCCTGCATGGATTGTCACCAGGTAAGATACCCTTTGGGTCTCCAGGTACAGTACCATACCCAGAGACCCTGGATCTAGGGATACATTACCCTACCTGGAGACGCTTCCATGATGATAATGCTGGGATAATTTCTTTATAAAAACAATGTGTCGAGGGTACTCAATAGAAGTGCTTAGGCAAAGTAGCTTCTAATCACTACTTATATCTACAACACCTGTGTTTATAGAGAAAGGTGAAAAATTATCCCAGAATCATCTTCTATATACAGGGGGTCGGGTGCTGCGAAGGTGTCGTGCACCTTACGTCGACGGGGCGTCCAACTGATATTGGCTTACAGTTGGGCAAGGCTTGCTATCCTTGTAGTAGTTTAGGGTAGAGGGGGAATGTTTTTATTTCTTCTATTTCTTTACTTTAATTCCTGTTCTTCTTTCTTCTCTGTCCCTCTCTTTAATCTCCTCTACTATCTCTTCTATCTCTTTTCTCCCTTTCTCTGGGAGACGACACAAAATGACCCACAAGGGTTGGCGTGTTGTTAGACCCCAACACACTCAATCTTCCCTATACGCATCCTTAACAAGTCCTCTGAGTTACATGTAGTTATGATTTGTTAGTAAAAGCTAAAAAGTCATTTACAACCAGGACCTTCCACCCCATATATTTAAGATGTATGTATTCTGTAATGTTTGTTTGAAAATCTTGTATGTGTAGACCGTCAAAAGCTCCTGAGAGCTTCTGTCACCCATTACATGTATATATATGTCATGCCATCTTAAAATAGATTTTTATCTTATCATAGGCAGGACAGTAACCTTTTCTCAGGCAGAGACATTGCAGGGATAAACAGATGGAAAAAAAACCCTGTTCTTTATATCTGGAATTCTGAATATGTAATACATTGTTTAATACCCACTAATTTTGGCGTGAAGCTCCTTGGTTAAAGAATGTTGTATTGTATATCACTGTAGTGAATGCAGATTCACTAACAATAAAAAATAGGAATCCTGTACTTTTCCAATGCTGTCTGCAGCCCTACCCTGATGTTTGCAGAGAGGAGGGGCACTGGTTACAAATGCCAGAAGCATTATTATAAGTGTAGTGCACAGGAGCACAGTAGTATTGTTCATTCAGTCACTGGTTCATCAGTGTCAGTTTAGTCAGGTGTCAGATTTTTATATCATGACTGTGTAACACTAAATGCTAATGAAAAAAATGCTAAAAACCATTTCTCTGGGCTTGGAATAAAGCCTGGATTATCTACATAACAGAACAATATTCTAGCATGTCACCATAAAGAGGACACATCCCCTAATTTTACTCATGGTTGTATATATGCTGTACATATGCTAAAAAGACATTTGGATTGTGTCCAGTGGTGAAACCCCCATTGAAATATTCTAAATGCTGACAGAGTTATTGAGGTTTTAAGTTTTGCTCATTTGCATCTCATTAGGTTTTTTAATTTGAAAATATTCAAGGAATGTATACAGAGAGAAACGGATCTCCTCCTTACTTACAGTCAAACTTCAATAGCTCAAACATCTTTGGGACCGTGGAAACTTGTTCGAGACATGAGGTAGTTCGAGTGACTGAAGGTTAATCATGGGGCCAGGTCAGGAAGTAAATTGGGATAATTTTGGGAAGTTTTTTTGATCTTCTATAAAATAATGGTATTTTGAGTGTACTCATTAGAATTGCCTCAACTGAGTACACACAACATACAGTTTCATGATAAAATAAAGAAAATTTCCTCAAATATTTGTTTTCTGGAACTATCGGAAGAATTTCGTAGGGACTAAAAAATGAGTTCGAATCATCCATGGTAAACGTGCCATCGTTGTTCGAGCTATTGAGGTTTGACTGTATATGTAGGGCTGCAGTTCTTATACATTTTCATAATCAGTTTAAATGAAATTTAACTTTAAAAATCAAATTTTAGTAAAATTTTAAATTAATGTAAATTCCATTTTCTGAAGTTATTTTATTGAAATTTTATATGATTTTGTCATAATCTTTTGGAATGTAATTTTCAACAAATTTATTTATTCTTGGTAGGCTTTTTTGCCAACATAGTGTTCTCTATCTTGCATTTTTAATATTATAAAAACAATATTTTAAAATTTAATCAAATTAGTTTTCATCATTTCAAAAAAAAAAATGCTAGCTTGAAATATAAAGTCTACATATTCAATTTAGTAGAAGAATATTCATGTTTTTGTTTTTGTTTTTTTTTATCAAAATTACATGTAGCCATCAGGAATGAAATAATGGGGACTTAAATAAAAATTTAAATTTCCAAGTAGTATTTAAAAAGATACAATGACATCACAGAATAGTGCATTGTAGGATAGCTTTTTTATAAACTAAATACCAACACAAGTTACTTTGACTTTGAATGCATGTATCTTTTGAACAAATGGGAATGTTTGAATGCGGTATTCAGCATTATTGTCATCACAACAATATATTGTGCGAGTTGAGTCATATTATTGTAACAGGTGAAAAAATTCTGAACACCAATGCCATGACCGGGGATCAAACCTGGGCCATCTGTGTGACAGGCGAACACTCTACTATGTTGCTATAAAAGCCGGCTTGTACTGCAAGGCAGTAATAGTGCATCATATACCTATCACTACTACATATTCCCCCTCCAATTTTAGATTCATCCTCAAATCTCAATTTGAGCAACCACTCAATATCAGGCCACCAAGCCTCCCGGGCCACCAAGCGCATCAGATGGGGTTATTTACATTGGGTGCCAGATCATGTAACCGATGAAAAAGTTCTAATCACCAGTGCCGCAACCTGGGATCAAACCTGGGCTGTCTGCGTGACAGGCGAACACTCTACCACGTCACTATAAAAGCTGTCTTGTACCGCAAGGCAGTACAAGTGTATCATAAGTTTGTCTGTCATTATTGACAATGACTATTCCTAATCAAATGCATGGTGTTATTATTTGTGTGTTCTAAGATGGCTGATGAGACCAATCTTAGTCCTAAACTGCCTATTGCAGATAGCACAAGAGAGGTCTGAGGAAGAAAGCGGTGATGTCTTAGCTCTGGCTTTCCACTGCCCATGTTTCTGCTTGGCTTTTCCCTGATTCTTTTTGCTTCCTATTCGCCAGCACCCCTACTTATGAAGCTTTGCCACTTTGTTCTATCCTGTGTAAATTGTAATCTGTTCCCAAGACGCTTTGGTATGTTGAAGTCTTTAAGAGAGGCTTTAAGGGTGTCCTTGTGTTGCTTCTTCTGATCACCATGGGAGTGTTTTCCTATTTGTTGTTCTCCACAGAGGATTTTCTTTGGCAAACGTTCTTCAGGCATTCTGGTAACGTGGCCTGTCCATCTTAACTGTGTCAATTTCAGAAGAGTATGTACACTCTGCATCCCTGCCCTT
Source organism: Anodontia alba (assembly GCA_964016985.1). Classification (NCBI taxonomy): domain Eukaryota; kingdom Metazoa; phylum Mollusca; class Bivalvia; order Lucinida; family Lucinidae; genus Anodontia; species Anodontia alba. Next base: position 8,638,223 of record OZ024821.1, read on the forward strand.
TTCATGACTTCTGTGTCTGGAATCCTGTCTTGCCACTTTATCTTTAGAAGTTTTCTAAGACAGCTTGTATGGAAGTGGTTCAGTCTTTTGGCATGCCATTGGTAAACTGTCAAAGTTAAGCATGCGTATAATAGTGTTGGCAGCACCACGGATCTGTATACTTTCAGCTTTGTGTCAAGTCTGATTCCACTTTGATCCCAAATACTTCCAGGTAGTCGGCCAAATGCTGCTCTAGCTTTGGCAGTCCTGGCATTGACCATCATCAATGTGCACAACTCTAGGCAATGTGCTTCCAAGGTAGGTGAACTTGTCTACCACTTGTAATCGTTGACCTTTCACTGTGATGGTAGGCTCCTTGGAAGGCTTTCCAGGTGCTGGCTGATATACTACCTTAGTCTTTTTTATGCTGATTGCGAGATCATAGCTGTCACATGAATTGGATACCTGATCCACACATTTTTGCATTTTCTCTTCTGTTGGAGCACCCTTTGCCATGTCATCAGCAAAGGGGAACTCATCTAGCACCTCTGTCTGCACCTTTGATTTAGCTTGCAACCTTCTTAGGTTGAAAAGTTTCCCATCAAAGCGATACCTAATAGGTATACCATTGTCACCATCCTGGAAAGCATCTGTAAGCATGGCAGAAAACATCATGCTGAACAGTGTTGAAGCTAGTACACAGCCTTGCTTAACTCCATTTGTCACAGGGAATGGATCAGAAACCTCGCCATCATTTTGGACCCTTGCAAGCATACCATCGTGGAATTGCCGCACCATCGCTATGAATTTGGCAGGACAGCTAAACTTTTCCATAATTTTCCAAAGTCCATTACAACTGACTGTGTCAAATGCTTTGGTAAGGTCGACAAAAGTCATGTAGAGGTCCATGTTCTGTTCCTGGAATTTCTCTTGAAGCTGTGAAGATCATGTCTATTGTTCCTCTGTCTTTCCTGAGTCCACATTAGCTGGCTTTCTGGTAGAACCCCTGACTGTTCAAGGTGTTCATTCAGTCGATTCAGTAGGACCCTAGCAAGGATCTTCCCAGCAGTTAATAATAAAGAGATGCCTCGATGATTGTCACAGACTTTAGGATTCCCTTTCCTTTTGAATAGGTGGATAATTGTTGCATCCTTGAATTCTTGAGGGATGGCTTGCTTTCACTGTTTCAGTGATGGTTGGGAACTCATCAAGCAGGGATTACATTGCACCTGTGGTAATCTGTTGATAGCTTCATCATTGATAGATGATGGCCAATTAAGGACACCATCAGTGTTCAGTCCATCTTTTTAAGATAGCTTCCTTGTCAGTCAGAAGACAGTTCCATCTGCACTAAGGAGTGACGTGGTTCCTGAGCTCTGGGGACCATATACTGTCTTGTGCATCAAAGAACTTCTTCATATCCTTTCTGTCTGCAAAGGACTGGATTTCATCAGCCTTTTTGCTCAGCCAGGAGTCTTGCATGTCTCTAAGCCTAGTCTGGACTGTCTTACATATGTTTGAATAGGCAGTCTTACTAGATACTGAGCTGGTATCACTGAGGTATGCCTTGTGTTTTTGGTGTTTCTCTTCAAGGAGTCCCTGGATTTCTTTGTCATTTTCATCAAACCAATCTTGGCATTTGTGAGATACTGGTCCTAGGGAACCCATTGCTGAAGAGTAAACCAGGTCTTTGAAGACTGTCCAGCTCTCATCCACATGTACATCTTCTGAACTGTGTTCCAGTGCATCTGAACGGCTGCAGATATCATTGACGAATGCTTCCTCTTGCTGTCTTGTTTCAGCTTGGAGACATCCAATTTCTTTGGCACTTTCTTGCCTTGTGATCATTGTACAGGCTAAATGCGCAGGTTGAGTTTGCTGACAACAAGCCTGTGATCTGTCCATCAGTGTGCACCACACATAGTCTTTGTCACCCTGACATCCTGTCTGACCTTCCTTTACACTATGACATAGTCAACGAGATGCCAGTGTTTGGAGCGAGGGTGCATCCATGATGTCTTTCTGCGGGTTGGTAGACGGAAGACTGTGTTGGTGATCAGTAGTTCATGCTCTGCACACTTCCTTAAAAGGAGGAGGCCATTGCTGTTGCACTTCCCTACTCCTTCAGTTCCAATCACTCCTTCCCAGGTTTGGTGGTCTGTGCCCACTCTGGCATTGAAATCTCCAAGAAGTTTGTCTGTCTGGGGTGCTTCAGAAATCACAGAATCCAGATCATCATAGAACTTGTCTTTAACCTCATCTGGGTTGGTCATTGTGGGTGCATAGGGACTTACAATTGTTGCATGCCTTTTGCCAGATAAGGGAATTCTCAGCATCTTCAGGCAGTCACTTATGCCTTTTGGAAGTCCTGAGAGCTGGCTGACAAGGTGTGACTTGATGGCCAATCCTACTCCTGCTTCACGCCACTCTTCTTTCTTGCATCCACTCCAGAAGAAAGTGTACCCAGTACCAACTTCTTTTAAAAGCCCTTCCTCTGCAAGGCGAGTCTCACACAGAGCTGTAATCTCAACTTTGTATCGGCCATGTTTTCTACAAACTAGAACTGTTCTTCACTGAGGTCTGTCAGAACCAGCACTGTCCATTAGAGTGTGCCATTCTATGCGCCGATGGTTAAAGGAATCACCTTTGTCTTCTTTTTTCTTGTTTAACTGCTAAGTAGGATCCCTGCTGATCGGGGTTAACCAGCCAGGAGTTTTGAAGCAGGCAGTTGTTTATGGCACCTTTTCCAGTGCCTTCCTCATGCTAAGGGGGTGAGCAATGCAATCCAAAAGAGGTCGGCTCAGTCGCTCAGTTCGGCTGCCAAATTCCCTATCCTGCTTCATTCTTAAGGAAAGCAACCATATAGAACCAAGCCACCTCTGTGCATGTCTGCAACTACAGCTTCCGGTGTTTCCTCACCTGCTGCTTCGCTGCTCGCCCATCACCACAGGGCTTTTGTATGACTTGCATAATGTGTGCTTGCTGTGACTGTATGTTGCTGATTAAGATGACATGCGCTGTGAATTGGATTATAGTGAGGGAGAGGCACGCAGAGTCAACCTCACTCTCGTCCTGACCTAGCTGGATCCAGAGGCAAGACAGTGTCAGGACATCTGGAGCTAAGCCCGGATGCAGTGGATGACCATGGCTTCTGTTGTGCCTTGTCATGCTCTCCATGCTCCACAACATGCTGCTACGTCGCCGTTTGGTCCGTTGAATCATAGTAATGATTTCCTCCACCCCAGCTGCTAAAGCAGACTTTACATAACTGGAACAAGCATATCCAGATATGCAGGGTTTTGTTTGGAGTTGCCAACTCCTAGATGGATTGCCGATCAGGGCTTGAGAGCTCCATCTACCCTAGATATTGCTACACAGAATCAGTTCACAGCTATACAGAAGCAGTAACTTAAGTGTCTTATGTAGCTTGTGTATCATATAACTATCAGTACCTACATTATCATTTTATTGGCTGTACTTTGACATCTGTATGGTACAGTACAATATCACTTGGGTTCACAGAACAGACAAACAAAACAGACAAAATTTTGTGTGTCATCTCCTTTGGCATTTTCTGCATTGATCAATATTTTCCCTGCCAAGAAGATTTCCTTCTCTTTTCCTACTGCCCCAAAACTTAGGAGAATCAATAGTATAGGCCTGCCTATACTACTAGAATCTATTGATGCTTACGCTTGCTAATTTTGAGTTGAGTCTGACATCCACATTTTAGAGAAAAAAGGTATTTCTGCTTAGTCTACCTTCACCACAACATAGTAGAAATTCCACAAGTCCAATTTAATGATTTAATAGAAGAGTAAACTGTGATAAGCTTTTCCTTAAATGCTGATATCTTTAAAATGCTTCCAGAAAAAAAAAAATAAGTGACCAACAGTTTAAGTCGCCTTGACTTCTAATGTTTCAACAATTGCTGAACTCACCATGTGTTTCATGTATAAGAGTGTGCAATGTAAGACTGTTCTTATCCCAGTACTAAAAACCTTAGATCAGGATTATGATGAAACTGATTTCTCTGAATGTTAGCCAAGGTGTTTAACGCAAGTGAATGATTCAGCTGCACTCAGAATAGGGGAAAATGCAACATCTGATCAGGGTCTACACTTAATGCCTCTCTCAATGTTTTTCATACACATCGTCATCAGATGGACTTGTTCCAATTTTAATTCTTCTCTTGCTAAACACGACATGCCCTGTCTTAGCAAACAGTGTAGATCCAGATCAATTGGCTTCAGAAGAAGCCAACTGATCTGGATCTGCATTATTTGTCATTAAATATGTGAATTTCTATAAAAACACGGATCAAGTAATCTGATTGGCTGGAAATTGGAAGTGGGCATGGCATCTTACTTTATTCAGCAAGGCAAGGGTTAAGATAAGTGCGTTAACAAGTTAAGGTGTCTGAATACAATGTATTTAGGGTCAGCATGGTAGGTCCTGATCAGGCTGAGAGTGTCACTGTGCAATCAATGTTTAAGCTGGTTACTGTTGGAAACTGCAATGTATTGACCTTGAAGATTTATAAGGATAAAGCACGGGTTCCAGAGCTATAGATTTAATACTTCAGGGCAAGAGATAAGGGGAGTATCCAAGTAAAATACCCATATGTTTTTGGCAAATACTCAGCTATTTTCAAAAACTTGGGTATTGATACCCAATTGATTTGACAGAGTACCCAATAATTTCCAAATTCAAGGGTGATAAAGATTTAGGCAGGAAAAGCACATGATTACTATTTTATGTTACGATAACTGCACATAATAGGGTGTTTTATTTCTTCCTATGAAAAATAGTATCATAAAATTAATAGTGTATAATGGAATACCATGTTTTAAATACCTAAATCGGGCTCTTTCTTTCTGTTTTGTAAGTTTTACCTAATTAATTTTCATTTCGGGGGGTATCTTTACTCAAACCGAAAAATGAAAATATGATTTTACCCAATTGATTAAATTATGATGGAGTTAAATACCCAAATGCCCTCAAAACTATCTGTTGCTCTGATACTTTTTACCCTACATACTGAAACACCTTTAATCCTTACCATACTTATTGTTCAGTTTTGGTAAGTCATTTGTACTATTTAAAGTACTGTTGTTTTGTATCAAAAATGCTGGATGAATGGTAGGCAATATAGACCCTGATCAAATGCTGCTAAGCAGATGATTCACATGAAATGTCAAGCCTTATTTTCTCAGAAAAAATGCTTAGAAAATCCTATCTGTGTATTCTAGAATGGCATCTGCTACTGTTGTAACTGGCACTCTAAGGGTTAATGCCTTCATCACCTGGCATTGCAGATGTTCACACTTGACACAATATCCAGGCTTACATGTATTTTAAACTTAGCATGCTGGGTAAAAAATCCAGCAGACAACATTTTCAATTTTTTTCTTGTTTTGTCCTCAGAAAATAGGATTTGACATTTCCTACAAATTATCTTTTTAAGAGACAAATTGCATGAAATGTCAAATCCTTTTTTGAAGAAAATGAAAAAAAAAAATTGTTAACCCTTCTCTTGCTGAACACGACATGCCCTGTCTTAGCAAACAGTGTAGGTCCAGATCAGTTGGCTTCTGCCAACTGATCTGGATCTGCACTGTTTGTCATTAAGAATGTGAATTTCTATCAAAAACTCAGATCAAGTAATCTGATTAGCTGGAAATTAGAAGTGGGCGTGGCATCTTAATTTATTCAGCATGACAAGCTTAATTTGTTGTCTGCTGAATTTACCCAGAGAGTGGTAACAGTTAATCCAGCTTTCTGTTACCAGTCATGATACTTAAGCTGGTGCACTTTGACTTGTCTTTCTGACTCCTCATCTGAATATAATAGTTGGCATTGTCAATTTCATGAAAAGGGCAAATGCCTTACACAGTTATATAGTAAATCTTGTTGAGTAATTCATTGATTTGACATAGGGCACTGTCAGTTACTTGCCCTTTGTGAATCAAATTCACGAATGACAGAAAGAAAATAAAGAATTATAAATCATTTACAAATTTAAAAAGTAAAGTTGACAGTGGAGTTTTTATGTATCCAAAGAGCTTGAATTTTGTAGCGGCATGTTTTTATTGGTTTTAATCTATTTTTTTCAGAGGTGCTTAATTCATCAAAGAATAGACTGATACTAACCATTTCACTCCTAACAAACAAATTGTGCTTTATTCTAAATTCTGTTTAAAACATTGATGAAGTAGATCTCGTTTTAGATTGGCCCATATCACATTACAAACAGACAAATTAGATGTGAGTACTTATTAAGCAAGGTCACAACAAAATATAACTTGTGAAAACCATCTTAATTATACAGGTGAAAATTTTGATCAACAAATGATAAGCAGTTTATTCGAAGGGTCTTCATCCACATGTGACTGAAACAAGCATAACTAGTAAATTCGACAGTTAGTTCGCTGCAACAAATCTCTGGTACATTAAAGCATGGCAATAATTATTAACACGAGTTTATCCAATTTCTCTTTTAGCTGTCAGACTGTTACCCTGGAAGTAGAGTTCTAATATAACTTGCATGTGAAAATGAATTTTCCTCTGGAAGTTGTGACAGCTGTATGTTTTAGCATTTATACATGCCTGCAAACAGCTATCATGAGTTACAACTTGTGCATTATTAAATGGGCCAAAGGATATGATGGTATGGTGGCGAATGAAGATTTATGCCCTTTCAAGATTTCACCAGAGCTGTTTGTTTGTGCATGTAATTTGATGACTTGCTTTTCATAGATCACTGAGGCCCATTAGAAATTGTTCGTCATAAAATCTTCACTTTGTCTAGTGATCAGTTGAATATCATGATTTGGTGATTAAAGTGTAATGTACAATATCTGACAGTTTCTGGTGAAAGACTGTGAATATGTACTGGTTAACTGCTTAGAGGACTATGATTAAGTCTGCCCAGGAAAAAGTGTGGTAAGGTAAACTGACTGCACTCCACATGACCCCACTGGGTTGGCTGGACTGTAAAACCTCAACACAAACAATATCTGAAATAATTTTGGGATGATGCATGAGCATGAAGTTGATAGGGATGGTGACACATGTTTATTATGCTAAAATTGCAGCCAGACACAATTGTGAGTGAGAAACTCTAATTGTCTCACCACACATTGGCTTCAATTATGTTCGAAACCATGACAGTCCTCTAATCCAGAGGTTACAAATCCTGACCTGTCTGACTGGCTCAGCTGAAAGAGCAGCTGCCTTTGGATCGGGAGGTTTGGGGTTGAATCTGTAGTCGTGTCATGCCTAAGAATTTCAGAAATTGGTACCAAATGCTCTTTGTCTTGATGCTCAGCAATAGATAGAAGAGCCAGGACTGGTCCACTGGTGACAGTATAATACAGTCAACTCTCGTTATCTTGAATTCCAAGGGACTCTCTGAAATACTTCAAGATATCCGTACCTGGACATATCAGATTTGCAGAATTCAGGAAAAAATAATTTGATTAACCACATTTAATAAATATATATGAATTTGACTCTTGAAGTTAGCGAAATATTGAAAATATTGTGGAAAAGAGGAGCAATTTCTCCACTTTTCCACAATATTTTTTTACCTGTTGTTAGATTTTCATGTTTACCAGATTTTCACTTCGAGATAAGCGGTTATTCTAGATAAGCGAGTTCTAGATAGCGAGAGTCAACTATATAGCTGGTGGTTGTATCATGTCATGCTGGGGGGAGTTACTGCAGTGGGGCAACACTGTAAAGGGGCATCTGAGTGTCCATTCTCACTGACATACACCATCACAACATGAATGAAAGTCTGTTGACAATGGTGTTTAAACTCATCTCAAACAAACAAGTGCTGAAGAGGGCAATTACAACATGACTGCCTTTTATGCCGACTGCAAAAAACTTATCCAGCAGGGCAAGTTGTCTTTTAGTCCTATGATCATGTAAATACAACTTATTCATTCTTAACCAAAGCATAACTGTTTTCCAACTTAATTTACCTATTTTACCATAAATTATTCTTGTATGCATATTCACGGACTGAAAATACAAAAGACAGCTCAACATGTGCAAACAATACCATGCTATTTCTTCACCAGTTTGGCTAGATAGGCATGCCAGCAAGTTGGCATTCCCAGGATTTACATTGAAGTTACTGTATTCCCTGCATTACGAAAACATGCCTATTCAAATACATTGAAAATTTTACCACCAAAAAATGAAAATTTTCAGATAAAAAATTCTGATATTTTTTCATATTTCTGCTCAAAACAAGGCGGTTCTAACAAGTACCCACAGTCTATGTTTTGAGCAGAAATAAGAAAAATAATGTATACCCCTGTAAACCCCAGTTTCACCATATAAAAAGTGGGGTTTAAAGGGGTCAGCATTATATAGGCCCACTCCCACTCCCCCCCCCCCCCCCCCCCCCCCCGAGAATAATTTATGTTTATTCTGTGTGCATTAACTTTCCTTGGAAGTTTGATCTTAATCTACACTTTTTAGACTGGCATGATTGTTGAAATATTTTTGAGTACTGTATTAACCATAAATATTGGGACACCTTAACTCTTTACTATACTGTCATAAAATTTGAACAAGTCTATTTTACATTCTGTTGATATGTTGATGTGTCAAAAGGCAATTCGACGAGTGGCAAACATTGTAGACCCTGATTAGATGCATTCTGCAGCATCTGATCTGGGTCTAAACTGTTTGCTCAGGCCTGAAATACGGAATTGAAAAAATGTCATAGCGCTATAAGCAGGTTATGCATTGCTGCTCTTGAATAATATGATGATTCACATGAAATGTCAAGGCTTCATTTCTTTGAAAAAAAAATAAAAAAAGTATAGAATTTTAACAATCAAGTTCATTAAATATGTTGACCAGTCCATATAAAGCTAAATTGATTGTCTCCCTTACTGGCACAATATTGGAAAATGACTATAAATAGCTTTGACTGTTTAGCATTATCTTTCAGGTCAGTTATTGGTTCTAAAAATAGTAAGGAAAATGTACTCACAAAGCATGCTCAGTGCTGAAAAAAATGATATTGACATGCTGGCAATTCAAACAGTAAATATTGTGGATTGTATTGTTCTCCAACCTTGAAGGATTTAGTTGATTTCCTTACTGTCATTTGGGTAAAGTTATTAAGTGTGTAAAATCTGGAATAGAAGCTAATGTCAGTGCACAGTTATTAAGTATTAAGTAGCTTGGTGTCATAAAGCTGTATGTTATGAAAACTTACATACAGGATAACACACTATTAGAAAAAAAAAAAAAAAAAGAAATACAAAGCTTATCTATAGCACTGAAGTGTGTGCGTGTGACATGGTCTGATGTTAACCCTTGTCCTGTTGAACAAACTTCTTCAGAAGCGAACTGATCTGGATCTGCACTGTTTGGCATTCAGTATGTAAATGTGTTTTTGAAAAATGATATTCTGGACGCTTCTCTTATCTGGATGTATGCAGTAAACTGATAATGACTCAAGGATATACAATATCTGTGCTGAGATCTGTCATCAGCTGTATTAAATAGGAGATTTAATTGTATTGGCTGTTGAAATAATAATACTTGATTTAAAGAAAAATGTCTGATTTAGATACAATACAAATTGTGCAAAGACAGGACTCAAACACAGACTCGTTCACTGGACGCTATCAGAGTGTTGATTTTGAAATAGATACAAAAACATATGTTTCGCAGTTTGGAAATAAATTTCCTAAAGAACTGGATTTCACGAAACTTGTGTATGAATGTGAACTTGCACTGGAGTTTGGTCAAAAGCCAAAGTTGAGTACTAAAGGAACTAGTGGATGTTACTTTCTATATAGTAGAGTAGGGGTGAGTTGTTACTAGCTTTTTAGATAATTTAGACCAACAGACATTTACATTGTATTTATATTTTAATAAACCTAAGTATTGGGACAGGCAGGCCTGTGCAGATCCAGATCAGACACTGGGTTCTCAGGTTCTATACTGCTTGCAACCTATCCAGCAGTATTCCAGACAAATCAGAAGATAGAAGAATGGATTCTGTCCAATTTTAGGACAAGTATGATAGGTGTATATATAATATACAGTAATTCGTTGTTGTTTTTTTTCTCCAAAATTTCTGGAAAACTTTTTGAAAATAAGGACACATTTAAGTAAGGGCAATGTCCTGATTCTTTCCCATTTAAAGAAAATGCCTTCTGGGAGAGATTCAGGACTATAGATAATACACTGGCAAGTACTTCGTGGATATTTGCGGCTTCTTCCATTAAATCTGAGAAAGGATTGGGACATTCCCAAAGAAAGCTCAGCAGAGGACTAGGGCAGAGTAATTAATGCTTGTTTAGCATGGAAGGCTAGCCTAGGTCTGCACTGTTTGTTACTCATCTAGTAGCTTTTAGACAGATTAGCATTATAGTAGTTATTAGCTATGCTCAGAATGAGCTATAGTGATCACTTTTTGTTCATTGTCCATTCGTTAACACTTTAAAAGGACAACTCATCCAAACCTGCTGAAGCGATTTGTCCCTAATTTGGTAGAAATGTTGCTTGGATATGGGGATTTAATAAAAGTTAAAATTAGGGTGATCTGCCATTTTGTTTGGTTGTAGTGACAACTGAAAGATCCATAGACATAACAGGAAAATGTTCTCCATAACATGTGAAGTGATGTGAACCATGAAGGCAGTTATGATCTTTTAAATGATTGTCTACCCAGTTTGTGTGTTTTGTAACCAGTGCCATTTTATTTGCCAGTGGCCATTATATCTGGTTGCCATGGCAAAATTTTTAGTAGGAAATTTGTGAAACATCAGCAGGGAAAGAAGATCCTGTGAAGCATCAGCATGGAAAGAAGACCCTGTTGCACACCAGCAGGGAAAGAAAGTCCAGTTGGGCTTGTTCCTAGTCTGGCCTTATAAAGGGACATAGGATGTGTGGCATTGATGGGAGTGGTAGCATGCAATTGAAAGACATCTTCTCCCATCATTTCTTTACTTATTCATTGAAGATGAGAGCTTGGCAAGTCCTTGTGTTATAGTGAAAAATAGATTATTAAAAGAATGACCACACTCATAGAGACAAAAATAGCTGAAGTGTCTAACAATCAATATATAATTAAAGTAGCAAAAGGTTTAAGTTACAATTAAAATTTTATTCTGCAAGGGTTATCTTCCCCTGCCTCTGTGCTGTATACATGTATAAAATCGTGATATTGTTAAACAACTTCTCTTCAGAAACCACTTAGCCAATTTCAACCAAACCTCATGTCGATCCTATGATTGAAACGAGATTGAGAGTTTGTTCAGATAGTCATGCACCATTGACTGTCATGCCCATGTACATGTATAGTAAAAAATAATACAAAAAAACACATTCTTCTACTTCAAAACCAAGAACTGCTCAAATGATGTTTCTTTCTTTAGTTGCAATGACAGGATTGAAAAAATGTTGCCCACAGGGGCACCCAACTAATATTGGCTTACAACTGGGCAAGGCCTGCTGTCCTTGCAACAGGTAAGGGTAGAAAGGGAATGTTGTTATTTCTTTTGTTCTTTCACTTTCATTTTCCTCTTTTCTTCCCTATCCCTCCCTTTCATCTCATCTACTAGCTCTTTTCATACTTTCAGAGAAGACACAAAGTGACCCACAAGGGTTGACATGTTGTTAAACCCCAACACAATCAATCAATGGAAAAATGTTGCATAACATCTGTGTATCTGCAGTGGCTATTTCATTCAGGTGAGCGAGTGGTAGCCCATGGGCCTCTTGTTAAAATCAAGTTTTTCAAATTTTAGGACAAATATGGAAAGGAGTTAGGGTATCAGTGGTAGCCATTGATTATGTAATGACCAACAGATGCCCTGATCAGACTGCTTCATATGTGCAAGCTTATTTAGGCTTTCATATGCATTTTGGTCCATTTTCCAATGTTGAGCATCATATTAGCCCCACCATGCCAAAATGAGGGTGGTCGGGTGTCATGGTGTCATGTATCTTACGTCACTGGGTGTCCAACTCATATCGGCTTACAGTTGGGCAAGGCCTGCTATCCTTGCAGCAGGTAAGGGTAAAAGGAGAATGTTTTTATTTCTTCAATTTCTTCACTTTTATTCCTGTTCCTCTTTCTCCCCTGTCCCTCTCTTTCATCTCCTCTACTATCTCTTCTATCTCTCTTCTCCCTTTCTCTGGGAGGGGGTGGTCGGGCGGTGCGAAGGTGTCATATATCTTATGTCACCGGGGCGTCCAGCTGATATTGGCTTACAGTTGGGCAAGGCCTGCTAACCTTGTAGCAGGTAAGGGTAGGGAGGTGATGTTTTTATTTCTTCTGTTTCTTCACTTTCATTCCTGTTCCTCTTTCTTCCCTGTCCCTCTCTTTCATCTCTTCTGCTGTCTCTTCTGTCTCTTTTCTTCCTTTCTCTGGAAGACATCACAAAATGACCCACAAGGGTTGATGTGTCGTTAAACCCCAACACAATCAATCAATTCTCTGGGAAACAGCACAAAATGACCCACAAGCGTTTACATGTCATTAAACCCCAACACAGTCAATCAACCACCAAGCAAAACTTTACTTTGGTGTCATGTGCAGACAGCGAAGGCTGAGTTTTAGGAGTTTTATGGTTGTAAGTAAACCATTAGTCACACAAAACTCAAAAGTGTTACATGGAAACAATAAGTGTCTCATTTAGTTTTTGATGACATAAGAAAACCTTCTCCCTGATGTATCAGTTAAGTGTACGTTTTGCATACTAAAATGACTAAAATTGTTGGTAGAGACGTAAAACCTCACTACAAACAAACAACTGGAAAAGGATAAATGGTTCCTAAAAGTAAGCAATTGCTACCTAGGCCCAGCTGGCCCCTGCCTGAAAAAACTAAAGTTTTCCCCTGTACTTTTTTATATTTTTCTAACTTCTCCATGAAAACATATGACTATCAACATAACTCCAGATAACGCACTATTTTCAGCCAAAAAGTACAAAATGTATTGATGTTTTTATTATTTGTCTATGAAAACATCTGTTATGGTACTTGTTAGAAGCACCCCAGTGAGCCACTTCTAATGAGTACCCACAACATGTTTTCATGGAGAAATAAAACTATTATATGTATATGGATACCCCCTCTTATCTGGAGCTGTGTACAAATGTGCAGGCTGATCTGGGCATTCACTTTATGTCTCTGGAGGCTCCTTTTCTCATGATTTGACTGTTTTCGGCCATTTAGTTATCATCTACTCTGGCTTCAGAATTTTTTAATTCCTTAACTAGAATAGGGTCATAATACTTCTCTTTCAGAGGTGTACTTTAAAACTAAAACTTGTGATTCGAAAATAAATGTGTCTCACTTGGAAGTTTCATTTATAAAGAAGGCATTTTGCATATGTGAAAAAAAGACACATTAATTTTAAGGGCACATTGAGATGTTAGTGAAATAAAATTTCCATCTAAATTTGAACCCACTTTCATGTTCAGTCTAAATTTTATTCTAAATTTCATACATTTGAACTCTGTTATTCACTTAAATGTGTCCTGAGTTATTGAATAGGGTCTACACTGTTTGCATTAACTACAGGAATTTCTATAAAACAGAGCAATAATAAAAACTAACCAGACACACTACTATTGGAAATTGACCAGTCCAAAGACTTGTGGATGTGGTGGAAGAGTCCACTCAACATAAATGGGTTACGGTAAATCATCGTCATCAACCGTGAGGTGAATTTGGTTTTTAGCTCACCTGAGCCAAAGGCTGGAAGGGAGCTTCTTTACCATCTGTCCATCAAAAATTTCTTTAAATGACATCTCCTTCTTAATCAATATTTTACAGGACTGATCCTTGGGTGATACTGACTGGTTATTGTTCAAAGATTTGGAATCCATAGCAACTCAAAGAAAAACTGTAAAAATCTTTTTGTCAGAAGCCACTGGACCGATTTCAGTATCATTTTGCAGAAATGTTCATTTGGTGACCCTCTATCAAGGTTGTTCAAGCCAGCATGATTCGTCAAAAAAAGATGGCTGCTAGAGAGCAGGACTTATTTTCCCTATATATCTACTTAGAAAACTTTAAAAATCTTCTTGTCTGAAACCACTGGATCTATTTCAGTATAATGTGGCAGAAATGTTCCTTCAGTGATCCACTACAAAGAATGTTCAAGCCATCATGATTAATCAAAAAACATGGCTGCCAGTGGGCAGGGTTTATTTTCCCCTATAGCTCTATAGTCTATATAGAAAACTTTAAAAAATCTTCTTGTCAGAAACCTCAGGACTGATTTCAATATAATTTATCAGAAATGTTCCTTTTTTGATTGTTCAAGCCATAATGATTTGTTAAAAAATATGGCCGCGAGGAGACGGGGCTTATTTGCCCTTTATATCAATACAGAAAAATTTAAAAAATCTTCTTGTCAGAAAACCACTGGATCAATTTCAGTATAATTATCAGAAGTGCGTGTTCCTTTGGTGGCCATCTACCAAAATTGTTCAAGCCATCATTTTTCATCAAAAAACGTGGCTGTCTAGGGGCAGGGCTTATAGTATCTATATAGAAATCTTTAAAAACTTTCTTGACAGAAACAACTGGACCTTTTTTGATATAATTTATTAGAAATGTTCTTTTGGTGACCCTCTACCAAGATTGTTCATGCCATCATGATTCGTCAAAAAAACATAGCTGCCAGGGGCGGGGCTTATTTTCCTTACATATTTATGTAGAAAATTACAAAAATCTTTCTGTCAGAAACCACTGGACCGATTTCAATATACAATGTAATTTGGTCAAAATGTTCCTTTGGTGACCCTCTACCAAGAATGTTCAAGCCATCATGATTCATTAAAAACATGGCCGCCAGGCGGGCAGAGCTTCTTTTCCCTATATATCTTTATAGAAAACTTAAAAAATCTTCTTGTCAGAAAGTACTGGACCGATTTCAATGTAATGTGGCAGAAATGTTTCTTTGGTGACCCTCTACCAAGATAGTTCAAGTCATCATGATTCATCAAAAAGCATGGCCACCAGGGGGCAGGGCTTAGTTTCCCACTATATCTATGCAGAAAACTTTTAAAATCTTGACAAAAATCAATGGATCCATTTCAATATAAGTTGGCAGAAACATTTCTTTGGTGACCCTCTACCAAGATTGTTCAGACCATATTGATTCATCAAAAAAAGACTTATTTTCCCGTTATATAGAAATTTTGAAGATAAAAAAATGAGGAACTGCTTGCCATATATGGCAATGCTACTCCATTTTATAGGACCATCAGGTTACTCTTGAACATAAAATTTTTACAAAAATCTTAAAGCAGTGAACTTGGGTGAAACTTTAATAGTAAGTACTCAAATGTGTTTGCTCATGTGAGCGATACAGAACCATCATGGTCCTCTTGTTCTGTACATTACCTTTACCGTTACAATGTATATCATTGTTGAAGCTAATTTTACAATCATGTACTGTGTACAAAGTAGACAGGAAAGGATCAATTTTTATACCTGTATTTATCCTAAATGTTCAGAGATCGGTTGAGCAGTTTTGATTCAAACCAAACTGGTCCTTTGCTCCATTGGAGCAGTTTGATCAAACTTGTGGAACACTGTTTGCCATTCCATCAGTCCATATGTTTTAGACAAATTAGAAGTCAAATTAGCTACTTTAACCCTGGTCCTGCTGAACCCAGATATACCCTGATTTTGCAAACAGTGTAGATCCAGACCAGTTGGCTTTTGTCTTCTGAACTGGATCTGCACTGTTTGTCATTCGGTATGTGAATTTTATCAACAACCTAGGTCAAGTAATCTGATTGGCTGAAAATTAGAAGTGGGCATGGCATCTTAATTTATTCAGCAAGGGTTAAATTTTAGGATATGGTATGGCAGATAAGTTGTCTGAATAACTTAAGTAATTTATGATGGTATACATTTTGTGTTTATGTTTTATTTTATCATTAAGAGTTATTATATGTCACACAAATAGTAGCCATAACACTTGAACAACAAAGGGCTGGATCAGTCTGTTTATTTGTGCAGTCTGATTGGAACAATTACTTTTTGTCTGGAAAAAGCCTGGAATTGCTAGAATCTACCATTGAACAACTAGGGCATTCGATTACACAGATGTCAGATTGATCTGTAATGTTTCTATTCGCATACATGATATATGTGCGAACTTGCGAAGGCCCCTTTTCACAATCATCTCATGTAATTTGAGGTTCTCTGATGTAACCATATAGATACACTATCTTGAGTGATGTCATTCTCTTTGCTGTCCACCTGAGGTAATCTGGATATTTAGGTGTCTGTATAGTAGTGTTGGGAGTAGGCCAGAATTTCATAGTCGATCATCGGTTCTGTAAAACCAACTGATCATCAATTAAGAATCGACTTGTAGAAAATATATTTACTCTTAATTTAGGTACTTATTCATTGCTCAAGATCAATAAGAGGGGTATCCAGATAATATTTTTCTTATTTCTCCATGAAAACATATGTTGTGGGTATTCATTAGAAGTGCTACATATGTTGTGGGTACTCATAAGAAGCGCCTCACTTCTGATGAGTACCCACAATATATGTTTACATGGAGAAATAAGAAAAATATTATCTGGATACCCCTCTTATTGATCTTGAGCAATGAATAAGTACCTATAAATATATATATATATAAGAGTAAATATATTTTCTACATATAGTTTAAGGCTGTTTGATCTTTTTTTTTGTTCTCTCTCTCTTTTAATGACCACAAATCTAGAATGACCCAATAAACAGCTTTGAATTTCATTTCTTTATAACTTGTCTATAAAAAGAAAATGTGAGGAAAACATGTTTTTAAAAGTAGAATTTTCTGATTAGTAGACTATAAAAAATCTTTCCGATCATCAGTCGCAAGAGGCAAAAGTGACTGATGATTGATTATAATCGATCAACAGTGGCAACACTACTATATATTGCCAGTAAAGACTGATCAGACTGCGTGAATGTACAGTTTGGTCTGAGTCTTCACTGGGCATGCATATTCGAATGTACATTTTCTCACACTGCCAGACTATGCGAAACTTTTTCAAAGTCTGTCTTATAGACAGACTCTGGTCAGACAAATGATTAAAATGTACTTGAAATTTTTGTCGGAAAGAACCAATTTTGTCTTACATGAATGGCGGTCAGACGGATTTCCCATAACGTGTATGGCAGTTCAAATAGTATTTGATAAGAATTCTGAATGACTTTTTACTTCAAACCTTAAAGTGCCAATTACAACAGTAGTACACCACATTTTGAAATGTTCTTTGTTTGTTTGTTTTTTTTTAGTTTTTTTTACAGAGAAAATAAGTCTTGGTATTTCATGTGAATTGTCTGCCAATTCACATGAAATTCAGGGATTATTTTTTCTGAAAAAATGAAAAAAAAAAAAAAAAAAAAAAATCAGAATGTCTTCTGCTGTAGTTTTGTGTAGCATTTTAAGGGTTACAGATAAGATGAGTACATCAAACTTTGTGTCCAACGAAATACATCCTAATATTGCTGTGCATATAAACAGGTACATTGTATTTTGTCGGTTTTGAGCAAAACATTTTGCCACGGTATTTTCATATTTTACCCTGTAAACAAATATTGTGGATTTACCATAGTAAACCTAAGTATTGCAACACAGGCCTGAGCAAACAGTGTATTCAATCAGGATCTGCATTGTTATTCATTGAGCAGTATTTAGGCCCAGCAATGTTTGAGACATTCTGTTTGCTTTCCTGCAAATCATGTCCCTTCTGAAAAGGGGTCTACTCAAAAAGGAAAGGACTGGCTCTCTTTGAAAGTTCTCAGAGAGAGCCATTTCCTTCCTTTGAGAGTAGATCCCTTTTCAGAAGGGATGCAAAATAAATTTGATAGAGTTGCCTCCTTTTGTAAGTGTGTCAGTTCCCATTAATTGCTTGATGGGCCTGTTGTGACAGCAGCAGGTCACATTCTAATTTTTTTTTTTTTTCAGGGAAAATAAGGCCTCACAAGCCTTAATTTCAAGCATTAGTCAGTAACTTTAAGCCTCATTTTCTTTGAAAAATTACAAAAAAAAACAACAACAAAAAAACAAAAAGAAAAGCAATGTGGAGACATTCCCATAAGGTTATTATTGATCAATATTTTACCACTGCAGAAAATGTTGCATTTGAAAATGCAATACTTTCTGCAAAAGTTAACCCATAAAATGCTGAGCAAAATTTGTAGCAGACAACATTTTAATTGTTATTTTGTATCTTTTAGAGAAAAGAAGTCTTGACATTTCATGTGAATTGCCCGCTTGGCAGATGATTCACATGAAATGTCAAGACTTATTTTCTTTGAAAACAGATAAGAAAAAACTTCAAATTGCTGTCAGCTGTAGTTGTGATTGGCACTTTAAGGGTAAATTGAAAACCTGCATTTCTATGGTCAATTTGCAATTTACTTCCGGCAGTAATTAAAAGAGCAAGGAAATGGTGGATTATTCCTATTGATCCTTATTTGTACAAATTTCTTGACAAATAAAGTGTCACTTGAGATTTTACATTTGTATAAATTTCTGGACAAATGAAGTTTCACTTGCAAACATTTCCACTTGTTCCTGGTTGCCAGACGTAAGATTTGTCCATGTTTGGTCATAGGTCTAGATAAGAGTTGGTGTCTGGTAAATATTTTGTCTTATTTCTCCACAAAAACATATGTTGTGGGTACTCATTATAAGTGCCTCGGTGAGGTGCTTCTAATGGGTACCCACATGTTTTCATGGAGAAATAAGAAAAATATCATTACTCTTGGATTGAAAAAAGAATTGAGTCCTCCGTGAAATCACCTGACCAGTAAATGACACCAAAATCTGACCAATCAAAATAGCTTACCAGTTAACGGTTAATGTTATTGCTTAGACAAACAATATTACCTATGTACTTTTTCATTGATAAATACAGGTACGAATGCAGTTTTCGTTGACAAATACAGGTATCACGATATTGTTTGTCTAAGGATTTACGCATGGGCGTGGTTATAGCCTTCTGAGGGAGGAGTCAGTTGTATCAAGAACTATGTTTGGCCATCAACCTGTGTTTAAGAGGGTTGAATACACTTGGTAGTTTCCTGTAAACCAGGTCGCTTCTGAAACTAGGCCTACTTTCCTTTTAGAGCTGACACCATTTTAGAAAGGAGACAATAACAGTTTATTAGGGTTGTTCTCCTTGAAATTCTATCAGAATCCCATAAATTTAGGAGACTAATGGAAAAAATCCAGCATGGATGCCCATTGGCCTTGGTGGCTCATTTGGGTGTGTGTCCAGTTAATGATCAGGAGACTGCAGGTTAGACCCCTGCCAGGTCCTGACATTCTTTTGTGGAGATTTGATCGTGAAATATTTTCTACCGCCATTCTCTCCCTTCTGCTGATTCAAGAAGGGCAATTGTCAGTTTCTGGCGAAAGAATCTGCACAATACTGTTTAACCGCTTAGAGGACTAAGCCTGCCCAGTAAAAGTGTGGTTAGATAAACTGACCCCAGCTGGGTTGCCTGGGCTGTAAAAACCTCAACACAAACAAACAAACATGGATGTCCTGGGATCAAATAAGAATCATTTCATTAACCTGGCTCTGATGAGATACCAGAACATAATACATTTGCTAAGAATGAGATAAGCTGCGGAGCATTCTTGGAAAAATAAAGGGTTATCAGGAACTAAGACTTTTTTTTTTTTTGAAATCTTGCTACTGCATAATATCTTAACCCTTAAACTACCAGTCACAACTATTGTCGTCTGCTTTGTCATCTGCTTGTGATTTTAAAAGTCATTTTTGCAAACAGTGTGGACCCAGATCAGACTGCTCCTTTAGGAGCAGTCTGATCAGGCTCCACACTGTTTGCCTGTATGCAAAAATAGGTTTGAAAAGTCTGCAAGAATATTCAGCAGACGACATAAACAGACGACATTTTTAGATGCAGTTTTTCTTGGCGCTTTAAGGGTTAAATTAACTTTTCTGTAGTTGGATTTGAACAGTTTCATTGTTTTGGATAGGGGTGATGCCAGATGGACAGAAATCCTAAATAGCTTGAGAATGGCATTACCAGAGTAAATTAAGCCTGATGAGACAGTAGAGACTTTTAAATTTGTTTCAGTATATGTTTTGGCACCTATTTGAATTGTCAAATTACCAACAATATACACTTTGGTACAAAAAGAAAAAAAAAAGTTTTTTATTTTACCCTAAATATTCTAACGGCCAGGCCTAAGCAAACTTCTAGGTATATCAACAGGACTGGTAGTAAAATGTTCAAGTTCTAGGGGAAGTCTGGTAAGGAGTTAATCCTCATCCTGCTGAATAATTAATTAGCTAGACCCATTTCTGAATATCAGCCAATCAGATTACATCATATAAGGTTTTCATTTAAATTCACAAACTGAATGACAAGCTGTATAGATCCTGATCAGATGGCTTCTGATCTGGATCTGCACTGTTTGCAAAGGTAGGGGTTGTCGTGAACAACAGGATAAGGGTTAACCCTTGTCATGCTTAATAAATTAAGATGCCATGCCCACTTCTAATTGTCAGCCAATCAGATTCCTTGATCCAGATTGTTGATATAAATTCACATACTTAATGACAAACAGTGCAGATCCAGATCAGTTGGCTTCTTCAGAAGCCAGCTGATCTGGATCTACACTGTTTGCAAAGGCAGGGCATATCCGGGTTCAGCAGGACAAGGGTTAAGGTGTCAAAATGCATTCCAGTTCAAGTTTTTGTTGTTCCATTTTTTTTTTCAGTAGCTCTTTTTTTCTTTCAGAAAACCATTGCTGTGTTCAAACCTAAAGATGAAGAACCTTACGGACAGTTGAATCCCAAATGGACAAAGTGGCTACACAAATTGTGTTGTCCATGTTGTTTTGGTCGGAGTTGTTTGGTTCCCAACCAGGGATATCTCTCAGAGGCTGGTGCTAGTTTGGTTGACCAAAAACTACAGCTACATATAGTCCCAAAGACAAGAGTAAGGAATACAGTAGACATAGCTTTTTTTTAATAAAAAAGTATCTATTTTTTTCATATTTCTCGAAAACATGTGTTGTGGGTACTCATTAGAATAACCTCACCAAGGGGCTTCTAATGAGTACCCACAACATAATTATGTTTTTGTCGAGAAATAAGAAAAATATTTAGCTGATACCTCCTTATCAAGACCTATGAGTAGATACAAATGTATTGGAGCCAAGTTGAGAGAAAAAGACTCTTTGGACTCTCTGTGGAATCAATCTTTCAGTGCACATGCCCAGCCTATTAGGAAGGCCAGGGCCCAGTTGTTCAAAGAATCGTTAGCTTAACAAGCTTGTTAGTGATCAAACTGTTAACTGTTCTAGTAAGTACAATATCTAATTCACAGGTATTTTTGCTGAGAAAATGTGAGTTGCTTTTGCAAGTGAAAAAGCTACTCACATTTTTTCAACAAAAATACGAGCATATATGCCATATTTAATGATCAAAGTTTTAAGGATACATGCCAGATTTTGTCTACGCCTTTTTTCCAGGCCTCAATGTTGTTTAAGGCTGGTGTGGTGGTGGTGTTCTGGATTTTTATGGTCCTTTCAACAGTTTCATTTATATGGGACCAGTGCTGTGTATTTGTGCTTGCAAGTACAGTCGACTCTCGTTATCTCAAACTCGCCTATCTCGAATAACCGCTTATCTCGAAGTGAAAATCTGGTCCCTGTTTTAACACAGATATCTACCAAAAGGCAACAAAATATTGTGAAAAAGAAGAGAAATAATTGCTCCTTAGGAGCAGTTTCTCCTCTTTTCCACAATATTTTCAATATATCTCTAACTCCAAATTACAAATTACATACTCATTCTGTTAAAGGTGGTTGTTCGATTAATTGTTTTCCTTAGTTCTGCAAATCTGACATGTCAAAGTACGGATATCTCAAAGTGTTTCATAGAGTCCCTTGGAATTCGAGATAACGAGAGTCGACTGTAGACAGATTTGTTTCTTGGAAAATCTGTACACATTTATGTCACTATCTGTCATCGTGCCTCCCTGTTATACTGTGTATGATGTGTGATATACAAAAAAAGCCTACAGTTACACTATATGCAGATAATGAAGGCACATGTCAACAAATACTGTGCATCCATGCTGTCTGACTGGAGCCTTCATTGCCCACTTACACAGACACAATATATATAGACTGTAAAGAGGCACCTTTAACCCTTGTCCTGCTGAGCCTGGATATACCTTGTCTTTGCAAACAGTGTAGATCCAGATCAGTTGGCTTCTGAAGAAGCCAACTGATCTGCATCTGCTCTGTTTGGTATAAAGTATTTGAATTTGTCTGCACACCTTTGATCAAACAATCTGATTGGTTGAAAATTAGAAGTGGGCAGGGCACCATAATTTATTCAGCATCACAGATCACAAGGTACCTGGGTTTGAACCCACTGAAGGTGGTACTCAGCTCATGACTATATGGTGCTTCATTGCACAGAGCCTTTCATTATTGCCCTTTCATTGCCACAATAGTCACAACATGACTTAAATAATGTTAAAAGGGACATAAAATGCCAGATCATCATGGTTACCATAATGGAGAAATAAGAAAATTACCAATACTTGTGGTTTAAATTAAAAAAAGCACTTTGTCTGGAGCGATGTTGGTGGATGCATCATTTTCAAGTACTGATAGTAATTTGAGTTTTAAGTAAAGCTTTTCACCAGCTTGTCTTAAAGTTATCCACTGTTTTGTATGTAGTCACATAGCAACAGATAAGGCGCTTTTTTCGTCCGAAAAATGCTGATATCTTTCTTATTTCTTCATGAAAACATATGTTGTGGTACTTATTAGAAGCGCCTCGGTGAGGCGCTTCTAATAAGTACCCACAACATATGTTTTTGTGGAGAAATAAGAAAAATATTATGTGGATACCCCTCTTATCTGTAGCTATGTAGTCATTGCAATTGCTTGTTTGAACACGAGCATGCATAGTGTATAACACACAAGGGTTTTCAGTTTGCAAATATACACTGGATGTTTTGTTTCCACATGTTTACTGTATGAATGTTTATTGTTGTGCTGTTTTTCAGGTTGTGAAATTATCCAGTAGAACGTTTAATTACAATGCCATTGATAGAGCAAAGTCATCTACAAAGAAAAATATCCAGGAACATTTTCCACAAGTTGGTCGTCGATTTAGACGGATAGGTCTTCCACCAAAGGTAAGCATCTTCATTTAACCCATTTTAGTCTGGAGGGTAATTGGCAAACAGTGCAGACCCAGATCAAATAATTTTGAATGTGGCATCCTATCAGGGTCTACACTGTTTGCATTAAATACAGGAATATCTATAAAACATAGTAATAATAAAAAGTAGCTGACATCTTGCTATTGGAAATAGACTGGGCCAAAGAGTTGTGGTAAACAAGTCCACTTGATGTAAATATGTTAACTCTTTCAACCAAGCAGATCAGACCAGATACTTGAGCAAACAGTGTACATCCATATAAGACGGCTCGGAATGAGCCATCTTATCAGGATTTACACTGTTTGCCATTCTGTTTTTGATTTTAGACTGAAACACCTATTTACATCAGTGGACAAGTCCAAATTTAAGAATGCAAGAGTCCACTTCGGAAACTCAGGGATGAAAGGGTTTAGATTACATTTCAGCTCCTAGCACATGCATGCATAATCCATTAGGCATGTTCTTGATTTAAGGTGAATGGTTACAGTTTCAGGGAAGACAACTCAAAATTGTTTTTACCTTCCTTCTGAAAAGGGTTCCACTCTAAAAGAAAACAAATTTGCTTCTTATAGAGTAGACCCCTTTTCAGAAGGGGATTGATTTGAAGGAAAATGAACAGGAAGTCACAAAAGTTTTCTCTCTTGTTAAAAATAGTAAAAAAGTCTACTAAGTGCATCTAGTCCCCAAAACCTATTGTAGACTGAATGAACTCCCCACACTATATATTGGAAGATTCTGATTTCGATTTTAGGTATGTCAGGCCATGTAAATTAGATATTCTTAGAGAAAATTGGTCGAACTATTTGCAAACAGTGAAAACCTGATCAGACGCCGCATTCTGTGGCGTCTGATCTGAGTCTGCACTGTTTGCCCAATACCCTTTTAGGAGTCTCCTGAATACAATGGGTTAAGCAGTACTTAGTGTGTGAAGATAAAACATCCTTAAGGAGAGTAAATACGCTTTCAGGGAGGCAACTCTGTCAAGACAGTCTTGCCTCCCTTCTGAAAAGAGATCTACCTTAAAAGGAAAGAGTTTGTCCCCAAGAGGACCTAGAGCTATGAATGTCATCCTGTTTTTTCTGGGAAAAAGCTAATAAATAAAACACATTTGTTGTTTACTATTTTTGTCATTATCATACTAAGTGTTAATCTGTCTCTGCGTTGACCCTTCAATCACTACTCACAGCTGCAGCAGACAACATTTCGATTTTTTGCTTTATATTTTTAAGAGAAATAAAGCTTGATATTTCAAGTGAATTATCTGCATAGCTGACAATTCACATGAAATGTCTTATTTCCTCAGGAAAAAAAATAGAGAAAAAAAATTAGAATGCTATATAGTGCAGTTTTGGTAAGCACATTAAGGGTTAAATTATAGCCTTTAGTTTTTCTTCATGAAAATGAGATATCCATTTTGAAATAACAAACATGATATGAACATCTGTTTGTCTATGAACACCAGTTTGTATTTCATGTTTTTGTTTTGGGGAGAAGATGAGACCAGTAAAAGTTTTTATTCATCCATATGGCACTTTGAGATAATAGTTCAAGATAAGACACTGTCTTAAGCAAAAGATAAAGATATTTTTCTTGTTTCTCCATGAAAGCATACTTTA
Organism: Anodontia alba; assembly: GCA_964016985.1. NCBI lineage: Eukaryota > Metazoa > Mollusca > Bivalvia > Lucinida > Lucinidae > Anodontia > Anodontia alba. The sequence goes on from OZ024821.1 coordinate 8,663,056, forward strand.
TAGAGATCTCATTGGAATTGCCTTGGTGAATTAGGAAAATATATATCCAGATATCACTCTTGTCCGTTTGTTTTGTTATGGTTTTAGACAAATTTATGGTGAAACATTTTCAAGGGAGGCAATTGATCAGAACTTGTTTTTGCCTCCCTTCTAAAAGGGGTCAACACTAAAAGGAAAGAATTTGCTCCCAATAGGAGCAAATTCTTTCCTTTTAGAGTAGACCATTTTTTTTCAAAAGAGGATTGATGTGCAGGAAGGCAAACAGGAAGTCACAAAATTTGTCTCAATTTGTAAAATATGGCATATGGCAGAATATCTGCTAACTGTATCCCCCTGAAGATGACTGGATATATTTGGTAGATTTTCCTTTGGAGCTGTCTGATCTGGGTCTACACTGTTTGCTCAGGCAATTCGTTTATGTCTGACAGTTTGGGTAATTATGTTATTTCTCTTCTTTCACAGTCTGGTTCATTTCAATTGTTTGTCAACGGGTACAAAGATGCTGATTTTTGGTTACGACGATTTGACAGTGAGGCTTTGCCAGAAACAACAGCCAAAAAGTTCCAGCATTTATTTGAAAAATTAGTAGTTTTAGATTATATCATTAGAAATACAGGTTAGTATCTTAACTCTAGTCCTGCTGAACCTGGATATGTCCTGCCTTTGCAAACAGTGTAGATCCAGATCAGTTGGCTTCCGAAGAAGCCAGCTGATCTGGATCTGCACTGTTTTTTGTCATTAAGTATGTGCATTTATACCAACACTCTCGATCAAGTAATCTGATAGGCAGAAAATTAGAAATGTGCATGGCATCTTAATATATTCAGCAGGACAAGGGTTAAAGAAACTATAAGTCCAGATAGATGGAGTTTTCAGAAGATACTTTTTGTTGTGTATCAAAACAGTGTTTTGAAACAAATGCACTAAATTATACTATACTGAAAGGAAACAGAAACGCAGGGTAGAGTTTTTTCCTTCTTATTTTAACCATTTTTTACAGTGTTTACTATAGCCATACACTTTTACAGATTGTCCTGTGAATGTGAACCGCGGGTATACGAGTCTTTGGTCGATGTGCTATCTACCCAGTGTGTGAAATCATTCAACCGTGCACTACACAGTGCATTGCACGGACAATACGGAAAGCCAAAATTTCGTGCAAAACAAGCATGTTTAAACCTTCAGCACAAGATTTCCTCACACCATTTGGTACACTTCAACGATATACAATGCTCTTCGATTCTTTTACCGATTTTTCTTTTCATTTTTATGCTACTTTGAACTTTTTTTCAATCATGGTACGATTACTGATGTTCAGAGGGGTAGGGCATTTGCGTTGCTGATGCAGGGTCAGAGGCAACAGCAAGTTGCCAATCATTTTGGGGTTAACGTCTCAACAATTGAACGTCTTGTTAGACGTTTAAGGGAGACAGGGCATTTAGCAGACCGACCGCGGTTTGGGCGTCCACGCGTGACATCGCGATGTCAAGACAGGACAATCCGTCTGGCACATTTGCGGAATCGTCATCTCACTGCTACCGAAACTGCCCTTAATACAGTAGGTACGCATAATCGACAAATTTCTCCGAAGACTGTTGGAAGTCGATTGCGTGAGATTGGTCTTCGAGCTCGTCGTCCATACATTGGTCTGCCTCTGACCCAGGCACGTAGGTTGCGTCGTATGGCGTGGTTGATGGCGCATGTGCCCAGGCTATTTCCGATGAGGCAATGGAGACGAGTTCTTTTTACGGATGAGTCTAGGTTCACTCTCTGTCGCGCAGATGGTCGACGTCGTGTGTACCGATGTCGCAGAGAACGCTTTGCCGACGCCTGTGTTGTCGAACGGGATCGGTTTGGGGGTGGCTCCGTTATGGTCTGGGGAGGCATTGCTCACGGGATAAAATCACAGTTGATTATTGTTGCGGGCAATATGACCGCAGTAAGGTATAGGGATGAGATCTTGCGTCCTGTTGCAGTCCCGCTTGTGCAACAACGTAATCTGATTCTGCAGCAGGACAATGCCCGACCACATGTTGCCCGAGTTTGTCAGGATTTCCTGGCAAACAATAACATCGCACCACTAGCATGGCCACTGTACAGTCCAGATTTGACCCCAATAGAGCACATGTGGGATGAGCTGGACAGAAGGGCTAGGAAGCGCCGAAATCCCCCCGCAACTCTCGCACAACTAAGGAATGTGTTGATCGATGAATGGAATAACATTCCGATGTGAACTGTCAATGCTTTGGTTAACTCTATCCAAAGGAGAATTAGGGCAGCAACGGCAGCAAGAGGGGGGCACCCTGATATTGATTTTCAGTTTGATTTTGATTTCAAGATTTGGGGGGTAGCTACCAATGAACTTCAATAACTCGAGACTTGTTAATCACAAACCAATGAAATTTGGAACTTTTGTTCTATACATGTACCGTTTTGTAATCATAGTAAAATATTTAACAAACTTTTTCAAACTTGAATGAAATTTAGGAATAAAATTTACCCTGCGTTTCTTTTTCCTTTCAGTATATATAGTAGGTAGTATTATTTTATCTGAACTTTTAGAAGTTTTGTTGCTTTTGAGAATCATGGTCAGATATCCTAAAATAAAACATTATAATATAGTGTTAAAAACTCATATCTGCAGATAAAGCACTTTCTTTCAGCCAAAATGTACTGATATTTTTCTTATTTTCTCCAAGAAAACATGTTCTGGGTGCTCATTAAAATTAACTTGGTGAAGAACTCCTAATTAGTACCCATAATGTATGTTTTCATGGAGAAATAAGAAAAATGTTACCGTAAAAATCTGCTTGTAAGGCAGTTTGTAAGACAGGTATGTTTTTGGACCCTACTCAGACAGGATTTTGCTTCTTACTTAAATATAAGACGGGCAAAAAAAAATGGCTGACCCCTGGGAGACATTACCTGCTGCTCAAAAATTCCCTAAAGTACATCAAGACATCAGCGATGATTTGTCAGTTTTGCAAGTGAATTTTTTACAGATCGGCAATTAAAAACATTCAGTACTGCTAATACATGCATGCATAAAATTCCTTTTATCCTATTTGCAAAACCTGCAAAATACCTTCTTCCCAACAGTTATTGATACATGTTTTCCAGCTCATGTCTATTTTTATCTGTCTTTGGTGCCATTTTGTTATTTTTATGTATGGGAGATAACTAACAGCCTGAGAGGACACCATTAACTTCACCAACAAAAGTACCATGCCGCTTATGTTACTGATCAAAACGCATCCTCGCAGTCAAGTGAGGATCTATGTAATTTGTAAAGCTGATTTGACAGAGCCCAAAAATTTAATCAGAATTCCGATATTTTTTAGTGCAGGCTGCTATGGGTCATTGTATTTCACACAGGCGAGAAGATACAATATTCCTTGTCGCTATGATATCCTTCCCCTTATTATTGATCACTAAAACCTGAGTTTAACTTACTTCCATTGGTGAATCGAGTCCACATATCAAAATACTGACACTGACGGGTCTGTCTGGTTACCTGTCTATAAGGATGAACCATCCCAGAAAATTTTTTGTCCAGGTGGTCATTAAATATTTAAACAAAACAAGATACCTTACCAATTATAAGGATAGCCAAAATAAGCAAGGGTGACACATCCACTTATTTCGATCAGGACCTATGCAATTTGCTTGAAAGAGTTTGCAGGGCCCAGAAACAGCGTACCTTTTTGAACGTTTTTATGCACAGCTGGTCTAGGTCATCATATCTTGCCCTAGTAGTAAGGTATTATTTTGTGGGTCATGAGTCTACCTGTTACTTAATCGCATGCTAAATCGTATTGAGACTCTCACAATAATCATTGCAACAAGTAAAAACTTACCTTGTCGCAAATGCAAAAATTGCAGACCAGGGTCTGTTTTATTTATTGCACAGATGTTACAAGGCCAGTCATTCTTAAATACAGGATTAACAGTTTTTTTCTGAATAGCCTGTGCCGGTCTCCCTATTTGCCAACAAGAACCGACAAGAATTGACAAGAGCCGACAAGAAAAGTTTTATGGTGACAAGAAGGTCCTAGAAGTTATTACTGAAATATATAATGTAATATATTACATATTACACTTTTTTTGCACCTGTTAGAATTTCTTACACCCCAACCTTCCCACTCATGTATGGATTTTTTTTTTTTTATTCGTAAACTGTTACTCAATAGATCTGAAGAAAAGCCTTTGGCTAAGTCTGAAAATAACTATTTTGTCTAAACCAGTTTTTGGAAAATAAAATCAAAGAATAGTTTACAAAATTTGAAGTGTCTTGTCTGTTTAAGAAAATTTAATAAAATAAAGATAACACAATTTAATATGAGCCGTGACACAAGGTAATTGTAATTTTAACTTCATAATACATTAACCTATAGATAATGTGCTATTCTATTCTGTTTTCACACCTTCCACAGAAAAAACGACCTTTCAGTCGTTAAAGTCTTAAACCAGAAGGTCCCTTAGGCAGTTACCTGTGTGACGTAACTCTTCCCGCTCAATTGACCACGTGTCAGTTTCTTTTCTGTGGACAAAGAAATTCAACAAGGATTATTTACCTGTGATAGAAATTTGGATTATTTCTTTCCTCACGGATAAATTTATGTATCCTTGTGTTTCTTTTGTTTATTTATCACTCCTTTCACTTTCTGGGTTATTATTTAAAATTTTCAATTTTCGATTTCATGTATTTTTGACTGGTCTTTTTCCACATGCGTTTTCGCGACTCTCGCTTTTCGGCACAACGCTCGTGCGCGATCGATTCGATAGTCGTGTTTATATATGCAGAATATTTTTGTTCTTTTCGTTCCAGGTTATTCAGCAATTACGATATGTTTTTCCTGGACTTTTGTTTGCAGAGATCTTCAGTTGGCTAAAGATTCTCATGGTGGAGAAGCTGATTGTAAAGAACTTGTCAACCCTTGATGGGTTATAAGACAATTCTTTACTGATGGGAGCCCCACCCCATATGGCTATACTGCCGGTGTAAGACCCATCAAGGTGGCATCTTTGGGTACTTAGTATCCTATAAAGTCTAAGTCCACCAGTCACCAGTCATCCAGTCACCAGTCACCAGTCAACCAGGCACCAGTCAATCAGCTTCACCAGTCACCAGTCAATCAGGTGCCAGTCAACCAGGCACCAGTCACCAGTCATCCAGGTGCCAGTCAACCAGGCACCAGTCACCAGTCACCGTCACCAGTCACCAGTCACCCAGTCACCAGTCACCGATCAACCAGGCACCAGTCAACTAGTCTCCAGTCAATAATTTAATTATTTTCTGGAAAGACTTAGTTTCTGACATATTTCACCGGACAAAATAGTCACGTATACTAACTTCCGGTCATTATGTCTAATTATTAAAAACATTTTTCACTGGGCAAAGTATCAGTAATATTTCTGATACTTATACCCGGTCATATTATTATATTATTTCTGATTTTTCACCAGGCAAACTTTTACAGAAAGTGTCTGGTCAATTTTTGCCTAATAATTAATTATCTTCGGGAAAAAGTTTCGAATACTTGTGCCCGCTCAGTTTTCATATATAATCTCCCTTTTTCATCGGATTAGAGTTACGAATACTACTATCCGATCAATTTGTCAAATTACTTGTAACTTTACCGGGCAACAGTTACGAATATTAGTGTCCGGTCATTGTGTCGGGTAACTAGTGTCAAAATAATGATCACTAATTCCTGAACAATCTATTATCGTTCATAGAGCTCCATTCACGTTTAAGTCAATGGATATAGGTTATTAAGTGAAATACATAATAACTTTTTATACAAAAATTTCTGTACAGTCTTTCCCAAATCAGACTAGAATCTTTAATATTCCATTGACTTATTATAGGTGTGTAATTCCATTAATATTTTAAATTAACTTATGTTTTATCTCTTTTATCCGCTAGAAAGAGTTAAACTTCCGACTATAACAAAATTCTTACCGGGCAGCAGTTCGTAGACTAGTGCCAGGTCATTCAAATGATGTTTTATCTCTTTAATTCGCTAGAAAGCGGTTAAATTCCGGCTCTAATGAAAATTTCATCGGGAGGCACTTCGTAGAGTAGTGCCAGGTCATTCTAACGAAATTCCACCGGGCAGTAGTTTCGTAGACTTTGTGTCGGATTACTAGTGTCCGAGTAGTAGTCACTAGTACTCGCTCAACATATATTTATTTAATAACCACTATAGACATGTATAGTCTTGGATTATAGGTTATTGAATGACAGCGATGGGTTCTAATACCTAGTAGCCATTTATATTGTTGAATTCTGTCCAGTCACTTTTGAACTTGACTTAAATTCTATATATATATTTATTATTGAAAATGAATTAAGAATTATCGGTTACGATCAAATTCGCAATTCATTCACTAAGTGTAGAAGATACTTCCAGCTATAATTATATCTCTTTTATTCGCTACAAAGAGATTAACTTCTTACATATTCACCTTATTCGGCTCTAGGGCAAAGGTGAACTATAAAACTATCGTTATTTATAAGAAGAAAAATATACACGAAATATAAAAAATTTTCTTTTTTCCTCCCCTGTTTTTCTTCTACATGCTCCGATATGTAATCAGCATGTAATCTAAGGAGTAAATTGACAAGAAAGTAGCAATCGATCTTTTCTACTTTCTATTAATTTTTCATTCTTAAGGTACTGGAAATTTACACCAACCAGATAAATAAATTAACAGTTTATTTATTTATTCGCTACCTCTCTAGATTACTACGATTTAAAATTCTAGTTGAGGTACATATTTTCCTTTTGCCTTTTCTACATGGAAAATAGTTGATCCGATAAGCTATTATTCTATTTTATACTATCTTTTGATTGATTATATAAGAGTCTAGGTCAGTCGTGCTCTGTCTAAACTCTGCTATAAAATAATAAATAAGAAAAAAATCTTATATTTAGGCATAGATATAATTCGATACGTTCTTTACTTTGCCTGTTTTATTTTTACTTCTGGACCATTTAAGACTACGATAGCAATATACCAGATATTTTTGCCTCAGTAAGAATCTATTACGCTGAAGATTCTTCATATTGGAATAATAATTTTATTATGATTATAATTCTAGACCCAATTAATCCTCGTATATTATAGGTCTACTTTATCTTATTGAGGAATAGTTTTGCTTCGACTAGCTTTATACCTCTAATATTTTATTTATAACTAGAGTCCATGTCAATCAAAATTTTCTTGCACTTTGGTATTGACAATGGATACATATTTAGTAAAGGCATTAATTATTCAGTACGTGACAGATTATTATTGCCTTAATTAGATATTATATACAATACTTTCCTTTTGATATTTTGTTTTATTGACTTTGTAACTATTCAGAAACTGCCAAAGTCAATCATTTTCTTCCTCTAAACTTACCGAAGCTCTAGATTATGTTGATATATATTTTTGATATGTGCTTAGAGGTTAATTAACGAGAGTTTACCTCATAATAGCAGATATTATTATAATTATATTAATCAATCTATAGTCTAGGCTTAGACAAAAGGGAAAACATCCTTAATTACGAGCCGGTAAAGAATTAAGACACTCTTAATTATCTCTTTACCCCTCCTTTATGTTTACATTCGTTAAAGGGATCATAGTAATTCTGGCTAAGAGTTCAAGTTCAGTTTGCGAATAATGCAAAGATTAATATCTTGATTTCCAGTCCGCATCAAAAATGGTCTATATATATAGATAAATATCTTTTCCGAAACTGGATATTTATTTATTTTTCCACACAATAAGTCATTTCAAGATGTGGATGATTTTGAAATGCACTGCTTCAATTTATAATATAAAATATGTTTATATTAACTTCACAACTTAGTAAGTGCTGCACCTACGTTCCTGGTCAGATCTTACTTTTGTGATACGTTTTTGAACATACTGAAAGTTTTCTCCGATTATACATTCGGTAAATAAACTTTCGAGTAGTATTTATGCTTTTAAATATTCAGATTATTTGATAATTGTTGGAGATAATATATTATTCCGATATTTATATATCTATCTTCATTATTTATCTTTCTCATCTTACTTTTAAATTAGATTGACCTTCTGGCTACGTTCCAGGTTTAAATCTAGCTAACATTGTGGAACAGTCACTTTTTTATTTCCTAAACAATATTTTAACATTTTTCTCAGTATTCAGAGCATAACGACTTCATGAATACTTGGAAATAATTCAATTCTACGCTTGTTAAACTAAGCCTAAAACAAGCCCTAGTTTTTTTTAGAATGGATATTATCCTTCGATTCAGTTCATGGAGATACATCCTTTTAGATCCCATTATCTCTATTTCAATCATTCAAAATTCTAATGACTAAGTACTCCTTTTCTACGTACGAATACAGAATATCGAGTCACTGTTGCTGCATATTGGTTAAAGATTAAATAAATTTTATCTTAAACCTATATGACGTTAAATTAATTATTATCTCTTTCATATACATGTTTTTACCTTTCCGTCAGGGATCGTGGTAATAATATTATTACTCTCTATGGTTTACACATAGATCTCGAGAGTATATATATGTATTTTCTTCCTGAACTCATTTGCGAGTACGTAATTTGATATTTCAGGAATTACCAATTATGCAGACATAGATTTTGTTCTATTAATATTCAATTCTAAAAATTTGATTGAATGTTTATCTATAAAATTTCCGGGCAGTAATTTTATAGAGAGTTATATGTTTAATAATTCCTTGCTTAAATAATAGTAACGCTTAACCTATTATTTATAGCGGGAATTTTGTTCAGTAGTATAATTTTTATTTAGTATTAATATATTTCTTACTTTTCTTAAATATGCGTATAGAATAGTAATACTATCTCTTAACTTTTAAATTAAGTGTTTTTTGAGATTATTAATCAGTATTATTGTATAATCTTTCTTCAGAGATTATCACACTATTACTTTTTCTCTGAGTCCTTCTCTTTTTATGAACATTTTGATTTGTATCAAAGTGGATTTTTTAACATTTCTTGATTTCCATGATTATTTACTCAGGAGTACTTTTCATGGCAATCCTCTGGTATAGAAAGATTCTATCCAGCTTATTTATTATTGCTTAATCTTATCAATACGGTAAGATTTAGCCGAACTATGACCGTCATACAATTTGCTGCGATCAACCTTATTCTTATCTGTCTTATTCTCTGTCAAACTCTTAAGTTATGATGTTGACAGTTTATTCTTTATTTTTTTGTCAGGACATCAAACGCTTTTATATGTCTATGACAAAACTAATTATCAATGGTTTAGGTTGTTTTTTCTTCCCAGCAGTTATATGCAAACTCTGTATTATTTTATTGCTTGACTAAAAATTTGTTATACAATTAGTCTAGCAATAGTTTTAACCATTATGTTTGTCTATACCTTTTTTCTTCTGATGGATAACTTAGTTATAGTTAAGTTAACTCCATCTACTTTTATTATCTCCCCTTCTTTAATTTGATCAAGGGAAATAATTACACATTATGGTTATTTTAAGTCTGTGTCTGTTCATCGGAAACTGTCCTGTCGCTCCAATTAACAGAATCTAATTAGTTTATAATTCTAATAGCTTAGACTATTACAATTACATAGCTTCACATATCTAGAATTTTATCCAAAATATCTACATATTTCAGTTATCTATAGGAAACTCCACCGAGTAGACTTTTCCTTATTCATTCAAGATCCTACATAGACTACTTATAGTGTATGGTCTTGGCTTTTTGTTTTACAAATTTTGTTTTGAAAATATTTCTATATTCCTAGCTTACTTTGCGATGGAATATTTATGTTATGTCTCAATGACTCCCTTTTCTTTTTGAAGCCAATTGTTGTTTCCCAAAAAGAAAAAAAGAGGTGGGGGGGGGGGGGAGCAATGTTAGGTCTCTGAGACTTAAGAACTGGCTTCCTCTAGAGTCTACTAATATATATAAGGTTGTTAGATCATAACACCTTAGAGCATTCTTTCTATTAAATATAGAATTAGAATGTATCTGATTCCTTTGAGTTTCCTGAGTCTTAACCAGAAGTGGTGAGATATTATTGGTGTTAGAATTAGGAGAGCACCTCCCTCCTATTCTGCAAATTCTAGCACATTATCTATAGGTTAATGTATTATGAAGTTAAAATGAAGTTTTTTAAAAGTAAAACATATTTTAACGAGTAATACTTAACCTATAGATAATCAATTATCTCCCTCCCTCCACCCTCGCTTATCTCTCCTAATTGTGTCTATTGTTTTACACATAAAAGAAACTGACACGTGGTCAATTGAGCGGGAAGAGTTACGTCACACAGGTAACTGCCTAAGGGACCTTCTGGTTTAAGACTTTAATTAACGACTGAAAGGTCGTTTTTTCTGTGGAAGGTGTGAAAACAGAATAGAATAGCACATTATCTATAGAAAAAACATTTTCGTCCTCTGTAATCACATTCAATTGCGCATATACAGCCATCTAGTAGGGCTAGATGTCTGATTCTTGGTCTAAACCTTTTTTCTGTGTCTATACTACACGTGTGAGAACAGGGAAGGCTCTGGCGGGACTGCATGGATACCGAGCACGGATTCGCAGTCGCGCCTGAGCCTTTTGCGTTTCACCTAAGTGATAATGGAACTTAAGTTCCATTACCTAAGTGATAATGGAACTTAAGTTCCATTATCACATGTGAATGTTCTGGTAAAGTTGGGTCGGGTTTGAATGTTCTGGTAAAGTTGCGTTGCGTAATGTCATTTGCCACATAATGTCGCGTTACATTTTCACAAACGGACGTGAAGCTAAATGTTTTTTAAAAACATATGGAATTTAGTTCTGAAGAAGACGTGAAGTCCAAACATTAAAAAAGCTGTGTTTTGTCTTATTTCTTTGACCATTATCACATGTGCTGATTCATATAATATGCATTTAATGGAACTTTAAGCTCCTTCAAATGAGAGAGAGAGGAGAGGAAGGGCGGGAGAGAGAATAAACAACAGAATTAATTATTGGAAACTGGGAATTGAAAATTGATAAATAATTTAGTGTCATAATGTTATACATTTCTTGTGTCAAAGCTATGTTGGCTTATATGTATTATGAATTTGAAGTGAAGTGCAAGTGACATATTGAGTCAAAGCTATATGCAGTGACAGGCCAAGCCTCATGATTAATCGACCGAAGTAGCTCAAAACTGAGTGACAGCAATTATCCTAATGACTGGCGTGTCTTGAATGAATGAATGAATAAATGAATGGATGGATGAATAATTGAATGAATGAATGTGTGAATGAATGATGAATGAATGAATGAGTGCCAACGGATGAGTTGTTGGATACCTTCCTAAATTTACTTCTACATATTTTAAAGTTTGTAAAGTGACAAGTCAACACTTGTTCAACTACTTTTTTTGTGATGTTTAATTTAATTTGACAAAATGAGAGACAACTAAATCTTGTCTCTAAATACCAAAGTTAAAACTACCCACAAGAAACATTCAAATTACTGACAGGAAAGTGTGAGTAAAATCTGACCTTGTTCTCTTGCCGGTGAATCAGGAACTTCTTCTTCAGTAGAAGTCCGATTGCATTTTGACTACGCATGTCATTTAAATGCATCAATCTCCTCTCAAAGATGAGGTAAATTTCCTAAAATATACATAGAAACATTAAAATAGTATATAAAAAAACAACTTCTTGTCGGCCCGTGTCAGTGATAGCTCAAACTGGATATATCATTAGCCTGTTAAATCTCTTGTCAGTAAATGCAGTTAGTTTTCTGCAGTGATAATGTCTTCTTCTTACATTTAATTGATTAAAAGTGGGTTCTAAGATTATAAAATTATCAAAAACATACTTTTGAACATTAATATACACAAGAAAATAGCAAAAAAAGTGTCTTATCACCATAAAATATCTCTTGTCGGTAAATGCGGTTAATCATCTGAAGAAGAAGTGTTCAGTCCATTTTCTTTCCAAAATCCTTTAAATTTCAACAAAAGAAATTTCTTCTTCATGACAAAATTGGTTTCTAAGGTAAGACAAGAATTCCGCGGAAGGCGTCATCGCACCTGCTGGCACAAAAGTCACAGGAGCCACAATCAGAATGTGGTTATTAAATAAGTTTATTTCATTCTTAGCAGTGCTTACTTGGAAAACTGGGTTGAAAAAAATGTAGACAAAGTGCCTAGTGGGGCACATATATTCCAGGCCAGTCCCATTCCCTCTAATGGCTATATCTTCAGCATTGACTTTTCGTATAATACAGCCCAATGATAATGGAACGTTGACGTAAAATGTGTAAAAGTCACTGGAGCATGAAATATAGGTCAAGGTCACGGGTCAAGGTACCTGCTAATTCTGTACATCAAGGAGAAGCACAATGCAAGGTATGGTGGTTGTAGGCCTTTTAATTGAGGAGTTATCAAACATCAACGTAAAATGTGTCAAATATAGGTCAAGGTCACTGGGTCAAGGTACCTGCCAAGCCAGTGCAATGTGAAGCACTATGCAAGGTTTAGTGGTTGTAGGTCTTATATTTGAGGAGATACCGAACATCAATATAAAATGTGTCAAAGTCACTGGAGTGCACAATATAGGTCAAGGTCACCAGGTCAAGGTACCTGCCGAGTCAGTACATCGAGAAGAAGTGCTATATAAGGTTTGGTGGTTGAAGGCCTTACAGTTGAGGACATATGGAAGGGTGATGTAAAAGGTGTAAAAGTCAATGGAGCGTGAAATATAGGTCAAGGTCACCAAGTCAAGGTACCTGCAGAGTCCGTACATTGAGGAGAAGCACTATGCAAGGTTTGATGGTTGTAGGCCTTATAGTTGAGGAGATATTGAACGTTGACGTAAAATGTATAAAAGGCACTGGAGCGTAAAATATAGGTCAAGGTCATCGGGTCAAGATACCTGCCAAGTCTGTACATATAGGAGAAGCACTATGCAAGGTTTGGTGGCTAGAGGAGATCTGGAATGTTGACGTAAATTATGTCAAAGTCACTGCAGCCAAAATATAGGTCAAGGTCACCAGGTCAAGGTATCTGCTAAGTCAGTACATTGAGGAGACGCACTTTGCAAGGTTTGATGGTTGTAGGCCTTATAGTTGAGGAGATATCGAACATCGACGCAAAATATGCCAAAGTCACTGGAGTGCAAAATATAGGTCAAGGTCACCGGGTCAAGGTACCTGCCAAGTCTGTACATCTTGGAGAAGCACTATGCAAGGTTTGGTAGTTGTACACCTTATAGTTGAGAAGATCTGGAACGTCAACGTAAATTGTGTCAAAGTCAATGGAGCGCAAAATATAGGTCAAGGTCACTGAGTCAACATATCTGCCAAGTCAGGAGGTCAGGGAGATGTGTCATGCAAGGTATGATGGTTGTTGTAGACTTGTAGTTGATTAGAATACTAACTTTGACGTAAATGTCGAACTTCGACATAATAGAATTGTTAAAAGACAGACGGACGGATGAACGGACTGACAAATGGAAAAGCAGGCACCTATGTCGCAAAGTCAGGAGGTCAGGGAGATATTTCATACAAGGTTTGATGGTTGTTTAGTCTTGTAGTTGATTAGAATACTAACTTTGACATAAATGTCGAACTTCGACATAACAGAACTGTTAAGAGACGGACAGATGGACAGACGAACAGACAGACGAATGGAAAAGTTGGCACCTATGTCACAAAGTCGGGAGGTCAGGGAGATGTTTCATGCAAGGTTTGATGGTTGTTTAGTCTTGTAGTTGATTAAAATACTAACTTTGACATAAATGTCGAACTTCGACATAAATGTTGACAGACGGACGGACGAATGGACAGACATACGGAAAAGCGGACACCTATGTTGCAAAGTCAGGAGGTCAGGGAGATGTTTCATGCAAGGTTTGATGGTGGTTTAGTCTTGTAGTTGATTAGAATACTAACTTTGACATAAATGTCGAACGTCGACATAAATGTTGACAGACGGACGGACAGAAAATCGGACGCCTATATCGCACCCTGCTACAAGCAGGTGCGATAAAAAGCATCTAAAACATACTTTTAAACAATAATATACTTGAAGAAAGTACAAGAAAGCTTCTTGTCACCTTAAATATCTCTTGTCAGTAAATGCAGTTAATCTTCTGAAGATATAGTGTTCCCCTTTTCCTCCAACCTCCTTTAAAAATTTTACAAAAGGGGGTTTCTATGACAAAAATGTATCAAAAATATATTTTGACACAATAATATACTTGAAGACATTGAAAGAAAGCTTCTTGTCACCATAAAATTTTTCTTGTATGCTCTTGTCGGTTCTTGTCGGCAAATAGGGAGACCCACCTATGCAGCCCATCAGGTTGCGAGTAAGTCGTATAAACAAAATAAGATCTGTTATTTTTTCACAGTTCAAATTTCATGTAATATCAATTAATTTCAAAGGGATTATAAAAGTTGCTGATTTGTTTATTGTCTTAATTGTTTGTTCACATATCAGTCATGTGACCACTCGGTGAATATGCCTCAGGCGGGTGTCTGTGAAATTGATAATAGTTCAATCCATTTGTTTCATCTAATTTTCTTACCCATCTTACCTAATGGACCGATCTGAAAAGTTATTTTAAAAAAAACATTTTAGAACTACTTTTTAACTGGCGCTGACTATGTTGCCTGGCAGCATTAAAAATCTGAAAACTGAAAACTACTTTTTAACTTCCTGTTGTGATTGTAATGAGTCTGGATTAGTAAATTTCCATCAAGGGAATGCAGGAGGTTTCTAAGTTAAATGTCGTTAAAGCTTTCTACCAGCATTGATGAGCAGTATTTTCTGTGACCACTTGACTCCACCGGACTTTGCCAAAAGTACCAATATGGACAAAGACCTTGTTTTTTAGATGGATCCGAATTTTTCCAGTCATTTTTGCATAAAAAATCTCCGTCTTATAACTGAATTAATATAAAGAAATGTCATCTGCTAATTTAGCCTTGGGCATACTGGAGATTTTTTTTTTTTCAGATAGAGGAAATGATAATTGGTTGATAAAATATGAACAGGCAACAGCACAAGGAAATGGTGATAAAGAGGTAGGTTTTTAGTTCACCTGAGATACGCCTATTCAAATATATTGAAAATTTCACCTCCAAAAACTGAAACTTTTCAGATAAAAAAAACTCTGATATTTTTCATACTTCTGCTCAAAACATAGATTGTGAGTACTCATTAGAACCGCCTCGCTAAGGCGGTTCTAACGAGTACCCACAATCTATGTTTTGAGCAGAAATAAGAAAAATAATGTATACCCCTGTAAACCCCAGTTTTACTGTATAAAAGGGGGGTTTAAGGCGGTCAAAATTATATGGGCAAGTTTTCGTGATGAATGGTCACTTTTTGTCAGTCGTCTGTCTGTCCATCCATTATAATTAACACTATAAAATGTCAACTCCAAAGCCGCTTGGTGGCTCAGTTGGATGGGCATCCAACTGGTAATTATGAGGTTGCCGGTTCGACCTCCACTGGGTCAGCACCATTCTTTCATGGAGATCTGATCATGAAATAATTACTACGGTCATTCTCTCCCTACAGCTGATTCAAGAAGGACAGTTGTCAGTTTCTGGCAAAAGAATGTACACAATACTGGTTAACCACTTAGAGTACTAAGCCTGCCCAGTAAAAATGTGGTTACCGGTAGTTAAACTGACTGCACTCGACATGACCCCATTGGGTTGACTGAGCTGTAAAACTCAACACAAACAAACAAAAGCAGCTGAAGTGATTTGTCCCTAATTAGGTAGGAATGTTGCTTAGGTAGTGGGAATTCAAAAATAGCTAAAATTATCATGGTGTGCCATTTTGTTTGGTTGCTATGACACCTGAAATGTCCTATTGACGTAATGGGAAAATGGCCAAATTGCATTTTCTCTGTAATACTTGAAGTGAAATGAACCATATTTTGGCAGTTATGAGCATTTGTTCAAAATTTTAACCCTTGTCTTGCTGAATAAATTAAGATGCCATGCCCACTTCTAATTTTCAGCCAATCAGATAACTCGATCCAGATTGTTGCTATAAATTTTCATACTTAATGGCAAACAGTGCAGATCCAGATCAACTGGCTTCTTCAGAAGCCAACTGATCTGGATCTACACTGTTTGCAAAGGCAGGGTATATCTGGGATCAGCAGGACAAGGGTTAAAGTAGGGAAAAAAGACCCTTGCACTAACAGGGAAAGAAGACCGTGTGGAGTTTGTTTGGCCATGTAAAGAGACATAGGATGTGTAGCATAGGTGGGAGTGGCAACATACAATTGAAGTACATCTACTCCTATCATTTCTTTACTTATTGGATGAAATTGAAAGCTTGGCAAGTCCCTGTGTTCTTGCAAAGACAAATAGATTATAAAATGAATTATAAAAAGAATAACTCTTGAGAGCAATGAACACACACAAAGACAAAAATAGCTGAAGTGTCTAAAACTTATAATATATGATTGAAGTAGCAAAAGCTTTCAGTTACAATCAAACTTTTTATCCTGCGAGGGTTATCTTCCTCTGCCCCATACATGTTTTAAATTATGATATTGTTGAACAACTTCTCCTCTGAAACCACTTGGCCAAATTTCACTAAATTTCATGTTGATCCTTCTGTTGAAATGGGATTGAGAGTTTGTTCAAATGGTCATGCCCATATATGGTAAAAAAATAATAAAAAACAGATTCTTCTTCTTCAAACCCAAGAACTGCTCAAAGGATGATCCTTTCATTCGTTGCAATGACAGGATTGGTAAATTGTTGCATAGCATCTGCATATCTGCAGTTGCTGTTTCAAGCAGTAGCTGACAACATTTTGATTTTTTTCCCCAGAAAATAGGCTGTGACATTTCATGCAAATTGCATGAAATTTCAAAGCCTATTTTCTGGGAAAAATAAGAAAAGTACAAATTTGTCATTTGCAGAATAAGTCCAGAGAGTGTTAATGGTTAACCAGGGCCCAGTTGTTCAAAGCTAACGATGTCGTTAGTTAACGATTCGTTAAAATTTACATTGAGTGATATGCAAATATGCTGAAATTTTTTGCTGAAAAAATGTGAGTAGCTTTTGCAGTGCAAAAGCTACTCACATTTTTTCAGCAAAAAATATCATAATATTGTATATTGAATCTGCTAAAACAGTTAACGAAATGACCCTTAACAAGCTTGTTAAGCTAACGATGCTTTGAACAACTGGGCCCAGAAATGTACCTGTATTTGATGCACAGCTTGAGAATGTCATATGTGAATAGCAATGGCCAATATCAGCTTATCCATGCATATATTCTACAGTATCCAGTGATCCTGTAAAGGGACAATGAAGGCCCTGATCAGAAAGTGTGGTCTGGGCCTGTGTTCTCTGTGTATAAGATGATTTGTATTTGCAGACCCTGGCATTGTAGTTTAATATGAATTTAATAGGTGCTACCTATATCCGTGCATCCAAATTATCATCACATGCTTCATAGGTGGGTTGGCCAGATCTAACTGAACTTGATTTCAGACCACACTTGACTTCTAATCCACTGCATGAATTGCGATATAACGTCCAAGTCAACAGTATTTCAATACTAACTGACAGTAGTACAGAGAAATTGCCTCCAAATTTGTGAGACTTTTACCCGACCCTATCGCATGAATTCGGGTCTTGCTTAGTTACTAGCAGCTCTTCCATGGAGGCTTTAGGCAGCCCATCTATTTCGTAGCCCCGATGGGGCCATGCTTTCTGAATACCGAAAACTAGTGTATGCCGATGGCAGGTACAACGACAATATACTATTGTTCGCTTACCTGTGTTGAAGTTTTTTTTAAGATTATCACGTGAAAAGAGCGTAAAGTCTATGTGTTATCTAAAAATCTACATCAAAGTGTACCTTATGCACAAAACAAATCATGCTTAGCTTGTAAATAGACAGAGAATGGATAGAAATAAAGTTTGAAGTGGAGACAAAATTCAAAATAGCCGTGATCGCAAATTTTGTAGGCTGACATCATAAGTCCCGTGATTCAACCCCTTGCAATTGGAATACTTGGTGTTATTGGCTGTTTTGTTGCTATTATTGGCACGGCCGCAGTGTCAATAGTCTCTGCCAAATCACGGAATGCTTATTGTTTTTCAGGATAAGCACCATCCACCCAAGGGTTTGTTGGACCATCACATTTTTGGTCATACACATCACTGGTCACATAGGTAATCTATAGTAGTGTGTCTGCGTGCCGAACCACTCCACGGTTTGGGGAACTGCTTTGCAGTTCCAGTTGGACACACTTATTATGCTGATTTCTGGTAAATGGCTAACCAACAGTTAATCCTTCAAGTGCCCTTAGCAACTGCAGCAGATGTCAGTATGAAATATTTTTTTTTTTATTATGTTTTAGAGAAAAAAATTCATATGAAAATGTTACGAGGACAAGTCAATAAGTAACCAGCCTATCCCATTTCCAATTGACTGACTCAACCAAGATTTTCATGCCTTGTTTCAATACATGTTTTAGGCCTGAGGGCAAAATTGCACCCTTATCGTGTCATTCACTCATAAGATATTGAATGTCAAACATGGCTAGCGATGCAAAAGTAAGCCTTTCGTCAAAAGTTGAGTACGGTGCTGTAATTCGGTA
This sequence comes from Anodontia alba, assembly GCA_964016985.1. Lineage (NCBI taxonomy): Eukaryota > Metazoa > Mollusca > Bivalvia > Lucinida > Lucinidae > Anodontia > Anodontia alba. Next base: position 8,681,698 of record OZ024821.1, read on the forward strand.
CTTGTATTTGAAACGGAAAACAGGTCAGGAAATACATTGCGAGTTGACCAATGTTTATGGGTCTTCTGCACCATCGTATGCACAAGTTAAATTCTGGGTTGGAGAATTCAAACGCAGTAGAAAGTCTTTAGAAGATGAAACCAGTTCTGGGTGCCCATCAGATGCCACCGATGAAGAAATGTGTAAGAAAGTATGGGATCTGGTGTACTCTTATAAGCGAATTAAGGTGGAAGAAATAGCGAATGCATTACACATTTCACATGGTAGTGTTTCAACAACTTAACATGATTGCTTGGGTATGCACAAGCTAACAGCCCGTTGGGTCCCAAAATCCCTTAGCAACGAGCAAATGGCAACCACAGCATCAGTATACAGCGCATTGTTGAAGCGGTTTAGGTCAAAGGAGATGATTTCCTTTCACGTCTGGTGACTGTAGATGAGACCTGGGTCCATTATAATGAGCCAGAGAATAAAGCTCAAAGTCGCCGGGGTCTCCGAGGCCAAAGAAGTTCAAAACGCAACCCACTGCTGGCAAGGTGATGGCAACTGTATTTTGAGATGCACAAGGCGTTATTATGTTGGACTTTCAAGCAAAGAAAAGTACAATAACAGGTGCGTATTATGCAAGTTTGCTCGACTAACTGAGAATTGTGATCGGTGAAAAACGCCGAGGTAAACTCTCCAAAGGGATTCTGCTCTAACAGGACAATGCGAGAGTCCACACTTGCAAAATTGCAATGGATGCTGTTGAGCGGAATGGGTACGAGCTAATACTGCACCCCGCCTATTCTGCGGACTTAGCTCCTAGTGACTATTTCCTATTTCCAAACTTAAATAAGGATATCCGTTAACGTCATTTCCGGTCCAACGAAGAAGTCGTGGCGGCAGTTGAGGAGTGGGTCAGAGACAAGGACCCTGGCTTCTTCAGTTCTGGGCTGATGGCACTGGAACACCGTTGGTCCAAGTGCATCATTCTAGAGGGCAATTACATCGAAAAAGAAGAGATCGATCTCACCCAGAAATAAGTTAGGCTGGTTTTTTATTGACTTGCCCTCGTATTTTCTCTGAAAAATAATGACAAAAAATTAGAATGCCTGGTACAATGCTGCTTGACACTTTGAGGGATAAATTTGTAAGGCTACTCAGATTCTCGGTGTTCTTATGTCAAGGTAGATACAGGTATATGCTTGCATACATTTTGGAAGTGAGTTGGGGAGCTAGTCTTATGCATCATTTTAGTTTACATGAATTTTGAATTCTTACTGTAACAGTATGTTGTTCTCAACAAAAATCTTACTGTTTATAGGCAAAACAAAAAGTAACACTTTGCCAGTTCCTTTATTTCCTCATTATATCAGAATGTGACAAATGTGATGTTATTTGTTGAATGTAACATTTGATGATAGTTGGAAGATAGGTAGATGCTACAACAGTTCTTTTGAAAGCCACAATGCAAATTTATTTGCTGTATAAATACAGAAACCGATTTTATGTAAATAGTGTTTCTGACTCGTATGTTACCGGTAGTTATATCCAGAAACAAATCATGAATTTCCATTCAGATTACTTAGGCCTTGATAACCATGAGTATTAACTATTTGTTGATAAGCATGGGATACTTTTCTCAAATTGTATTTTTCTCCTTTTAAGGCTCCATATTCCTCAAAAATAGACATTTTTTTTATCCAAGAAAGGTTTAATAGATTGATATACAGTATTAATATGATCATAAAATGTGGCATCTAACAGTCTGCAAAATTTCAGTTAGTCTCTCGTTTTTGAACTGAATCAAAGATGAAATGATATTTTATTATATCTCTGAATTAATGTTGGCAACATTAATTTAAAAACACAATAAAAAAAACCCATTTCATTTCAAGAACGAGAAACTAACTAAAATTTTACAGGCTATCAGGTGCTACATTTTATGATTGTATTAATACCATATATCAATTATTAAACTTTTCTTGTATAATAAAATGTCTAGTTTTGAGGAATATGGAGCCTTGAACACATAAGTTGAGGCTACCCATTAGAAGCACCTGACCAGTGCACTTCTAATGAGTATCCACAACATACATCTTTATGGAGAAATAAGAAAAATTATCCTAGCATTATTATCAAATATTCCTCCTTAACGAGTCTTCTGATCATAACATTTCCAGCAGAGATGAATTGTGGAGAAAAATAGCTAATTTATTTGCATAAATTTTATTTAATGTATGATTTCAGGATTCGGATTGGAGTTTAGTGGAGAACCCAGATATTTCTATAGCTGCAATAGATAATGGTTTAGCCTTTCCATTCAAACATCCAGATGAATGGAGAGCTTGTAAGTACACATAACAGAAACCACTTCAGAAGTTTCAACTGTTACTGCTTTTATCCTTTACTGCCAGATAAGTATCCAGATAAATATTTTTCTTATTTTTCCATGAAAAAAAAAGGTATTGTACCCACAAATATGTTTTCATGGAGAAACAAGAAAAATATTGTTTTTGGTTGAAAAGAAGAGCTATGCTTATTAATTTCTTACCATCCTTGAGACCTCGTTAAGTGGTTACACCACTTCTATTGGCCCATTTTGTCATCTTTTTAGAAATTTTTGTGGTTCACCCAGGATATAGCATGTGTGAATTTCCTTTCATGTCCATGCCAGTGTTTATTTAGTCTAGACTTAAACACATTCACGGAAGGTGCCAAGACTACTTCATTGGGCAATGTCCCACACATTCACTACTCAATTAATGTATTTACCCTAAATATCCTTTAGAAGCAGATTGACATAGGTCTGTCCTGTTTTCGTAGAGAAATAAGAACTGTACAGTATTAAATAGATACTTCTCTTATCTGAAGATATGAGAAAAGACCCATTTGCATGTGATATGACATGTTAGAAGGTATCATTATAGTATAGTGTATATCAGTTTTCATTGTGTGTCAGTTATCTTGTTTGAGATTTCTATTTATGACTGGAAAAATGAAAGTGCAGCACGTAATAACAATGATTATTTTGCTGACTATGTGTAAATAAATGTTAATATACTGCATTTAAATATGAGCCATGGCGTCGGTTCCTGCAAGATTGCATGTGTGCTGTGTAGATGTACATACTGATCAGAGTCTTTCCTGCCCACCTGAAGATGCTTTGGCTCCTTGGCCACCCACAGAATACCCTATGAAGACTGATCAGATAATGCAAATGTGCAGACTGATCTGACTCTTTGTTATGTGCACATGCAATGTTGTAGGAAATGCTGTGCCCTGGCTCATATTAAAATGGATTATCTTAAAACCATTTGTTCAAAAGTCAAAATTGATATTTCATGTGAAGCATCTCCTGTTTATGATTAAAGGCCCCATATTCCTCAAAAATAGACATTTTATTATCCCAGAATGGTTTAATAAATTGATATATGGTATTAAAAAGCCGGCCTCGGTGGCTCAGTTGGATGCACCGTCCGACTGGAGACCAGGAGGTCGCGGGTTCAACCCCCGCCGAGGTCGGCAACATTCTTTCGTGGAGATTGATCATGAAATATTTTCTACGGTCATTCTCTCCCTTCCGCTGATTCAAGAAGGGCAGTTGTTAGTTTCTGGCGAAAGAATGTGCACAATACTGGTTAACGGCTTAGAGGACTAAGCCTGCCCAGTAAACATGTGGCTAGGTAAACTGACCGAGCTCGACATGACCCCATTGGGTTGACTGGGCTGTAAAACCTCAACACAAACAAACAATGGTATTAAAATGTAATACAATTCTAAAATGTGACACTTGACAGCCTATAAAATTTCAGATAGTCTCTTGTTATTGAACTGGATCAAAATTGAAATGATTTTTTTTTTCAGTCTCTGAATTTATGTTGCCACAATTAATTCAGAGATACGATAAAAAATCATTTCATTTTTTGTCCAAAAATGAGAGACTAACTGAAATTTTACAGGCTGTCAGGTGCCATATTTTATGATTGTATTAATACTATATATCAGTTAATCAAATCTTTCTTGGATAAAAATGTCTGTTTTGGAGGAATATGGAGCCTTTAAGGATATGGGTCATAGGAAATTAAAAAAAATACATACTTTTTTTTTTGTACAGAATATATATATAAGTTGGTCTGTCATTAGTGAGCAATCCTAATCAAATGCGTGAAGTGTTATTATATGTGTGTTCTAAGATGGTTGATGAGACCAGTCTTAGTTCTAAACTCCTATTGCAGATAGCACAAGAGAGGTCTGAGGAAGAAAGCTCTGTTGGTGATGCCTTAGCTCTGGCTTTCCGCTGCACACGTTTCTGCTCGGCTTCGCTGATTCTTTTTCCTTCGTATTCACCATCACCCCTTATGAGGTCTCGCCACTTTGTTTGATCCTGTGCAATCTGTTCCCACGACTCTGTTGGTATGTTGAATTCTTTAAGGGATGCTTTGAGGGTGTCCTTGTATCGCTTCTTCTGACCACCATGGGAGTGTTTTCCTATTTGTAGTTCTCCATAGAGGATTTTCTTTGGCAAACATTCATCAGGCATTCTGGTAACATGGCCTGTCCATCTTGTGCCAATTTCAGAAGAGTATGTACACTCTGCATCCCTGCCCTTTTCAGGATTTCCATGTCTGAAATCCTGTCTTGCCACTTGATCTCATAGCAACAGATAAGGCGCTTTTTTCATCCAAAAAATGCTGATATCTATCTTTCTTATTTCTTCGGCCGGCCTCGTTGGCTCAGTTGGATGCGCCGTCCGACTGGAGACCAGGAGGTCGCGGGTTCAACCCCCGCCGAGGTCGGCAACATTCTTTCGTGGAGATTGATCATGAAATATTTTCTACGGTCATTCTCTCCCTTCCGCTGATTCAAGAAGGGCAGTTGTCAGTTTCTGGTGAAAGAATGTGCACAATACTGGTTAACGGCTTAGAGGACTAAGCCTGCCCAGTAAACGTGTGGTTAGGTAAATTGACCGCGCTCGACATGACCCCATCGGGTTGACTGGGCCGTAAAACCTCAACACAAACAATTCTTCTTTCTCCACGAAAACATATGTTGTGGGTACTCATTAGAAGCGCCTTGGTGAAATAAGAAAAAACAAGGAGAAATAAGAAAAATATTATGTGGATACCCCCTCTTATCTGTAGCTATGGATCTTTAGAAGTTTTCTAAGGTTCAGTCTTTTGGCATGCCATTGGTAAACTGTCCAAGTTTCGCATGCGTATAATAGTGTTGGCAGCACCACAGATCTGTATATTTTCAGCTTTGTATCAAGTCTGATTCCACTTCGGTCCCAAATACTTCACGTAGTCTGCCAAATGCTGCACTAGCTTTGGCAATCCTGGCATTGACTTCATCATTAATGTGCACAACTCTAGACAATGTGCTTCCAAGGTAGTTGAACTTGTCTACCACTTGCAATTGTTGACCTTTCACTTTGAGGGTAGGCTCCTTGTAAGGCTTTCCAGGTGCTGGCTGATATACTACCTTAGTCTTTTTTATGCTGATTACGAGATCATAGCTGTCACATGAATCGGATACCTGATCCACACCTTTTTGCATTTTCTCTCCTGTTGGAGCACCCTTTGCCATGTCATCAGCAAAGAGGAACTCATCTAGCACCTCTGTCTGCACCTTTGATTTAGCTTGCAACTTCTTAGGTTGAAAAGTTTCCCATCAAAGCGATACCTAATAGGTATACCATTGTCACCATCCTGGAAAGCATCTGTAAGCATGGCAGAAAACATCATGCTGAACAGTGTTGAAGCTAGTACACAGCCTTGCTTAACTCCATTTGTCACAGGGAATGGATCAGAAAACTTGCTGTCATTTTGGACCGTTGCAAGCATACCATCGTGGAACTGCCACGCCATTGCAATGAATTTGGCAGGACAGCCAAACTTTGCCATAATTTTCCAAAGTCCCTCACAACTGACTGTGTCAAATGCTTTGGTAAGGTCGACAAAGGTCATGTAGAGGTCCACATTTTGTTCCTGGCATTTCTCTTGAAGCTGTCTTGCTATGAAGATCATGTCTATTTTTCCTCTGTCTTTCCTGAATCCACACTGGCTTTCTGGTAGAAGCCCTGACTGTTCAAGGTGTTCATTCAATCGATTCAGTAGGACTCTAGCAAGGATCTTCCCAGCAATTGACAATAATGAGATGCCTCGATGGTTGTCACAGACTTGTCACAGACTTGAGGATTCCCTTTCCTTTTGAATAGGTGGATAATTGTTGCATCCTTGAATTCTTGAGGGATGGTTTCTTTTCTCTACATAATGTGAAATAACTCTGTCAGTTTTTCTGCAACTGGAGGACCTCCTGCTTTGTAGATCTCTGCAGGTATTGCATTTGATCCTGGAGCCTTGCCAAATAACAGGAGTTTTATTGCTTTCACTGTTTCAGAGACGGTTGGGAACTCATCAAGCAGCGGATTACATTCCACCTGTGGTAGTCTGTTGATAGCTTCATCATTGATAGATGATGGTCGATTAAGGACACCATCAAAGTGTTCAGCCCATCTTTTCAAGATAGCTTTCTTGCCGGTCAGAAGACAACAAGCCTGTGATCTGTCCAACAGTCTGTACCACACATAGTCTTTGTCACTCTGACATCCTGTGACTATGACTTAGTCAGTGAGATACCAGTATTTGGAGCGAGGGTGCATCCATGATGTCTTTCTGCGAGTTGGTAGACGGAAGATTGTGGTGGTGATCAGTAGTTCATGCTCTGCACACTTCCTTAAACAGAGGAGGCCAAACAGTACAGGGCCCAGTTGTTCAAAGCATTGTTAGCTTAACAAGCTCGGTCATTTTGTTAACTGTTTTAGCAGATTCAATACACAATATTCTGATATTTTTTGCTGAAAAAATGTGAGTAGCTTTTGCACTGCAAAAGCTACTCACATTTTTTCAGCAAAAAATTTCAGAATATTTGCGTATCACTCAATGTAAATTTTAAGGAATCGTTTACTAATGATGTCGTTAGCTTTGAACAACTTGGCCCTGATATTTTCTTATTATATGTTGTGGCACCTCAGCAAGGCACTTTTCCCCATAAATTCTCTGTATTCTCTCTTTTTCAGATCCATATCACTGGGCATGGTTGCCCCAGGCTAAAGTCCCATTCTCACAAGAAATTAAGGACCTTGTTCTTCCCCAGTTATCAGATATGAATTTTGTTCAAGATTTAGTAGACGATTTATTTTTACTTTTCAAGGTAAGATACTTGTACAATTTCTTTTCCATAAATGTTTATTACTTCTGAAAATTAGATAGACTGCTTTCTTGCTATGTGATGAGTGAAGATGATGTATTATTGCACAACTTATTGACGTCATCTGAAAACATTAAAGAATTTAAAACAGAATCAGAAGAAAAAAAAATCATTTTTATTATCGGTAATATATAAAAACAAGATTAAGTTTAAAATACAGGAAATATTTCCTTGAGACTTGCAAATCTTATGAACAAATTTGTGCTGTCACACTGATTTGTTTGTCAGATTTGTAACTTGTCTTGGGTAATATATCCAGTATTGTTAAATTGAGATGCATTAACCACTATCAAATCTTGAACAAATGGAACATTACAGTTGGTGAGCTGAATTTAAATAGTGGAAGATAAGATTTTAAGGGGAATCAATACAGGTAAGATGAATTTTCTTCCAAGGAAAGAATTTTCTCCTGTAGTGCAAGCCCCTTCTGAAAATGTATTAACTCTAAAGGGAAAGAATTTGTTCCCAAGGGGAGCAAATTCTTTCCTTTTAGATTAGATCCCTTTTCAGAAGAAAGACAAAAACAGTTTTGCCAGAGCTACCGCCTCAGAGGGGCATCCCTTCCCCATAAAATATTTTTTGCTTATTTTACTAAGAAAAAAAAAATAAATAAAAACAATGCTTGTCAGTTCATGTCAATCTGAATCATCTGCTGTGGAGATGATTTAAATTTTACTTCAAGCTTACTTGCATTTCCTCAGACTAGAAAAATATCTCAAATTTGTATTCTGCTAATTTTATGTAAGTGAACTAAGGGTTAACCTTAAAGTGCCACAAAATTTGTAGATGACAGTCTAAAATTTTCATATTTGAGAGAAAATAAGTTGACATTCCATGTGAATTGTCTGCTTGGCAGAAGATTCACATGAAATGTCGACTTGTTTTCTCTGAAAAAAAAAAAAATCAAAATTACCATCTATTGCCATTGTGATTGGTGCTTTAAGGGTTAAGGTCATGTGTCATTTGAGTTTCACATTACATGTAATATTATAAGCCTGAGTCTGCATAGCTCCAGATACGGCACTTGGTTAAAGTGTTTGGTTAAAGCTTTTTTAAGGCTGTAACTCAGAACCTCTAGATGGAAATAGTTCATACTTGCCAAGATGTTAGATACTGGTCAGAACTTCTAAGCTGTACTATCCCGATTCACACGAGTTGACCTTGAGGTTAAGGTCACAGACTTGTAAAAATAAAAAAAAGTATGTAAGTTTTGGATTAAAGTTTTTAGAGGCGAAGCGCAATTCAGGTGACAAAGCCTGATTCAGGCAACAGCTTTTATTATATATTCCTCTTGATTTGTTTTCATTCTCTTGTTTTTCAGACTGACAAAGGTTTTGACAAAGGAATATTTTATAAACAAATGTCTGTGATGCGAGGACAGGTAATCTCTTATATTAGCATTATAGAATTGTCAATTTACTTATTTTGGAAAATTCCCAAACTAAATTAGAAGTCTGTTGAGGTACTCATTAGTTGTGATTGACAATAACAAAAACAGAAACCATTTGTCTTTCTTGTTTCTGCGCTTTCTTCTCTGAGATTTACAACTGGAAATTGGTCTTGAGTTACGCAAATTCTATAGTAAACTAATTTTTTTGATTTTTTTTTTTTTTGTGAGAAAATATGTTTTCCTTTTCCTCATTGATTTTTGAATTGCTGTATTTAAACAACACTGATAAAATGTTAGTGCTTTTGAACAGATGGAACTTGTAAATCAGAATAAAAGTTTTTGATTCATACAGTAAAAATCCTAAGTATTAGGAAAGACAGGCCTGAGGAAGTGTAGACCCGGATCAGGCACCGCAGAATGTGGCATCTGATCAGGGTCTACACTTTTTGCCACTCATCCAGCAATATTTTAAACACATCAACAGATAGTGGAACACACTTCTACAAATTAAAAGACTACTATGGTAAGGAGCTAAGATGACCCAATATTTAGAGTAAATATGGTATATCGTTATGATGAAAAAAAAGTTTTGCAATAAATCATGAGAAAAGTTTGCAAATTTACTTATTGAGCAATGTTCCAGATGAAAGATGTTGAAACTAGGGTAAACTTGCACAGCTCCAGATAAGAGGGGTATCCAGATGATATTGTTCTTATTTCTTCATGAAAACATATGTTGTGGGTACTCATTTACTTTTTCATTTCCCCCTTTTTTCCCTATCCCTCTCTTTCATCTTCTCTACTATCTCTTCTGTCTGTTTTCTCCCTATCTCTGGGAGATGACACAAAATGACCCACAAGGGTTGACGTGTCGTTAATCCCCAACACAAAAAGCACTTCCCTGAGGGTTTCTACCAACAACATATGTTTTCATGGAGAAATGATAAAATATTAGCCTGTTTGGGTTGAAAAATGTGCCTATATACAGCTGTGAAACTTTATTGTCAGAAGTTGGTTTAGTTTAACTCTTTCACCCCTGAGTTTCTGAAGTGAACTATTTCATCTCTTAATTTGGAAACATCTTGCAAATATGGGTGTTGGACACAAAACCAAGAAGAGATTGGTAAATAGTGTATATCTATATGAGACAGCTCATTATGAGCCCGTCTCATCTGGATCTACTCTGTTTACAAATAGTCGACTCTTGTTGTCTCGACTTCGCTTATCTTGAATAACTGCTTATTTCTTAGTGAAAATCTGGTCCCTGTTTTACATGGAAATCTAACAACAGGTAACAAAATATTGTGGAAAAGAGGAGAATTTGCTCCTAGGGAGCAATTTCTCCTTTTTTCCACCATATTTTCAATGTATCTCTAACTTCAGGGATCAAATTACATATTCATTTGTGAAAGGTGGTTGTTCAGTTTATTTTTTCCTCAATTCTGCAAAATTGATATTTCGAGGTATGGACATCTCGAAGTATTTCAGAGAGTCCCTTGGTCTTTGAGATAATGAGAGTCAACTGTATTTTTGTTTCGGTCTACAGGGCTAAAGATGTTAACATATTTTACTACAATAAAGCAAGCAAATGTGTCTGACCACAAGTTTTAACAACATTAATTAGGGTCCATCCCAGAAGCTAATAAATGAATCATCATACATGTATATGAAAGTCTTGCATTGGGTCACCAGATATTCACTAGAACAGCATTTGCTGAAGTCATTGTTCATCTTTTGCAGATACTAAATCTTACTCAAGCATTAAAAGACAACAAGTCTCCAGTACAACTAGTCCAGATGCCAGTGGTAACGGTTGAGAGAAATCGTCATCGGACTGAATCCACTACTAGTCGTGTGAGAACGGACAGTGAAACATTCACACAGAGCTTCGCACATAGAACTCCATTCTTCTCATGGTGCTAGTTTTGTGATAAATGCAGGGCTTCGGTTTAGGAATTATTTTGCACCTTCAAGGGAAATAACTCTAGACATGAAAATATTTTCCTCCCATCTCACTTGAGGCCACTCTTGAAGGAAAGAATTTGCTCCTGTAAGGACAGGAATACTAAATTCCAGGGTCCAGTTGTTCAAAGCATCGTTAGCTTAATGAGCTTGTTAGTGGTCAAAATGTTAACTGATCTAGTAAGTACAATATCTAATTCACATATTTTTGCTGAAAAAATGTGAGGAGCTACTGACATTTTTCAGCAAAAATATTTTAGCTTATATTCCATATTTATTGATCAAAGTTTTAACGATACGTTAACTAATGACATTGTTAGTTTTGAACATCTGGGCCCAGTTTGCAAAAGTTGTCTCCCTTTAAAAATGGTGGCAAAAATTTAAGATGTTCACCCTAATGCTCCATGAAAGTTTGTTAGGATCTCATTGGAATCCTCTCTGTGAGTTGGTTTCCTCTCTGTGAGTTGGTTCTAACAAAAGCTAAAAACTTGTGTCCTTGGAGAAAAAAAAAATCATTTATACTCTGCTTATCTGGAGCCCTGATCTCTCAAAGCTTGATTCAGTGTTGTAGCAGATGACAATCTAACACTGTTTTTTTTTTTTTGAGAAAATAAGGTGTGAATTGTCCAACCTTACTTTCTCTGAAAAATAAAAAAAAATATTTTAGAATGTCATCTGCTGCTATATTGATTTATGCTTTATGGGTTAAAGACATGTGTTGAAGAAACAGGGTCCAAATATCGATAGAAATCCTTGACTTTCATTATGACGAAGAGCTTAGGTAGACCAGGGATCAGCATAGATCATGTGCTCAATTATTCAAGCTTTATAGTGTTCATTCATGCAATAATTAGACTTCTAAGATTGTATACAGATAATGGTGTAGACACATACCAGTGTCTACAGATGTATAAGCTGATTGATGTGTGTGTAGGCTTTTCTGGGGTAAGTATGCAGGTTCCTAGGGTATATTTGTGCAATAATTGGGCTGCACCATACGAAAACAGGCCCTGAGGTTATAAAACTTTTTTCATGCTCAACTCAGCTGAGCATGAAATTTTTTCTGCTAATAAATATGAAAATGCCAACAATAGTTGGCATTTTCATATTTATTAGCAGAGAAATTTTCATGCTCAGCTATGTTTAGCAAGAAAGAATTTGGCATTGTTAGTAATTTGAGATTTATTAGCATGAAAAATTTCATGCTCAAGTTGAGCATGAAAAAAGTTTTATAACCTCGGGGTCAGGTCTTCAGGCATATGAGGACAGAGTTGGCCTAGATCAGTCTGTGCATTCACGCAGTCTGATCAGGGCCTTTCCTGTCCACTATTAAACAGAATTATTAGATACTACAGAATGTATGAATTTAGAGCAAGGGCCCAGATGATACTTTGCACTTGCAAAGGATGATCTGAATCTGTGCATTTTGTGCTTGTTTGAAGGCACTGATTTGCTTGACACAACCCAAACGAAAGTAATATGATGTTGACGTTTCATGAGTACTGTAATTAACCTATCCAGACACCAATGCTCATAAATTTATATATTTAAAAAAAATAAATAAATAAACACTGGCAAACAGTACTATCTGTAAGCACATTAAATATTTGCACACCTAACTCAGGCCACCAGGCAAAACCTTTAAACATGTAAGAATCTGTAGTTTGCTTGAAATCTGTGCAAAAGCTTTAAAACCTGTATTTTGCTAAAAAAAAAAAAAAAAAAAAGAAGCAAATAAATTTTAAAAACCTGTTTCATAAAAAAAACTACTCCGTTTTTGTCCTAACAGGTATTGCTGAAAATTGATCAGAAATAAATAATCAGAATGATTATAAATATTGTGAAAAAAAAAAAAAAAAAATGGCAATATTGAATTGCTTCAGCTAGTTTATCATTTCAGATCACCATTTTCTGGTTAGGTATTATAAATTAACACTTTGCATGCTGGGTAAAAAAGCAGTAGATGACATTTTGAATTTTTTTTTTACCCTACAAAATAGGATTTGCAACTTCATGCAAATTAGGAGACAATTTGCATGAAAGGTCAGATCCTGTTTTCTAGAAAAAGTAATAAAAATATCTTCAGCCAGTTGCCTGCTGAATCTGCCCATAGCATTGTAAGTGTTAATCATTTCTGTGAGAATGATGAAAATAAATTTAGCAAACGCTTTAAGGTCCAAATATCCAGTATGAAAATAATGTCCAGATCAAATTGCACTTTTCAAGATCTACACTGTTTGCCATTCAGACGGTTTCAAACACCTCATCATGTAGTCAGATGGATTTGGGTAGGTTTATTCATACAATAAATTGTTACCAGAATATTTAGTGTAATTGCGGTGTAGGGTACTACTGATTAAGTTAGGACCTAGTCTCTTTTGCTATAAACCAAATATACAATATGCCCATCTCATTGACATTGTGTGTGCTTGTCCAACAGTAATGGTTGTATTATGGATTTTGGAGTTGAACCAATTTTTGTTATATTGTAAATCTCATAGCTCCAGATAAGTCTCTGTTTTCCACCAAAAGGGTATTGAGGCAGTTCTGATGACTACTCACAACATATGGTAAATGTCCAAAAATTTCAAATACTTCATTCCATACCTTTTTTGCCCAAAAGTTTGCTTTTTATACGGTTGCTTATTATAAAATACTTAGTGGAATGGCAAACAGTGTAGACCCTGATCAGACTACTCCTTCAGGAGCAATCTGACCTGGGTCTACACTTTTTGCATAAGCCATTTTGTCAGAAATTTTGGTGTGTGAAATTTAGGACATTTACCGTATTTCATGGAGACAAAGAAAAATAATTTTCTGGGCCCAGTTGTTCAAAGCTAATGACGTCGTTAGTTAACAATTCGTTAAAATTTACATCGAGTGATATGCAAATATGCTGAAATTTTTTGCTGAAAAAATGTGAGTAGCTTTTGCAGTAAAAGCTACTCACATTTTTTCAGCAAAAAATATCAGAATATTGTATATTGAACCTGCTAAAACAGTTAACGAAATGACCCTTAACGAGCTCATTAAGCTAACGGTGCTTTGAACAACTGGGCCCTGAATACTCTGAAGCTGGCAATTTATTTAGTAGGAAGTCATGTAATTTTCAGCATGCTAAATTTAGATATCAGCTTTCAATTTTTTTTACCATATTTACCTTAAATATTTTGACACTTACTGTACTTGGGATAAAAATCCATTATTCTACCTGTTAATGTGTAAAAAATGTCTGGCTGCTTGGCAAACAGTGTAGACACTGGTCAGATGCCACTGAACATGATTTGAGTCTAAACTATTTGCTCAGGCCTGTCTGTTCCAATATTAAGAGTAAGTAAAGTAATCTTAAGCAATTTCTAAAATAAACAAGTAAACAATAAATTTTACTTTTTCCCAAAAGACAGGTTGCATAAAATTTTTTGTCATTTTACCTTCATTGGAGACTGTATGAATGTTTATTATAAGATGGGTTTGGATATATGACGGTTTAAACATGAACCCCAAAAGTGTTGTATCCAATTGAAAATGTATAGGTTATATAGAAGAAAAATGACCATATATTTTTCTATTATCTTCAATACATTTTTGTTTGGATACATCGTGGTTGTGTTATCAACACGGTTTTTTTGTTTTGGATCCCAGCAAGTGTTAATAAGAGGTTGTGGTTTGTGTGCTTTTGACTATTTTGTCACATATTGGTAAACATTTTAATGTGAATGAATGTTCATGGAAATATATTTGTGCGAACAAAAAAAGTAGTAAAGATATTGGATACAGCACAAATTGGCATTGTAGTTTTAGAGATCATACAGAAACAATGGGTCAAGGGTTAAGTATGACTAAAGTAATCAGCTCCACTCTTCTAAGTATAAGTATGTACCAAGTTTCATTAATCTATGCCTTATAGATCTGGAGAAATGAGCTTGCTTGAAAAATGTACAAGGTCAGACAGTTGTGAAGAATATGGCAAGCTGAAGTGTCAGTCTGTCAGCTCCCTTTATGTAGATGCAATAAGTTTCATGAACCTAGGGCTTGTAGTTACTGAGAAATGACCTAAGCTTAAATCTTAACCCTTGACCTGCTGAATAAATTAAAATGCCAAACCCAGTTCTAATTTTCAGCCAATCAGATTACTTGATCCAGATTGTTGATATAAAATCACATACTTAATGGCAAACAGTGCAGATCCAGATCAGTTGGATTCTTCAGAAGCCAACTGATCTGGATCTACACTGTTTGCAAAAGCAGGATATAACCGGCTTCAGCAGGACTAGGGTTAACATTGACAATGCTACGGCTGCCGGAATAGATATATGTTAAGGGCAGTAGGTACACTTTCCAGAGAGGCCACTTGTGAAACTGTTTTTGCCTCCTGTCTGAAAAGGGGTCTACTTTGAACAGAAAGAATTTGCTCTTTTAGAGTAAACTCCTTTTCAGAAGGGGCTTGATGTCTAGAAAGTCACCAAAATACTCTCTTGTGAAAAATTGTGTATCAGTTTACCTAAAATGGAACAAGATTGCTTATTAGGGGGAATACATAGCACTTTATAAGACACATTTTTCTCCAAAAAGTGTTATTACTAATTTCTCCACAACAGCATATATGGATTCTCATAAGAAGCACCTCACTGATGTGCTTCTAATGATTACCCTTAATTTAGGTTTTCATGGAGAATTATCTGGCTACGCCTTACTTAGAGCTATGAGAATATTTGCAAAGGTTTGTATCTGATTGGAACTGCTGAATGCCAAAAACCCCATTTAGCAATAACATGGTTGGATCTTTAAAAAGAATGCATATTGAAGAATGTTTTTTTTTTTTCATGAATAACCGCATCTGCAGATTTTATAATATAACAAAGCAATGAATTCCCGAGGTACTTTTTTCAAAGTTTTAACACTTTAACATAGCTCCGGGTAAATTGAAAGTGAGCTACCTTGAATATTCCAAAAACAGTATGGGCCTTTGCTCAAAATACTACTGGGTGATTGGCAAACAGTGTAGACTTTGATCAGTTTTGTTTGTGTTGAGGTTTTAAGGCCCAGTCAACCCAATGGGGTCATGTCGAGCGTGGTCAGTTTACCTAACAACACGTTTATTGGGCAGGCTTAGTCCTCTAAGCGGTTAACCAGTATTGTGCACATTCTTCCACCAGAAACTGACAACTGCCCTTCTTGAATCAGCAGAAGGAAGAGAATGACCGTAGAAAATATTTCATGATCAATCTCCACGAAAGAATGTTGCCGACCTCGGTGGGGGTTGAACCCGCGACCTCCTGGTCTCCAGTCGGACGGCGCATCCAACTGAGCCACCGAGGCCGGCTGACTTTGATCAGGTGTGTGATCTTGCTCTACATGGTTTGCTCAGGCATCTGTCCAAATACTTTGGACAAATATGGTATATTTTTGCCCAGATCTATATTGTGGGTTCATAATTACCAAACTTTTTGGTTCTCCTGGAATGCTGATGTACATAGCAAGAACCTTAACACTTACCATGCTATGGGTAAGTGTTAAGACAAGCAGATGACAAATTGATATTTTTCTAATTAATCAAAGAAAATGGGTTTTGACAAATGTCAAATGTCAAAAGCCAGTTTTCCAAGAAAAATATTTCAAAATGTCATCTGAAAATTTTACCCAGAGTGCTAAGTGTTAAAAAGATACAGAAGTTTTGTTTCTGCAGCTATGTTCATATTTCTCATCACATGATCAGTTTGTGTACATTGTTTAGCTTATGGTTGACAAGAGTGCAGAAAGGGCTGGCTGTACTTGCAACATGTTGGAAAGTGAATCATGTTAGTATTTCTCTGGTTTCTGCAATGATTCACTTTTTCCTTCATCCTCCAGTTTCTCTCTATTTCTATTCTCTACTTACTCTTCTATCTTTCTCTGGGATAAAACCCAAAATGATCCACAAAGGTTGACATATTGTTAAACAAAAAACTCAATAGAGTACAGAACTGCATATTAGGCCCCCACATTTGCTGGTGCCCAGTAGTCATAGCTCCAAATAAGAGAGGGAATCAGGTCAGTAATTTTCTTATTTCTCTTCTAAAGTATATATGTGTATTCATTAGCAGTGCCTCATTGAGGCGCTTCTAATGAGTATCACAACATATATTATTGTGGAGAAAAAAGAAAAAATATCAATACTTTTTGGCTGAAAAAAAAAAACACTTTATCTGGAGCTTGCCTGTAGTAATCATTGTTCAGCCACATTTGTTTTCAAGGCAGTATCTCTTGAACTCTATGGCCTTGGCTGATAAAATGTGGTATGTGGGTACATCTAGTTTTTCATGGTAGATGCACGATTTTGTGACTGGAATAAATTTTTATACATTTCATTATACATTTCATGTGAAGTGAATTCCGATATGAAGTCTGTGGGTATATTGATTTTTTTTATCTTGCTTATATATGTCAAACAACAATATAGTAAATGTTAATTAACACTTTAAGCACCATTCAAAATAGTAGCAGATGACATTCTAAGTGTTTAATTTTCTTTTTCCAAGAAAATAAGGCATGACATTTGTCATCTTCCAGGAAGATGATTGACATGAAAATTCAAGCCAAAATTACTGAAAAAAAAAAAAAATAGAATACCATCTGCTGCTATTGTGACTACCATATAAAGGGTTAAAGTAATTAATTAGTGCTAGTATTGCCTGCCATAGGGCTTCTTTAACCTTTAACATGTTGAATTACAATGTTAGCAGATATTTTAATAAGTCTTGCTTCCTTTCCAAGAAAATAGGGCCTATCTTACCACCATTTTATCCTTCCAGTCTAGACCCAAAAGAACAAGAGTCTGCCAGAAAATAAGGATTTTCGTTTAAGCAAATCGTCTTAAAAGGCAAAGATTTTTATGAAACGTCAGACATTATTTGCTTGGAAAGAATTTTTCATTCAACATGTTTAAGGTTAATACATGTATTTATAAATGTGCAATTCTTATTTATAAGTTTAATTCCATGGTATTAAATGCATACTTGTGATACTGCATAATGTTAATGAGTCATGTCATGAGGAAACTTGTCTAAATCATTGTGCTCTAGAATTTTTTTTTTTTTTTTTTTTAAACCCGAATATAATAGTTAATCCTCCACAAAAAACAGATGCTATGGGTATTCATCAGAAACACCCAGCAAAGTATTTGTACACAGCTCCCAATAAGGAATTTTTTGACCAAAAAGTATTCATATTTTTTTTAACCCATTGTAGACTGAATAGACTTTCATATATTGGAAGAGTCCAATTTCAGTTTTAGGGAGGCCAGGCTGAGATTTACATATTCCTTGAGAAAAATGGCTGAACTATTTGTAAACAGTGGAGACCCTGATCAGACGCCACGTTCTGCAGCGTCTGATCTGGGTCTGTACTGTTTAGCCAAGTACCCTTTTACGGGTATCCCGACTACAATGGGTTAATTCTCCATAAAAATGTGGGTAGGTGTTTCTAATGAGTACCCACAATATTTGTTTGTAGAGAAATACGAATACTATTTATTTGGATACTCTATCTGGAGCTATATTTGTAGAATAGATATAAAAAAAATAAAAAACAAACAAAAAAACATTAATCAGGGCCCGGTTGTTCAAAACTAAACAAAGTTGCTGGCTAATGTGATGTTAAAATTTCTGTCTTGAAATATGGCAAATACATTGATATTTTTTGCTGAAAAAAAAAAAATGTGCATTTTTGCAGCAAAAATATCAATGTATTTGAAAACACCTTAGCTACAACAGTTAAAGAGATTGTCATTAACAAGCTCTTTAAGCTAGCGATGCTTTGAACAACTGGACCCTGGATATACAATTCACCTATGAATGTTCATCTATGCAGTCTGATCAGGGTATTTGCTATCTGTTTACAGAATAATTAGATATCACAGAATGCATCACTGTATACACCCTTATCAGATTGTGCAGGTCTGCTGGCTGATCTGGCTCTCACATTTTTGCATGACCCCTAAAAGGCATGGTGCATTTGGTGTTGGGGCATCAGATTCCAAGATTCCAAAGCATTATCATAATAAAATCTGCAGTCTCTTAATCTGAAGCACTGCTAGATGATAACACAAAGTCCAAGATCTGATCAAATTGCAGATAGGCTAGCTGTCCTGGTTTTGCATATAGCTCCCTATACAATAAAAATTGAGGTGATTTAACCCTCGTCATGCTGGGCCCGGATATACCCTGACTTTGCAAACAGTGTAGATCCAGATCAGTTGGCTTCTTCAGAAGCCAACTGATCTGGATCTGCTCTGTTTGGCATTAAATGTGAATTTATAGCAACAATGCAGATCAAGTAATCTGATTGGATGAAAATTAGAAGTGGGTGTGGCATCTCAATTTATTCAGCCGGACAAGGGTTAAGATACTTTTGAGATCAAAAAATATCTTGTGGGTACTCATTGGAATTGCCTTGCTGAGATGATTCCACTGAGTAGACATGACATGTTTTGATGGAAAAAAACAAAACAAACAAAAATAAAGAAATCGATCTGAATTTCTTTACCAGGACCTATGCTTGCTGTTATAACAGATTAATTCAGGCTACTCATGATGCGGGATATGCCTCATATATAAACGTGATAGCTGAGATGCGAAATAGTGACTATATTTTATGCCAATTTCAATCATGTATAGCATTCAGAATTTTAGTGGACACATCTTGTATATGTATTGCTAAATGTCCTTCCTCATAAAGCATGTAGTATTGGTCACTCAGCTTGTTGATTCATGTATTATTAACCCTAAGTATTGAGTTTGTTTGTTTTATTCCGGCTTTATGTTGCTTTCAACAATCTTTCAGTCAGATCATGATGGTGTCTGGATGTGGCATGGAGTCTGTGCTCACTTTTAGAGTGCTGCCTCACTGAAATATCATGCCCCAGACACTGGACATGATATCCCACCCAGTCCCATTATACTGACACTGAGCTGACCGGTTCCGATTCCTAGCTCTACTTTCTTAATGCTGAGTGCCAAGCGGAAGAGTAGCTGTACCATTTTTAAAGTCCTTGGTATGACTCGGCTGGGGATTGATCCCGCAACTGCCCGGTCACAAAGCAGACACCCAAATGAGCTACTGTGCCAGTTAAGTAATTAGACAGGCAGGCCTGAGCTAACAGTGTAGACTACAATCAGATGCCGCAGAATTTTGCAGCATTTGATCTAGGTCAACACTTCTTGCTCACACCTGTCAGTCCCAATAAATATGGCTATTCCTTTCTACATAGGTTTGATCTCGGTCTTAGTTTGTTTACGCAATTGCATAATGTCTGACTGAATTCAGAATTCGAAAATCTTGTATTTGTGTTTTTGGAAATAGTATTTACATGTACCTTTTTTTTGTTCATGTAAAGGTGATGTAGGTCCTTGTGAAAAGCTCCACTGCGAGTCATTTTTTAAAGCAACCAAAACACCTTTTCATAGAGAAACAAAGAAATATTTCTCTGCATACCCTTATCTAAGAGCTCACTAGGGAAAGTATTTACCATTCTTTTTGTTTACTGATTGCTGATATTTAGAAACAAAGGATTTTCTGGTTTTCTGTTTGTTATATCTTTCTGGCTATACACAAACATAAAATTTACTGTTACATACTGCTTCATTCAGTTTGTTATCCTCTGTTATAGCTATATGAGAATGGTGTAAACAAAGCAAGCCAGTTCATGAAAGTAGCAGTATATGAAGTGTGTCACTGATAGGCTAAGTTCTGTAATTGTGGTTTCATTAGTCCATTTTGAAGGATTTTTTTTTTTTAATTCAGTTTTTCTATTTTTTTTGCATGGGAGACAACTTAAATGACTTCTGTTTGCCCTCTTACACTCTAAGTCCCTTCTGAAAAGGGGTCTTCTTTAAAAGGAAATAATTTGTTTCCATGGAGAGCAAATTTTCACTTTTAGAAAGACACTTTTTAGAAGGAAGTCAGCATTTTGAGTTACATCCCCTTAACCCTTCAATGCCACCATGTGCACTTTAAACTCAACCCAGGATTATGTGAAATATGGTCCACTATCCCCAGGTTCAGAGTCAAGCACTCTATCCAAAAGGCCAGCAAGGAGTACAGAGCTACCCATATTCACAGCAGTGACACTTTGATCCATCATTTCTGTTCAGTGACCAAAGAGCAACATTGAAAGGCAAGGACTGTTATGTGTGTTAAGTTAACCTTTAGCTGAATATGATTATTTTTATTCCAGAAAAATACTATATCTGGATCTGCACGATTTATCATCATGTATGCGAATTTGTATCAATAACCTCTATCAAGTAATATAATGGATGAAAATTTGAAGTGGACTGGCATCTAAATTTCTTCAGCATATTAACATATTCTTCAAAGATACTTTTTGTTTGAAGTGGCTCAGTATAGCCTAATGTTTTGCTTCACCAATTCCCATTTCCAACAATGGACCAACCTTAATCCTTATCCCTGAGGTTCTGAAATGGACTCTTTCCTTCTTGAATTTGGACATGTCCATTCTTTGTAAATAGGAAGTTTAGTCAATGATCATTAATAAGATGGCAAGCAATGTAGATCCAGATGAGATGGCTCATTATACCATCTCATCTGGATCTACACTGCATAGGTATCTGTACTGGTCTACAGGGCTTAAATGGTTAAGCAATCTTCTACCCAAGAAAATAAGGCTTGACATTTCATGTGAACTGTTTGTTATGAATGCATATGAAATAATGAGCCTTATTTCAATAGAAAAAATACTTAGAATGCAGTCTGACCCGGCCACTCATTTGTGTATGCCAAGAGAAACTTCGCCATTACACACATCAAATTGTTGTCCTATCTCAAGACAGCTTCCAGCAATTGTATATTAACGCAGAATTAATATTTTCTTTGGTGTCACTGTCTAACAACAATTTTCAGAAACCATAATTTACATTTATAAGGTATCATGGTACTGATTAGCTTTTGTGTTATTACAGATGTCCTTGAATTCTGCTACTCATTCTACATTTTATTCCAAGTACTGTGACTCTGCTGGCAGGTCTAGTGTTATACAACTTCAAGAGAAAAAACTGGCATGCAAATATTTACTTCCCTTGTGATTGTGAGCTGCACTTAAAGAAAAGCATTTTCTCTCTGAAATTTCAAGCCTCTGGGAGTAAACTCTTCCCTTTAAGAATAATCTCAATTTTTGAAGAGATTTAAATACCTGGGCCCAGTTGTTCAAAGCGTTGTTAGCTTAATGAGCTCTTTAGTGGTCTGAAAAAATGTGAGTAGCTTTTGTAAATGCAAAAGCTACTCACATTTTTTCAGCAAAAATATTAACATTTATGCCATATTTAATGACCAAAGTAACAACATCGTAAGTTAGGACGACTGAGCCCAGGAAAGAATCTATTAATACATGATAAACAGAGCTTTACACTTGAAATATTTTTCTTATTTTTGCTCAGAAAATAGTTTTTGACATTTCATGCAAATTAATATGAGGCATTTTGCATGAAATGTCACAAGCCTATTTTCTGGAGAGAAAAAAGTAATCAATTTGCCACGTGACAAATTAGCCCAGAGTGGTAAAGTCATCACAAAAACACGCCTATATAATTCTGACCCCCTTAAACCCCTTTCATACAGTAAAACTGGGGTTTCCAGGGGTATACAATATTTTTTTGTATTTCTGCACTAAACATAGATTGTGGGTACTCGTTAGAACTGCCTTGCTGAGGCGGTTCTAATGAGTACCCACAATCTATGTTTTGAGCAGAAGTATGAAAAATATCAGAGTTTTTTATCTGAAAATTTTCAGCTTTTTTGGTTGAAATTTTCTATATATTTGAATAGGCGTGTTTTGGTAATGTAAGTGGGTTATCCAGATAACTGCAGTTTTCAAACTTCTTCACAAAATATTTTTTATCAGGTACTGGTACTAAATAAATACTACAATATGAAGAAGTTAGAAAAATATTGCCATAACAATTTCAGCAGATGAAATTTTGAAATATTTTTCTTATTTTTTTGCAGAACAATAAATACCCATGCAAAAAGTGTAGGTCTAGATGAGACAGCTTTTATCCAGTTTTCTTGTCTGAATCTATGTAGTTTTCCATTGTTTAATGATTTCTGACTAACATTCCTATTATTAACAGTGGATACATCCTAATTCAAAGATCACCAGGAATTCAGGGGTGAAAGGGTTGACCTTCATTCGCCAAGCTAAATTGTAACTGAAGACTTTCAAATTATTTTTACAGAGAAATAAGGCTAGAAATTTCATGTGAATTGTCTGACAATTCACATGAAATGTCAAGCCTTATTTTCTTTTGGGAAAGAAAAAGTTCTAAAATGTTATCTACTGCAGTTGTGATTGGCATTGTAAGGGCTTGGCATAGAAAACCCTACCATGCGACCAGTAAGTGCTCAGAGCAACCTGTGTATTTTTGTCCCCTCCCCAGGACTTCTTCTATATTTGAGCCATATCATGTAAAGTAGGATCCTTACTGTACAGACAGCTAGACTGAAGGCCCTGATCAACCTTCAAAGCTATCAAATCATCAGGGCCTTCACTGTCTGTCAATAAATTTTCCAGTGTCCTGTGATTCTGTAAGTGGAATGGGTGGCAGTCTTAAATTACGAGAACTTTAAAAACCCAGGGCCCATTTGTTCAAAGCATTGTTAGCTTAACTAGCTAGTTAGTGGTCAAAATGTTAACTTTTCTAGTAAGTACAATATCTAATTCACAGGTATTTTTTGCTGTAAAAGAAAAGCACATTTTTTCAGCAAATATATTAGCATATATGCCTATTTAATGATAAAAAATTTAATAAAACATTAAGTAATGACATCATTAGTTTTGAACAACAGGGCCCAGATTTTCTAATCCTGAATAGGTTTATTGGTCTGTATTTTCTATAGGGACAGTCTAGTTGGCAGTAGGCCCTTATGTACATGCAGGGTGACCTGGGTCTTTGTTGTCTGCATGTGCAATAACTATAAGGAACTGCATCCAGTCTCATTTAAGGCCCTCTTTCTTCATCGATTAGATGCAGAATCTTCACTGACCATCGATTTGATGCAGAATTTTTACTGACCATCAGTTAGATGCAGAATATTCAATGGTCATTGATTAGATACAGAATCTAAATGGGGAGGCACATGTTGGTTTTTATCCATATTTCGTATTTGACATAACCAAGATTTTTTTCCCCTGACCTGGTACATCTTTTTTTTTTTTGTTGAATATTTGTGATTTTTTTTTTTGTTTTGTTTTGTTTTGAGTGACTGGGGAGTGGCTAAGGTATACGTGTATTATTTTGTTACATTTTATTCTCCTCATGCAATGTTAAATGTAATAATTGAAACTACTGTTGAAATAAAATTAAAAAGGGACCTGTTGTTTGAATTGTTTTTATTTATATTTGTTCCTTCACAGAATTTCATCCCAGAAGCCAAGTTTGGGGTCAAAATCAAACATCTTGGGATCTTTACATTCAGAACTTAATGGGAATAGACACTTTAAGGGGCGGCAACTGTCAAAACTGTTTGCCTCCCGTCTTGAAGGGATCTATTCTGAAAGGATTGTTTTAGTTGGTTTTAGGGGTATGTCCAGCTCAGTTAACCTACTCGCACTGTTCCTGGGCAAATTTAGAAAATAATGTCAGACAGGAAAACAGGATACTCTCTCTTGAATGCAGAAAGGGGCATTACTGCTAATATTTTGTGGACTGTAACCTCAAAACAATATGTGCTACTCCTATTCATGGTCAAACTATAAATGGAGTTTCAGCTTGATTGAATGTAAACTGCAGAGGAGTTAACCAGCAACAAAACATTTACAGAAATCTTCTAAGGGACATAACTCTGCTACTATCTGGTAGACTGTTACCTTGAAATAACATGTACTGCTCCACATCATGGTGCAACTATTTACAAAGTTTCAGCTTAATATAATGAAATCCACAGGAGTTAGCAGTAAACAAGAGGAACATGATGGTCCTATATCGCTCATCTGAGCAAACAGGTTTGCATACTTAATGTTGAAGTTTCAGCCAAGTTCACTGCTCTAAGATTTATGTATAAATTTTATAACCATGACGAATTATGACGGCTTGAACAAACTTGGTAGAAGGTAACCAAAGGAACATTCCTGCCAAGTTAAACTGAAATCGGTTCAGTGGTTTCTGACCAGACGATTTTTAAAGTTTTCTGTTTAGATATAGAGGGAAAATAAGCCCCACCCCCTAGCAAGCATGCTTTCTAACAAATCAGGATTGGTTGAACATTCTTGGTAGAGGGTCACCAAAGCATGATTGAAATTGGTCAGGAGGTATTTGAAAAGAAGCATTTTAAAGTTTTTTATACAGATATATACCGAAAATAAGCCCCGCCCCCTGGAGGCCAAGTTTTTTGACGTATCATGAAGGCTTGAACCATCCTGGTAGAGGGTCACAAAAGCAACATTCTTGCCCAGCTACATTGAGCTCGGTCCAACGGTTTCTTACGAGCAGATTTTTACGTTTTTTATATAGACATATAGGGAAAAATAAGCCCCGCCCCCTAGCGGCCATGTTTTTGATGATCATGATAGCTTGAACAACCTTTGTAGAGGGTCAACAAGGAAACATTCCTGCCAAGTTATATTGAAATCGGTCCATTCATTTCTGACAAGATTTTTTAGTTTTCTATTTTGATATATAGGGGAAATAAGCCCCACACACTAGCAGCCATGTTTTTTGACAAATCATGATTACTTGAACAATTTTGGTAGAGGTCACCATGGAAACATTTTTGCCAAGTTGTAATGAAATCGGTCCTGTGGTTTCTGAAAAGAAGACTTAAAGTTTTTCTATATAGATATATAGGGAAAATAAGCCCCGCCCCCTGGCTGCCCTGTTTTTTGATGAATCATGATGGCTTGCATAACCTTGATAGAGGGTTACATAAGAAACATTTCTGCAATGTTAAATTGAAATCAGTCCAGTGGTTTCTGACAAGAAGATCATTAAAGTTTTCTATGTAGATATACGGGGAAAATAAGCGCCCCCCCCCCCCACCAGCCATGTTTTTTGACAAATCATGATCGGTTGAACAATCTTGATAAAGGGTCACAAAGGAAACATATCTGCCAAGTTATATTGAAATAGATCCAGTGGTTTCTGACAAGAAGATTTTTTCAAGTTTTCTATATAGATCTATATAGGGAAAATAAGCCCCGCCCCTACCAGCCATGTTTTGACAAATCATGACGGCTTGAACAATCTTAATAAAAGGGTCACCAATGAAACGTTTCTGCCAAGGTATAGTGAAATCGGTCCAGTGGTTTCTGACAAGAAGATTTTTTCAAGTTTTCTATATAGATATATAGGGAAAATAAGCTCCACCCCCTTGCAGCCATGTTTTTTGACAAATCACGATTACCTGAACAATCTTGGTAGAAGGTCACCAAGGAAACATTTTTGCCAAGTTATAATGAAATCGTCAAGTGGTTTCTGACAAGAATATTTTTCAAGTTTTTCTATATAGATATATAGGGAAAATAAGCCCCGCCCATTGGTGGCCATGATTTTAGACAAATCCAAATGGCTTGAACAATCTTGGTACAGGATCACCAAAGGAACATTTCTGCCACATTATATTGCAATTGTTACAGTGATTTCTGACAAGAAGATTTTTTAAGTTTTCTATGTACATGTAGTTATATAGGGAAAATAAGCTCCGCCCACTGGCGGCCATGTTTTTTGACGAATCCAAATGGCTTGAACAATCTTGGTACAGGATCACCAAAGGAACATTTCTGCAAAATTATACTGAAATCGGTCCAGTGGTTTCTAATAAGAAGATTTTTAAAGTTTTCTATATAGATATATAGGGAAAATAAGCCCCGCCCCCTGGCGGCCATATTTTTTGACGAATCCAAATGGCTTGAACAATCTTGCAACAGGATCACCAAAGGAACATTTCTGCAAAATTATATGGAAATCGGTCCAGTGGTTTCTGACAAGAAGATTTTTAAAGCTTTCTATACAGATATATAGTGAAAATAAGCCCCATCCCCTGGCGGCCATGTTTTTTGACAAATCCAAATGGCTTGAACAATCTTGGTACAGGATCACCAAAGGAACATTTCTGCAAAATTATATGGAAATCGGTCTAATGGTTTATGACAATTTTCTATATAGATATATAGGGAAAATAAGCCCCGCCCCCTGGCGGCCATGTTTTGTGACAAATCGAAATGGCTTGAACAATCTTGGTAGAGGATCACCAAAGGAACATTTTTGCAAAATTACATTGAAATCAGTCCAGTGGTTTCGGACAGGAAGATTTTTAAAGTTTTCTATATAGATTATATAGGGAAAATAAGCCCCGACCCCTGGCGGCCATGTTTTTTGACGAATCCATATGGCTTGAACAATCTTCATAGAGAATCACCAAAGGAACATTTTTGCAAAATTATATTGAAATCGGTCCAGTGGTTTGGACAAGAAGATTTTTAAAGTTTTCTATATAGATATATAGGGAAAAATCAGCCCCGCCCCCTTGCGGCCATGTTTTTTGACAAATCCAAATGGCTTGAACAATCTTGGTAGAGCATCATCAAAGGAACATTTTTGCAAAATTATATTGAAATCGGTCAAGTGGTTTCAGACAAGAAGATTTTTTAAGTTTTTAATTAAAAAATCTATTTTTAGCTCCTGTGACCTAGATATGCAACGGACCGGAACCATTTGAACAAATTTGAAAGAGGACCAACCAAGGATCATTCCTGTGAAGTTTGGTCAAATTCCCACCAGTGGTTTAGGAGGAGATGTTGTTTAAAGATTGTGGACAGACGGACATCCGGACGCCGACGACAACGACGCCGACGGACGGTGAGTGATCACAAAAGCTCACCATGAGCCTTCGGCTCAGGTGAGCTAACAAATGTTTACATATAAATTTTTAAAGGGGGGATAACTCTGAATATTTGGTGGCCTATGGCCTTGAAACAATGTGTGTTGCTCTACATAGGGTCTAACTACAAATCAGGTTTCAGGTCAACCTGATGTAAACTGTAAGAGTTAGCCACAAACACAAAATTTACAGAAGTTTTCAAAGGGGCATAACTGTTGACATCTGGTGGACTGCAACCTCAAAACAATATGATCATCAGTTGGAAGCGCATCCAACTGAGCCACCTAGGCCGGCTTTGAGCTAAATGTGAAGGTAGACGTAAAAGAAAATAAAAATGTTAAACTATATTACACCGCCATTATCGTGTCGCGGGCAGATAACTCTATCAAACATTGACAAAATTTGCCCGTTAGCAATCCCAAACCAGATCCTTTTCAAATCAATGCATGTACCAAGTTTGGTTAAAATCTCTTGATATTTACTCAAGTTATCGTCCGGAAACGAACATATGGGCTTGTTTTGGGCAGATAACTCCGTCAAAATTTGACGAAATTTGCCCATTAGCAATCTCAAACCAATCTCTACAATATCAATGCACATACCAAGTTTGGTGAAAATCCACTGAAGTTTTCTCAAGTTATCATCCGTAAATGAAAAACTGGGTGTGTCTTGGGCAGGTAACTCTGTCAAAATTTGACGAAATTTGCCCATTGGCAATCCCAAACCAGAACTCCACAATATCAATGGACATACCAAATTTGGTGAAATCCAATGATGTTTACTCAAGTTATAATCCTGAAACGAAATACGGACGGAAGGATTACAGGGATGTCCAATCCGTCCGTCCGTCCGTAGTTCTGGTTTGGGATTGTGATTACACGGATGTCCTGCTGGCCTCAGTGGCTCAGTTGGATGCGCCGCTCAACCCCCGCTGAGGTCGGCAACATTCTTTCGTGGAGATTGATTATGAAATATTTTCTACGGTCATTCTCTCCCTTCTGCTGATTCAAGAAGGGCAGTTGTCAGTTTTCTGGCAAAAGAATGTGCACAATCCTGTTTAACCGCTTAGAGGACTATGCCTGCCCAGTAAACGTGTGGTTAGGTAAACTGACCACGCTCGACATGACCCCATTGGGTTGACTGGGCTGTAAAACCTCAACACAAAAAAAACGGATGTCCAACGTGAAACCATAATACCCTGCCACTATCATGTGGCGGAATAAAAAAAGTCATTAGGTATTCACATATAAGTCAGGGACATATGATTAAGATATATTTTCAAATTGATATATAAGGGAAGTTAAGCCCCACCCCTGTTGTCATTTTTTTCTGACAAATCATGACATTTGACATACAAACATATGGACAAATGCTAGTTCTCCCAAAGATGTGTCAACCTAGTTAGTGTTTTCAGAGAAAACAGATGTCCCTTCACCATGACTTTTCAGTTTTTTTTTCTACTGCTGTGACCTTGAAGATTAGATCAAGGTCACCAAAATTTAACCATGTCTTTGTTCTGTCCCAATTATATATCCATGACACTAGGGCCAAATGGCCCTAAATAGCTCACATAAGTTTCACTGTCTCATTGATCAAATTGTATGTGTAGTGGTAATTTAGCTACAAGGCAGTAATTGACAATTGCCTTTTTTGAATGGGCAGAAGAGGAAAGAACGACTGCAGAAATTATTTCATGACCAATATCCATGTAAGTATGCGGCCTTGTTGTGTTTCTGGCTTGAACAATCTTGCAAAGGAATATTTCTGCCAAATTACACCACAACCTCTTTATAACACTATTGTTGCGGTCCATAGCATAGATCGTGTTAGTTAAACAACCGTGTTATATCCAAACAAAAATGTATAGATTATATCAGGGCTCGGGAAAACCGGAAAAATAGCCGGTCTGGACCGAAATTAAGAATTCTGGACCGATTTCAAACACCCCAAAACGCTAATAAATCGGTCCAACAGGTTTGTGCCTTGAACCCCATTTTTCCCCAACCAACCAATTTTCACGAATCAATGTCTAAAAAATCACAAACGGTCAAGTCTTCCCAAACTGACAACATGCGCGCACCTTTTAAATGCGATATTATGGTAGTTAAAAGACTCTAAACGGTCATTTGACATGTATATTGGAGAGACAGCTGAAAAAGCGCAACCTACCGCAGCACAAATTAATTACGTCATTATCCAAACATTGTCAAAAAAATCAACAATTCACTGACCTTTGTGCGGTAAACAAGCGATTAACACGAATCATCAGTAACGGTAGTCTGATAATTAATCCGTTTGTGTGACACGTGTGAATACACTGAGACCGCAAAACGGCGTGTCCAAAAGATCAAAGGTCGCTTTACTTAGAGTGATAAAAGAATGCACCGCTTGAACGCACCCGTTTTCTTCCTCTTCTTTTTTGTTTTGATCAACACGGTTTGTCGGTCCAAGATTTGATAAATGAATTCCCAAACCGTGTACGTCCTGATCAGATGTCGCATACAACGGCGTCTGATCTGAGTATTATTGATTGCTTCTTTTTTTTTTTTTTTTTGTTGTTGATTGCCGTAACACGCGAGTATAATTCAAGGTAGATTTCACGGTAAAAATAAGTAATGCACCACTTGCGCTAGACAAGATTGGTCAGTGCTTAAAATTTAAGCAGTCTGATCAAATCTTGAAACATTGAAAACTGCAAAACCGTCCGTGGCGCAGGCCTTTTTTATTAGACCTAATTAGGTCCATCAAAGTCGTTTTGGTCCCGCCGTCTTCGCGCTTATACAAGACGGGAATCAGTTGTTTATAAATAGTTTAGGAAAACCCTGTGGAGGTGGAAATAAAACAAAACGTTTTTTTTTTTCTTTCTTTCTTTTTACATACCTGACTGTATTTATTGATGACGCCAGCTTTGATCATGCTCGTTATACCCGGACTTCCGTCATATAACAGAGTTGAGGTGTATTATTTAAAAGGAGTTATAGGACTGCCAACTGTCATTAGTTTTCGTGACAGGTGATATATACATATTTATCTTTTTGAAAATGGGCTCACTGATGACGTCATCGGCTGGACCGATTCAGATTTCAAAACTTCCAGAGCCCTGGATTATACTGAAAAATGAC
Organism: Anodontia alba; assembly: GCA_964016985.1. NCBI lineage: Eukaryota > Metazoa > Mollusca > Bivalvia > Lucinida > Lucinidae > Anodontia > Anodontia alba. The sequence goes on from OZ024821.1 coordinate 8,712,295, forward strand.
CATTTATGGTCATTTTTTCAATATAATCTATACATTTTTGGGATCCATCTTTGAATCGTGTTATATCCAAAACCGTGTTATAATGAACTGTGTTATAAAGAGGTTGAAGTGTATATTGAAGTCAGTCCAGTGGAGTCTTACGAGAAAACTTTTAAAGTTTTCAATGTAGATATATTTTTTCAAGAATCATGATGGCTTGAACAATCTTGCTAGAGGGTCTTCAAAGCAATAGTTCTGTTACACTGAAATCAATCCAGTGGTTTCTGACAAGACAACTATTAAAGTCTGGTGGTTTCTGACAAAGACTTTTTAAGTTTTCTAAATAGATATACATAGGATTAGAAGAGGTATTTAGTTTTACCCATCCCATGACAACAATGATTTTGGCAAGACTGTCCACAGTTGACAGTTTACCTAAACATTATACACAAGTCAGAAGACTAGAGGAGTGAACTATGTTCTCCTTTTTTTGTCTTTCATCCTCCAGAGCTGCAGAAGCAATGTTTCCTCATTAGCCAATGGCTTGCATTGTAGTTTCTTTTCTGAAGGCATCTCAACTGGCTCAGTTGGATGCACCGTCCGACTGGAGACCAGGAGGTCGCGGGTTCAACCCCCGCCGAGGTCGGCAACATTCTTTCGTGGAGATTGATCATGAAATATTTTCTACGGTCATTCTCTCCCTTCCCCTGATTCAAGAAGGGCAGTTGTCAGTTTCTGGCGAAAGAATGTGCACAATACTGGTTAACCGCTTAGAGGACTAAGCCTGCCCAGTAATGTGTGGTTAGGAAAACTGACCGCGCTCGACATGACCCATTTGGGTTGACTGGGCCGTAAAACCTCAACACAAACAAACATCTCAACTGTAAGATGGGTGGACCCAGAATACCTGTGCCTCTGAGTCTGTCCAAGCTAGAATACCAAGATCTGCAGTAATTAATGCCTTCTCTGAATTTATGTAGATCATATTTTAATGTTGATTATTTTGTGTCCTGTACCATTAACCCTATCCAGAAAGGACATCTAAGTAATTATTATCATACAGTAAAATTGTAAATATGTGCATGCATACAGACAGGTTTAATAAGGGAATAAAAAATATATTCATAGTAACTATGGTATTTACCACATTAGTTTATATAGTTGGACAGATAGAGCTGTGCAAACGTTAAAATGCTCCTAGGGATCAGGGTCTATACAGTTTGCCATTCTGAAGCAAAATTTTAGACACATCAAGAAGTCAAACTTTTCAGAGTAAGTATGGTAAGATGTTATGGTGTCCAAATATTCAGGGTAAAAATGGTATCTCCAAGAGAGGTTATGGTTTACATAGCTGTTCTTGTATTTCTACTAAGTTCCGCTTTTACTTAAAATGAATAGATACACCAGGAGATTTCACCATCATATTTCAATGGGAGACAACTTGCAGACAGGAAGTTATACTAGTATCTGAAACTTTACAGAATTGGTGGCTACTCTTAAGGGAAAGAATTTGCTCCCAAAAGGAGCAAATTCTTTCCCAAAGAGTTGCCCCCAAGGATGAGAAAAATATTTCTGTGTCGAGTTATGTCCCTTTACGGAGTATCCATTCCCTTTCATCAGAAAAGACCTCTACAGCTCCAGATAAGGCATTTTTTTTCAACTGAAAGTACTTACACACTTGTATTTTTCTTATTTCTTCATGAAGACATACCTTGAGGTTTCTCATTAGAAATGCCTCCATGAGGTGCTTTTAATCTGTACCCATGTTTTCATGGAGAAACAAGAAACTAAAATATTATGTGGATATCCCTCTTATCTGGAGCTGTGGACCTATATAATTTAACAGTAAAAATTTAGAAGTGGACTCCACTAAGTATGCTGGAACACCAGGTCTTCACTATTCACAAATGAGATGAACTAAGTTTCCACTTGACATAGCATCTTAATACAAATTGCCCTCTTTACTCTGTCAGTTGTTTATTTTCTTGCAGTCTAAAATATTAAAACAAAAACATACAATGAAACACAACTCATATTATGCGTCCAATATAGGGATCAAACATGGTTTTTCATGCATTAACATTTGCCAGGTCCCGTGGGAGGTGTTAAAAACCGAGGCCGAAGGCTGCGGTTTTCAACCCCTCCCAAGGGACCTGGCGAATGTTAATGCATTGAAAAACCATGTTCGATTGCCATTATTGCATAAAAACTAAAAATATTTGCTACATTTCGCATTATTTCTTGCCCTATTTTGTTTCGCCTTTTCACCGATGTCTCGCGAAAGTAATTTCCACTGACTATGCTCGTTTTAGGGCCGGGCACTAGTACACATCTCATAACAGCAACAAATCTGTGGGCCTGGTACGATCATATTGAAAGTTGCGTAGCCATGCATTAACAGCGCGTGAATTGCCTTGTTAATACACAGCTTTTTGCCAGTTAATACACGACTGTTAATAATGTGCGGCACTGCTTTTTATGCAATAATGTTATTTAAATCCTGTAAGCAAATGGGAGTCAACATAAAGCACCACAAGAATTTCTTGGAAAACAATGTAGCACTGGGCAAAGTCACTGGAGCACGAAATCTAGGTCAATGGTACTGGGTCATAGTGCGTGCTTGAAGAGTAGGTCGAGGACAATTAATGTGCAAGGTTTGACACTCCCAGCTATCATGGTTACTGAGAAAGATACTTTAATGCTAGACTCATCATGACAGTCACTCAAGCGCGAAATCTAAGTCATGGGCACTGGGTCATAGTGCATGCTTATTACTATGCAAGGTTTGACACACACAGCTATCATCGCTTCAGAGAAACTGACTTTAATGCTAGGCTCAATATAAAATCACGACAAAATTGCTCTAGGTCAAGGGCACCAGGTCATAGTGCATGCTTGAAGAGTATGTCAAGGACAATTAATGTGCAAGGTTTGATACTCTCAGCTATCACCACTACGGAGAAACGCACTTTAATGCTAGATCCGACGTAAAATCATGATAAAGCCACTGGAGCACGAAATCTAGGTCAAGGGCACCAGATCATAGCGTGTGCTTGAAGAGTACGTCAAGGACTATTACAATGCAAGGTTTGACACTTGCAGCTATCACCACTTCAGAGAAATACACTTTAATGCTAAACTCAACATAAAATCATGACAAAGTCACTCAAGTGCGAAATCTAGGTCAAGGGCACTGGGTCATAGTAAGTGCTTGAAGAGTAAAAGGAAAATTACTGTGCAAGGTTTGTATCTCGCAGCTATCACTGCTACAGCAAAATGCACAATGCTAGACGCAACATAAATTGTTGACAGATGAATGGACAGATGGATGGAAATTCAAACTCTTATGACACACCCTGTTACAAGCAGGTGCAACATTTGGCTATAAAATAAATAATTGCCACTACAGATCACAAAATCTTTGCATAAAAATCTATAAAATGCACAAGAAAGTATATGTCTCACTTGTTAGTATGTAATGATATGGTGGTATCAGCACCATGTAGTCTGCATTCAGTCGCGTCACATTATAAGTTTTTTTTTTTCTTCTTATTTTGCCAGAGACATGTATGTAGTGGGTATTCATCAGAAGTGCTTGGCCAAGTGTTTCTAATGAGTCCCCACAAGATATATTTCCATGAAGAACTAAGAAAAATTTACATTACTTCTTGGTTGAAATAAAAAGGAACCTTAAATAGAGAGCTACATGTATATTGGAACTACAAAAAAAAGTGATGACTACAGCATCAAGTGAACAGTGTAGATCTTGAACCTTTGCCATTTGTATGTACATTTAAGATCTAGATACAAGGGCTATCCAGATAAATTTTTTTTTTCTAATTTTTCACTGAAAATATGTACTGGATACTCATTCGACAAACAAGTACTGGGAACTCATTTGAGGAACAAAACCAGAATACCTGGAGGATACCACCAATCTTGGATGGGGAACCACTACCCAGCCATATGCCAGACCAGGAAATGTACCAGATAAATTTTTGGTTGAAAAAGCATCCACTCTAGGGTTATGTACATATAATTCGTAGCTCCAGATAAGACGGGGTATCCACAAAATATTTTTCTAATTTCTCCATTATGCCCGCTTCTGTGGCTCAGTTGAATGCACCGTCCGACTGGAGACCAGGAGGTCACGGGTTCAACCCCCGCAGAGGTCGGTAACATTTTTTCGTGGAGATTGATCAAGAAATATTTTCTACAGTCATTCTCTCCTTTCCGCTGATTCAAGAAGGGCATTTGTCAGTTTCTGGCAAAAGAATGCGCACAATACTAGTTAACCGCTTAGAGGACTAAGCCTGCCCAGTAAACGTGTGGTTAGGTAAATTGACCGCGCTCGACATGACCCCATTGGGTTGACTGGGCCGTAAAACCTCAACACAAATAATTTCTCCATTAACACATGTTGTGGGTACCCACAACATGTTTTCATGGAGAAATAAAAAACATATCAACACTTTTCAGGCTGAAAAATGCACTATCTGGATTTATGAGCTATGTATTCTGTACTATACAGGCTCATGATCATCTCACCTTGCTCCTAGATGGGAGTGTCTTAGTGGCCATTCTTTTGCCTAGATCTCTCACTTTTTTCTCCAGTTTCTGTTTTGGTGCATCCAGGGCTTTAGATCGAGTTGACCTTGCACTGGTGTCACCAGCGGCTGACAAAGTGGACCTTGTACGAGGAGCTGTTGAAGATGGTGTTGAGAATACACTACCATCCAGATCACTGCAAAATGTCAAACAACATGTACACCATCCAAATACATAAACCTACAAGTAGATACAATTTTTTCCCAACCAATATGTACTCATATTTTCCTTATTCCTCCACAAAAAAAACCTGTTGTGGGGCTTTCATTCACATTAGAATGGTCAAAGTGAGTATCACATTTCTGAAGAAATAAGAAATATTTGTATGGATAATACTCTAATCTAGAGTTATGTGTAACATACACGGCCTGTGCAATATACAGACACTAATATACCGTATTCAATCTAATTACCACACATACCCCTATAAGTGCACAGTCAAGCAAAGTGCCAGTGTACTGTTTGTCTACTTTATAAAGGCATATGTTGTGGGTACTCATTTGAATTGCATCGACTTGTTGATGCAATTCAAATGAGTACCCACAACATATGCCTTTATAAAGAAAATCAGAAAAAAAAAATCACATAATCATCATCAAGTAAGTCTTTTTCTGATCTTTTTATAGTGTATCCTGCAGGTAGATATGAAATTTTTAAAGTAAAATTAATTTCAATTAAAGCATACTCACCTCAAGATATTATAAGCCTTATTTGAGCGGTTCACCGCGAGATCGACCTTCAAAAGAAAGACAAGTGACCAAGATCGGGTACCAGTCACGCACTGGTTCCCTTCCGTCCACGCCACCGTAAGCAAACAATCAGGACGCGCCAGGTATATTCCCGCCAAAGCACGCACCAAGCGTGCGGCACGCCTAACGCATGCGGTAGACATTGTTACTACAAAGGGTAGACGCAAGGTAGAAAACATCCCTATTTTTTGGGAGCAATAAAATTTAACAATGAAAGCGGGGTGGGAGGAGGGACATTTGATAATATCTTGAGGTGAGTATGCTTTAATTGAAATTAATTTTACTTTAAAAATTTCATTTCAATGTCAGCATACATCACCTCAAGATATTATAAGCCTGAATAATAAGCATAGGTGGGCAGGTAATAATAAAAATAATATAAATCTCTGTGCATGCTAGTATGGCAGTCCCCTGGTAATTCATAGTATTTTTAGGGGAATATTTTTACATTGTAGGTATGCTTGCGGGTCGAAATCCAATATCCATTGATGGAGAAGAATAAGACAGACCCTTTGAAGAAAAGTTTCACACCGGATTCAAGCAGGCTTAAAATACTGTGAAGAGACTTAAGATACAGAACGATGGCAGCCAGTAATAGACTGCGCCGCCACGAGAGGTCCCAATGACGATATATCCTGCCTAATTGGGGCCAAATCTCTAAGGTAAAATGAAGAAAAGGTACTATTTGTACGCCAATATGCAGCCCTTACCACATCCTCAAGGGCGACAGAATTCCAATAAGCCCAAGACGAAGACAAAGCTCTAACTTCATGAGCCGAGATTTTCATGAATGACAGATCCGAAGATGATAAATCTGCATAAGCTAGTTTGATAACGTCACAGATCCAACGAGAAATAGTGGAAGGTGAAATATCTTTAGAGCCCTTCAGTGGTAAAAACTGTCTCTTCCTTCCCAATCTCTTAGCTTTCACTCTGGACAAATAAGCTCTAACAGCTCTGACCGGACACAAAAGTCTATCATCCGTATCAGAACCACAAAACTGAGAAAGACCTGGAATAACAATAGGTTCTGGTAATGACTCTGGAAGCTGGTTTTTTGCTAAAAAACCCAGGTTGTGTGAGGAGGGTAATGGAATCCGAGTTGCGGTCATACCTAAAACAGCCTTCCTCAATTGACAGAGCATGAATCTCACTTCTTCTTCTAGCAGCCGCAAATGTAAGAAGAAACACTGCTTTAAGCGTGATGTATTTGATGTCAGCAGTCTTTAGCGGTTCATAAGGAGCTTTATTAAGAGACTAAAGAACACAAGTCAAATTCCATTTGGGCGTAAGAGATCTGGAAACCGGTTTTCTCAGGGCAAAACCTTTAATAAGATCTGAAATGATTGGGTCCGCCGTACATTCTGCTGATTTGGAAAATTACAGTGTATTTGAGATGGCGGAGCGGTAGCCTTTAAAAGAAGCTACTGATAATTTCTGGGTGTCAAAAAGGTAGCCAAAAAAATCTACCAAATCATTTAAAGCGGGATCGACAGGATTAACTTCCCTTTGCAAACACCAATCCGAGAATATCTTTCACCTCGCAGAGTAGACCTTGAGCGTAGACTCTCTACGGGATTGAGAGATACACTGGGTAGTGAATTCAGAAATGTGTCTACCTCTGATTTGACTCCTGACAACTTCCAAGCGTGAAGATGCAACATAGCTGGATTCTGATGGAGTACTTTTCCCTGATGTTGTGATACCAAACCCCGATGAACCGGAAGTTCCCTGGGAAAGTCCATTATGAGACTCAAAGGCTATGAGAATGAACCGACTGTTGGAATCCCTTATCTTGTTTAGAACCAGGGGAACAAGTTTGAATGGAGGAAATGCGTATGCAAATAGGTTTTTCCATTCTAGTGACATAGCATCCACTGCACAAGCCCTGTGGTCCGGTACTGGAGAAACAAACAGGGGCAGAAGATGGTTTAATCTGGTGGCGAAAAGATCTATCTGAGGAGTACCCCAAAGACTGAAAATTTGGTGGGCTATCTCCCGATCTAGACACCATTCGGTGGGGAGAATTCGGTCTGGGCGAGACAGGATGTCTGCCAAAACATTCAATTTCCCTGGAATATGCCTGACTTGAATGTGAATATTCCGATGATGACACCAGTAAAGAAGCTCCCATACTAGCATGCACAGAGATGGAGAGTGGGTCCATGACACCAGTAAAGAAGCTCCCATACTAGCATGCACAGAGATGGAGAGTGGGTCCCCCCTTGCTTCTTGAGGTAAGCCACTACTGATGAATTGTCTGATGCTACCATCCCGCAAGAATTGTAAATGTGACTCTGAAAATGTTGGAGTGCTAGGAAAACTGCTCGTAACTCCAAATTGTTGATGTGAAGGTCTTGGGAAGCAACATCCCACAGTCCCTGAACCTCTAGATCTAGGGGTTCTAAATGTGCGCCCCAGCCCGAATGGCTGGCATCTGAAAACAGATGGAAATCTGGGGCTGGTATAACAAGGGGAATTCCAGCCACATAAATGGAAGGATTCATCCACCATTTGATTGCTACACGACATGAATGGGATACTGGAATAGATTGGACCAAACTGTCGCGCTGACAATGCCAATGTGAGTCAGGAACCTCATTCCTGCATACAAGAAGTCCTGAGATGGAACTAGGTCTGATTTCAGGGGATTTGGTATTAGACCCAGACTTGTAATGATTTCCCAAGCTAGTGAAAGGTCGGACAGTAGGGACTCCTGCGAAAGACGATGGACAAGCCAATCGTGGAAATATTGGTGAATGTTGGGTCCTAGAGATCGAATATGTCCCGCCACAATCTCCATCAAGTTTGTAAAAACGAAAGGCGCTGTTGAGATTCCGAATGGAAGCGCCCGAAATTGGTATATAGTGCCTTCTAGGGAAAACTCAGGTACTTGCGAGACGCTGGATGAATAGGAATATGGAGGTATGCGTCCATAAGGTCTATAGAAACCACCCAAGCCCCTGGAGGAATAGCTCTCCGAATGGAGGCCGCAGTTTCCATCTGAAAGTGATCTACCTTCATCATTTTGTTGAGCGTTGATAGGTCTATGATAAGACGAAAACGGCCGGTTTTCTTCTTCACTAAGAAAATCCGGCTGTAGAAACCCGGAGAGGTGGTACCTCTCAATCTCTACAGCCCTCTTTTCCAGTAGAATCTGCACCTCCTCCCTCAAGTGATTTAAATGTTGTTGAGCTACAGGGAACAGAATTGGAGACAACGATAGCGGAGGTTCCCTTGCAAAAGGAATCCTGTAGCCCTTCCGGAGAATAGAAAGGGCCCAGGAATCCTGAGTTATGGCTGACCAAGCCTCCACAAAATTTAACAAACGAGCTCCCACCGGAAGAGAAGGATGAGGTGCAGATGGAAGGGCCCTGATGATGTCATTTACTCCTCCTAGCAGGGCCCCCCCTGAAAGAAGATGATCCACCACGGCCCCCTTTGGTGGATCGAAACCGTTTGAAAGAGACAGCAGATGAAGAAGAAGTGGAAGTGGGAACACGGCTAGCTTTTGGTTCCCACCTAGACTTCTTCGCTGGATTTGAAGTAAAAGAAGAGGAGGAAGGTCTCTTTCTGTTGGCCGATACTCCTGAATAATTTGCTCTCAGGAGGGAATGATGTCTATCGTCTAGATTTGCTCTGAAAACTTCCTCTATTTTACCCCCAAAAAGAGAGGAAGAATTCAGAGGAGCTGCTCTAAGACTGTCCTTGTTATGAGATAAAAGTAAATTAGATGTATTTAGAGCAGCGTTATGGCGCTGATGCAACAGTACAGCAGACATAGATAGGCCTAGGGCCATGATGTGCTTAGCAGAGCAGTTCACTGCTAGAAGTAGACTACGCAGAACATCCGGGTCAACATGCTCTGCGCAGAGGGCCTGAAATGCAGCCGAACAAAAAAAAATCACAATGTGAACTGATGGCCACCGCTCTCCTTGCTAACCGCTCCAGGTACTCTAAATGAGCCACTGGTAAAGAGGCGAATCTGCCCACTGAGATGCCTAGCCTGCCAGCGTCAGCATCAAGGGTGGGTATCTTACTCGGCCAAAATTCCATATGACAAGCGTAAGAATGAGGTCGAGTAAGGTAATCAATTGTTTTCTTAGGTACATACTAATTTGGATTATTTCTAGCCTCTGCGGTGTTGTCAAACAGCTTCCCCATCAACTGATTCACTGTTGAGGATTGTGGAAGTGTTGACCTGGAGGAAGTAGGCTGGTCCAAAATAGACTCAAGCAGGGATTGGACTCGCGCGCTGTCTTGAGTTTGGTCAGCCTTGGGGCAAAGGTCTCCCAAAAGGGAGTAAACTTCCTCCAGTGTCTCATGGTAGTTTGTGGCAGGCTCATGAGACTGGCTCTTTTGAGAAGGACTTAATGAACTCTCTGACAGAGCCTGGTCCGGGACATAATCACATTCATGATATGGAGCCCGGGGGTCTTAGCTAATGGTCCGAACATGGTCGCGACCATTGCCAGTGGATCCAGACTGACCCGTGAAAGTTTGCCCCTCCCCTTCCTCAGCAACAGAAGGGAGATCCACTGACGAAGTCAAGTTGCCCAACCCTGATAGAGTCCTCGATACTGCCTGGGATATGGCTGAGGCAATGTCAGGGGTGCTACGTGAGGGGTTGGTTACCCTCAATGGCGTAGCTGTAAGACCTAAAGAACTATCCCTGCTCAAAGCAGGAATAGTCACAGAAGGTCTGACTGCAGAAACACTAGGACCTATAGGGACATCGTCCTCTACAGATCCCAGTGCGCCTACAGATGAATAGTCAGCCAATGGAAACCTGCTGCTATTCTGTACCTCCGTATACAAATGCCCGAAGGTTTCATTAACATTATGACTTACCCTGACTGAAGGAAGAGCAGATGATGTGGAAGAGGTACCCAGTCTATTCTTACTATTTCTACTTCTACCCAAGTTGGTAGTACCAATTACTGGTTCCGCTATTAAAGAATCTGAAAATGAACCTTCCTGAAACATAATACCCGAACAAGTCTGAATGGCTCTAGTATTATTATGTTGAAAAGCCTTACTAATAGTAGGCACAGTGGAAAGAGATACTTTGGCCTTACCACTTTGAATAGGTTTTGGATTCCTAAATGAATTCACCGCAGAAGTAGTATGAGAAACAGATCCTGTAACCTGGATATTTGGTGTGGTACGAATGCCAGCAACTAAAGGGAGAGAACCATTCTCCTGGGAAACAGTCTTAGTAATTGAACTGGACGAGCTAGGAATGGCTTCGGGACAGGGCAAAAATAAGTTGGGGTAATAATCATACCCACTAAAGCCACCCCAAGAACCCCAGGGATAAAAATATGGCCAATAAAAGGCCCCCTGATCTGCGCCTTCCTGCCAAGAAAATTGAGAGGAAGGCACAGTTACATTACTTGGGAATCTGCCCGCCGTATTAAAGGCCGCCGAGTTAACATACCTATAAGGTGTACGATAACCCGGCAGGTACCTAGGTTCGGAATTTCCGCCGGAACAGGGGTTCGCCAGCGCCCCCTGCGTTGCCTTCCGTCGGGAAGCATCGCTGGGGGCGGGGCGAGGCGAGGTCCTCTAGTCTAGTCAAGCATTCATTACCAGTGACGGTAACGGCGACCTGGGGTCCCCTACGTCTGTTTTCCAAATCTGGAGCAGGCCCAGAGTTCAATTGAAAATTATTCACCAGAGTACTAGAAGGGAATCCCTGAGCCTGCTCCCGACCAGAAGATACATAAGAGGGGAAGTGGGATAATTCTTCCCAGATCTCTGAAGCCCAATTTGCAGACCTGGCACAAGGAGATAGTTGCGAACACCCGCAACATCTAACACATAAAACATGGCTGTCTGCCGGAAGTTTAGTTTGCTTGCAATTAATGCACAACATCTTACTACTGATATGGGCTACAAAGAAAAGCTTTAGTGAAAATAAAGATACAGACTTATCTGTTAGCTAAAAATACTTCTTTCCAAATCCAAACGTCGTAATCTATACAGAAGGTGCTGACCTCGCAAGCGACCAAAAAATAGTGATGTTTTCTACCTTGCGTCTACCCTTTATAGTAACAATGTCTACTGCATGCGTTAGGCGTGCCACACGCTTGGTGCGTGCTTTGGCGGGAATATACCTGGCGCGTCCTGATTGGTTGCTTACGGTGGCGTGGACGGAAGGGAACCAGTGCCTGACTGGTACCCGATCTTGGTCACCTAGAAACAGGACGCTTGGTAGGGGGGACAACTAGGACAAGCTATAGTCTGTTTCAAACAATTTTTTTTTCCTAGTTGTCTTTCTTTTGAAGGTCGATCTCGCGGTGAACCGCTCAAATAAGGCTTATAATATCTTGAGGTGATGTATGCTGACACTGAAACATATTTTACCACAAGTGCTGTAATTAGGTCGAATACGGTATATTACTCCAGAAGGACAGGAAAACTACTTTATTAATTGTAAGTATTCTCATAGATGTGCCCCAGCAAATAGTATTGGCCCAAATCAAACAGCTTCTAAAAAGCATGTTCACTAAAATACTATATATACACATTATTACTACAGTAACGTGATCTGATGCTATGTACAAGGTTGAGTTGATGTTTTTGTTTGTGTTGAGGTTTTACGGCCCAGTCAACCCAATGGGGTCATGTCGAGCGCGGTCAGTTTACCTAACCACACATTTACTGGGCAGGCTTAGTCCTCTAAGCGGTTAACCAGTATTGTGCACATTCTTTTGCCAGAAACTGACAACTGCCCTTCGAAACATGCCTTACTTAGAGCTATTCAGATGCAGGGCAATCACAAACCTTCACAGCATAAAATTTTCGTAGTTCTGGATAAGGGGTATGCCCTACTTACCCTTAGTATTCCGACACCTTGGTACCTTAACTACTTGCCAGTCTTGCCCTAAAATTTGAGTGTCCTTTCTACTGATGCTGATGCATGTTAAAAATTGCTGGATGAGTGGGAAACAGTGTAGACCATAAGATGCAGCATTTTGTGACATCTGATCTGGTTCTAAAATGTTTGTTCAGGCTTTAGGAAAATAGGTATCCAGACACTTTTCTTATTCGGCAAGAAAACATATATTGTGTGTACTTATTGGAATTGCCTCAATGATGCAAGTCCAATGATTATTACAACTACCGTATTCGACCTAATTACTGCACATACCCCTATAAGCGCACAGTCAAGAAATTCCGTAGTCTTCAGATTACAACCAGTGTACTTTTTTCTTTACTTCTTTACAAAGGCATATGTTGTGGGTACTCATTTGAATTGCATCGACAAGTCGATGCAATTCAAATGAGTACCCACAACATATGCCTTTGTAAAGAAAGTCAGAAAAAATCGCATAGTCATCATTAAATAAGTCCTTTTCTGATCTTTTTTATAGTGTATCCTTAGTAGATAGATATATATTTGACCACAAATGAGTGTGTCCTGTAAGTTTGAAAAACCTAAGTGCACAGTGCGGTAATTAGGTCGAATACGGTACATTCTCATGGTGAAATGAAAAAAACAAAAAAAAAACAAAAAAACAACAAAAAACCTATAGTTCTTTCGAAAAAGAGCCTTATCTAGAGCTATGCATATACATTGAAACTGCCATTCACAAGGCATGGATCAAACCGGAAACTCACCTATCCGAATGCTGCGATCTAGGAGTAGATGCTACCTTACCAGCAGCTGACTGCCTGTTAGACTGTCTCATAGAAGACTGGCTCAGTTTAGCTACAAAATACAAACAAATGAGCCCTGACAAACACATATACACATACAAAATGTACCTACATACTTTTCTCAAGTTCTAGACAGGTACCACATGAACACTATTACGATCTGGTTTATTTCAAACAGAAAAATGGAAATGGGTAAAGTTTTAGCATACTGCATGTACTTATTAGCAAAAAGCTCTTTAAAAGAATTTACTTCCAATAAAATTGGGCACAACTTGCTGAATTGATCATTTTTCAAGGTACATGTAATTTCACATACTAGGAGGGGCTATATTTAATTCTTTGAGTACTACTTTATTTACCCTAAATATCTGGACAGTTTAACTCCATCATAAGTCTAGGTAAGAGTGGGTATCAGGTCAGTATTTTTCTTATTTGTCGATGAAAACATATATTGTGGGTACTCACAACATATGTCTTTCGTGGACAAATAAGAAAAATATCAATACTTTTGGACTGAAAAAAGTGCCTTAACTAGAGCTATGTCCATACCATTCTTAACTTAAAATTTGAAGAAGTCCATTTCTCTACCAGCTGATGTGGAAAAATATTGAAGAATAAGACCTGTTGCTGAACAGCATAGCTTGTCTGAAGTCATGCCTGGACTTTCTCTTGCCTTTGTTAATTTTCAAAGCTTAAAAAAATTCAGGCCCTATCTATCATCATACCAATAACAACTAAATCCATCATAATGTTTGGGAGTAACGAGTTCTTATAAACTTTAAAACAAAAACTTTAACATGAAAATTCTTAGTCTAAGACCTTGACCTTAAGATCACGAGCAAAGGTACGGATGATGCTGATAAACCAGAATCTATCATCATACCAATGAACTAAATCCGTCATAGGGTTTGGGAGTAATAAGATCTTAAAAACTTAAATGCAAAAACTTCAACACTGGATCGGAGGCTGATGCCAACTCCTATGCTGGGGTTAGCAGAATAAGCTGTTACTGAACTTTGTTCAGAAAAGCTTAAGTATATATACAGTATAACCTCAATGGCTCGAACACGGATGGCTCGTTTACCATGGATGATTCGAACTCTTTGTTCAGTCCCTACAAAATTCTTCCAATAGCTCAAGAAAACAAATATTTAGGGATTTTTTCTTATTTTATCATGGAATTGTATGTTGTGTGTACACATTAGAATTGCCTCATCGAGGCAATTCTAATGTGTACACTCAACATACAATCGTAGAAAATCGAAAAGATTTCCCAAAATTGTCGCTATTTGCTTCCTGAACTGGTGCCATGATAAACCTCAGTGGCTCGAACTACCCAAATCTCGAACAATTTTCTATGGTCCCAAAGATGTTCGAGCCATTGAAGTTCAACTGTATCTACATACTCGTCTAACCTAGCGCTATGAAAACACATCTCTATAGACCAAAATTTAGCAAGTGGACTCTCTGGAAGACTACTTTACCTGATGAGCTGACAGTGCTGCTGGGTGTTCCTCGACTTGAGGCTGTAGATGGTGAAAGACCAGATACACTTCCTAAAAGATACAATTACATGTATAATTCAACTACATATTTTAATTCATAAGTTTTTGTATATCCACATGAACATAGACACTTTCAATGCATGACCCATCAAGGCGTTTAAAATATTAGGAGCAATCATATCATGAAGCATCAACTACAATTCTTTTTAACTTTGATCTTTATCTTTACCATTGTGTTGTGTTGTGGGTTCTGCACATCACAACAATATGGTGTATTGTGTCTAATTTTAAAAAACCTTTTGAAGAGTTTGGGAGATATGTAGGGGACACTTGTGGATTACCAACATTTAACCTTGAATTTTGTCCTTGACCTTAGGAAAACATGCTGGGTTTTAAGTTCTGCACACAGACAATTTACTAAAATCTCATTACAATCCATTAAGGCATGCAGAAATGATAAAGAGGGCATTGTTTGTTTGTGTCCAGGTTTTACGACCCAGTCAACCCAATGGGGTCATGTCGAGTGCAGTCCGTTTACCTAACTACATTTTTTTCCTGGGCAGGTTTTGTCCTCTAAGCAGTTAACCAGTACTTGTGCACATTTTTTCGCCAGAAACTGATAACTGCCCTTCTTGATTCAGTGGAGAGAGAGAATGATCATAGAAAATATTTCATTTTCAATCTCCACGGAAGAATGTTGCCGGACATGGCAGGGTTTGAACCAATGACCTCCTGATCTCCAGCCGGATGCGCCACCAAGGCCAGCTAAAGAGGGCATGACATATGGGTCTTTAATGTTTGTCCTTGAATTCTGAACCTGGCCTGTCATGCTGGCTGTGGCCTCACATCTCCATATTGTGTCTGGCCAAGATATATGAAAATCCCAAGAGGTTTAGGAGACATAGTGGATACAACTTTAGACCTTAAATTTTTTTCTTTCAATTTGGAGTGCATGGTCAAGGTTCTGTTCTGCACATCATCTAAGTAATATTAAATACCCAGCTAACCCTACCTAACCAGACCTACGTCGTAATCAACATTTGCTATTTGCAGACAGAACAACAAGCATAAAAACAATATTGGAGGTCTCCTTTCAATCTTGAAAAGAGGGCTGGACATTTCTTCAAATTCTCTCCTTTCCTTCTTGAAGAGGACTCAACAAATGGTCTCCAAAAAGATGAACTAATTGGAACATCAAGTCCTATTTTCAAGAAAAAATTAAAAGCTGCATGTTAAAGGTTAAATATAAATGTCTACTGGCCATGTGACTTCAGAGTAGAATCAGGGAGTACAGGTAAGATTTTATAAAGGGACTGGATACACCTGGTTAGTTTGTGTTGAGGTTTTACGGCTCAGTCAACCCAATGGGGTCATGTCCAGCGCAGTCAGTTTGCCTGAACACACTTTTACTGGGCAGGCTTAGTCCTATATGGGGGTTAACCAGTATTGTGTACAATCTTTCACCAGAAACTGACAACTGCCCTTCTTGTATCAGTGGAAGGCAGGGAGAGAATGACCGTAGAAAATACTTCATGATCAATCTCCACGAAAGACTGCTGCTGACCCAGCTGGGATCAAACCCGCAACCTCCTCATCACCAGTCATA
This sequence comes from Anodontia alba, assembly GCA_964016985.1. Classification (NCBI taxonomy): domain Eukaryota; kingdom Metazoa; phylum Mollusca; class Bivalvia; order Lucinida; family Lucinidae; genus Anodontia; species Anodontia alba. The sequence continues at coordinate 8,728,407 of OZ024821.1, forward strand.
CGCACATCCAACTGAGCCATCGAGGCCAGCTAAGACACACCTGGTTTTGTTTGTTTGTGTTGAGGTTTTACGGCCCAGTCAACCCTATAGGGTCATGTCAAGCGTGGTCAGTTTACCTAACCGCATGTTTACTGGGCAGGCTTAGTCCTCTAAGCGGTTAACCAGTATTGTGCACATTCTTTCACCAGAAACTGACAACTGCCCTTCTTGAAGGACACACCTGGGCCCAGCTGTTCAAAATTAACGATGTCGTTAGTTAACGATTCGTTAAAATTTACATCGAGTGATATGCAAATATACTGAAATTTTTTGCTGAAAAAATGTGCGTAGCTTGTGCAATGCAAAAGCTACTCACATTTTTTCAGCCAAAAATATCAGAATATTGTATATTGAATCCGCTAAAACACTTAACAAAATGACCCTTAACAAGCTCGTTAAGCTAATGACGCTTTGAACAACTGGACCCTGGTAGTTTTTCTGCTATCTGCTATGTTTTACAAGGGCAACAATTTTTGTGACTTTCTGTTTGCTTTTGTACACACCAAAACCACTGAAAAGAAGTCAGAATCAGAAGTCTACTCTAACAGGAAGTAAATTCTCCAAAGGGAGCAAATTCTTTCTTTTTAAAGCAGACCCCTTTTCAGATAGTAGGCAAAAGCAATCTTAACATAGTTGCCTTCATTGAAAGTGTATCCATTCCTCATAATGTGACCAAAACGTACTTGACCAGTACACTTATAAAAAAACAGTTATCCAGCATATATCACTGCCTACCTCTTCCTCTTCTGGTTGCTGTTTCCTGTGACTGCTTACTTTCCTGAGATGACTGGATTCTCACAGGAGTAGACCTTGCTGACTGACTTGGTGGGGACTTTAACCCTGGCTTATTAGCTGAGGCTGAAAATGGACTGTAACATGTAAACAAGTATTTGTTCACAGGATGGTGATGATTTGGTGTTTTACATCCCTTTCAGCAGTTTTTAAGTCAAATCAAGATGACGGAAGGGTGATAATGAAAAGTTCTGTGCATTGAACCGTCATACAGTCTATTGAATTCTATCTCCAGTTAGATTCCAACCCCGAAGCTCATGGTCCGAAGTCTATGGCGGTATTCACTCAGGTATCCGAATGCTTTATTTGTTCACAGGACTACATATACTACAATCCCAGCTGTAGTGAGGTTACACTGCACTAGAATCTCATTATTCAACTAGACTATGAAGTGAGATATGCTCACAAATATCCCCGGCCATGGCCATCAGTATAGCCAGAACAACAAAGGGAAATAACTCTAAGGGACCTGGCTCCATGGCCCTTATTTTCTTTCCCACAATACAACTAATCATACTTGTCATGTGTACAAAATTTCAAGTTTCTAGGTAAAGTAGTTCCCGAGATATCTTTGACACAAAATAAATGGTAACAGACTGACACACAGAAAAGACAAAATCTATATACCCCCATTGCATACTTCGTATGCCGGGGGTATAAACAAGCTTTATTTCTAGTAAGGAAGTCAAAATCCAATGTCACAATAACTGTTTTACCATAAAAAAATGATGTTTTTATGACAGCCTTTTGCATGGGAAAACAAAACATGACAAAATGTTTTTTTTTTTTTTTTTTTTTCATGAAATCATGCAAGAAGCTTTTGCACGGAAAACTCCTTCCACTTTCAATAAAAAGAAAAAGCACCCCCATAGTTCCAGGCAAGAGGAGTATCCAGATAAATGTTTTTCTTATTTCTCGATCTTGTGGATATTCACTGGTATCATTTTGGTGAGTGGGTTCCAAAGAGAACCCACAAGACATGTTTCAATACAAAAAAAAAAAAAAAAAAAAATAAATAAATAAATAAAATAAAAAAAAAAATTAGCTTCTGAATACACTACAACCTCTTTATAACATGGTTCGTTATTATATAACACGGTTTTGGATATAACACAGTTCAAAGATGGATCCCAAAAATGTATAGATTATATTGAAAAATGACCATAAATGGTCATTTTTCAATATAATCTATACATTTTTGTTTGGATATAACACGGTTGTTTAACTAACACGGTTTACGCTTTGGACCCCGACAACAGTGTTATAAAGAGGCTGTGGTGTATTCCCTTTGCTACACCCAGCCTCTTTATAACACTATTGCTGGGATCCAAAGCAAAAAGCATGTTAGCTTAACAACTGTTGTATCAAAACAAAATTGTATAGATTACATAGAAAATGACCACAAATCGTCATTTTTCTATATAATCTATACATTTTACATAAACGGTCATTATTCTGTATAATCTATACATTTTTGTTCGCGAACCATTACTGGACGCCAAATTTAAATCACCTTATATCCGAAAATGCCATATAATGAGTCATAATATAAAGGGGTTCCTGCGTACTATACCTGTAATACTTTTCCTTGAAGGTCTTGCTTTCCTCTTAAGCTGATCTTCCTCATCTGATTCTGCATCCAGTACTTTCCCTCTCTTCACAGGCAATGAACTTACTGTAAAAATCATTACAGAAGGCATCTATTACTGCATTTACCGTAAGTATTCAGACAACTTATCTCCTTACCATAGTTGTCCTAAAATTTGAACATCAATCTGACAACCTGTTTTTATCTGAAAAGTGCTGGATGAGTGGCTTACAGTGCATACCCTGATCAGACACTGCTTTCTGTGGCATCTGATCTGGCCTATTTGCTCAGACCTGTCACTCTGAATACTTAGTGTAAATACAGTATGTTTGTGTACACAATAGCATGTCTCTAGATAGGGTGGGGTTTCACAGGCCCTGGTGCAACAAATTCTGATGCTCAAGGACAGCTTTTGCCCCTCTGAGCACCCAACCAAACTTTAAAACCCTGATTTTATACATTTAACAAAAAACAACAACATCACGAAAACATGTCTATATAATTATGACCCCCTTAAACCCCACTTTTATATAGTAAAACTGGGGTTTACAGGGGTATACGTTGTTTTTCTTATTTCTGCTCAAAACATAGATTGTGGGTACTCGTTAGAACTGCCTCGAGGAGGCGGTTCTAACGAGTACCCACAATCTATGTTCAACTCAAGGCGGTTCTAACGAGTACCCACAATCTATGTTTTGAGCAGAAATGTGAAAAAATATCAGAGTTTTTTATCTGAAATTTTTCAGTTTTTGGATGTGAAATTTTCTATATATTTGAATAGGCTTGTTTTCGTAATGACAACAAAAAAAAAACAAAACAATAAGCAAATTCAGAGAATTTACGTCTCCCGCCATTTAAAAATCCTTCAAAAATAACCAGGTCAACAAGGGACCTATAATCTATACACTTTGACAGTACTTGACAGAAAAGAAAAAGAAAAGCAAATAAATTGAGGAATATAACAAAAGCACATGGATATCTTCAGACCATGACAAGAACATCTGCAAAGTTTCAAGAAGATCTGCTTACAAATGTAAGAGGAGTAGCGTACACAAGGTACCTACTATCTTTACTATTTGAGCCTCGAAAAATTACTAAGTTCAAAACGCAGAAAAAGTAAAACATAATTTCAGGAATCAAAGCTTTCTTGGTTCTGGTCAATGGGGACCATAACCATTTGGAAAAGCTTTCAATCCCCCTTTGACAGACGTCTCCAAACTAAATTTGGTGAAAATCTGTCCGGTCTTTTCAGAAGAGAAGTCATTCAAAGGTGTATACAGATATGGAAGATGGATGACAAATGGCAAAGGAGCTGGGCCTGAGGTTATAAACTTTTTTCATGCTCGAAATTTCTCTGCTGATAAAAACCAAAATGACAGCTGGCATTTTCATATTCATTAGCAGAGAACTTTTCATTTTCAGCTATGTTTAGCAAGAAAGAATTTGCAGTTGTTAATAATTTGAGATTTATTAGCAGGATAAATTTCATGCGCAGCTGAGTTGAGCACGAAAAGTTTTATAACCTCCGGGTCAGAACAGGTCAAAGTGAGCTAAAAATAAATACTGCAAAGTAAATATATCCTACCTGTCTTTGACCTTTTGGCAGCTGGGGCCTCTGAAGAACTGACAAGTGAACTTTCATCTGAGCTAGCTGTCTTTCCTTTTCCTGCCCTAGTAGCCCGCCCAGCGGTTGATGCCATTGAGCTTTCAGACTTTGTTTGGCCCCTCACTACTGTTTTTGTTGTCTGTGCAGTCTTATCTCTTCCTTGAGATTTCAGAGCATTTCTGGTTCCCGATTCAACTGTGTTTGAAACTGGCTTACTTCTGGCAGGTTTAGGAGACTTTAACTCAGGAGTTTCTGCAATGGATCTCTGAGGACGATTCCTTAAGCTGTTTGGAGATTTGGGCTCTGGTGTGTCTAAGACCACCTGGCTTGAGGCTCTCCTTGTCTGTCTTGGTGACTTTGGTTCAAGGGTTTCTGAGATTATCACCTGGCTAGAAGCTCTTCTGGCTGGTCTGGCTGATATTTCATCTTTTGTCCCTGCAACTGCTTTATTTGTGGCAGCTCTAACATTTCTGGGAGATCTATGTTCAGGTGATTTGGCTGTAGTACTATGGGTTGCTTTCTTTGTATCCTGCTTTCCAACTGTTGCCTTAGGTACTTGCTTTTCTTTCTGTTTTGATGATATTTTCTCCAGAGTTATTCTTGGCGATTTTCCCAATGTTTTCTGGGATGACTTTTCTGAAAATTTTCTGGGAGATTTTTTCACAGGGGCCTCTGTATCACTCTTTGATCTTGTTTTTTGCTTCTCCTGACTTTTTCTTGTTGCTTTTACATCAGCTTCCTTTTCTTTACCTTTTGAAGGAGACTTCTCAGCAGATGAAGGCAATTTGTTTGTTGCTCTTCTTGGTGACTTTGTAGGAACCTCTCCATCATCTTTCCTGGTTTTTCTTTTTTCTAGACCTCTCCTTGGAGATTTTGCATCACTTTCCTTTTCTTTATGTTTTGATTGTGACGCAATATTGGTAGGTGACTTATTTGTGGCTTTCCTAGGAGATTTTGTAGAAGCAGGTGATTTATCAGTAGATTTTCTAGATTTTGCACTGTCTGGTGATTTAGCTGTTTTTGGAGACTTTGTATCTCTTTCCTTTGACTTGCTTTTTTCTGGACTATGTCTACGTGACTTTGCTCCCACTTCTTTATCTTTGGCAGGGGACTTTTCTGCCAGTCTTCTAGGTGATTTTGTTGGAATCTCTGTATCACCTTCACCTCTTGACTTACGTTTCTCAAGGCTTCTTCTTGGAGATGTTCCCTCAATATCTTTATCTTTAGTGGGAGATTTCTCAGAACCTTTATTCTTTTCACTCTCTAGTATATTTCCTTTATCTTTTGTTGGAGTTTTCTTGCCCCTTCTATTGGGTGTATCTTTCTGTTCATCTGTTTTTTTCTCTTCATTTTCCCTCGCTTCATCAGCTTTGCTTGGTGAAGCTCTTGTTTTTTCTGGAGTCTTCTCAATATTTGACTCTACTTCTCTTCCTGAAATTACACACACAGTTTTAACACTTTCCCCGCTAGTGGTGACTTTTGTCATCTGCTGATAACCTTTGCAAACAATTTGGACCCTGATCAGGCTCAACAAAATGTTGGATCCAAACTGTTTGACACTCTGAAGGTATTCCTGAAAGATTTTTTTCAAAATTTAATTTTCAAAAAAAGTTCAGACTACAAAAAAGCATGCAAAATCACCAAGCATGCAAAGAGTTAACATTTGGCTTATAGAAAGCCACTTCAGGAGACAACAAAAGGGCCTCGCCATGCGAAAACTTGTCTTTGGGTGTATGCAGACAGCAAAGGCCAAGATCAGCCTATGCATCTAATCAGGACTTTTACTGTCCATTTACAGAACCATTGGACTGCATCAAAAGAGAGCAAATGCCTGGGCCCAGATGTTCAAAACTAAGGATGTCGTTAGTTAACGTATCGTTAAAACTCTGGGCCCAGTTGTTCAAAGCATTATTAGCTTAACGAGCTCGTTAAGGGTCATTTCGTTAACTGTTTTAACGGATTCAATAAACAACATTCTGATATTTTTTGCTGAAAAAATGTGAGTAGCTTTTGCACTGCAAAAGCTACTCACATTTTTTCAGCAAAAAAATTTCAGCATATTTGCATATCACTCGACGTAAATTTTAACGAATCGTTAACTAACGATGTCATTAGCTTTGAACAACTGGGCCCTGATCATTAAATACGGCATATATGCTAATATTTTTGCTGAAAAAATGTGAGCAGCTTTTGCATTTGTAAAAACTACTCACATTTTTTCAGCAAAAATACCTGTGAATTAGATATTGTACTTACTAGAACAGTTATCTTTTTTACCACTAATGACACCGTTAAGGTAACGATGCTTTCAACAACAGGGCCCTGCATGACACTTTGTGCACGCCTGGGATGAATCAACATTTTTTTTTATTTACTGCCCGGCCAACACTGTTAAGGTCATATTTAGCAGGTCAGTTAACCTACTCTCACTTTTTTTGGGAAGGCTTAGTCCTCTAAGCAGTTAACCAGTACTTTGTCCATATATTTTTGCCAGTAAGAGACAACTGCCCTTCTTGAATCAGTGGCTGGGGAAGAAAGAGCACAGTGATTATTTATTTCATTATTAATCTACGTGGAAGTTATGCATACAAACTGGGATTAAAACTTGCAACCCTGTAATTGTTTGCTTGAGCTGAGGTTTAACTGCCACCAATATTTTATTCATGTCCAGCCATCTCCTAGCAGGAGGGAGAGAGAAGAATGGGACAGACAGAACTAGACCATGAAGTGAGCATATGCTCATTAATACCCCCGGCCATGGCCATCAGTATAGCCAGAACAACAAAGAGAAATAACTCTAAGGGACCTGGCCACATGGCCCTTATTTTCTTTCCCACAATACAACTAGTCATACTTGTCATGTGTACAAAATTTCAAGTTTCTAGGTAAAGTAGTTCCTGAGATATCTTTGACACAAGTAAATGCCATGGCCATCAGTATAGCCGGAACAACAAAGGTAAATAACTCTAAGGGACCTGGCCCCATGGCCCTTATTTTCTTTCCCATAATACAACTAGTCATACTTGTCATGTATACAAAATTTCAAGTTTCTAGGTAAAGTAGTTCCTGAGATATCTTTGAATAAATAAATGCCATGGCCATCAGTATAGCCAGAACAACAAAGGGAAATAACTCTAAGGGACCTGGCCCCATGGCCCTTATTTTCTTTCCCACAATACAACTTGTCATACTTGTCATGTGTACAAAATTTCAAGTTTCTAGGTAAAGTAGTTCCTGAGATATCTTTGACACAAAATAAATGTTAACAGACTGACAGACAAACAGACACATAGAAAAGACAAAAACTATATACCCCCATTGCATACTTCATATGCCGGGGGTATAACAAAAGGCAGAAAGTCTTGATCTTGCCAATTACGGCAGGGCCAACTCTACAAAACTGAAAAACAAGAGGGCACACCACCCTATCACCAACATGAGATTATGTACCCAGAAGATTTGTACAGGAGAAGCTGATGATAATTCTGGGACAATTTTTCTTATTTTTCCATAAAAACAATTATTGGTAGATGATTCATATGAAATGCCAGGTCTTATTTAAAATCTCTGAAAAATACTAAAAAGAATGTCATCTTCTACAATTTTGCTTAGCATTTTAACCTTGACCACTCTATGGGCTAATTCAGCAAAAGACAAATTGATGACAGTTTTCTTATTTTTCCTAAAAAAAAAACAGGACTTGACATATCATGCATTGTCCATGATATTTTTCTTATTTTCTCCAGGAAACATTCCATGCATATGGTCTTCGAGACAATTTGCATGAAATATCAGATCCTGTTTTCTGGGGAAAATATGAAAAACATTTCAATTTGTCATCTGCTTAAAATTTTACCCTGTGCTAAGCATTAAGGACAAACAAAAAAAAAAAAAAAAAAAAAAAACAACAGATGCAGTGAAGCTCCTTCAGTACTTGACATTACCTTCTATGTCTGGCTCCACACCTTCTGCTTCCTGGTTAGTTTCTGTATGATTAGTTTCAGCATCTGTTGCTTCCTGATCAGGTTCTGTTTGCTTTTGATCCAGAGAGATACTCTTCCTTGAGGTTGGTACTGTATCAGGAAAATAGAATTAAAGAAGCCAAATATTAACGGCTCCATATTCCTTAAAATTGACATTTTTTTTATTAAAGAAAGATTTAATAAACTGATATATAATATTAATACAATCATAATATGTGGCATCTGACAGTGTATAAAATTTCAGTTAGTCTCTCATTTTTGAACTGGATCAAAAATGAAATGATTTTTTTTATGGTATCTCAGAATTAATGTTAGCAATTAATTCAGAGATACGATAAAAAATCACTTAATTTTTGATCCAGTTCAAGATTGAAAGACTACTGTCCTTTTGACATCACTCGGAAAGACGATTTTTGCTTGGCGCTTTATCTTAAATGAAAATAATTTGTTCAGATTGACCATATCTTATCAGAAACCATTTGTCTTTTCTGTTTCTGTGTTTTGTTCTCAAATATTTAACCTGACATTAAATTTACAACCAAACAAGAGCTGTCGGAGGACAGCGAGCTCGCCTGCTGGGTACATTTTATATTGTAACATTTTTATCATTAAGCCATATAATATAGGTCACACTGACCTAGATGTATTTGTATGTAAATCATTTTGTCACTTAGATATAATAATCCAGGTATGACAATTCTCCATGAAATAGTAATAAAAATAAAAGGCAAAATCACTGACGCATGAAATATAGGTCACAATGACCTAGATATAGTAAGTGGTCGTTCATTGGGTCACATGAACTAATATCCCAGGTGTGACATTTATCCAACAAATATTCAAGATATAAGGCAAAATCACTGAACCATGAAATATAGGTCACACCAACAGAGATATATTTTGACGTCAATAATCGGGTCACAAGGAACTAATATCCCAGGTGTGACATTTATCCAACAAATAGTTTTCAAGATATAAGGCAAAATCACTGAACCATGAAATATAGGTCACAATGACCTAGATATAGTAAGTGGTCATTCAATAGGTCACATGGAACTAATATCCCAGGTGTGACATTTATCCAACAAATAGTATTCAAGATATAAGGCAAAATCACTGAACCATGAAATATAGGTCACACCAACAGAGATATATTTTGACGTCAATAATCGGGTCACAAGGAACTAATATCCCAGGTGTGACATTTATCCAACAAATAGTATTCAAGATATAAGGCAAAATCACTGAACCATGAAATATAGGTCACACCAACAGAGATATATTTTGACGTCAATAATCGGGTCACAAGGAACTAATATCCCAGGTGTGACATTTATCCAACAAATAGTATTCAAGATATAAGGCAAAATCACTGAACCATGAAATATAGGTCACAATGACCTAGATATAGTAAGTGGTCATTCATTGGGTCACATGGAAGTAATATCCCAGGTGTGACATTTATCCAACAAATAGTATTCAAGATATAAGGCAAAATCACTGAACCATGAAATATAGGTCACACCAACAGAGATATATTTTGACGTCAATAATCGGGTCACAAGGAACTAATATCCCAGGTGTGACATTTATCCAACAAATAGTATTCAAGCTATAAGGCAAAATCACTGAACCATGAAATATAGGTCACAATGACCTAGATATAGTAAGTGGTCATTCATTGGGTCACATGGAACTAATATCCCAGGTGTGACATTTATCCAACAAATAGTATTCAAGATATAAGGCAAAATCACTGAACCATGAAATATAGGTCACAATGACCTAGATATAGTAAGTGGTCATTCATTGGGTCACATGGAACTAATATCCCAGGTGTGACATTTATCCAACAAATAGTATTCAAGATATAAGGCAAAATCACTGAACCATGAAATATAGGTCACAATGACCTAGATATAGTAAGTGGTCATTCATTGGGTCACATGGAACTAATATCCCAGGTGTGACATTTATCCAACAAATAGTATTCAAGATATAAGGCAAAATCACTGAACCATGAAATATAGGTCACAATGACCTAGATATAGTAAGTGGTCATTCATTGGGTCACATGGAAGTAATATCCCAGGTGTGACATTTAACCAACAAAAAGTATTCAAGATATAAGGCAAAATCACTGAACCATGAAATATAGGTCACAATGACCTAGATATAGTAAGTGGTCATTCATTGGGTCACATGGAAGTAATATCCCAGGTGTGACATTTATCCAACAAATAGTATTCAAGATATAAGGCAAAATCACTGGACCGTGAAAGGTGACCTTGACCGTAAAATGTAGGTCACCATGACCTTCACTCTCTTACACTTAAACTGATGTCACATAGTTAGCTGATGTATAACCAGTTGTATCTATAACCTGTAGGCATATAAGTTTTTACAAATGTGTCCTAGATTTTGACCCCTAGCCCCACCCCAAGGCCCACCCTGAGGTATGAACCCAGGGGTATGTTCTTTTGGAATCTCAGAAGACTCGTCCAAGTACCCAAATTCTAAATATGAATGCTCTATGAGGAGTGAAAGTCAAGATATAAGAATTTGAAAAACTTTAACACAGTATTACAAAGGTGTCCTAGATTCTGACCCCTAGCCCCACCCAGGGGCATGAACCCAGGGGTTTATTCTCTTGGAATCTCAGAAGACCCTCCAAGGTACCTAAGTTCCAAATTTGATGCCTCTGTGGGGAGTGACTGTTGAGATATAAGCATTTGAAAAACTTTAACACAGTGTGACGGGAACGGGAACGCAAACGCAAACGCAAACGCAAACGTGGACGACCGGGGTCACTACAATAGCTCTCCTTGTACTTCGTACAGGCGAGCTAAAAATGGTCTGACCTATGCAATTTCTACAGTAAAGTGATTTTTTTGAATTTATGTCTAAGAAAATATTTTTTACTTTTCTTTGCTGAATTTGAATTATTGATGTTTCAGAACAATATTATAAAAATTTCAGAAAAATGGAACAAGCGGAATTTGTTGAAAATCTGCCTCCAAGTTACCTACCCTACAAATTTCTGCATAATTTGCATTCATTTTTACTATGGGAGAAAGTGAAAATATTTGATTTTTCAAAAACCAATGACTAAAATAAAACTTTTTGTACATAGGTAGTTACGACAAATGGTTTTGCATTAAATCATGACAAAAGTTTGCAAATTTACTTCTTCTGTGTACAGCGCCAAGGAAAAAACGATGTCGAAAGCACAGTAACTGAATGTTTAGAGGCTGTCAGCTGATGCTCACTTCTATTGTTTTGTCCCATTCACCAAAACTACTGCTTTGTTCTAATTACCAAAACACACCTGATGTTCTAAGGTGCTAAATGTGTAATTTCTACAATATATATGAGGAAAGTTGTCTGTGGGGTATATTGTAACAGCTAAGGCCTAGAATAGTCTGCATATCTGTAGTCTGATCAGGGCTTTGATGTATGTCAAAACCTTGTACACTTTTGTTTGTGTTGAGGTTTTACGGCCCAGTCAACCCAATGGGGTCATGTCGAGCGCCGTCAGTTTACCTAACCACACGTTTACTTGGCAGACTTAGTCCTCTAAGCGGTTAACCAGTATTGTGCACATTCTTTCGCCAGAAACTGACGACTGCCCTTCTTGAATTAGTGGAAGGGAGAGAATGACCGTAGAAAATATTTCATGATCAATCTCCACAAAAGAATATTGCCGACCTCAGCAGGGGTTGAACAAGCGACCACCTGGTCTCCAGTCGGACGGCGCATCCAACTGAGCCACCGAGGCCGGCACCTTGTACACTACCAAATGATTCTATATGCAGGTAAAGAAGACTGATCAGGCTGTGCCAGCACACCCCCAAAGACGCATTCTCTCCTCGTACAGCTCATATAAAAGATAAATATATATATTTTTTTTTTGTTACAAGGACTGTATACATTTGGCAGATGTATCACCATTTCTGCCAAGGGAGACAACTTCTGTTAGGTTTTCTGTAATGATTTTTATAGTTTGTTCAGACTAAAAGCAGCAAAAGCTGTAATGCACTGAGCATTTGTTCAGGAAGAGTATTAGGTAATAATTCTGGGATATTTTTTATTTCTCTACAAAAATGTATGGTTTCAGTACTAATTAGAAGTGCCCCATCAAGGCCCTTCTAATGATTACCCACAATTTATGTTTTTTTCGTAAAACTGGAGAAAATTATTCCAGAACTAGAAATGTGTCCAAAGTACACAGATGCCTCCGCCTTGGGTACCTCCATAATCATTAGTCCTCATACAATATTTCAAGTTGCTATAATAATAGGAACCCTGAAATCTCCGCTAACAAAAAGCTTAACTTAGCATGTCAGAAGTCAGTGGACCATGACCTATGGGTAGTTGTGACCTGATTCTTGTATATTCCTGTAGTACTCATAGACAAATCTTCATACCAAACTCAAGTTGCTACAATAACAGGAACCCTGAAATCTACCTCTTACAAAAATCTTAACCTTGCAAAATTTGCCTAAGCCCAAAGTCAGTGGACAGTAACGTATGACAAGAATCCTGAAATCTACCTCTAAGCAGGGTCTTTTGAAAATAAAGGTTTTTATAAAGAATACTTTTGGTCAAATATAGGTGTTTTCTGCCGCATTTTTCCACAAAATAAAGAGCAAAAAGAGGTAAATTTTCTCTTCGCACTTCCAGATTCCATGCTGTTAAAACCTGCCATCACAGCAAACACTGCTATGAATTCACCAGTTTAAATTCTGTTTTCTTCACAACTGGATCATCTGTTGTCTCAGACTGCTGTTTAGTCAATTGCAGACATCAGTAATTTAGATGATAGCAAATTATAATTATCCTCTTTTCCGATTGGGACACAGCACAAATAAACGGCTAAAATAAAAGTTTTCTTCATATAATACAGGTTTTTAAAAGTTTTTCAGCTAAATTAGAGGTTTTGAAGGATTTCAAGTAAATTAAATGTTTTAAAGGTTCTCCTTGGGGCCTGAGTCCTCTGAATGCCTCTTCCTCTCAACACAAATTGATTGATCTGATAAAACATATCTGGTCTAGAAATCCACTACTGATGCAACTCACCTTCTGGCACACAGAAAACATCATCTTCTGCTGCTATTTCTGTCACAACAGATGATGTTGTGTTTTTCCTACTTCTACGTGACGGAGTATCTGAAGCTGCAGACACACGCCTGTCCAGACAAGATGCATCAACATCAATTGTCTCTCCCTCAGTAATGTCAAGCTCTGATTCTGAGTCAAGGCCAAGAGTCAAATTTTGTGTGTGTAGTCGACGTATACCTGAAACAAAAAATTATACACCCTTCAAAATGACATAATTCCAACTCAACTTTCTTATACTAAATTAGCACAATTTGATTGGTTGAGAGTAAATTCAAAAAGGTATTCACCCTTCGGATAAATCAGTTGAGCTGGAATCTTGGAACTGTTTTCTTGCGCAGATTTCTAAAATAAGCAATTTTACACAGAGTTCTGAGTAAAAATGGCCGAATCAGAATCAAAAGAAATGAGTTTTAATTTTGTGGATTTTATCAATCTGAAAATGCTGGCAAATCACTCAAAAACTCTACATAAAGCCCTCTGGGTTTTATTCAGCTTGTGTTTTGCTGGCATTTACACATCAATAAAATCCTTAAATGAAATATGTATAGTCACCAAAATCATCACAAGCTGATATCAGGATAATTGATAAAGCGCTATATTCAGGTTAATTTTTTTATTGTGCTGGGGTTTAACATGTTGTCAACCTTTGTGGGTCGTTTTGTGTCATCTCCCAGAGAAAGGGAGAAAAGAGATAGAAGAGATAGTAGAGAAGATGAAAGAGAGGGATATGGAAGAAAGCGGGAAATGAAAGAAAGTAAGAGAACAGAAGAAATAAAAACATACCCCCTCTACCCCTACCTGCTGCAAAAACAGCAGGTATTGCCCAACTGTAAGCCAATATCAGTTGGCTGCCCCAGTGACAAAAGCTACAGAATACCTTCGCCTCAACCAACCACCGCCTCTATTCATGTTAATATAGGCAGCATATCCACATTAATACAAAGTCAAGTCCTTTCATGGCCATGATAACAGTGGTCTCCTGAGTATATTACAACCTAAAAGGGCCAAGGGGCCAAAGCAGCCTGATCAAATTTCTATAGGTTCAGCAACATAGCCCTAATCAGAATGCTTGGACATATATTTTTATTTTCATGAATAAATTCTAAAAGGAAGCCCCTTCAGAGCACACACACACACACACACACACACACACACACACACACACACACACACACACACACACACACACACACACACACACACACACACACACACACACACACACACACACACGCGCGCACACACACACACACACACAAACACACACACACACACAGAGAAAACAAGAGGCCCATGGGCCAGGGTCGCTCACCTGTGTGACATAGCCACTGCAGATATGCAGATGTTATGCAACATTTTTCCAATGCTGTCATCGCAACTAATGAAAAGATCATCCTTTAAGCAGTTCTTAATTTTGAAGAAGAAGATTATATATGACATGACAGTCAAAGGAGCGTGATCAGTTGAACAAACTCTCAATCACATTTCAACAGTAGGATCAATGTGAAATTTGGTGGCAAATGGCTAAGTGGTTTCTGAAGAATCATGATTTTATACATGTAAACAGCACAGTGGTAGGGAAATATAAAAAACATAAACAAGATGGCAGCCATCTTGGATTTCCAAATATAATGATTTTAGCTACTGTTGATCAACAAGTCACCTCGATACTTCCAATAAACTTTGAGTCAATTGCCCTTTTGGTTCAGGAGAAAAAGTTCAAAATAAGATTCTCAAGATGGCCACCATAGCTGCAATTTGGGATTTCCTATTGCAAGGATTTGAGCTATTTTTGTTCTACAAGTCACGCCGATGCTTCCTACCAAGTTTTGAGTCAATTGGCCTTTCAGTTCAGATGAAGAAGGGAAAAAATAGATTTTCAAGATGGTTGTCATGGCAGCCATCTTGGGATTTCTGATAGGGATGATTTTAGCTACTTTTGAACTATAGGTCACCCTGACGTTTCCTACCTAGTTTAAATTCGATTTCGGTTCAGAAGAAGTGAAAAATAGATTTTCCTTTAAGCATGGCGGCCATCTTGGATTTCCAATCAGAACCATTTTAGCCAATTTCAATCTATAAGTCACCCCGATGCTTCCTACCAAGTTTCAAGTCAATTGGCTTTTGGATTTAGGAGAAGAAGCGAAAAAAAGATTTTCAAGATGGCCACCATGGCGGCTATCTTGGATTTCTGATCAGCATGATTTTAGCTACTTTTATCTGCAAGTCGCCCTGATGCTTCCTACCAAGTTTGGAGTCAATTAGCCTTTTGGCTCAGGAGAAGCAAAAAATAGATTTTGAAGATGGCTGCCATGGCGGCCATCTTGGATTTCTGATTGGAACGATTTTAGCTACTTTTGATCTACAAGTCACCCCGATGCTTCCTACCAAGTTTCGAGTCTATTGGCATCTGGGGTTAGGAGAAGAAGCCAAAAATAGATTTTCAAGATGGCCACCATGGCAGCCATCTTGGATTTACAATCGGCACAATTTTAGCTATTTTTGATCTACAAGTCACACCGATGCTTCCTAGCAAGTTTGGATTCAACTGGCCTTTCGGCTCAGGAGAAGAAGCAAAAAATAGATTTTCAAGATGGCTGCCATGGCGGCCATCTTGGATTTCCGATTGGAACCATTTTAGGTATTTTTGATCTATAAGTCACCCCAATGCTTCCTACCATGTTTGGAGTCAATTGGCTTTTGGGTTCAGGAGAAGAAGTGAAAATAAGATTTTCAAGATGGCCACCATGGCGGCCATCTTGGATTTACGAATGGCACGATTTACACTATTTTTTGATCTACAAGCCACCCCAATGCTCCTAGCAAGTTTGGAGTGAACTGGCCTTTCGGTTCAGGAAAAGAAGCAAAAAATAGATTTTTAAGATGGCTGCCATGGTGGCCATCTTGGATTTCCGATCGGCACGATTTTAGCCATTTTTGATCTACAAGTCACACCGATGCTTCCTAGCAAGTTTGGAGTCAATTGGCCTTTCGGTTAAGGAGAAGAAGCGAAAAATAGATTTTCAAGATGGCGGCCATGACGGCCATCTTGGATTTCCAATCGGAACGATTTTAGCTATTTTTGATCTACAAGCCACCTTGATGCTTCCTATCAAGCATCGAGTCAATTGGCCCAGGCTTGTAGGAGAAGTAGGCTTTTAAAGCAATTGTTGATGCCGCACGACGGACATTGACTGACCACAATAGCTCACCATGAGCACTTTGTGCTCAGGTGAGCTAATAAAAATATCTGAAGTATCAAGTTTTTCTGGACTTTTTAGTCACTAAAATCATGTTTAAAAGAACATGAACTTACGTTTCTTTCTTGGCTGTTCCTCTTCTGTTACTTCTTCCTCGGTATCTTCAGCTGTTGAGAGAAGTATACACATGAAAGATGTCATAGAAAAATGGGGTCATGGTGCACATGCAAACATCAAAGACTCAGAGCAGCCTGTGCTTCTAGTTTTTCTGAAGTCATTACTACATACATAATCTCTTTATAACACTGTTGTTTGGGTCCAAAGCATTAACCGTGTTAGTTAAACAACAGTGTTATATCAAACAAAAATGTATAGATTATATTGAAAAATGACCATTTATGGTCATTTTTCAATATAATCTATACATTTTTGGGATCCATCTTTGAACTGTGTTATATCCAAACCGTGTTATGATGAACCATGTTATAAGAGGTTAAAGTGTACCTGCCTGGAAAAAGACTGAATACCAAAGAAACTACCATAGTCCTAGAAGAAGAGTATCTACATAAATATTTTTTCTCTTATTTCTCCGTGGAAACATATGTGGTGACTACTCACTGAAATGCCTTCCAATGAGTACTCGTAGCATATGTTTTGCTGAAAGAATGAGAAAAATATCATAATATTTGGCTGAAAAAAAAATCTTACTAGAGCTGCATGTGTATGATCTACAACTAAATGCAAAACCCTAATCAGAATCAGTTTTTGTATTCCTTAAATATAAAGAGCCAAAATTCCAGACAAGGCATTATTTTGCTGGAAAAATACTATTTTTCTTATTTCTTCACAAAAGCTTATGTTGAAATAATGATGATTTGGTGTTTTATGTATGTTTCAACAATACTCGTCATATTGAGATGATGAAGGACTAATAATGAAAGACTGTGCAAAGAAGCAACATACAGTCATGAGCTGAATTCTGCCTCTAGCTATATTCAAACCCAGAAACTCATGATCTGAAGTCAGGAGCCCTAACTGTTTGGCCGCACAGACACTTCAGAACACATTTTGTGGATACTTACTAGAAGTGCACTACCGATATGCTTCTACTGAGTACCCAAAACATGTTTTCCTGGAGAAATACAAAGATATTTATGTAGATACCCCATCTTATCTGGGGCTAGGACAAGGAGCTATGTACCTCCTCACCATGGTTTGTTTGTGTTGAGGTTTTAAGGCCCAGTCAACCCAATGGGGTCATGTCAAGCGCGGTCAGTTTACCTAACCACACATTTTACTGGGCAGGCTTAGTCCTCTAAGCGGCTAACCAGTATTGTGCACATTCTTTCGCGAGAAACTGAAAACTGCCCTTCTTGAATCAGCGGAAGGGAGAGAATGAATATAGAAAATATTTCATTATCAATCTCCATGAAAGAATGTTCCTCACCATGGTTAACCTGAAAATCTAGAAGTCAGTCCACTATGACCTACAGGTCATGGGTGCTGCTTTAGTATGCCTACCCAGCAATAATAAAACTTGAGATGCTACCAGGGCTCGGGAAAACCGGAAAAATAGCCGGTCTGGACCGAAATTAAGAATTCTGGACCGATTTCAAACACCCCAAAACGCTAATAAATCGGTCCAACATTTCCCAAACCAACCAATTTTCACAAATCAATGATGTCTAAAAAATCACAAACGGTCAAGTCTTTCCAAACTGACAACGTCCGCGCACCTTTTAAATGCGATATTATGGTAGTTAAAAGGCTCTAAACGGTCATTTGACATGTATATTGGAGAGACAGCTGAATAACGGCAACCTACCCGCAGCACAAATTAATTACGTCATTATCCAAACATTGTCAAAAAATCAACACTTCACTGACCTTTGTGCGGTAAACAAGCGATTAACACGAATCATCAGTAACGGTAGTCTGATAATTAATCCATTTGTGTGACACGTGTGAATACACAACCGTAAAGTGAGACTGCAAATCATCCATGTGCAGTCGGCGTGTCCAAAAGATCAAAGGTCGCTTTACTGAGAGTGATAAAAAAATGCACCGCTTGAACGCACCCGTTTTCTTCCTCTTCTTTTTTGTTTTGATCAACACAGTTTGTCGGTCCCAGATTCGATTAATGAATTCCCAAACCGTGTACGTCCTGATCAGATGTCGCATACAACGGCGTCTGATCTGGGTATAATTGATTGCTTCTTTTTTTTTGTTGTTGTTGTTGATTGCCGTAACACGCGAGTATAATTCAAGGTAGATTTCACAGTAAAAATAAGTAATGCACCACTTGCGCTAGGCAAGATTGGTCAGTGCTTAAAATTTAAGCAGTCTGATTAAATCTTGAAACACTGAAAACTGCAAAACCGCCCATGGCGCAGGCCTTTTTTATTAGACCTAATTAGGTCCATGAAAGTCGTTTCGTTCCGTCTCTCCTGTTTCCCGCCGTCTTCGCGCTTATACAAGACGGGAATCAGTTGTTTATAAATAGTTTAGGAAAACCCTGCGGAGGTGGAAATAACAACAAAACCGTTTTTTCTTTCTTTTTGTTTTTTTTTCTTTCTTTCTTTTTACATACCTGACTGTATTTATTGATGACGCCAGCTTTGATCATGCTCGTTGTACCCGGACTTCGTCATATAACGGAGTTGAGGTGTATTATTTAAAAGGAGTTATAGGACTGCCAATTGTCATTAGTTTTCGTGACAGGTGATATACACATATTTTTTTTTTTTTTTTTTTTTTTTTTTTGAAATGGGCTCATTGATGACGTCATCGTCATCGGCTGGACCGATTCAGATTTCAAAATTTCCAGAGCCCTGGATGCTACATGTATCTTGTTTGGTGTGAATTCCCAAAGTAACTGTTCACAATCTCATCTGAATTAAATAAAATATGAGTCACCATGTCAAAATATGTACCTTTGGACAAGTATGCCAAGCGAAGATTCAGATCAGCCAGCAATTCTGTGCAGTCTGATCTGAATCTTCACTGGGCACAGTTTGGATAGCAAGAATGCAAATTTTCTTCAGGCGACTAAGGAAGACTGATCAGACTGCGCAAATGGGCAAGTTGATTCCAGTCTTTGCTGGGCTGACATCAGAAGGAATGATTAATTACACCTCAACTCATATCATTTCTGCAGTGTGGGAAAAAGAGATATGGAGAGTCAAAGTCTATGTAAGAGTGGGTATCAGGTAAATATTTTTCTTATTTCTCTGCAAAAACATATGTTGTGGGTACTCATTAGAAGTGCCTTGGTGAGGCACTTCTAATGAGTACCCACAACATATGTTTTCATGGAGAAGTGAGGCGCTTCTAATGAGTACCCACAACATATGTTTTCATGGAGAAATAAGAAAGTATCAATTACTTTTTGGTTGAAAAAAGCACCTAATCAAGAGCCATGGAGAGACCATAGCTCCAGATACAGCATTTTTCTCAATACTACTGATATTTTTTCTTATTTCTTCACAAAAGCATGTTGTGGGACTCATTAGCAGTGCCTCACCAAGGTGCTTCTAATGAGTATCCACAACATATGCTAACATGTAAAAATAAGAAAAAGATTTGCATAACTCCTCTCATCTGGGGCTATGAGAGACTGTGAAAAAAAAAAAAGCTTGATTTAAGGCCAACACTACCTTCCTGATCCATTCCAACAGGTTCTATCTCAATATTCTCAAGGTCATCATCATTGGTAACAAATTTGCTCGCCATTTCATTGATAGTAGCTTGAAACTTTTGTAGTGATCTTAGGCTTGGCTTGTCTTTAACCAACTAAAGCAGAACAAACAATCACTGACAGTAAGATTGGTTTGCTACTGAAATACTTATACATGAACAGGTAAAACATCGATGACTTGAACTGTGATGGCTAGTTTACCTTGGATGATTTGAACTCGTTTTTGAGTCCTTACAAAATTCTTCCAATAGCTCAAGAAAACAAATATTTAGGGAAATTTTATAATCATGAAATTATATGTTGTGTCTAGCTCATTAGAAATGCCTCATCAAGGCAATTCTAGTGAGTACACTCAACATACCATTATTGTATAGAAGATCAAAAAGACTTCCCTAGAAATTATCACCATTTACTTCTTGACCTGGCCCCATGATTAGCCCTCTGCGGCTCAAACTACCCAAGTCTTGAATAAATTTCTATAGTCCCAAAGATGTTAGAGCCATTGAGGTTTAACTGTACCCAAGTAAATTGCTCAGTGTGAGATTTACACATGTATAAACATACAGCTGGTAAATTTTCTGTTGTTTTTTACAAGGGAGATAAGTTTTATGATGTCCTGTTAACTTTCTTGCAAAGGGTTCTGCTCTAAAGGAAAAGGATTTGCTCCCAAGGGAAGCAAATCCTTTCCTCTTTAAAAGTAGACCCCTTTCCAGACTGGAGACAAAACAGAGCTGCCTCCGCTGAAAGTATATTGATTCTCCTTAAGCATCAACAAATAATCAGAGACACATGAGCAAGCGCATGACAAAACCTACAAAATGGCATGTGCACCCAGTGAAGACTCAGATCAGCCTGGGCATCCGCCCAGTCTGATCAGTCTTCGCTGTCCGCATGAAGAAAGCTTGTGTCCTTAGCTACCCATTGAGTGCACAGCGAAGACTCTGATCAAGACTGGGCAGATGCCCAGGCTGATCTGAGTCTTCGCTGGGCTCATATGCAATTTTGAGGTTTTGTGGTGCGCTGGTTCATACTGTGAGAAAATGAATCTTATGACATGTGCAGAACAACCTACCCACCCAAGATGATGGGTGCTCTGTGGATAGTCAAGTAACTAAAAATTTCTTCAGGTGGACAGAAAAGAATGATCAGACCATGTGGATAGGCAGGCTGATCTGAGTATTCAAAACATGTAACATTATATCTGAAAAGTCTAACTTGGTTAGCTGCTGAAAAAATCTATCCAATAAACAATGTCATAGCTCCAGTTCAAGCACTTTTACCACCTGAAAATTACACACATTTTCCTAATTTCTCCATGAAAACGTATGTTGTGGACGGTGAGTAGAAGTGCCATGGTGTTTTTGTTTAAGTTGAGGTTTTACGGCCCAGTCAACCCATTAGGGTCATGTCGAGCGTGGTCAGTTTACCCAACCGCACATTTCATGGTCAGGCTTAGTCCTCTAAGCTGTTAACCAGTCCTTGTGCATTTTCTTTTGCCAGAAACTGACAACTGCCCTTCTTGAATCAGCGGAAGGGACAGAATGACCAAAGAAAATATTTCAAGATCAAGCGTCACAAAAGAATGTTGCCGGACCTGGTGGGGATTGAACCTGTGACCTCCTGATACCAGTCAGATGCGCATCCTACTGAGCCTCCTAGGCCGGCAGTGCCTTGGTGAGGTGCTTCTGATGAGTACCCACAACAGGGCTCCGGAAAACCGGAAAAATAGCCGGTCTGGACAGAAATTAAGAATTCTGGACCGATTTCAAACACCCCAAAACGCTAGTAAATCGGTCTAACAGGTTTGTGCCTTGAACCCCATTTTCCCCCAACCAACCAATTTTCACGAATCAATGAAGTCTAAAAAATCACAAACGGTCAAGTCTTCCCAAAATGACAACGTCAGCGCACCTTTTAAATGCGATATTATGGTAGTTAAAAGGCTCTAAACGGTCATTTGACATGTATATTGGAGCGACAGATGAATAACGGCAACCTACCGCAGCACAAATTAATTACGTCATTATCCAAACATTGTCAAAAAATCAACACTTCACTGACCTTTGTGCGGTAAACAAGCTATTACCACGAATCATCAGTAAAGGTAGTCTGATAATTAATCCATTTGTGTGACACGTGTGAATACACTGAGACTGCAAAACATCCAGGTGCAATCAGCGTGTCCAAAAGATCAAAGGTCGCTTTACTGAGAGTGATAAAAGAATGCACCGCTTGAACGCACCCGTTTTCTTCCTCTTCTTTTTTGTTTTGATCAACACGGTTTGTCGGTCCCAGATTTGATAAATTAATTCCCAAACCGTGTATGTCCTGATCAGATGTCGCATACAACGACGTCTGATCTGGGTATTATTGAATGCTTCTTTTCTTTTTTTTTCTTTTTTTTTTTTTTTGTTGATTGCCGTAACATGCGAGTATAATTCAAGGTAGATTTCACGGTAAAAATAAGTAATGCACCACTTGCGCTAGATAAGATTGGTCAGTGCTTAAAATTTAGGCAGTCTGGTCAATCTTGAAACATTGAAAACTGCAAAACCGCCCGTGGCGCAGGCCTTTTTTATTAGACCTAATTAGGTCCATGAAAGTCGTTTCGTTCCGTCTCTCCTGTTTCCCGCCGTCTTCGTGCTTATACAAGACGGGAATCAGTTGTTTATAGTTTAGGAAAACCCTGCGGAGGTGGAAATAACAACAAAACCGTCTTTTTTTTTTTTTTCTTTCTTTTTACATACATGACTGTATTTATTGATGACGCCAGCTTTGATCATGCTCGTTATACCCGGATTTCCATCATATAACGGAGTTGAGGTGTATTATTTAAAAGGAGTTATTGGACTGCCAATTGTCATTAGTTTTCGTGATAGGTGATATATATATATATATTTTTATTTTTGGAAATGGGCTCATTGATGACGTCATCGTCATCGGCTGGACAGATTCAGATTTCAAAATTTCCAGAGCCCTGACCCACAACCTATGGTTTTGTTGAGATACAAGTACCTGGATAGTCTCCTTATCTGGGACAATGAATGGTCAAAAACAGGAGAATAAATACAGTTGACGCTCATTATCTCGACTTCACTTATCTCAAACTACCGTTTATCTCAAAGTGAAAATCTGGTCCCTTTCTTAACATGGAAATCTAACAACAGGTAATAAAATATTGTGGAAAAGGGGAGAAACTGCTCCCAAGGAGCAATTTCTCCTCTTTTCCACAATATTTTCAATATATCTCTAACTTCAGGAATCAAATTACATATTCAATTGCTGAATGTGGTTGTTCGATTTCTTTTTTCCTCAATTCTGCAAATTTGGTACGTCGAGGTACGGATATCTCGAAGTATTTTAGAGAGTCCCTTGGACTTCGAGATAACTAAGTTGACTGTATGGACATAATGAAAGTTTCAATATTCAAAATGTTATTTAAATAACATATTTTTATCCTTAACATTTAGACAGACATACCTGAACAGCTTAGTCAGCTTCTGTATTGTTTGCTATTATTCATCCAGCACTTTTGAGACACAACATCAGGTAGCAAATGCTTTAGCCCTTATCTTGCTGTTCACGACAACCTCTACTTTTGCAAACAGTGTAGATCCAGATCAGATGGCTTCTGAAGAAGCCGTCTGATCAGGATCTACACTGTTTGTCATTCAGTTTGTGATTTTGAACGAAAATATTTTATGATGTAATCTGATTGGCTGATAGTCAGAAATGGGTGTGGCTAATTAAATTATTCAGCAGGATAAGGGTTAGAGGACAAAAATACTTTTCTAAATACTCCTCTTATCTGGAGCTATGAGAAATGTGGTATTTCTCTTACCTTGACCATCTTATAACAGAGAATCCTAAGGTCCTTGAGTACAACTTCATTATCAGGACTCACTTCCATCTGATTCAATATTTTCACCCACAGTTTGGCCGCTGACGAGTCGGGGTTTGACAGTATCTCGTTGCAAACTTTCTCAGACAAATTATCATGACCAGGATTGTCCTGTAGATAAAAACCAATAACAATTAATTTATGAAAGTAGAAGGTTTGATTGTACATGTAAACATTTTATATATTTCTGAAAAAAAAATATTTGAATGTTAATCTTTCTTAAGTAAACTCTCTTTGACTTCTAAGTCAGAGAGTTGTTGATAATATCATGTCTGAGTAGAAAATTACATATTCTAGAAAGAGATCCAGTTGACATCTCTTCAACTTACTTACAGGAACTAGCTACATATTAGGAAAAAAAAAATGTTCACTGCTTGACATCATTATGATACAATGATGATTATTTTAACTGCAAACAGTACATAATTAGTTTGCTTAAATCTTCAAAACATTATTAAAGAAGAAAAGAAAATCATTGCTGATCTATCTACAGACTTGGATGTAATTGTTTTATTCTTTATTTTAAGGTTATAATGTTTTGATTATTTTCCTAATCTATAAAGAAATATGTTTTTCTATTAGATATGATATTACATTATGATAATGGTATAAATGTGTCTATTTATAACACTATGGTCAAGGAACAGAGCATTATAATGAGACTAAAATATACATAGCTCCAGACAGTGGCAGCATTGAGAAGATATCTTGTGATTTTGCATCAAAAAACATATATTGTGGGAACACATGGGAATTGCCTCATATCATAGTTTACAATTTAACATGTAGAATACAAAATGGGAAAAATGTAACAAATATAAAAGAACAAACAAAATACTAAAACAAAATATATAAAACAATAAACATCTAAAATAATAAAAACCGTCATGATAGTTACACTAATTGTTGACACTGTCACTGACAGAATCTGGAATGAAAACAAGACTAACATACATGTACATGTATCCTTGAATTTGTTTGTGTTCAGGTCAACCCTGCAGGGTCATGTTGAGCATGGTCAATTTACCTAACCATACATTTAGTGGGCTTAGTCCTCTATATTAATGGGAACTGATGCACTTTCAATGGAGACCACTATGTCAAAATTGTTTTTCTTCCTTTCTGAAAAAGGGTCTACTCTAAAAGGAAATAATCTGCTCCCCTTGTACACTGTTTGTTTGTTTGTGTTGAGGTTTTACGGCCCAGTCAACCCAATGGGGTCATGTCGAGCGCGGTCAGTTTACCTAACCACACGTTTACTGGGCAGGCTTAGTCCTCTAAGCGGTTAACCAGTATTGTGCACATTCTTTCGCCAGAAACTGACAACTGCCCTTCTTGAATCAGCGGAAGGGAGAGAATGACCGTAGAAAATATTTCATGATCAATCTCCACGAAAGAATGTTGCCGACCTCGGCGGGGGTTGAACCCTGTTCTCATGAAGAAATAACAAAAATATTATGCGGACACCCACTCTGATCTGGAGTTACATGCACATCCTAAAGTGTAGTTGTTCATGCTGTAGCTCATTTAAGATAATATGGTAGTCTACCTGATTCTTGTCCTCTGAACTCTGGTTCTGAGTGATGAGTTTAGTGTTAGTGAGTTGTACAAGCAGCTCGGCAACATTGTTGACGTCTACCTCTGCTAGTGGGCTTGTAGCTGGAGCATTCAATAAAGTCTTAAGTGTAGGTAAGAATGCCTCCTCAACGACCTCTTGATTAGACCTGCAAAATACACAAACATGTCTATATGTGCCTTGCCATGCAAAAACATGTATTCGGGCATATGTGGATAACAAAGAACCAGATCAGTCTGTGCATTTGCAGTCTGATCAGGGTCTAAACTGTCCGCTAACGGAATCACTGGATACTACAGAATGTATGAATAGAGAGCAAAGGACAGGATGACAATTTGCGCATGTGCAGATGCTCTGAATCTGCACATTCTGCACATGTTCAAAAGCATCCTTTAGCTTGATGCAGCCCATATTAGGAATCAACTTAATTCCTACCTTGATTTTCTCTTGTGTGTCTGCCACTGAGAGCTAAATTCACTTAACACGTTTACTGTTAAATTTCTGACACCTTAACTCCACTTAATGCCTGTCCTAAAATTGGTCAAGACCATTTTACTATCCCCTGAAGTGAATTGATAGATGAGTAAATTGTGCAAATTGTGTAAATTGGTTGGTTGATTTGGAGTTTAACAGCCCAGTCAACATTATTGACCCTGTCAGTTTACCTAACCACACATTTCCTGGGCAAGCTTAGTCCTCTAAGCGGTTAACCAGTACTTGTGCACATTCCTCTGCCAGAAACTGACCAACAGTGCGAAAGCTGATCAGAGAGTGTGCTGCTGCATCTGATCTGCATATATAGTTTGCTCAGGCTCCTCTGTCTGAATATTTTAGAGTAAATATGGTAATGCTAGATTTTCTTGTTATTTTTTTATTAATGGTGGTTTATTTTTTTTCACTTCCAATATCTGAGTAATATGCAGCTTGCAAAAACCCAGATCAGCCTGAATGTCCATACAGTATTCAGAGTTGCTTCTATGAATTTTCAAAACAGGGCAAATGCCTGCACTGCGTCTCTGAAAATGCGCCAACTCATTTCCGATGTGCAGAAAGTTTTTCACCTTCAGCAAATCGCTCAACTTATAAATAACAGGAAGTCATGAAAACCGATTACACCACAGATTTCATTTTTTTACACTAAATCACTTAATGTAAAATATGCTAGTTTTACCTTTCAAATAGCATTGAATATTGGTAGACCTCCAAATACCTATGATGACTTTGAGTTGAGGTTTTACAGCCCAGTCAACCCAATGGGGTCATGTCGAGCGTGGTCAGTTTACCTAACCACACTTTTACTGGGCAGGCTTAGTCCTCTGAGGGGCTAACCAGTTTTGTGCAAATTATTTCGCCAGAAAAGCTATAATGATGTATTTATCTTTGACTGCAAAGTAAGTCTGCAAATATTGTTTTTTGTCCGCCATTATTCTAACATGTGGATGATGTAAGGTGTTCTCGGTACCATTCTCATGATAGTTCAGTGAGAATGATGTAAATGTTCTATGTACTAACCATCATACAATCAATTGGCTTTCTTGCATCACAAATGGTCTGGAAAAGACCAAATTTCATTGATATTTAATGAATGACAAAGTCATAAATCAGAAGTTTACAAACCGAAATACGCATTGAATAAACCGAAATGCACCACATTTCGCCAAAACACATATCGTACTAAGCACTGGGATGCAGATTTAGCACCAAGGCCTTAAAAAGCGTGGAAATCCCACACCCTAGAATCAACTCTGCAGTATGATCAGCAGCTTCCTATTAGGAACATCAATTACAAGTATATTGGACTGGATTAAATATAGAACAAGCATGGTAAGGATTCAGTGTGACTCAATATTTATGGAAATAAACCTTATGCTCTCTAAAGGCTAGGGAGTAGAATTTCGATGTCAACAGTGTCATTGTGGCCCACTGATGCAAGTTTCATTACTGTCTATGATAGTTCCTGAAAAATCTGTTGTTTTCACTTTTTCCCATACAAAAGCATAAGGGGCCAAATTTGACCTTGCCATAAATAGGTCAATGCCAACCCAGGCTTATCATGTGTACAAACTATGATGGGCCTATATCCACAATGCTACAAACCAAGCCTATGGCCACTGGCCCATTGGTTCCAGAGAAGAAGAATTTCAAAGGGTTTTTACCATATATGGGTGTGGTGGCCATCTTGGCCATGTAACCCAGATCCCACAAACAAACTTTCGTTCCCCTGACCCATGGAGGCTCCATATGCTACTTGGCTTCAATGGGCTCAGTGGCTTTGGAGAAGTAGTCGTTTAAAAATGTTGACAACAACGATGATGCCAACCTACCTATACTATAAGCTCACCTATGAGCATAAAGACTCAGATGAGCTAGAAATGTTTATCAGGGTACCCCTTCTATCTAGATATGAAGACTGTTAAATGCTGTATTTACCTTCAATACCTGGACACCTCGTTTTAACAACACATCAAACCTTGTGACACAAAAGACATTAACATGTCCCCTTTTCCCATCTGCTGCAAGTACAGCAGGCCCTGACCAGCACCCTACCACCCACAGTTGGATATCTTAACCCATTGTAGACTGAATGAACTCCCCCACATTATATATTGAAAGAATCTAATTTTGATATTATGTATGTCAGGCTATGTGATTTAGATATTCCTAGAGAAAAATGGTTGGACTATTTGCAAACAGTGCAGACCCTGATCATTCTGCGGCATCTGATCTGGGTCTGCACTGTTTGTCAATTACCCTTTTAGGGGTCTCCAGACTACAATGGGTTAAGGGGACTGAATACATTTGGTGGATTTTCTGTCATTCTTTTTTTTACACAGGAGACAACTTCTGTTTAGTTTCATACACATTAAGCCCTTTCTGAAAAGGTGGAACAAATTCTTCCCTATTAGGCCAAAAAAAAATATACCTGTGTTTCCTATTTCCCGACCGACCCTAAAATTTCGGCCCGACCCTAACGTTTTTATCCACCATTAGGAACATTCTCCGAACATTTGGTTAGTTTCGGAACATTTTGCAAGTTTCGGTTTATCTCGGGGCGCGGTTTACCGTGATCGCGAATGAAATCGTAGTTGCCACAACGAGGATTGTGCCAATAGTCAACGGAGCACCGGATATTCCGGTGCGGAGTAATTCGTCTTTCTATGTGCACGAGGATTCTCATC
Organism: Anodontia alba; assembly: GCA_964016985.1. Classification (NCBI taxonomy): domain Eukaryota; kingdom Metazoa; phylum Mollusca; class Bivalvia; order Lucinida; family Lucinidae; genus Anodontia; species Anodontia alba. The sequence goes on from OZ024821.1 coordinate 8,757,089, forward strand.
GATATTCCGGAGATTACAGACAACATATTGGCCTGAGAAAGGTGAAAGTGCCGAGAAGAAGGATAAGCAACAACTTTAACCACAATCACAGGTGAGTGGCAACGTAGGTTTCGGTAAATGCCGCACTATATATATTCTATTCTATTCTATCAGCAATTTCGGTAGTTCGTATTACCTTCGCATGTCAACAAAAATGGCGGCTGCCATTCTCTCTGTCAATCTGAGCAAATGCCCGCATTTTTCGGGCATTAAATGCTTAAATTCATTTCCACACGCGATTTCCATGCGGGACATTTGGCTGAGATATCACCCCAGCCCCGAAAAAGGAACGACAGTGGCTTGTCATGGCCAAAAAGAAGAGGGGAAAGTAAGTCATATAATTTCGCGAATCGGACAGAACCAGTACCCGACTCGCTGGTTGTTTGCAAAGACAGTAGAGCTTAAAATGAGCCGATCCATAGCGATATGGCCTGCTCCTGTCAATGAGATTTCAATGCAAAGAAACAGCTTTCAGGCCTGTATTGATATGTATAATAATGTAGTGTGACAACAGGCAAGGGTTTTGGAGTCTGCTTGTTTTGGAACACCCCACACATTTCATTTAAAGCCTAAAATGAGATGCATGTCATGACTGTTAATTTTGAAACCTTTAATTCTGGCAGTAGCTACATAATGTAATGAACGCAAGTTTTTCGGACAGTCAGCCTTATGCAAACGGTGCAGTCCCAGTTCAGACTGCGAGGAGCAGTCTGATCAGGGTCTTCACTGGTTGCCATTCCATCTGCATCATTTTGGCACATATATTGAAGTAAAATCACTTTACTTCCATTTTTCTGGTGCTGAAAACAAATTTTAAAGTGTCCAAAATTTTAGGGAAATTACGGTAGTAAACTGACCCCACCCCATGAAATTGAATTACCCATGGTGCAGTGGTAGAGCACTCATCTTGTGATACTTGGGTTGCAGGTTCGAGCCTCACTAGGCTCACATAAGTTGACCTTGAGCAAGTTATTTAATCCTCATTGCTTCTGCCATAATGGCCAAAGATTACCAAGTACAACCAGGCCACTCGTCAATACAGAGATCATATGAGCCCCGACAAGCAAAAGTGTCTTCGAATCCTCCGCAATATCACATTTCAAATGTGCATGCTCAGTCACACAGAGGGACTGCTGTTTTTTTACTAAAAATGTGTTTAGATCCACAGTAACTGAGCAAAGAGCAAATGTTCTGGCAAGACTTTGTGGATGCACAAACTGGTCTGAACTTTCTCTGGTTACATATGCTATAAGTCACAGATTCGCTTGGGGCAGCCCATACAGTTGGTAACTACAAGAATCAAGCCTTTTGTATACTGTTTCTTGTAGGAAAGAATGGTCTTGGATGAACAGCTTACTGTGGGAGATGTTGTAGGGTTCCATCTTAAGTACCTGTCATTTGATTGTGCATCAGACCCAGAACTTGAAGAGTATAGAACTGTTGTGGCAGAAACAACAAAGAAGACAATAAATGCGTTCCAATATATGATGGCTGGAGGAAGAGGGTTTCCAGAGAAAAAGAAACAAAGGTATTTTGTTTTAACCTGGTGGTTTTATTCATCTGTTTGGTCTAGTGAGAAAGATTTTGCATTTCAAAACAGAAAATTTACTTAGCAGAATACCCATATTAAAAAAAAAATATTCAGGGTTATGCAAGAGGCAAGTTTTGGTGTTTGTCAATCAGCCTGCTATACTTTAAAAATCTGAACCAAAAAGTGTGTAGCTTTGTAACTTTGCATATTTTGAAATAAAGATGCAAACCAGTGTGTCTTAAACACATTTTAGCCAAATGTAAATTTTAATCTTTAAAAGAGGATATCATTAGGGGCATCCCATTAATTTAAGCGTAAAGCAAGAAATATTTAAATCAGTGAGGACCCTGGTAGTATGCCGTCACCCCCATATGATGCAACATCTTATCAGGGTTTGCATGTCTCTTTTACAAGATGCTAGGCTTTTTTTTTTGGTTTGGGTTTTACGGCCCTTTCAAGATTATTTCACTTATATCGAGCCGATCGTTAATCATAGGTGGGCGAAAACCGGAGTACCCGGAGAAAAACCACCTGACCTTCCGTTGCAGAACTTGGCGTCTCACACAAGATGCTAGGCTTAAGTGGGTTAAAGTCACAAAAGCAAAACAACTCATATTCCAGATCAATTCTATTTGCAGCTCTGGTGTTAAAGAAGGATTGAACAGGAAGGACGAACTATTCAATGATTTGCTCGAGATGTTCAGAAAGAGACAACTTAATTTCCCAAAAGCTATGATGGTGGAGGCAACTTACTTTCTTCAGGTTGGACATATTTTCAAAACAAACCCATACACCACAACCAGTTCCTAATGTGCTTGTTTGCATTCAAAGCATTAATCCTGTTGATGAAGTACATGCAATATTTCAAAACAAAATGTTTAGATTAGGTATTGAAAAACAACCATCTTGTTTTAATATAATCTTTCCATTTTGATCCCATCTTTGAAATCTGTTTCCAAACCTGTGTTACAGGGAGCCATGCAAAAAGAGATTTAAATGGTTTCTCAATAGTACGAGTCTATAAATTTATTGTTTAATAGTTTCGTGCAATTTGGGCAAGTCTGTGATTAACATACATGTTCTTAACTGCAGAATTTATTATTTTTAAATGCAATTATATGTTTAATAATTATATTTTCAGAATGAAATACAGGTCTGTATACATGTATATAGCTGGTGATGGGGCTTTTGTAGTCTTATACGGTTTTGGGGTTCTGTAGATACTATGCAGATTTTCTCCATTTTTCTGTTTTGTACACCTTCTTTACATATAGCCACTTAACAAAACTATCACATTTTTCTTATTAACTTAGCCACCTAAATGTGTTGCTGTTATTAACCTAACATTGGTAAAGAGTTATTCATTTTTGGTGGATTAGTTCGAAGGATGTGGCTGGAATAGCAAACACTAAAGATACTGATCAGACTTATCCTGTAATCTGGGTCTGCACTGTTTGCATATGCCTGTCTTTCCAAAGTCCTAGGAGCACTACAGTGTAATCAGGCTCTTGGTCATGTATATTTCTGGATTTCTCTATGCAATTGTATCAGACATTTTCTTATAAAATTCCTTAGAAATAAGACTTCACTTTTCAAGTGAATGGTCTGTTAGGAGATCAGTCACATGAAAAGTCAAGCCTTATTTAAAAACAAAATTAAAAGAAAACATTGTCGCCTGGTATAGAATTTTTAATGGCAGCATGAAATTTTAATATATGATATATTAAAATACGATTTGATCACATATAAAAGGGTCACAAAAATAAAGAAGATTCAAGATTTTTTTTTCTAATGAAATTATCAAATGGCTCTTTTTTCTCTTTTCAGGTTCTGTGCAACGCTCTTTGGTACATAACCAACCAACACACCGTCATCAATGATGCCGCCCTGAGGAAAAAGAATGTCTATCCTGTCCCAGAGGCCTTCACGAATTTTGACGGATACAATGACTTCAAAAGGAAAAAACTGAAAAGTGCATCTATGTCCAGTCAGGAATTAAATAGTCATGGACAGGCTCTTTATAGTCTTCTAATGAAACCTATTATTGGTAGTAGTCCTGCGTGGGAGCAAGCAAAGGCTGACATAAAGCAGCTTGCTGTCTGTTTGATTTCTTACAAAGATCATCTTTTGGTACAAAATGAAGTCCAGAAGACAAACCAGGCATTAGATCACCCTGTAAGAACAATATCTAAGGACGCCACTCTTGAACACAGGCAGAAATGCCTAGGAGACATTAAACCTAAGTTCGTTAAACTTGATGAGGCAGTGAAGAAGGCAGGGTGTTTAAGTCCAGTTGTCTTCTGTGAATCTGAGCACCTTCTAAATCAGTTTGAAAGTTATGAACAAAGATTTAGATTCATTGAGAGCATTCAGTTGTCTGTACCAGTTGATCTTATTAGATACAACCCAGGTGGCTCTTGCATAACTACCCTATGCTTAACCCAAGTCACTGAAAACAGAAGTGAGCCTGAGATTCTGACTCAGGGTGCAAGATTTTTGCAAGAAGTGAGGCCCCAGCTGAAAGAGTTCCATACGCGAGCTCAACGACAGATGTTTAAGCAGTCACTTTCTAATTTAGCGACCGTTAAACCATCTGTCGCAGATCTGATCTATAAAGAACTTACCCTTGATGCTTCGGCAGCTGAACATCCAGATACAGCAGAGCGTTTGAGACTCATTTATCTGGGGAACCATGGTCTCCTGGCTGACCTAAGAAATTTAAATCCAGGCCGCCCTAGTGGTACCTATGATAAGTTCTTTGAAGTTCTTAGTAACATTGTTGAAGACATAACTGCAGCTGATGACAGGCGCCATAACATGGCCCATCTTTCCCAATTCATTTCCCTTAGGGAACTCATGGAACAAGCAGATAAAGCTTGTCCTGAGGGGACACCGATACCATCAAAATCTCTTGTAAGGTTGCAGTTTGCCCCAAGAAACCCCTATTGTCATGCTGCCCTGAACTTTACTTCCAGGATTCAGGTGCAATACAAAATTCAGCGGCGGCAATTGCGATTAGGTCACCCTGATGACCACTATTGCAATGCCCAACTGAAGTATTTAAAGACAAAAGCCGTAGAGCTGAAACAAAAAGGACTGCCAAGTACTATCTTATTTTGTGATGACAAGGCAAAAGTACCCTTTGGAGAGCCTGGGAGCAGCATTTCAACTGGGGTTCGGGGCAAAACTAGCATTGTGCCTTCCAGTACCACTCTAGTAGCATTAGATCATGACATGGCTAAAGCCTCAATCACACCATCTGTAATACTCGATTGCTCTGTTCCAGACACTGTCCAGAAATCTTTTGTTTCTGGACAAGTTGTTACCCTGGTAAATGACAGTGTGTTTCAGATTTCAACCCCATTTAGGCATGCAGCAGCAATAACCAAACTATTGAAAAACAAGGAAGAAATGCCAAAGATCCTCCTGAAATACACAGACGGTGGCACAGATCAGCGGAATACACTTGAAAGTGTAAAATGTGCTGCCATCTGTGTGTTTAGGGAACTGAATCTGGACATGTTGGTGTTGGCTAGATGTGCTCCAGGTCAAAGCTGGACAAACCCTGCCGAAAGGGTCATGAGCATCCTAAATCTGGGGCTTCAGAATGTTTCTCTTGAGCGTTCTTCTGTTGCTGATGACTGTGAGAAGGTTCTCAAAAATTGCAACAGCATGGCTGCAATCAGGTCAGCTGCTGAAACTAAACCAAGTTTAAAGGCCCAATGGACAGAAGCTGTTGAGCCTGTCCAGGCAGTTATCAGGAACAGATTTGCAAGATTGAAACTGAAAGAAGTACCATTTCAAGTAATGGACCCTGTCTCTGAAAATGAGATAGACATTCTGAAGCGCCACTTGCGGGAGCTTTTCCCTACACTTAACCTTGACAAGTTACAGAAAGTCCACACAAAATCTGTAGAAAGCTATCAGGCGTGGCTTGACACTCATTGTAGAGCAAGACATTACACATTCCAAATCAGAAAATGTGAGAATCTGGACTGCTGTCTCCCAGCTGAGGTTCCAAAAGAGGACCTCTTCTGGTTGCCAGACCCAGTATTGGATGACACGGGTAATCACTTTAAACCATATGAAGATGTTAAGTCTTGCCCTACAACAGAGGATCATAGGCCTTCGCTTAAAGTGGTTAAAAAGCCAAAAAATGTAAACACTGGGAGAACTGAGCCTGCTGTCAATGTTAGTTCAGAACAGGCTAGCCAGACAACTGATGCTGGTGAAGCTGAAACAGCCAGTAGAGATGAAGCAGTCCGGGCTGTTGAACTTCCGTTTGCCGCATCCAGTATGTGTTCGGTTCAAAATGCTAGGTCTACCGTAACATGTATTGAATGTCGTAAACCGAGAGTTATATACTCAAAGCAGAGGCTCTCAGAGCGAGAACAGGTAGTCTTGGCCATTTCTCTCAGTGATTTAGACTATACTTGTGGTGCAGCTTTATTGCCACCAGATATGACTTTATCTCAAAGGGCAATGACAAGAGGAAATCTCTCATGTGCAGTGCCAGTAGAGGTTCCTTTCTATGGCAGTGGCTTTGGCAGTGATGTTTGTGCTTACTGTGCGGCTGAGGGAAGCGAAACTGACCAAAATATGAGAAAGCTGTATAAAACTGTTTTGCCTCTCTGTAATGGCTGCCGGATGTTGGGAAAACTTCCCATCGTTCAAAGGCCATATGGAAGGCTTGCTAAAAAGTAAAATCAAATAGGAACATACAGTTTGCTTCCTTCCGCTGCACAGTACATGTACATGCCTGTTAAAAGAGTCACACAGAATGTGAGGCCATGCCTCCAAAATGACATATATTCTTGACAGGGGTATTATTATGATTTTATATCATACCTATTGAATAAAACAATATGAAGTAACATGAAGATAAAGAAAGTATTTTCCTTCACCACTTATGAATTATCTGCTGGTTCCCACCTGACACATAAATTTTGAAAAAAAAGTGGGTTACCAGGTCCCCAACCTTTCAAGGTAAGGGGGTCTTGTTACCTGTTTTTTTGTATCAATATTAATACCTTTACACTGGAAACCAGCATATAATGAATAAGGTGAAAGAGCAAACTGATTGGAACCCGGTTGTTTAAAAGGTAAGAATGTGTTAGAATTCATGGATTTATTCAATAAACTATCTGAGCATCATATCTGCATTTTTCCTATACACCTTAATCAGTGCCTTGAATGACAGCATCACATTCTGGTAAACATAGATGATTTGGTGGTCACTCCGAACTTGAACAGTCCCGGCTTGATGGTTTCAGTTGCAGCTATTTGCCATTTAGGACCTGAAATGGAGCTCAAGGGAAGTACATTACCCTTCAAATTGGGACACCTTAGGTAACATGTGCTCTAAGGCTGTAAATAATAAGCTTCAAGGCTTCTTTCTTTTCGAAAACAATATCCCTCACAAAAAAAAAAAAAAAAAAAAAAAAAAAAAAAATGCCTACCTACCTACCCTAATTTTTTTCTCCATGTAATAGGAAACACAGGTATTTTTTTTTTTGGCCTTAGAGTAGACCCTTTCTCAGAAGGGGAGCAAAACAAATTAGACATAGTGACCTTTGTTGGAAGTTTTTCAATTTCTTTAATAAACCGCTACTAAAATTTGACTCCCTGTTGATGTGTTTGACAAACTGCCAAATGAGTGGCAAACAGTCCAGACCCTGATCAGACTGCATTCTACAGCCTCGGATTTGTGTCTACTCTGTTTATTCAGGTTTGCTGTCTGCCAGAATATTTACAGTAAATATGGCCATGTATACATGAACATCATATAATCTTACCTGCCGGCAAGGGCATAAAGTGGAAAGAAAGTTCCAAGACAGTCCCTGAGGTGTGTGTCATCTTCAGATAGTGGATTATACCACAGGAGAATGAGATGAGACAAGATCTTAGATGATACCACACGTCCAGAGAGCAGAAGCTTGGCTAGACCTTCTGCAGCACATGTTCTCAGCTCAGAGTTCTGAAACAGGCAAACAAAGCACTCTCTTACAGGATAACATTTAATTAAGATACATGTATATACATATACTCTGACATACGAAAGTCAAACATGAACCAAATTATTTTAAATATTTGGTCAACATACTATCCTAAACTTTGAACATGTCCATCTTAACTACCTAGTGTAATGTCTGAAATGTGCTGGTTTTGTTTTTTGAGTTGGATTATTACAGCCAAGTGAACACTGTTATGGTCATGTCAAGCTGGTCAGTTAACCTATTCTCACTTTTCCTGGGCAGGCTTAGTCTTCTTAGTGATTGTCCAGTACTTCTGCACATACTTTTGCCAGAAACTGACAACTGCCCTTCTTGAATCAGCAAAAGAGAAAGAATAACCAGAGAAATGCTTCATGATCAATTTCTAGAAAAGCTGTGTGGCCGAGCTGTGATTCAAACTTGCTATATATATCTGCAGTCAGATACCCCACAGACTGCACTACGGTGCCAAGCAAAAGGTGCTAATGAAATGGAAACTAGCACAGAACCTGATCAACCTACTTTCTATCTGGGTTTACTCTGTTTGCTTGGGTAGGTCTGAATATATCAGGTAAATATTTTCTTTATGGGAAAAAATATCCCCTAAATTGGGAGAGAACATAAATAATTATTTCGATGTTCCAAAATGTGGAGTACAAACAGTATTAACTAAAATTTGTTTCTAGATGAAAACAGATGTCTCCCCCAATTATTTAAGTACTATTATTTACAGCTAGTCTGGGTTAATAAGCAAGTAGATTTAACTTTGCACTAGTGAAGCGAGTATAAAGCATTTATAATGTTTTAAGGGCCATAAATCCATTAGTAGGTAAACAAGAGTTATGGTTCATGTGTTCTGCACATTGTCTCATGGTGCTAAACATTTGTGTAAACTTACATGAAAATATCTGAAAGTGTTTTCAAGTCAAAGGGCTGTAACTCCAAAAGTAGGAAAACGAGTTATGGCTCTTATATTCTGCATGTTGTCCCATTATGCTTTATATCTGTGTAAAGTTTTATGAAAATATCTCCAACTGTACAGAGTGGACAAAAGAATATGATGGAAATCACTATTTACAATGTTTGAAGGGCCGTAACTCCAAAAAGTGGGTAAACCAGAGTTATGGTTCTTGTGTTTTGCATATTATCTCATGGTAATATATATTTGTGTAAAGTTTCATGAAAACATCTCCAATGTTTTTCAAGTTAAAGAGCAGACATGAGTATATGACAGAAATCACTATTTAAAATGTTCAATGGGCACAATTCTGAAAATAGGAAAATCAAGAGTTGTGGTTCATGTGTTCTGCACGTCTTCTCATGCTGCTTTATATTTCTTTAAAATTTCATGAGAGTGACATAAAATGTTTTCAAGTTACAGAGTGGTCATATAGAGTATATGATGGAAATCACTATTTATGACGTTTGAAGAGCTTAACTCCGAAAATAGGAAAACCAGAGTTGACGTTCATGTGTTCACCACATGGTCTCATGGTGCTTTATATTTCTGTAAAGTTTCATAAAAATATCAAACGATTTTCGAGTTACAGAGCGGACAAAATTTTGTGATGGACTAATGGATGGACAGACTGTGGGAAAAACATGTCTCCCCACCCTGTAGGAAGGGGACATAATTTTTATCTGTTTATGTTTAAGCAAGAAATGCTAAGTATCCCCCCCCCCCCCCCACACACACACACCCACCAACACACACTCACACACACACACACAACATAGTTTGCCAGGGGTATAAAAAGTGCCTTATCTATTGCTATGACTGCAAGTTTATCAAGTCCAACTTACCTCACCATCGAGGAAGGAGCATATAATAGCCACCAGCTTACTGGCTGCTCCATTTCTGTCATCTTTTTTATTTTCATTAGAATCTGTTTCCCCACTGTCACTGGAGCTAGAATTCTCCTCGGATCCATCATTTGCATCTACTATTTCTAGGCCATAGATATGCAGCAGATCAAAGAGCACTTGGAGGGCTGTGACCCTCACCCCTTCAACATCTATCTGGGATGCCTGATGAAAAAGAACTGAGAAATTAAAAATGCGTTTTTGTAAAACACTATGCCCAATCCCTAAAAAATGCCAAATCTGGATTCTCATAGAATATGATTTTTTTCCCCCAAAAGTTAATCAGGTGATCTACTCCTCAGCTCCAATAAGTCTGCCAAATATCAGTCCTAGCTCAAATACTGAGAGATCTTGTACATAAGGTAAAGTGTGACAAACAGAATAATGAATGTACCAACAAACAAAGCAAAAACAATATTCCACCTCAACTTAGGGAATAATAAGCCTAAGAGGCTAATCCACATCTTCTGGTACAGAAATATTTCCATATGAGGGGCGTTCATTTAATGTCATTGCGGTTCTACAGGACGTTTTAATCCCATTCATATTTCGTTTACTTCAACCCTTCGAAGTATTCACCCTTGACAGAAACACACTTTTCAAGTCTCGAAATCCATTCTGCAACGGCAGAGAAGTAGGCCTTTTTAGGTATATCCTGAAGAAACTGGTAAATTGCACTACCAAGTGCACTTCTGGATTCATAAGTATGAGTCATGAGTACCAACAACACACCTTTGGAAAAATCAGGAAAATATCAATACTTCTTAAATGAAAAAAAAAAAAATGCTTTATCAAGAGCTATGTAATATGAAGTCTATTTAACTACCAGATGATGTGTCTGGATGTGCAACAAACAGAGTGGACTGACAAGAAGCTGTATATGATCTGGGTCTACACTGTTTGCTTAGGCCCATCTGTCCCAATTCTTAGCATAAATATAGAAGTCAGCATAAAATATTATAGTCATAAGTATGACAGCTGGGTACGTGAAGATAGCTTTTAGCCGATTTTTTACTACCTTTCAACATTATTTATGTCATATTGAGACAATAGAAGCGTTATAATGAAAGGCTTTATGCAATAAAGCACCATACAGTCATGACCAGTATTCCGCCTTCAGCTGAATTTGAACCTGGGACATTGTGATCTTGATAAGGCACTTTTTTCAAACAAAATATGTCTATATTTTTTTTCTTATTTCTTGACGAAAATGTATGTTGTGGGTACTCATTAGAAGCGGCGCTTCTAATGAGTACCGGCAACATGTTTTTGTCGAGAAATAAGGAAACTATTTACATGATACCCACTCTTATCTAGACCTATGCTGAAGTTGTGAGCAGTAACCACTAAGCTACCTGGACTCTCTAGCAGAGGAAAAAAACGTAAAACTTGCCTGACTGTGATGTGTTTTCATATGGACTGTGTGAGTGTCTATTTATGAAATATTCACAGATAAAACATGCTTTAGCTAAGATCTTACCTGCATGAACAGTGGTATATACGAGACCAGCAAGTCTTTACTAAGGTAACAACAGAGACCAAGAGCCCGCATTGCCATGTTTCTCACCTCAGCATCTTCATTCTGAATACCTGGTAAAATCTGAAAGTAACAGAAACAGAAAGTCAGTCAGAGACATCCAACAGCAACCTCCTGATTATGAAAAACATCTTTATATTATACTGAAATCTATCCATTTTGAATATTACCTTCTGTTTTGTTTTTTTTTATTTGAAGTTTTACGAAATAGTCACCACTGTTAAGGACATGTTAAGCCAGTCACTTACTTAATCTACTCACATACTCACTCTTTTATTCCTGGGTCAGGGTTATTCCTCAAAGAGTTTAACCAATACTTTGTACACACACACACACAAAAATTACTTCTGCCAATAATTGACAAATGCCCTTCTTGAATCAGCAGAAGGGGAAGAATGATCACCATAGAAATTATTCAAGGATCAATCTCCACATGTTATATGCCCAAGCTAGGATAGGATTTGAACTTGCAACCCCTGATTCTGGTCAGATGCCCTACCTGCTGTGCTATGGAGACCAGCAATATTACCATAATTACCTTAAGTATTGGGACACCTTAATTCCTTAACATACTTGTCCTATACTTTAAACAAGTCCACTTCACCACCTGTTGGTGTGTCAAGTTTTAAACTGCTAGATGAGTGGCAAACAGTATAGACCCAGATCAGATGCTGCATACTGCAGCATCTGATCTGGGTCTTCACTGTTTGCTCAGGCCTGTCTGTCTGAATACTTCAGATAAACACAGTAACTGCGAAAAGCAAACTGGAAAAAGAACAATGTTTGTTGTAAATATTGTATATGTCCTAAAATTTCAAACATTTCATACTGTACCTTTTTCTGCTTAAATTTTGTTTTTTCATGCATTTATTCCACAAAATACTTGGTGGAAAAGCAAACAATGAAGACCATGATCAGAAGGCTCCTTCAGGAGCCTTCTGATCTTGGTATGCACTGTTTGCATATACTATTTTATTAGACAAGTTGGTGTATGAAATTTAAGGACATTTAAGCATTCAGATGGACATGCCTGAGTCAACAGTGCAGTGCAAGATCAAATTGCCTATCTGATTAACTAATAAAGTGCCTATCAGACATTGTAACAGAATGACAAACAGCATAGACCTTGATCAAACTTCCCTAACAACTAAACCTTGCCTGTCCAAACATTTGGGATGAATACAGTTCGCCAACTGGTTTTTTTTTTGTTTTTTTTTTTTGGGTTTTACGGCCCTTTCAAGAATATTTCACTTATATCGAGCCGATCGTTCATCGAAGGTGGGCGAAAACCGGAGAACCCGGAGAAAAACCACCTGACCATCCGTAAGCAGAACTTGGCTTTCCCACATATGACCCGAGCGAGGCTCGAACCACAGCGGTGAGAAACCTAATGGATTAAGAGTCAACTCTCTTATCCACTAGGCTACGGGGGCCCGTCAATCGCCAACTGGTATCACTTTGCTTCTTTTGCCTCTACAATCAACAAAATTTTAATGCTTTCTTTCACACTACCAATTATAATGTGCACCGGATTTTTTCCTCCTAAGCAAATGCTATCTTGGGTTCTCTATATTACGTAAATGCTGTTTACAGTTTTAGAAAAATGACTACTGTTGCAAAAGGTAAACTTGCAGATAAAATGTTACACTCTGTCACTTACCACACTAACTCAAATTACTCCACTACAACCCCTTGAGTTGAGTTGGTAGTTTTAAGGCCCAGTCAACACTGTTAAGGTCGTGTTGAGATAGTCAGTACAACTACTCACACTTTTCCTGCATAGTATTTGTCCACTAAGTGATTAACCTAAACTTGTGCACATACTTTTGCCAGTAACTGTGACAGCTGCCCTTCTTGAATCAGCAAAAGGAAGAGAATGATTGTAGAAATGATTTTATGATCAGTCTCCACCAAAGTTATACAGCCAAAATTGAACTAGCTCATTAAACTACTCAGAATGTGTTTAAAATTTTGTGAGGTAATGGCAAAAAGTACTGCTTATCATGATGCTTTTTTTGTTTTATTGATTCAGTTCAGGTTTTACCGCCCAGTCAATCCATTAGGGTTATGTAGAGCCGGTCAATTTACCTAACCACACTTTTCCAAGGCAGGATTAGTCCTCTTAGCCGTTAACCAGTATTTGTGCACATTCTTTCACCAGAAACTGCAACTGACTTTCTTGAATCAGCAAAAGGGTCTTTGCTGTTTTGTATTTTTTCTGTACACCAGGGCCCAGTTGTTCAAAACATCGTTAGCTTAACAAGCTCGTTAAGGGTCATTTCGTTAACTGTTTTAACGGATTCAATACACAATATGCTGATATTTTTTGCTGAAAAAATGTGAGTAGCTTTTGCATTGCAAAAGCTACTCACATTTTTTCTGCAAAAAATTTCAGCATATTTGCGTATCACTCAATGTAAATTTTAACGAATCGTTAACTAACGACGTCGTTAGCTTTGAACAACTGGGCCCAGATCATGTTCTGGGAAAAAGTCCTGAGATTCCAGACCATGCTTTTCAGAAAATGAGGAAAATGCAAGTAAATGTACACATAGCAATAGATAAGGCTTTTTTTCATCCGAAAAATGCTGATATCTTTCTTATTTCTCCATGAAAACAAATGTTAGGGTACTCATTAGAAGCGCTTCTAATGAGTACCCACAACATATGTTTTCGTCGAGAAATAAGAAAAATATTATGTGGATATCCCCTCTTATCTGTAGCTATGGTACATCTATGATAAAAGCATATACCTGTGACTCAATCATCATTTGGAGCGTAGGACTAATACTAGACAGGCGCAGAATCTGTAACATCTCCGAGATGATTGTCTGACATTTCAAGATTGTCTGTGGGTCATTCTGAAATAGTCAACAAAGACATTATAATTGTAATGACCTTCAACCCCGAAATAGGCACAGTAGGAATAACAGGCTGTCAAGTGTATTTTGGTGCAAAATATATATTCTGGGCTTAAAAAAATAGGAAATTTATGGGAAAAATATAGGAAAAAAATAGGAAATTCATAGGATAATTATCAAGGTTTAGCAGCAAAAAAGGCCTTATTATCATAAAAAAGTACCAAAAAATGCAGGTATTCTAAATTTAAACAGATGATTTAATAAAGACAAAAAGCAACAAGAAGTTTTGGTAACAGGATTAAAACTTCTGTTAGCCACTGTCAGATTTTGATATTTTTGATATGGTCCCGGTCTCCACCACCCCTTACAGCCAGCCCTCAATCAGCATCTTAAATGTCATCAAAGGTTTTATAATAGTGGCAATAAAAAAAATTAATTTATAATCATCTTTATTGCTTTTGTGTTTGACCAATTCAAGATAGGTTGTGTTGCAATAAATACATGAGTTACTGACTAGGTTACTCTGTTTAATGACTAGCTCATGTAACATCCTGAAAAAATGAAGTTTTAAAGAAACCATCAAGAGAAAATTATGAATAGTTATACATAACTGTCTTTGTGCATTTACCATGGGTATCTTGGGATGGTCAAGCACATAGCAAAGTATCAACATGGAAAGTAATAGAACTTTCAGAAACTGACAAATAATTTTGCCTAGTTTAGTCTTTTGTACTACTTGTACTATGAATTCTCTTAATCATATTCTTGAAGTTGAAAATATAACTTATCAAGCTTAGACATTGTACTTCTTGTACTATGAATTCTCTTAATCATCTGCTTGAAAAATGAAAATATAAGTGACCATATTATTACACTATCAAAACTGAGAAAAAGTTACACTAATCTGGCATACAAGTCACTAACTCCAGAATTTGGTTTTATTGGCTAAGTTCATCTCATTTCTTAGCTTTCTTTGAATCCACCTGAGCAATTTTCTCCAGGTTCTTTCTTTTCCTATCTTCCACTGATTTTTGTTGTTCTCTTACTCTGGCTAGACGCTCTGTTGATTCTTTGATCTTTTTCTGAGCAGTCTCGATCAATGACTGACTCACTGATGCACTAGAAAAATCTCTCTTTCTTAATGCTCTAGCAAGTTTTTCATTTCCTTCTTCAAGCAGTTTTTCAGCAGCATGAAGTTCTTCTTTAGAGTTCTTTTTCTTTATCATTCAGCTTTTTCATTTTTTCATTCAAAGACTTTTTCTTTTGTTGCTTCTCTTTTTTGTTTTTCAAGCTCTTCTTTCTTTTGCTGTCTATTCTTCTCCTCCTCTTCCCTCTTTTGCTTTTCCTCTTCTAGCCTCTCCTTTTGTAAACTCTATGACTACCTCTGACATAACCTATTAGTTCCTTGGTAAGAGGTGCACATTCTGGCTGCATATGTTCAGGATCATGGAATTTTACAGCCTCTTTAGAAAGTCTGTTCCCTATAATTGATTTTGATGACAACTTTACCCTATCTTTTCCCAACATTTTCTTATTATCTGATAGCCCTCTTTCAACATCAGCATTACCATATTTTTCCAAGCATAGGGTACTTATCTTTGCCACTACCAGTTTTCAATTTCAGAATGTCTCTCCAGTAATGATCAATCTTTCTCAACTCAACTTCATCGTCTTTCTCTATTTTCCAAAGTTTCTCATCAATTTCTTCACCTTGGTATACCTTCCACTCATCAGTGATCAATGCCACATCTTCTTCTGCAAAAGGTAACTTCCTTGCTACCCTTTCTATTGCTGAACTGCTACTGGGCTTAAGTCTATGTTCAGGATGTAAACAGCCCAAATTTTTCAGAAGTTCATTATTAAATGGAAAATTAGATAACAAGTATGACACTCCACTATTGAAGAACTTTCTTATATCTTCGTAAAAGTGCTCTTTTCTGTTTCCCAGAATCCAGATTCCCCAACACCTGTCTTGTTGAGTCCCCAATTATCATCTCTTTGTCTGACAACTGATTCTATAGCTCACCATGCTTTACCTCTTTCAGATCCTGTCCAGTTTTATTCTGATATACAGATGCTTTGACATATCTGCCCATCATCATGTAAACAAGCTGACACAGTTCTTCATATAACACATGAACTAACGGAGCTTCTGTCTGGAACAATTCCAGAAATGAATGATACAGAGGCATCACTGACTGTAGGAAGTGAAGTTCAACTAAAGTTTGTTTATTCTGAAGTCTTGTACATGATCTTTTAAAGGAGGAACTGGTTGGAGCATTTTTTGGATCCTTGTTTGCAATATGTGTAAAATATTTCTGGAGAGGCTCCCACTGTTCAATAAGCCTGTCTACTACAGGACCAAGTGTCAACCACCGAGAAGGAACATGTCTTAAGAAGGTATGGGTATCCACTTCTTCTTCCAGCTGAATGAACTAGAAATCCTCTCTTCTGGCAGATGATACCTTGAAAAAAGAATGAATGTCCACAGCAAGATCATCCACTGGTGTACCATATGCCTCAAGAGCCTTACAGAAACTATTGTGAACAACGTAAGTTACATGTTCCAATGTTTATCATTCCTGGATTTCCAGCACTTTTCAAAGGCATATTAACAGCTCTAAAAATGGTCTTATTTACATTTGGTCCATCACTGCTTAATGTAAGTATAGAGGATAGGTTAACCTTATCTTTCTCTAATTTGTCCACCATGGCAGCAGCAACCTTTGCACCTTCTGCATGTCCAAACATCAATGCTGTATAAAAACGTCTGACAACTTCATTCTGTTCTTCAGACCAGAAGTGGAAATGTAAATCCATTTGTTTTATCACCTGAGTTGTGGTGGTTTCATCATAGTGAAGAGTTACAGGGTTCTTACTTGAATTTACATCATAGAATAACTGTTTTTGAAAATAGGGCCCTGTATTGAACATCAATGCACTTAATCTGCAGCATTTTAAAAAATATAGGAATTTGGTAAAAAATATAGGAAATGGGGTTAAAATATAGGAAAAAAATAGGAAACCTGAAAAAATAGGAAAAAATAGGAAAAATAGGAACACTTGACAGCCTGGAATAAGCATCCAATGGTATTTCAAGTGCCATATGCTAGAACTGATATTTACAAGTACAGTTTCTTCCCAGACGTCATTGGGAATTGGAATGCACTCCCTGCATCTATAATCTCCTATGCTGAAAGTTCTGAGGACCCTGTCAATAGATTCACATGGCTTGTGAGATCTAGAGACTAGTCTTTGAAATCGCTGGCCCTGGTGAATGAATGTTTACTGATGTGTCACCAGTAAAATATATTCTGATTCTGACATTATGAAGTCAGTAAGCACTGAAAGTTACAGTACAGAATTCCAATGTACCAACCCAGGTTAGGCTGTCAGAGAAAAACATCTATATATATATGAATGAAGATAACATTACAACTTTAACACAGTCAGATTTTTTTTTTTTCAAAAAAAAAAATAAATAAATAAAATAAAATAAAAAAAAAAAAATAATACTGACTTCTTAAAATGCTATTCTGTAACTTTATCATAATGCCAAGTACGTTTCAAGTAAAAAATGAACATTATGAATGTGTTTATTTTACTCATTAATCATTTATTAGTATGATAGTAGTGCTTAACCATTCATAGTGCATTTACCATAGCTCCACATAAGGCACTTTTTCATCCAAAAAGTGTTGATATTTTTCTTATTTCTCTACAAAAACATATTTTGTGGGTACTCATAAAAGTGCCTTAGTGAGGCACTTCGAATGAGTATTCACAACATGTTTTTGTGGAAAAATTAGAAAAATATTTTCCTGATACCCTGTTTTATTTGGAGTTACACATCTTGTCAAAAACAATAGATTATTATTATTATTATAGTAAGCAGAGTCTCGCCATTGCATTTGTTATATCCAGACATGTAGTAGAGACCTTGAGGAAGCCTCAGGCAAAAAAATGTGTCTGTAGCCCAAATAGGGGACTGTGCATGTGCATTTGAAGAACCACAAACCAGAAAACCATAAGGCCCCTTTTTTCGTGTGCCAGCTCATTTATATAAGTTATGAGCTCACCCTTTCAGTCCTGACTTCCTCTGTCACACTTTCAGTTGACTCCAACAACCTTGCCTTCTCTGCATCTAGCTCAACTATCTGTGTCTTGATGTCATTAGCTCGATTAAAATCTTGGTTCTTTACTGCCTCGTCTAGGTCTTCTCGGAGCTGATTCAGTTGAACTCTTACACTAGCAACCTGCAAAATAAGGCATCAATAGAAAAGTCATATAATGTGCCTATACATGCAGATATAAGAAACTGCATACAAGTTTGATGGCTAAGTATAATAAAACCAACAAAAGCTCTAAGGAGTTGATTTCACAAAGTATGCACTATTATCTATCATTGACTAGGTACAGTTGTTGTAAAACTGCTAAGTTAAAAATCCCGCCATTTTGTCAAAAAAAAAAGAATTTTCAGCATCAAACTTGCACATGCACATCTTCAATATGTTTGTAACATGTATACAATGTTTTGGAAAGATCCACTAAAAAGTGTAAGAGGAATTGATTTCACTAAGTATACACCATTAACCATCACTGATTAGGTGCAGTTGTCATAAAATGACTAAGTTAAAAACTGTCATTGTGTAAAGAAATACTTTTCCAGCATCAGTTTCTTATGCACACCTTCAATATGTCTGTAATGCATGTGTAAAGTTTTGAAAACATCCAACAAAAGCTCTAAAAGGAGTTGATTTCACTAAGTATGCACTATTTACTATCATTGACTAGGAGCAAATGTAGAAAAATGGCTAAGTTAAAAACCCTGAAATTTTGTCAAAAAGTACTTTTTCATCATCAAACTCCCGCATGCACATCTTCAGTATGTCTGTAATATATGCACAAAGTTTCCAAAATATCCAACAAAAGCTGTAAAAGGAACTGATTTCACAAAGTAAGCACTATCAGTCATAATACAAACATCTTTAATATTTAAAGAATTACAAAGAGGCATAACTCTTGTAATACCTTCTGCCCCTATTTTCCTATCACATGTGCTCTGTCTGATGGTCAAAGTGTGGTGAAAATCTGAACAAAATCGGACAAAGGCTAGTGAAGTTATAGTGCAAAAACCTTAATTGTTGATGGAATGACAGAATTTCAGATGCTGAAAACAGTATAACTCCTTCCCTAAAACTTTGTTTTGCAGGGGATAATCAGAAGAAAATGTCTCATAAATGTCATGAAATCCTCTACTGATCTTTAAAATGTGCCCTTATTAAGTGGATATCTGACAAGTTTTGCCAGTAATTCTGAATAAAGGACATTGAAGTTAATGTCACATCTGCATACTAAAATGCGAAAACAAGCACCAGAAGAGTGAGAGCTGTCATCCTTGTTTAGCTTAGTGAAACAAAACAATCACTGAAGTAATACTAACAGTAAAATTTTACAGTATGAAGACATTTAGGGTGGACGCTAAGGTGGACTTTAGGTCTTATAAAGATGAACAAATGGACAGACGGAAAGTTTTATGCCTAAGTCGCCCATGCTATAACACAGGTGCGACAAAAACCTAAGCGCACAGCGCGGTAATACGGTCGAATATGGTAATACTAATTTTATCATTGTATCTAGGATGCTTCAACCCTTAACTTAATTTTAATTCTCTAAAGAAGCTTTCTTCTCTTGACAAGTCGCTAATATTCTGAGCTGCTGACTGGAATATTAGCGACTTGTCAAGAGATTGCAGTAAAATGTATGTGGATCCTGTAATCAAGATTACCTTAAGATTAATCTGCCTTCTTTCTTCTGCAGCAATGTCCTTTTCTACAACACTGATTGGTTCCCTGATCTCTGAGACAGTTTCTGCTAGGTACGGTATGAGAGCCTCTGAAGTACCTTTAAGATCACAGATTCTGGTAACAACCAGTTTCACCAGGCGGTGACTCACATGATCAGCCATGAGCATATTGTGCAGTAGACTTTCTAAAGCTTTCCTACAACAAATTAAACAGTGTCATAAGAAAAGAGTTCACATGCAGACATCAAAAGACCTATAATCAGCCTGCACACAATTCTGTAAATGAGATGTATATGTGTATAAGCAGACATATCAGATGAAAACCTTTCTTATTTCTGCATGAAAGCATATACAGTAAACATGAAATTTTTAAAGTAAAATTAATTTCAATTAAAGCATACTCACCTCAAGATATTATAAGCCTTATTTGAGCAGTTCACCGCGAGATTGACCTTCAAAAGAAAGACAACTAGGAAAAAAAAATTGTTTGAAACAGACTATAGCTTGTCCTAGTTGTCCCCCCTACCAAGCGTCCTGTTTCTAGGTGACCAAGATCGGGTACCAGTCACGCACTGGTTCCCTTCCGTCCACGCCACCGTAAGCAACCAATCAGGACGCGCCAGGTTTATTCCCGCCAAAGCACGCACCAAGCGTGCGGCACGCCTAACGCTTGCGGTAGACATTGTTACTATAAAGGGTAGACGCAAGGTAGAAAACATCCCTATTTTTTGGGAGCAATAAAATTTAACAATGAAATCGGGGTGGGAGGAGGGACATTTGATAATATCTTGAGGTGAGTATGCTTTAATTGAAATTAATTTTACTTTAAAAATTTCATTTCAATGTCAGCATACATCACCTCAAGATATTATAAGCCTGAATAATAAGCATAGGTGGGAAGGTAATAATAAAAATAATATAAATCTCTACTCACCCATGCTGGAATCCGGTGAAGTTCAGCAGTCCCCTGGTAATTCATAGTATTTTTTAGGGGAATATTTTTACATTGTAGGTATGCTTGCGGGTCGAAATCCAATATCCATTGATGGAGAAGAATAAGACAGACCCTTTGAAGAAAAGTTTCACACCGGATTCAAGCAGGCTTAAAATACTGTGGAGAGACTTAAGATACAGAACGATGGCAGCCAGTAATAGACTGCGCCGCCACGAGAGGTCCCAATGACGATGTATCCTGCCTAATTGGGGCCAAATCTCTAAGGTAAAATGAAGAAAAGGTACTATTTGTACGCCAATATGCAGCCCTTACCACATCCTCAAGGGCGACAGAATTCCAATAAGCCCAAGACGAAGACAAAGCTCTAACTTCATGAGCCGAGATTTTCATGAATGACAGATCCGAAGATGATAAATCTGCATAAGCTAGTTTGATAACGTCACAGATCCAACGGGAAATAGTGGAAGGTGAAATATCTTTAGAGCCCTTCAGTGGTAAAAACAGTCTCTTCCTTCCCGATCTCTTAGCTTTCACTCTGGACAAATAAGCTCTAACAGCTCTGACCGGACACAAAAGTCTATCATCCGTATCAGAACCACAAAACTGAGAAAGACCTGAAATAACAATAGGTTCTGGTAATGACTCTGGAAGCTGGTTTTTTGCTAAAAACCCAGGTTGTATGAGGAGGGTAATGGAATCCGAGTTGCGGTCATACCTAAAATGAAGTTTTTTTAAAAGTAAAACATATTTTAACGAGTAATACTTAACCTATAGATAATGTGCTATTCTATTCTGTTTTCACACCTTCCACAGAAAAAACGACCTTTCAGTCGTTAATTAAAGTCTTAAACCAGAAGGTCCCTTAGGCAGCTACCTGTGTGACGTAACTCTTCCCGCTCAATTGACCACGTGTCAGTTTCTTTTATGTGTAAAACAATAGACACAATTAGGAGAGATAAGCGAGGGTGGGCGGAGGGAGATAATTGATTATCTATAGGTTAAGTATTACTCGTTAAAATATGTTTTACTTTTAAAAAAACTTCATTTTAACTTCATAATACATTAACCTATAGATAATGTGCTAGAATTTGCAGAATAGGAGGGAGGTGCTCTCCTAATTCTAACACCAATAATATCTCACCACTTCTGGTTAAGACTCAGGAAACTCAAAGGAATCAGATACATTCTAATTCTATATTTAATAGAAAGAATGATCTAGATTTACAAAATAGCATACCTTTAAGGTGTTATGATCTAACAACCTTATATATATTAGTAGACTCTAGAGGAAGCCAGTTCTTAAGTCTCAGAGACCTAACATTGCCCCCCCCCCCCCTCTTTTTTTCTTTTTGGGAAACAACAATTGGCTTCAAAAAGAAAAGGGAGTCATTGAGACATAACATAAATATTCCATCGCAAAGTAAGCTAGGAATATAGAAAAATTTTGAAAACAAAATTTGTAAAACAAAAAGCCAAGACCATACACTGTAAGTAGTCTATGTAGGATCTTGAATAAATAAGGAAAAGTCTACTCGGTGGAGTTTCCTATAGATAACTGACATATGTAGATATTTTGGATAAAATTCTAGATATGTGAAGCTATGTAATTGTAATAGTCTAAGCTATTAGAATTATAAACTAATTAAATTCTGTTAATTGGAGCGACAGGACAGTTTCCGATGAACAGACACAGACTTAAAATAACCATAATGTGTAATTATTTCCCCTGATCAAATTAAAGAAGGGGAGATAATAAAAGTAGATGGTGTTAACTTAACTATAACTAAGTTATCCATCAGAAGAAAAAAAAGTATAGACAAACATAATGGTTAAAACTATTGCTAGACTAATTGTATAACGAATTTTTAGTCAAGCAATAAAATAATACAGAGTTTGCATATAACTGCTGGGAAGAAAAAACAACCTAAACCATTGATAATTAGTTTTGTCATAGACATATAAAAGCGTTTGATGTCCTGACAAAAAAATAAAGAATAAACTGTCAACATCATAACTAAAGAGTTTGACAGAGAATAAGAGAGATAAGAATAAGGTTGATCGCAGCAAACTGTATGACGGTCATAGTTTGGCTAAATCTTACCGTATTGATAAGATTAAACAATAATAAATAAGCTGGATAGAATCTTTCTATACCAGAAGATTGCCATGAAAAGTACTCCTGAGTAAATAATCATGGAAATCAAGAAATGTTAAAAATCCACTTTGATACGAATCAAAATGTTCATAAAAAGAGAAGGACTCAGAGAAAAAGTAATAGTGTGATAATCTCTGAAGAAAGATTATACAATAATACTGATTATTAATCTCAAAAAACACTTAATTTAAAAGTTAAGAGATAGTATTACTATTCTATACGCATATTTAAGAATAGTAAGAAATATATTAATACTAAATAAAAATTATACTACTGAACAAAATTCCCGCTATAAATCATAGGTTAAGCGTAACTATTATTTAAGCAAGGAATTATTAAACATATAACTCTCTATAAAATTACTGCCCGGAAATTTTATAGATAAACATTCAATCAAATTTTTTTTTAGAATTGAATATTAATAGAATAAAATCTATGTCTGCATAATTGGTAATTCCTGAAATATCAAATTACGTAATCGCAAATGAGTTCAGGAAGAAAATACATATATATACTCTCGAGATCTATGTGTAAACCATAGAGAGTAAAAATATTATTACCGCGATCCCTGACGGAAGGGTAAAAAAATGTATATGAAAGAGATAATAATTAATTTAACGTCATATAGGTTTAAGATAAAATTTGTTTAATCTTTAACCAATATGCAGCAACAGTGACTCGATATTCTGTATTCGTACGTAGAAAAGGAGTACTTAGTCATTAGAATTTTGAATGATTGAAATAGAGATAATGGGATCTAAAAGGATGTATCTCCATGAACTGAATCGAAGGATAATATCCATTCTAAAAAACTAGGGCTTGTTTTAGGCTTAGTTTAACAAGCGTAGAATTGAATTATTTTCAAGTATTCATGAAGTCGTTATGCTCTGAATACTGAGAAAAATGTTAAAATATTGTTTAGGAAATAAAAAAGTGACTGTTCCACAATGTTAGCTAGATTTAAACCTGGAACGTAGCGAGAAGGTCAATCTAATTTAAAAGTAAGATGAGAAAGATAAATAATGAAGATAGATATATAAATATCGGAATAATATATTATCTCCAACAATTATCAAATAATCTGAATGTTTAAAAGCATAAATACTACTCGAAAGTTTATTTACCGAATGTATAATCGGAGAAAACTTTCAGTATGTTCAAAAACGTATCACAAAAGTAAGATCTGACCAGGAACGTAGGTGCAGCACTTACTAAGTTGTGAAGTTAATATAAACATATTTTATATTATAAACTGAAGCAGTGCATTTCAAAATCATCGACATCTTGAAATGACTTATTGTGTGGAAAAATAAATAAATATCCAGTTTCGGAAAGATATTTATCTATATATATAGACCATTTTTGATGCGGACTGGAAATCAAGATATTAATCTTTGCATTATTCGCAAACTGAACTTGAACTCTTAGCGAGAATTACTATGATCCCTTTAACGAATGTAAACATAAAGGAGGGGTAAAGAGATAATTAAGAGTGTCTTAATTCTTTACCGGCTCGTATACTAATAATTAAGGATGTTTTCCCTTTTGTCTAAGCCTAGACTATAGATTGATTAATATAATTATAATAATATCTGCTATTATGAGGTAAACTCTCGTTAATTAACCTCTAAGCATATATCAAAAATATATATCAACATAATCTAGAGCTTTGGTAAGTTTAGAGGAAGGAAATGATTGACTTTGGCAGTTTCTGAATAGTTACAAAGTCAATAAAACAAAATATCAAAAAGAAAGTATTGTATATAAAATCTAATTTAGGCAATAATAATCTGTCACGTACTGAATAATTAATGCCTTTACTAAATATGTATCCATTGTCAATACCAAAGTGCAAGAAAATTTTGATTGACATGGACTCTAGTTATAAATAAAATATTAGAGGTATAGAGCTAGTCGAAGCAAAACTATTCCTCAATAAGATAAAGTAGACCTATAATATACGAGGATTAATTGGGTCTAGAATTATAATCATAATAAAATTATTATTCCAATATGAAGAATCTTCAGCGTAATAGATTCTTACTGAGGCAAAAATATCTGGTATATTGCTATCGTAGTCTTAAATGATCCAGAAGAAAAAATAAAACAGGCAAAGTAAAGAACGTATCGAATTATATCTATGCTTAAATATAAGATTTTTTTCTTATTTATTATTTTATAGCAGAGTTTAGACAGAGCACGACTGACCTAGACTCTAATATAATCAATCAAAAGATAGTATAAAATAGAATAATAGCTTATCGGATCAACTATTTTCCATGTAGAAAAGGCAAAAGGAAAATATGTACCTCAAATAGAATTTTAAATCGTAGTAATCTAGAGAGGTAGCGAATAAATAAATAAACTGTTAATTTATTTATCTGGTTGGTGTAAATTTCCGATACCTTAAGAATGAAAAATTAATAGAAAGTAGAAAAGATCGATTGCTACTTTCTTGTCAATTTACTCCTTAGATTACATGCTGATTACATATCGGAGCATGTAGAAGAAAAACAGGGGAGGAAAGAAGAAAATTTTTTATATTTCGTGTATATTTTTCTTCTTTTAAATAACGATAGTTTTATAGTTCACCTTTGCCCTAGAGCCGAATAAGGTGAATATGTAAGAAGTTAATCTCTTTGTAGCGAATAAAAGAGATATAATTATAGCTGGAAGTATCTTCTACACTTAGTGAATGAATTGCGAATTTGATCGTAACCGATAATTCTTAATTCATTTTCAATAATAAATATATATATAGAATTTAAGTCAAGTTCAAAAGTGACTGGACAGAATTCAACAATATAAATGGCTACTAGGTATTAGAACCCATCGCTGTCATTCAATAACCTATAATCCAAGACTATACATGTCTATAGTGGATATATATGAATATATGTTGAGCGAGTACTAGTGACTACTACTCGCACACTAGTAATCCGACACAAAGTCTACGAAACTACTGCCCGGTGGAATTTCGTTAGAATGACCTGGCACTACTCTACGAAGTGCCTCCCGATGAAATTTTCGTTAGAGCCGGAATTTAAACGCTTTCTAGCGAATTAAAGAGATAAAACATCATTTGAATGATCTGGCACTAGTCTACGAACTGCTGCCCGGTAAGAATTTTGTTATAGTCGGAAGTTTAACTCTTTCTAGCGGATAAAAGAGATAAAACATAAGTAAATTTAAAATATTAATGGAATTACACACCTATAATAAGTCAATGGAATATTAAAAATTCTAGTCTGATTTGGGAAAGACTGTACAGAATTTTTTTTTTTTGTATAAAAAGTTATTATGTATTTCACTTAATAACCTATATCCATTGACTTAAACGTGAATGGAGCTCTATGAACGATAATAGATTGTTCGGGAATTAGTAATCATTATTTTGACACTAGTTACCCGACACAATGACCGGACACTAATATTCGTAACTGTTGCCCGGTAAAGTTACAAGTAATTTGACAAATTGATCGGATAGTAGTATTCGTAACTCTAGTCCGATGAAAAAGGGAGATTATATATGAAAACTGAGCGGGCACAAGTATTCGAAACTTTTTCCCGAAGATAATTAATTATTAGGCAAAAATTGACCAGACACTTTCTGTAAAAGTTTGCCTGGTGAAAAATCAGAAATAATATAATAATATGACCGGGTATAAGTATCAGAAATATTACTGATACTTTGCCCAGTGAAAATCTTTTTTTTTTTTTTAATAATTAGACATAATGACCGGAAGTTAGTATACGTGACTATTTTGTCTGGTGAAATATGTCAGAAACTAAGTCTTTCCAGAAAATAATTAAATTATTGACTGGAGACTAGTTGACTGGTGCCTGGTTGATCGGTGACTGGTGACTGGGTGACTGGGTGACTGGTTCCTGGTTGACTGGCACCTGGATGACTGGTGACTGGTGCCTGGTTGACTGGCACCTGATTGACTGGAGACTGGTGACTGGTGACTGGATGACTGGTGACTGGTAACTGGTGGACTTAGACTTTATAGGATACTAAGTACCCAAAGATGCCACCTTGATGGGTCTTACCCCGGCAGTATAGCCATATGGGGTGGGGCTCCCATCAGTAAAGAATTGTCTTATAACCCATCAAGGGTTGACAAGTTCTTTACAATCAGCTTCTCCACCATGAGAATCTTTAGCCAACTGAAGATCTCTGCAAACAAAAGTCCAGGAAAAACATATCGTAATTGCTGAATAACCTGGAACGAAAAGAACAAAAATATTCTGCATATATAAACACGACTATCGAACCGATCGCGCACGAGCGTTGTGCCGAATAGCGAGAGTCGCCAAAACGCATGTGGAAAAAAAAACAGTCAAAAATACATGAAATCGAAAATTGAAAATTTTAAATAATAACACAGAAAGTGAAAGGAGTGATAAATAAACAAAAGAAACACAAGGATACATAAATTTATCCGTGAGGAAAGAAATAATCCAAATTTCTATCACAGGTAAATAATCCTTGTTGAATTTCTTTGTCCACAGAAAAGAAACTGACACGTGGTCAATTGAGCGGGAAGAGTTACGTCACACAGGTAACTGCCTAAGGGACCTTCTGGTTTAAGACTTTAATTAACGACTGAAAGGTCGTTTTTTCTGTGGAAGGTGTGAAAACAGAATAGAATAGCACATTATCTATAGGTTAATGTATTATGAAGTTAAAACAGCCTTCCTCAATTGACAGAGCATGAATCTCACTTCTTCTTCTAGCAGCCACAAATGTAAGAAGGAACACTGCTTTAAGCGTGATGTATTTGATGTCAGCAGTCTTTAGCGGTTCATAAGGAGCTTTATTAAGAGACCAAAGAACACAAGTCAAATTCCATTTGGGCGTAAGAGATCTGGAAACCGGTTTTCTCAGGGCAAAACCTTTAATAAGATCTGAAATGATTGGGTCCGCCGTACAGTCTGCTGATTTGGAAAATTTCAGTGTATTTGAGATGGCGGAGCGGTAGCCTTTAATAGAAGCTACCGATAATTTCAGGGTGTCAAAAAGGTAGCAAAAAAAATCTACCAAATCATTTAAAGCGGGATCGACAGGATTAACTTCCCTTTGCAAACACCAATCCGAGAATATCTTCCACCTCACAGAGTAGACCTTGAGCGTAGACTCTCTGCGGGATTGAGAGATACACTGGGTAGCGAATTCAGAAATGTGTCTACCTCTGATTTGACTCCTGACAACTTCCAAGCGTGAAGATACAACATAGCTGGATTCTGATGGAGTACTTTTCCCTGATGTTGTGATACCAAACCCTGATGAACCGGAAGTTCCCTGGGAAAGTCTATTATGAGACTCAAAATGACTGAAAACCAGCTCCTCTGAGGCCAACACGGGGCTATGAGAATGAACCAACTGTTGGAATCCCTTATCTTGTTTAGAACCAGGGGAACAAGTTTGAATGGAGGAAATGCGTATGCGAATAGGTTTTTCCATTCTAGTGACATAGCATCCACTGCACAAGCCCTGTGGTCCGGTACTGGAGAAACAAACAGGGGCAGAAGATGGTTTAATCTGGTGGCGAAAAGATCTATCTGAGGAGTACCCCAAAGACTGAAAATTTGGTGAGCTATCTCCCGATCTAGAGACCATTTGGTGGGGAGAATTCGGTCTGGGCGAGACAGGCTGTCTGCCAAAACATTCAATTTCCCTGCAATATGCCTGACTTGAATGTGAATATTCCGATGATGACACCAGTAAAGAAGCTCCCATACTAGCATGCACAGAGATGGAGAGTGGGTCCCCCCTTGCTTCTTGAGGTAAGCCACTACTGATGAATTGTCTGATGCTACCATCACGCAAGAATTGTAAATGTGACTCTGAAAATGTTGGAGTGATAGGAAAACTGCTCGTAACTCCAAATTGTTGATGTGAAGGTCTTGGGAGGCAACATCCCACAGTCCCTGAACCTCTAGACCTAGGGGTTCTAAATGTGCGCCCCAGCCTGAATGGCTGGCATCTAAAACAGATGGAAATCTGGGGCTGGTATAACAAGGGGAATTCCAGCCACATAAATGGAAGGATTCATCCACCATTTGATTGCTACACGACATGAATGGGATATTGGAATAGATTGGACCAGACTGTCGCGGTGAGGTTTCCAATTGGCCAGAAGATGGAACTGAAGAGGTCTCATATGAAGGCGACCTAACTGAACTAAATCTGCTGCTGCATTGAGTGAGCCCAACATGGACAAAAATTCTCGGGCGGTAATGAATTGAACCTGTAGAACCCGAAATAGCAGGACAAGAATTTTGTTGACTCTCTCTTCTGGAACTCTGACAATGCCAATGTGAGTCAGGAACCTCATTCCTACATACACGAAGTCCTGAGATGGAACTAGGTCTGATTTCAGGGGATTTGGTATTAGACCCAGACTTGTAATGATTTCCCAAGCTAGTAAAAGGTCGGACAGTAGGGACTCCTGCGAAAGACGATGGACAAGCCAATCGTCGAAATATTGGTGAATGTTGGGTCTTAGAGATCGAATATGTCCCGCCACAATCTCCATCAAGTTTGTAAAAACGAAAGGCGTTGTTGAGATTCCGAATGGAAGTGTCCGAAATTGGCATATAGTGCCTTCTAGGGAAAATCTCAGGTACTTGTGAGATGCTGGATGAATAGGAATATGGAGGTATGCGTCCATAAGGTCTATAGAAACCGCCCAAGCCCCTGGAGGAATAGCTCTCCGAATGGAGGCTGCAGTTTCCATCTGAAAGTGATCTACCTTCATCATTTTGTTGAGCGATGATAGGTCTATGATGAGACGAAAACGGCCGGTTTTCTTCTTCACTAAGAAAATCCGGCTGTAGAAACCCGGAGAGGTGGTATCTCTCACAATCTCTACAGCCCTCTTTTCCAGTAGAATCTGCACCTCCTCCCTCAAGTGATTTAAATGTTGTTGAGCTACAGGGAACAGAATTGGAGACAACGATAGTGGAGGTTCCCTTGCAAAAGGAATCCTGTAGCCCTTCCGGAGAATAGAAAGGGCCCAGGAATCCTGAGTTATGGCTGACCAAGCCTCCACAAAATTTAACAAACGAGCTCCCACCGGAAGAGAAGGATGAGGTGCAGATGGCAGGGCCCTGATGATGTCATTTACTCCTCCTAGCAGGGCCCCCCTGAAAGAAGATGATCCACCACGGCCCCCTTTGGTGGATCGAAACCGTTTGAAAGAGACAGCAGACAAAGAAGAAGTGGAAGTGGGAACCCGGCTAGCTTTTGGTTCCCACCTAGACTTCTTCGCTGGATTTGAATTAAAAGTAGAGGAGGAAGGTCTCTTTCTGTTGGCCGATACTCCTGAATAATTTGCTCTCAGGAGGGAATGATGTCTATCGTCTAAATTTGCTCTGAAAACTTCCTCTATTTTACCCCCAAAAAGAGAGGAAGAATTCAGAGGAGCTGCTCTAAGACTGTCCTTGTTATGAGATAAAAGTAAATTAGATGTATTTAGAGCAGCGTTACGGCGCTGATGCAACAGTACAGCAGACATAGATAGGCCTAGGGCCATGATGTGCTTAGAAGAGCGGTTCACTGCTAGAAGTAGACCACGCAGAACATCCGGGTCAACATGCTCTGCGCAGAGGGCCTGAAATGCAGCCGAACCAAAAAAAAATCACAATGTGAACTGATGGCCACCGCTCTCCTTGCTAACCGCTCCAGGTACTCTAAATGAGCCACTGGTAAGGAGGCGAATCTGCCCACTGAGATGCCTAGCCTGCCAGCGTCAGCATCAAGGGTGGGTATCTTACTCGGCCAAAATTCCGTATGACAAGCGTAAGAATGAGGTCGAGTAAGGTAATCAATTGTTTTCTTAGGTACATACCAATTTGGATTATTTCTAGCCTCTGCGGTGTTGTCAAACAGCTTCCCCATCAACTGATTCACTGTTGAGGATTGTGGAAGTGTTGACCTGGAGGAAGTAGGCTGGTCCAAAATAGACTCAAGCAGGGATTGGACTCGCGCGCTGTCTTGAGTTTGGTCAGCCTTGGGGCAAAGGTCTCCCAAAAGGGAGTAAACTTCCTCCAGTGTCTCATGGTAGTTTGTGGCAGGCTCATGAGACTGGCTCTTTTGAGAAGGACTTAATGAACTCTCTGACAGAGCCTGGTCCGGGACATAATCACATTCATGATATGGAGCCCGGGGGTCTTGGCTAATGGTCCGAACATGGTCGCGACCATTGCCAGTGGATCCAGACTGACCCGTGAAAGTTTGCCCCTCCCCTTCTTCAGCAACAGAAGGGAGATCCACTGACGAAGCCAAGTTGCCCAACCCTGATAGAGTCCTCAATACTGCCTAGGATATGGCTGAGGCAATGTCAGGGGTGCTACGTGAGGGGTTGGTTACCCTCAATGGCGTAGCTGTAAGACCTAAAGAACTATCCCTGCTCAAAGCAGGAATAGTCACAGAAGGTCTGACTGCAGAAACACTAGGACCTATAGGGACTACAGATCCCAGTGCGCCTACAGATGAATAGTCAGCCAATGGAACCCTGCTGCTATTCTGTACCTCCGTATACAAATGCCCGAAGGCTTCATTAACATTATGACTTACCCTGACTGAAGGAAGAGCAGATGATGTGGAAGAGGTATCCAGTCTATTCTTACTATTTCTACTTCTACCCAAGTTGGTAGTACCAATAACTGGTTCCGCTATTAAAGAATCTGAAAATGAACCTTCCTGAAATATAATACCCGAACAAGTCGGAATGGCTCTAGTATTATTTTGTTGAGAAGCCTTACTAATAGTAGGCACAGTGGAAAGAGATACTTTGGCCTTACCACTTTGAATAGGTTTTGGATTCCTAAATGAATTCACCGCAGGAGAAGTATGAGAAACAGATCCTGTTACCTGGATATTTGGTGTGGTACGAATGCCAGAAACTAAAGGGAGAGAACCATTCTCCTGGGAAACAGTCTAAGTAATTGAACTGGACGAGCTAGGAATGGCTTCGGGACAGGGCAAATATAAGTTGGGGTAATAACCATACCCACTAAAGCCACCCCAAGAACCCCAGGGATAAAAATATGGCCAATAAAAGGCCCCCTGATCTGCGCCTTCCTGCCAAGAAAATTGAGAGGAAGGCACAGTTACATTACTTGGGAATCTGCCCGCCGTATTAAAGGCCGCCGAGTGTACATACCTATTATACATACGATAACCCGGCAGGTACCTAGGTTCAGAATTTCCGCCGGAACAGGGGTTCGCCAGCGCCCCCTGCGTTGCCTTCGTCGGGAAGCATCGCTGGGGGCGGGGCGAGGTCCCCTAGTCAAGCATTCATTACCAGTGACGGTAACGGCGACCTGGGGTCCCCTACGTCTGTTTTCCAAATCTGGAGCAGGTCCAGAGTTCAATTGAAAATTATTCACCAGAGTACTAGAAGGGAATCCCCGAGCCTGCTCCCGACCAGAAGATACATAAGAGGGGAAGTGGGATAATTCTTCCCAGATCTCTGAAGCCCCGCAGACCTGGCACAAGGAGATAGTTGCGAACACCCGCAACATCTAACACATAAAACATGGCTGTCTGCCGGAAGTTTAGTTTGCTTGCAATTAATGCACAACATCTTACTACTGATATGGGCTACAAAGAAAAGCTTTAGTGAAAATAAAGATACAGACTTATCTGTAGCGAAAAATACTTCTTTCCAAATCCAAACGTCGTAATCTATACAGAAGGTGCTGACCTCGCAAGCGACCAAAAAATAGTGATGTTTTCTACCTTGCGTCTACCCTTTATAGTAACAATGTCTACCGCATGCGTTAGGCGTGCCGCACACTTGGTGCGTGCTTTGGCGGGAATATACCTGGCGCGTCCTGATTGGTTGCTTATGGTGGCGTGGACGGAAGGGAACCAGTGCGTGACTGGTACCCGATCTTGGTCACCTAGAAACAGGACGCTTGGTAGGGGGGACAACTAGGACGAGCTATAGTCTGTTTCAAACAATTTTTTTTCCTAGTTGTCTTTCTTTTGAAGGTGGATCTCGCGGTGAACCGCTCAAATAAGGCTTATAATATCTTGAGGTGATGTATGCTGACATTGAACCTCGTTACAATGACAGCATTTGTTCCCAAAGATGTCGCCATTAAAATATTTTGCTGTTGTAAAGAATCCTATATGGAAAAAATGATAAGTAAGAAAGACTTTGTTTTATTCTTGTTTTCTCACAAAACATATGTTGCTTGAAGTTTTAAAGCAATATTCTTGTATAATTTCTCATTAACTGTTTCCTGTTAAGCGAAGGTTTCGTGACATTCAAATTGTCATTATAACAAATTTTGTCATTCTAACAGGTGTCAGTGTAACGAGGGTTTTTGACTGTATTGTAGAGTTTCAGCACGACTGTATGGGCGAGCTGATTCATAGCTCCAGGAAAGGTACTTTACAATAAAAAATTATAGAGGTGCTTCTAATGAGTACCCACTACCCCATTCTTCCTGTAGTTTCCACAGGCCGACACTATCATAAACATAAACATGATGCATGGCGACAAAATATCAAGCTGTTTGTTTACAAGGAATGGATACACTTTAGGGGAGATAACTTTGTAAATTAAAGTTATTTTGCCTTCCTTCTCATAAGAGGTCTACACTACAGGAGCTAAAAGAGAACAAATTCTTTCCTTTCTGAGTACACCCCTTTTCAGAAGACAAATCAATTTTGAAAGATTTACCTCCCCCTCCCCTGAAAAGTGTATCGATTCTCCTTAATACCTGCCATCAATAGTTTGTAGACAAGCCTCCATATCCTACCTGCTGGCTTGATCAGCTGTGTCCATATAGCTAGCTATCATCAACAAGTGCTCGATAATAAATTCACGACTAAGCTGGATTTCTGGGTCATCCACGTTTTTCAAATCATCAATGTAGCTGAAATGTAAATAATGTATGGTTGACTCTCGTCTTCACAAAGTCCAAGGGACTTCTTGAAATACTTCAAGATATCTGTACCTCAACATACCAGATTTGCACTATTGAGGAACAAAATAAATCGAACAACCACATTTCACAAATTAAGATGTAATTTGACTCTTATTAGAGACATATTGAAAATATTGTGGAAAAGAGAAGAAAATGCTTTTAGAAGCACTTTCTCCTCTCCTTCACAATATGTTACCTGTTGTTAAATTTCCATGTTAAAACAGGCACCAGATTTTCACTTCGAGATAAGCGGTTATTCGAGGTAAGCGAAGTCTTGGTAACGAGTCGAATGTATTATCACCTACCATATTTATCCGGATTATTCGAAGACAGGCCCGAGCAAACATGGTAGGCCCAGATCAAAATCCTCCAAAAGGATAACTTCTGCTTCAAGTTGTCTTAATGTTTTAAGCTGAATTCATGTTTTCAAACTAGCTTGAAAAAATAAAATCATATAGTGAAGTCAGTCAATTTAGTGTGTCAAAATAATGTCCTCTATTACACATGTAACTGTGGTGACAACATGAAAAGTAAAATGAAATGTAAAAAGTAAAAAAAAAATAAAAAATGGTAATGTTATATAATTGAGCAAGTTGCATAGCGATTCTAGTTTAATCAATTATTTTTGAAAGTAATTGACCCCAAGTCTGGCTAAGACCCACCCTGACATCTGTAAGATGGGAATTTGCAATACTGTGTTTTAAAAGCATATTTAGATATCTCTTTCTATCATTCTCTTGAAAAGGTTGGATGACTGACTGAAAGAGTGATAAATAACACTATTTTTATAGTATAGCAAACAGTTGCTAGAATAATCAGGTTAACAGACATAAGTTGATGCCAAAATTACGTTTAAATTACAAAATTGCTCTAAAATAATACTGAAAATTTTAGTTTTTGGGAATCATTAAAGGAACAAGTCTATTGCATCCATGAGGACTTTACTTTAATGTGCTAAAAACTCACCTCTGAACATATGCACAGTAGTCCACACATGTTGGGAGCACCTTTTCCATGTATTCATCCCCATCATTACCCATATCATGTAAGTATTTGCATACTGCTTGCCAATAGAGGGCACTCTCACAGTTCAGCTGATCCACAGGAACCAGCAAGCTACAAAATAATGTATCATATTTTCTTTAAGATCTGGACAGACAGCAAACAGCACAGATCAAGATCAAAATAGTCTTAAAGAAGCAGTTTGATCAGGAACTGCACAGTCTGGCAATCAGTTGGTAACTTTTACAATTCAGTGGTCGTCAAAAGAACTTTAGGAATCTTTGATAATTCTGGGGTAACTTCCTGTTTCTAAATATACATGTATATTGTATATACCCATCAGAATTGTCTAGCCAATGCGATTCTAACAAGATTCTTTTGCTTTTACGGGGAACTGTCAGAAAGGGATTATTACAGAATTTATCAAGTACTTCTTACCAAGTTCACTGGAGCTCATCTAAAACAGACTATATCTCTATGACATAGTATCAAACAATCAAGGTCAGTCTAAGTATTCACAAAGTTTATTTAAAATCATTGATTAGGATGATTTGGAGATTAACATTTCATTCTACACATAGAAAGGTAGTTAACCATTGTCATGCTGAATAAATCAAGATGCCACGCCCACTTCTAATTGTCAGCCAATCAAATTACTTGATCAATGTTGTTGATACAAATTCACATACTTATTGACAAAAAGTGAAGGTCCAGATCAGCTGGCTTCTTCAGAAGCCAGCTGATCTGGATCTACACTGTTTGTAAAGATAGGGCATATCTGGGTTCAGCAGGACCAGGATTAAGTCATATCGAGACAATATTAGGGTGATAAAGAAAGGGGCCCTGTGCAATGAGATGCCATACAGTTATGAGCTGAATTCTGCCTCTAGTGGGTTTCAAACTCAGAACCTTGTGATCTGAAGTCAAAAGCACTTACTACGACTACATGGATGCTTCCCAAACACACAGAATCTTCAAGGTCAAACATGTTAATAATAACAAGAAATATCATGATCATAGTATGAAAGTACTCATGCTGATCTAATTCTACACTGGTACCTTGTCAGTCTTACAAAGGCAGGATTTCATTTTGACTCTGTATTTTTTTTTTTAAAAACTTATAATACAAAGAGCTGTTTGTAAAATTCCTTCAAAATCAAATGCCCTATAAAATCAACTGAGAAAAAGCCACTCTGACTCATATCCCTTCACTGCTTTCACAAATATATAAAGTGACAAAGTGATGTTTCTGTAACTAAAGCTCCAGCAAAGGCACTTTATTTTCAAACAAAAAGTAGTGATGTTTTTCTTGTTTCTCCACAAAAACATATGATTTGGGTACACATAAGAAATGCCTCTGTGAGGCGCTTCTAAGGAGTACCCACAATGTATGTTTTTCAGGAGCAATAAGAATACAGTGAACCCTCATTAAAAGGACAGCACTTGATCCCAAAGATGTTGCCATTAAATGAATTTGCTGTTATACGGAATACTTAATGAGCAGACTGATAAGAAAGGTCTTGTTTTGGTCTCATTTCCTCTTAGAACACGTTTTGGATATCTGTTAGAATTGCCTTGCTGAGACAATTCTAACAAATACCCAAAACACATGTTTCTTTAAAGTACTAAAGTATTAAAGTTGAACCCGCGACCTCCTGGTCTCCAGTCGGACGGCGCATCCAACTGAGCCACCGAGGCCGGCTCAAATTGTCATTATAATGAATTTTGTTTTGTTTGTTTGTGTTGAGGTTTTACGGCCCAGTCAACCCAATGGGGTCATGTTGAGCGCGATCAGTTTACCTAACCACACGTTTACTGGGCAGGCTTAGTCCTCCAAGCGGTTAACCAGTATTGTGCACATTATTTTGCCAGAAACTGACAACTGCCCTTCTTGAATCAGCGGAAGGGAGAGAATGACCGTAGAAAACATTTCATGATCAATCTCCACGAAAGAATGTTGCCAACCTCGGTGGGGGTTGAACCCGCGACCTCCTGGTCTCCAGTCAGAGATATAATGAATTTTGTCATTGTATCGAGTATCAGTATAAAGAGGGGTTCTGTATTTACCTGATATTCCTCATATCTGCAGCTATGTGTATCCAATCTGATAATTTCTTATCTTTCAAGCTACATTTACTGTCTAATTTTCTCTTACTCAAACTTTATTGGTTTTGATTTTGAAATACAATGTTACTTTCTAAATGCATTATACGGAGGAAATTAATGAGCAAATCTGACAGTATGGCAAAAATAAAAATTGCCATCAACAATACCCAAATTATAAATACCTGTTCATCTCACACTTTATAATGCTACCATAATTACCCCAATGACTGCACTCACCTATCACTGAGAATATCAAATTTCTCAACCAGCTCTTGTGGATTGGAGGTTGTGAAAAGTGTTTTTAGGACCAATGAGCAAATGTCAGTGGAATCCTCCACATCCAAACTCTTCAGCAGATCCAGAATATTACCACCAAATGTCTGTAGCCAGGCTTGTAGAAGCTTACCAGAACAAGCATTCTTTACCATTTCTAAAAAAGAATGATGATACTGGCTTTTCAAGAAACAGAAGCATAGCTCCAGGCAGATAAGGCGGGTTTTTGCACACAAAAGTTATTGACATTTTACTTATTTGTTCACCAAAACATACCTCATAGGATGTGGGTATTAGAAGTACACAAATAAGAAAAATATTTACCAGGGCCCAGTTGTTCAAAGCTAAGGACATCGTTAGTTAACGATTCGTTAAAATTTACATCAAGTGATATGCAAATATGCTGATATTTTTTGCTGAAAAAAATGTGAGTAGCTTTTGCAGTGCAAAAGCTACTCACATTTTTTCAGCAAAAAATATCAGAATATTGTATATTGAATCCGCTAAAACAGTTAACGAAATGACCCTTAACAAGCTCGTTAAGCTAACTACGCTTTGAACAACTGGGCCCTGATATTCCTTCTACTTTAAAGCTATGAAATGGAAGAATGGATCAACTACAGCTCATACAAAAGCTCTTTTTCACTGGCTTGTTCCTTTCGTTTCAGGAGAATGGATATCAATACACATTCAGGACAGATATCTCTAGCAGAAAATTTATCACATGTACATGTAGCAAGTCCCCTTCAAGTGATATCATAGCACCATCTTCAACCAAAAACTGCTGATGTTTTCTTATTTCTCCATGGAAACATAAGTTATGGCTACTCACTAGAACTACCTCCATGTAGCACTTCTAATAAGGAATGGTCAAGCAAAGGACTTGTTAAGAAGTATTTGATGATAATCCTGGGATAATTTTCTCTGGTTCTCCATAAAATATATACTGTGTCAGGGAGTACTCATTAGAAAAATCACCTTGCCGAGGTGCTTATAATGAGTACCCATACAACATTTTTATTAATATTTTATGGAGAAAAATAAACAAATATCCCAAAATTATCACCAACCATGATATCTAACCTAAGTATTAGGACATGCAGGCCTGAGCAAACAGTGTAGCTTATCTAATCTATACAGTCTTTCTCTGACAAGTTCTGCTTACCTAATATGTGACTGAATCCTTAAATGACAAGTTCCAGCTAACCGGACTGAGTTGGTTATTGACAAGCTCTGATTAACTGATCTATCACAGTCCACCTAAAAGCTTTGCCAGCCTTTATCAATTACCATCGAGTCTTCGACGATAAGCTCTGCTTACCTGATCTATCATTGAGTCCTTCATTGACAAGCTGCAATCTAAGGGCAATAGAGAGTGCCTTAATATGAATCTTCTCGGACAGAACTTCATAGGCAGCCTTCCTCACAGTATCCTTCACATCTCTTGTACGACCAATTATACTGGATAATGTCTTCGTTGAGGGCGCAATACAAGTCAGAACAGCCCTTCTTACTTCAGGATTTGGGTCGCAGTTCAACAGAAATAAGTAAGCTACAATTAAAGAAAGAAGGTATCACTTAACATTCATTCTGCTGAACCCGGATATAACCTGCCTTTGCAAACAGTGTAGATCCAGATCAGTTGGCTTCTGAAGAAGCCAACTGATCTGGATCTGCACTGTTTGCCAATTAGTATGTGAATTTATAGCAATAATCCAGATCAAGTAATCTGATTGGCTGAAAATTAGAAGTGAGTGTGGTATCTTGATCTATTCAGCTGGACAAGGGTTAAACTATATTTGAGCAACAACAAGAGAAAATGTACCCTTTGATATATGCAGCTAACTAAACTCAAATCAGCATGCACATCTGCTAATTACACATCACCAACTTCAAATGAAGGCTTTCAGAAATATAAGCAAAGCAAAGAACCTAATGCAAAACTTTGACACAAATGTTAACAAAAAATTCTATTAAAGTCTGTGATGTTGATCTTAAGGTCACAAAAAGGGGTTGTGCATACAATTAAAACTTTGGAACTGTATGTAACATAAATGCAGGTTACAAACCAATCTGTCTTAGGACTCAGGAGATACATGCATCTATTACCTCAGTAGTAAAACTTGAAACTAACCCAAAATATCTAAGTCTGTTACACTGACCCCAAGGTCACTGAGAGGGCTGGGTCATGCATTTGAGAAATCTTTGGCTCTGTATGTAACATAAGTGCAAGTATGAACTGACTCAATTCAAAGGTTGAGCAGATACAATCTCTGAGAAACTTTGATGCAAATCTTGAATCACTTGAAGCATTTACAGTCTTACAAATGGATGAACAAACCAAGTATCACAAACAACATAGTAGAAACTAAGTAACCTATGGCCTCTTGTGTATGCCAGACCAAGATCAGATGTCCTAGAATGCTGATCAGTGTCTATAATGTTTGCCACTCATCCTGCAATTGGAAGACACAGTAAAAGGAAGTGAAACTGATGTATCTAATTTTTAGGACGCGGTAAGTGTCCTAAAATTTCTAACACTTTATTCCATATATTTTTGGCCCAAATTTTGCTTTTAATCAGTTGTTTCATAAAATACTAAGTGGAAATGCAAACAGTGTAGACCATGATTAGACTGCTCTCTCAGAAGCAGTCTGATCTGGGTCTTCACTGTTTGCATATGCCATTTTGTCAAACATTTTGGTGTACGAAATTTTAGGACATTTACTGTAGTATAGTATGGTGTTAAGGTGTTCAAATATTTAGGGTGAATGTGGTACTCACCTTTAATGACAGGACAATTTTCATCACTCGGATCTTGTAATCTAGACATTGCCATGACAGCATGATAGCGGACCACTGGCCATTTGTCCTTTAGCCTCTCCAGCATACACTCATACAACCTGTCGTACAACTCATCATCAATCTGAGCATCTTCACCAAGGTTTGTAAGCAGTTTATTGATCAGCTGGCAGCAACGGAAACGTACACCACGGTCTTTGGCATTGTGGGACTGAAGGAAAACAATGAAATACGACCTCACTGTAACAGCCCCTTTTATACATACATGTACGAAACCTCTACAAAAGCCACCCCCATACATATGCACTACTAATGGTGGCTATTGTAGAAAATAGTCCACAGTAATCTGTCCCATCTGCACTGTTTGCAATTCTGTCAACCCTTAAAATGCATCAGACTAGCTGAAATTTTAGGGTAAGTATGGCGAGAAACTATTGTCTCCAAATAATCAGTTTTTATACAGGTTTTATCATTGGAAAAAATCATGTACAAAATTAAATATTTTTCTGGACAAAGGTTGGGTGGTCAAAACCAGGGCCACCAGTTAAAGCTGCCCCAGTCAATATGCCCTGAAGTGGTCAATACTGATTGACTGAAATTTTTAGAGGTCAACTGAAATTTTTAGTGGTTGATTGGAATTTTTTAGTGTCAGTTGAAACCTTTAGTGGTCGATTGGGTTAATATTACTATTTGGTCAGATGGGTTTTTATACTGGAACTGTCAACTGTTGGTGTAGTTGGTGTAATTGGCTGGGTATGTTCAAGGATCTGTTCCAGAGGCCTCTTTTCAATTTGTGTTTGTCTTTATTAAGAACAGGACATTTCTCACGGTGTGACTTTAATCTTAGAACCTTAGCACTGACTTCTGACTTACAGTCCTTGCACCTAACAATTGTCTTTTTTTTTTTTTCATGTTCAGGGTAGTATAAAAGTTCCATAGAGGTAGGGTTTCCTTGTCCCTCAAAATTGCAAGACTGGGCCCCTTTTTGATGTCCCCTAAACCTTCACCTTAGAGACATTGATGTCCCTTAAAATTTACAATATTTTCTGTAAAATTCAAGCAATTAACCCCTGAAATTACCCCATATGTCCCCTTAAATATGGGTCAAGAGACATATGTCCCCTTAAAAAAATTCTGAGGGAAAACCCTGAAATAGGGTCTTTGTGCTTCATTTTGACACTTTGGTTGAATTATTTCTTAAATCAGACAACATAAATACAGAAGGACAGAATTTTCACACATCTAAATAAACACTCATGTCACTGAATGATGATCCTTTCTGAGTCCAGTGACTGGATTGTTTATACAAATAGGACACACCTTTTGTACATTTAGGGACAGGTCTTGGTAGTTTGACAGTTTGTTTTGACAGTGCTTAATTTTCACACTCTATAACCTAACTATTCTGAGGCAAATAAAGCAAAAGGTTATCTCTTTGAAGTATTGTTTTCATTACAAAATTCTCACTTCTGACTCTTAGGGCAAGAAGGGCTCTTATAAGAAAAAGATGGTCCCTTTGTAGTGCTGTTTTTAAGTTAGTGTTTTAACCCTTGCATTTCCATTGGAATAATTGTAGCTATTTTCTATCTACAAGTCACCCTGATACTTTCTACCACACTTCGAGTCAATTGGCCATTTGTTCAGGATAAGAAAGGCAAAATAGATTTTCAAGATGGTGGCCATCTTGGTTTTCAGATCATGCGGTTTTTAGCTATGAATTTCAGATTTTAGCTATTTTTGATCTGCAAGTCTGACCGATACCATCTACCAACTATCAAGTTTTGGACAATTGGCCTTTCGGTTCTTCAGAAGCACAAAATAGATTTTCAAGATGGTGATCAAGATAGATTTTAAGATGGCAGCCATTGTGCCTTCTTGAATTTCCAATAGGAATGATTTTACCTATTTTTGATCTACAAGTCACCCAATGCGTCCCACCAAGTTTAAATAAATTGGACCGGGGATGTAGAAGGAGTAGTCTTTTAAAGCAAATTGTTGATACCACAAAATGCACAAGGAACGAGGGACACTGGCTGATCACAACAGCTCACCTTGAACAATTTGTGCTCAGGTGAGCTTATAAAAGCATTGCTGACACTGCACAATACCCCAACACTGTTTGCAAGATACTGAGCTGACTAAGTATGCTAGGTGTACCTGCAAAAGAAAGTCAAACATCTGTTGTAGCATTTTGTTATCAGACACATCATCATGGTCACTCTCGTTCCCTTCATCTCCTTCCTCTTCACTTTTCTTAGCTAAAGCTGGAACAAACTTCGCCACAAAATCTATCAAACGTTCTACTGCTGGTTCCCGCTTGAAGATTATCATAGCATACTTGAGATAGTGGTTAAATTCTGACCAGAATGTTGAAAACTCTGTCTGCAAATAAAACATGCAACATATGATACATGATATATACAATTTACTATACATTTATTGATTGATTTTAGGTTTTACAGCCCAGTCAACCCATCAGGGCCATGTCGAGCCGGTCAGTTTACCTAACCACACTTATCCTGGGCAGATTTTGAACTATATTTGTGCACACGCTTTTGCAAGAAACTGATAAATGCTCTTCTTGAATCTGCAGAAGGGAGAGAATAATTGTAGAATATATTTCATGGTCAATCTCTGTGGAAGAATGTTGCCGAACCCAAGGGGGATTAAAACCGCGACCTCCTGATCACCAGTGGGATGCACAGCTGTTGAGGTCTGGTGCCGAGACTGGCTACTGAACATAATTTACAAAGCTCCAGATA
Organism: Anodontia alba; assembly: GCA_964016985.1. Classification (NCBI taxonomy): domain Eukaryota; kingdom Metazoa; phylum Mollusca; class Bivalvia; order Lucinida; family Lucinidae; genus Anodontia; species Anodontia alba. Next base: position 8,799,724 of record OZ024821.1, read on the forward strand.
AGGGAGAGCATTCATATTATAATTTTTCTTTAATATTTCTTCATGAAAATGTTGCAGGTACTCTTTACAAGCGCCACACTGAGGTACTTCTACGGAGTACCCATGACACTTGTTTTCCTGCAGAAGTAAGTAAAAATATTAGTACTTTTCGGCTGAAAAATGCCTGATACATGAAAACTGGAACACTACCGAAATACCGAATTGATAAGTAACAAAGTAAGGCTGGCTAATCGGAGATGAAAAGATAATCGGTTATCAGTCCTGCAATTGTGATCAATAACTGATTAGTAATCACTGAAGATTTGGTCATAATTTTACCTGTCTGAGCAGGACTCTTACCATACGTTATACTTTATTGCATATATTTCGTCAGCCAGGTCTACACTGTTTGCCACCCATCCAGTTATTTTTAGATACAACTTGTTCAAAGTTTAGATTAAGTATGGTAAGGAGTTTAGGTGCCTGAATACTAAGGGTAAAGTAACAAACACAGAAATCAAAAGATCGATTATTAGCAAATCAGTAATGATGATCATTTTTGTGGAATTTATCAATCAATTAATCGATTATACGATTAATCCTGCCAGCCTTATAACAAAGTACCCTTGATTTCATTATAATAGATTTATTATGTAGTTAAAAAAAATACAAGGATCAACGGGCCCACAACATGTTTTCTTTTTTAATAAACTATACCATAATTACTTTGCAGGCATATGTAATGAAATATGTGTTCGGATTCAAGCGTATCAGCACAGACATGTCCTTCACAAAATTATGGAAAAATGACACCGACTCATGCATCAGCAAACAAATAAAAGTCTGATCTTGTTGAAATGCGAACAGCAATATGTTCGTTCACAGAGAAAAAGACACAAAGCCATTGCAAATGGCCTAAATGTCGATTTATTTGTGTTTTTTCCTTGTTAGTAACAAAGCAGCCGGAAACAAGGCTACACATCTAAAAATGGGTTTTCCGAAAATTATGATGAAAATAAATAGACCATTTTTCTGCTTTCTTTTCATTTATAAAATTGCTTTTGTTGGTTATAGCATTGTATGAAAGATAAACTTAAGTTTATAAGACCAATATATTTCAATCTGCATTCATAGACTATCTCTCTATAATTTTCTGGGAGTGTTGAGGCTTTTTGCAGATGACACTCGTTTCTTTGCATTTGAAGTGTCAATAATTCATGATTTTAAAACCTGATAATTAAAAAGTAATGAATTAAAATACATTGTTGTCTTTTTCCCCCAAGTTCATTTTGTTTAATTGAAGTAGGTTAACTGCAAAAGTGTTTAAATAGTATTTTGGTTTAAATGGGTATTTTTGCATTAACTGCAGTTACAAACATAGCTCTAGTTAAGGCGCTTTTTTCAATCCAAAAGTGTTGATATTTTTTCTTACATGTATTTCTCCACCAAGGCGCTTCTAATGAGTGCCCACAACATATGTTTTTGTGGAGAAATAAGAAAAATATTAACCTGATACCCACTCTTATCTAGGCCTATGACAAAACTTTCCCTCTTCCTATACTTTTGACATAATATAGCAAAACAAATTAATAAAAACAAGAGTATTCCTGTATTTCTTTAGTGTTCCGTAGGTTGTGTAACCCAAAAATGCCTGATCTGGAGCTGTGCCTAAAGGACAAAAATATCAGTATTTGAGCAAAATTTAACCTCTTTAAAAAATTTTCCCTAAAACCCTGAAAATATGCAATATACAACATGAGATATACGTATATCAACAAGATATAGATTCACACATACATGTAAGCCAAAACCTATCTACATTGGCCTAGTGCAAAAGTAGCATAAAATGATATTAGAACTATCCAAAAGGTACACATGCATTGTGCACACCAAAATTACCATGGTACATGTATCTCCATACAAAATATATTAGTTTCATGTAGAAACAGTCTTGTTTACCTTGTCGAAGATCTTGCTTAGTGTGGTAATAAGCTTTCCATGGGACTGCATGCCAGTCTGACACTGTACAAAAATATCTTTAATTGATGTCCTCTCACCCATGTTTCAGGAAGATGCGCTGGAAGTAAACAAAAAGAACAAAACTGGTAAACTGCAGAGTTCTCGGAAACGCCGAATCCGGCGTATTTTTACGCCTATTTTTGCTTTTGTACGCGTAAAATTTCCTTCCGAGGATTCTCATTTACGCTCTATTGCCACCGGACGTCCAAACTGAACTTCAAAGACGTACCGCGGACCTCCAAAATTGATACCCGAGATGTCCGAAAATTGTCAAAAAGCCCGCCCACTTTTAACGAGTTGTATGATGTTTGCCCCGCCTACTTATTAGAAATTCGCTACCTGTGTTGACTGAGCTTTAAGGACGCCCCACTTTCCGCTTGCGGTAGTTTTATTGACATCGGTGTCAAGCGTCGCGGCACCCTTTTGATGGCTGCCTAATCACTGTGTGTATTTGTCACGCGTGCTGAGTTGATTAATTGATGTTTGTATAATTAAACTTTCTTCTGCGACACCCGAAACTAGTCTGTGAAATTATATGAAGTCAATATTATTTTTAAATATTCACGTCTTAAAATCTTAAATTATTATTTTGCTAAGAACGTGTGTCGTCTGAAAACACTTCCGGGAGTTACCGAGTGAAATTAAATAAATAAATAACAATTATGCACAGAACGCAAATTTAAATCTATTCGAATTGAGAAGCTTATGTTTGTCATGACAACAAAAGCAATTTTTTCAAATGAGAAGAAAACATATTATTCGTCAAAATTTTCGGAAAACCCGGTTCTTAAATTCGTAGCCTTGTTTCGGCTGCGCTGTTTAACAGCGCGGAAAAGACGCAAAGTAAGTCTAAATATAGGCGAACTGCGATGGTTTTGCTTGCTATTCTCCGCGAACAAACGTATTGCTGTTGGAAACTCATCGAGAGCTGCCTTTTATTTGTTTGTTGTTGCACGAGTCGGCGCCGTTTTCCCGCAATTCTTGTGAAGTAAGCAACTCGCTCGCTCGTGTTGATCAGCTTCAATCCGAGCAAATATTTCATTAAATACATTTCTGCAAAATAATTTCAGCATAGTTTGTTTTTAAGAAAACATGTTTTGGGTGTTTTCTCTCATGTATTTTCTTTTCTTTTTTTCTTTCTCTAGGCTTTGAAATGAACGCGAAGTTGGACCAATGTTGATGCTTTCTCTAAGGTCCGACATACAAGTACAGGCTTTCCAAAAAGATGCGATCGAATTTTAATAAGCGATAAGGATATGTTTTAAACACATCTAAGAGAAGTGTATATCATGATGCTTCTGTGTGACACTGAATTAAGAACCTCTGTTCTACTAAAGAAAGGGCAGACCGCCACAGCAGGGAAAAAAGTGGGACTTCCTAGATTTTCCTGTGGGACTCCCAAATTTGAGGGGTAGGAAGTTTGGGACTTCCTGAGTCTGGAAGTTAATGGAAGTCCTGTCACTATTTCCTAAGCCCCAAAAGCTTTTGGATCCATACCAGACACTCAGTGGTCAAGGTTTACTATGTTGAAAAATGAAGTTGTCCAGACAATGTCCTTAAATATTAAGTTTTCATATTTAGCCGAAAACTCCAAGTTTTCTAGATCAAACTCCTATTTTTCAATTTTAACTCCAACTTTTCTCAGAGATGGATTCTTAAACTCCTGCTTTCAAAATCCTAGTGAGAACTCTGAATTGTAAAACCTATCAAAGGATGCAACTCCAAGAGTTATGGGCCCTTGCCCATGATTCTGGTATACACGATACATCAGTCCATTGTCTATGTATGTACCAAGTTTCAACTTTCCAACTTTCAACAACCCAATAGGTACATGTATGTGTGTACCAAGTTTCAACTTTGTAACCCTTACAGTTCTTGAGAAACAGTGCAACGAAAATGTATCTGATATCTGGACGGAAGGACAAGGCAAATCCAGTATAGCCCTACTTTTTCGAAACGGGACTATAAAAAAAAACAAAAAAAAAACACACAAATTACATGCACATGTATATATATATACATTGTACATATGCACCATAACCTCTTTATAACACTATTCCTGGGATCCAAAGCAAAAACTGTGTTAGCTAAACAACCATGTTGTATTCAAACAAAACTGAATGTTTTGTTTACATTTCTGTACATGCCAAATATGCACTTACATGTACCTTTTTATCACTATTTGGGCTAATTCAGCAGATGACTAATTAATGATTTTTTATTGTATTATTCCCAGAAAAAGGTGCAGTGCTTGCATTAAGGGAAGTCTGGGAGTCAGAGACTCCCATTGCCCCAGGACTTCCAAAAATCAATGCCAGGAAGTCTGGGACTCCCAACTTTTAAAAGATACTGTATTTAGTCATTTATAACAAAAATTTAGAATGAATTTGTGTTATTCAGCTTAAGAATGGAGGTTTTACTCTATAAATGCGATTTTAAGAATATTGAGCCTTGAGGTTGAATTTCTGAAAGTGAGCGAAAAAATTTGATCACCAGGACTTCCAGATATTGGAGCTAGGAAGTCCTGGGACTTCCTGATTTTGACAGTTAGTGCAAGAACTGAAGGGGTTTTGACTTTTCCCAGTGTTAGAAATACCGGAACGCACCAAAACACCAAAACGCACCTGTATTTACCAAAACGCACGGTAATTATTGGAATTTGATCTACATGGGCATGCTTTGAATAACGTGAACCTTTTAAGTTGAACTTTGATGCTCAGATGTTCATTACGGGCTGTAGATAATGTATCTATAATGCACATAAACCAATATTTATAGTGCCTTTTGGTAAATGTTTAGGTCGAAGTGAGTTCCGTTTAGCACAATGCACTCTTAATTGAACAGTGTAAAGATGTCACTGGAAAAGCAACAAAGACATCTCGTCAAAATGGCAAACCTAGTATCTAAGCAGCATGGGACCTTGAAATTTTGGCTATTCTATCCAGTCAATAAACGAAAAAGGCACTGATCAATTCCTGCACAACTGCCCTTAAAAGGGTTGTTTGGATTAACACAAAATGTTAATTTTTCAGACTGCTAATTTAATAGCTATTAAATATAAAATTATTTCATAACATATAAAGATTAATATTTTAATACAATATCTAAATAAGAACTTTAATATGTTAAAATAATTCCATATCAATATTGTATTAAATTTCATACAATACTGTATAAAAGACTAGAGGCTACTATATTTCAGTGATTTCAGCGTGGTGATTTCTGGCCAGGGAAACGAAAATTTTCCGTTTAATTACACAATTAATTGTAATTGTAATCCTGAAATTTACTAATTGATTGTGTTGGGGTTTAACGACACGTCAACCCTTGAGGGTCATTTTGTGTCGTCTCCCAGAGAAAGGGAGAAAAGAGATAGAAGAGAGAGTAGAGGAGATGAAAGAGAGGGACAGGGAAGAAAGAGGAACAGGAATGAAAGGGAAGAAACAGAAGAAATAAAAACATTCCCTCTCTACCCTTACCCACTACAAGGATAGCAGGCCTTGCCCAACTGTAAGCTAATATCAGTTGGACACCCCAGTGATGTAAGATACACAGCACCTTCGCACCACCCGACCACCCCCGAAATTTACTAATTAAATTTGATGAAAATCATCTTTATTTCAAGGAATCACTCATTTTTGGGCACCTTCATTGGTGATTTCGGCAATTTCCATGGTAATTCCAGCACGAAAAATCCAATAATTACAGTGCGTTTTGGTAAATACAGGTGCATTTTTGGTGTTTTGGTGCGTTCCGGTGTTTCTATGGACCGAGATTATCCTTAAGGTTCCTCAATACAGTTATTTGGCAACATTTGAGCCTACAAATAAACTAGACTAGCAATAAATAATTTTGGCAAATTATGCATCATATGAATGCTTGTACAAAAGTGATAAACTGAAAGCAAAATTAAGAAATTAAAAAGCTAATATTTATATAATATTTTGGCATTTTTGGTGTTTTGGGCAAAAATGATAATTATCTCCCATCAATGATAATTTGCAAAATATTATTACAAACATGTAGATTATGGTTGTTAATAGGGACTGCCAGTACTCATTTTCAATTAAAATGGCAAAAAAGAAGTAAAAAGTCATGATTCCAAAAATTGGAATAATAAAAAATAACCAAGCTGGAACTATTTTTTTTCAATATATGGTGGCCAAGATTGACCAATATTTATAAACCTGTAAGCGTTTGCAGCATTCTTGAAAAGCTTCTTAACGTTTCCTGAACAGTCCTGTAACAGGAGACAGGTAGCATTGTCCGATGCCGACCACCACCAAGACCAAACTTGTACGAAGGTTTCTTACGCCTTGCCATGCTTCAAGAATTAACTAACACACTTTACAAACGAAATTGTAACTCTGGAAATTTTTTTGAAAACTGCTGATTCACAAGTGCCCTCATACACCATCATTTGAAAAAATGTGTCAAATATATTTTCAAATTTTCAAAAAGACAATATATGACTCCAAATACACAATAATGACCTATACTTTCAAAATTTTACAACAAAAAAAATAAATTTTATTTAAAAAAATATCACCTCCGTTACGTAATGATAATTACATTTGACAGGTAAACAAGCCGAGAAAGAAAGTCAAAACTATTGTAATCTAATGGAAGATCGTTTATTTTGCATATTTACCTACAGATAAGAATCCTGTAAGTCTTGAAAAACAGAGCATCTACTTAGTTATACTGATGTTCAGCTGCAGCAACTTCCATTTTTCAGCTTCAGATGATGACCGAACATTTCTGCATTTAACCAGAAAATAGTACGCTTAAAAGTAGTCTCTAATAAAATGAGTATTTTATTTTAAGTACCGAACAATTTGTTAAGTAAATGTATATAATTATTTGCCATATCACATTTCGTCAAATAATTGTTAAAATGATGAAAAATATTCCAAAACTGCTGTCATTTCCGCTAAAATTAGTTCGGTTGTCATTCATGCGGATTAATTCTTATGGATAGAGCACAATGCAAAATGTCCATGATTCATTAGGACAGAACACAAGACCTGGATGGGCACCATGATTCATTAGGACTGAACACAAGACCTGGATGGGCAATCTTGTTATACTATGTGTAGGAAGAAAGGTATATAGTTATATTTTAATTCATAATACTTCGACGTTCGATAAATTATAACATCTGGATACATAGTCGTCACAAATTTTGCTGTCAAGATTTGCTGCTTTATTAATTATTTCAAAATGGCTGTCTCCATGAAGAAAAAAAAAACATGAAAAAAATTTCTGGTTTTCGGAATTCAGACGTTTTTGAATAACAAGCATTCTCCGTGTCGCTAGTACATTATGTGACCTTGTAACATGCAGACATAATGAAAAGTTTTTGGCACTCTATGAGACAATTTTTTTTTTTTCCCTGGTAAAAGTAAAAATACAACAAATGTTGTTTTTTTCAAAGGCCACATATGGCATGTTCTCATAATTCCGTTCACCCCCATAACTCTGTTCACCTTCTGCATAGAATAATATGAAAACAAATCTTTCTTAAATTTATGCCACATTAAAATTAACAAGAAATAACTAACATTATAGTTGATTTTCAAGAAAATCAGTTATCGCTTACAATTTTATGCATAAAAATCAAAATTTATCACAAAATGCTAAATATTTAGGGGGTACCCCCAAAAAATCACTAACCAGTGACAAGCATGTGAATGAATACAAATAGTATCAACAATTTTAGAACAGTTATACTCTAAATTAAATGTTCATTATATAAAATATGCATAGAATGAATCTGGTTGCCTGTGATAAACAAAGAAATTTGAGTGAACGGAGTTATGAGATCATGCCCTAAACACCCCCTTCATATTCTGAAGAGTGTAGAATTTAAAGATGTGATATTTACTTCCTTTAATCTTGATATTCTTATAGGTATTTAGTCAAATGTATAAAATATATGCACATAAAACCATTCTTGCAATAAAAAATGATAGCAGGATTGCTCAACCTTAGGTGAACGGAGTTATGGGTTTCCAGGCAAATACACAAAAGTAAGTACAGCATTGCCCTTTTCGACCCTAAACCCTATTCTTTTGTAGTAAGCCATTGAGACGGTAATTAGAACCATAATTTTGATTGAAAAAAAACGTGCTTATCGGTGTCATATTTTTTTCTAATACAACTGGTTTGAGGAACCTTAAGACGTAATGGAAAAAAAAAGAGAAAAGGAAGTGTCCCCCACACAATCTTTTCAGTGAACAGATTTGCATTGATATATGTTTATTTTGCTCTGACTATTTCCTAGTATTTGGTACAATCCTTGCGCCTAATTAAGAGCGTATATTATGGTACTCTTACCACCCACCGCGATTTAGAACAGCTCTAATTTCAATGATTTTCAGACTGGAACTTTCAAACAGAAATCTTCGAAAGCTTGCGCCTTACATCACGTGACTACCGGTGTCTATAAGCCGGAAAAGACTTAAAGGACGCGAAAAGGTTAAAAAATATCCACAAAGACGCGAAGAGTCCAGTGAAAAGGTGAAGCGACGTTTTTTAAAAAAAAAGAACAAATGTATAGATCTGTAAACAGCCTAATAAGTTCTATTTTTTATTTTATTGCAAGCGGTGAAATAAATGTATATCCGAAATGAATAAAAATGATATTTTCACATGTGAAAGAATATGATATTTTCAGCAGTGAAAAATAAAAAAATAAATAAATAAATAAAAAAAAAAAAAAAAGAAAAAAAAAATATAAATAAATAACGTCAATATTATTTTCACTCCTCGTGTTCGGATTACTTCGGTTGCCTTCATTGTTTGCCGAACAGACGCCAATCCCACAATTTTTTTTAACTCTATCTATCTATCTATCTATCTATCTATACTGCGTCACCCTCATTACTGAGTATCATGCGCAGGGACGCGTGTGTGAGAATAAAAAGTAAAAAAAAATATAGTAAGGGCTAAAAGAGTGATAGTGAAGAATGAAAAAAGATGATAGTGTTTGAGTGTTAATATGAATGAGATTTAAAAGCAGATTAAAAACAATATTACTTTCTAGGGCCTTAAGTGATTGACCTTGCTCTCTTCTCTCTTGAAGGAGTCAAGATCGCTTAAAAATACAATATCTACAGGGAGCCTATTCCATAAAACAACAGTCATGGGAAAGAACGAAAACCTGTAGTAATCTGCAGAGGCATATACCTGGCGGAAACTAAGGGGATTATTAAGGCTGTGGCGAGTGATCTTCTTAATTGGGCCGCTCAAAATATGAAGGCATCGGCACTGCAACACGGCCATACTGTATTTTGTAAAGCATCGCGAGGCGCGAAGCATAGCGACGGTTTTCAAGGGAGCACCAACCGAGGTTGCCCAGCATCGAAGAAACACTATCATAGGAGAAGTATCTGTTTGTAACCCACCGTGCTGCCCTCCTTTGCACCATTTCTATTTGGTCTATATTTTTCTTGGTATAAGGGCTCCACACGGTGGAGGCATATTCAACTTTGGGTCTAACAAATGTTTTATAGGCTAATTCTTTGACTGACTGATTTTTGGCTTTTACATTTCTTTTAACAAATCCTAAGTTTTGATTAGCCTTAGTGACAATTTCATTAATATGTGTATTCCAGGTCAGGTCTTTGGAAATACTTACCCCTAGATAGCGTGCACTATCAATAACAGACTCCAATATCTCACCATGGAGGGATAAGCTGTCTAGCTCTGCCAATGTGCAGAACTTGACATTTACTTGGGTAAAATTCCATGTCCCAGGATCGTTCCCATTCTTGTAGGGTGTTAAGATCATTTTGGAGAAAGCGACTGTCATTTTGATTTCTCACAGTGAGGTAAACTGCAGCATCATCCGCAAATAACCTGATCTGAGACTGAATGTTTTCTGGGAGGTCATTAATGTAAAGCAAGAAGAGAAGTGGGCCCAGTACTGAGCCTGTGGCACGCCTGAAGTGACGGGTACTTCTGATGAACATTCCGCCCCTCAAGCACTACAGCCTGAGTTCGACCCCCTAAGAAAGAGCTAATCCATTTGAGAGCTTTTCCTTTAATGCCGTAAGAAGAAAGTTTAAAAAGCAGTTTCAAGTGGGTCACCTTGTCGAAAGCCTTGCTAAAATCTAGCAAGGTTAAATCAACTTGGTGACCATGTGAAAGTTTTCTGCCTAGCTCCTCAACTAGTTCTATTAACTGTGTTTCGCAAGAACGTTTCTCACGAAAACCATGCTGTAATCCATAAAGTATATCATTACAATTCAGATGCCGAGCAAGATTAGAAGCGACAATGTGCTCCATGACCTTACACAAATACAGGTCAAGGATATTGGCCTGTAGTTTGCGGGATCACTTTTCATTACGAAAACACGCCTATTCAAATAAATTGAACATTTCACCATCAAAAAATGCAAATTTTCAGATAAAAAAAATCCTGATATTTTTCATATTTCTGCTCAAAACATAGATTGTGGGTACTCGTTAGAACCGCCTCAGCGAGGCGGTTCTAACAAGTACCCACAATCTATGTTTTGAGCAGAAATAAGAAAAATAATGTATACCCCTGTAAACCCCAGTTTTACTGCATAAAAGTGGGGTTTAAGGGGGTCAAAACTATATAGTATTGTTTTCGTGATGTATCGCCCTTTTTGAAAAGAGGACATTCTCTTGCTGTTGGCCAATCTTTTGGCAGCTGGCCTGTTACAAGTGACTTCTCAAAGATAGCTTTTATCACAGGGGCTATCGCTTTCCTCAATTCCTTTAAAACAATAGGTTTAATATCATCCGGACCGTCAGCTTTATCTACCTTTAGAGCTTTATATACCTTTAGATTACACAATAATTTCAAAATTCCATTTTCATCAATCTTAATTTCTGGCATGAGAGGATATTTACATTTCAGATTTTGCGGAATATTTTCGAACAATTCCTGGATTTTATCAATACAAAGCTGGCCCAAACGCAAGGGAGATAACTGAGAAAATACAGACCGAAACTGTAAATTTAGAAGGGTGGCTTTAGCTTTATTTTCAGTAACCAAAGTGTTTTCTTTTTTATCAAAAGGTGATGAGATACCCTGTGAGTCTTGTCTTGTATTCTTTACAAAGGAGTAAAGCTTCTTTGGTATAAAACCAGAGGGATTTTCTTCTGCACTTTGAGCAGCTAATCCTAATAAGTCTTGCAAGTAATTGTCATAGGCTGATCTGATTTTAGACTGAACAAGGTACTTTACCTGTTTGAAATGATGTCTGTCCTTGCTTTTCCCTGTCTTCCTCTGAAGCTGAAAAAGTTTGTCGCGTTTCCGTGCAAGGCGTTTAATTTCTTGGGTAATCCATGGAAGGCTCTTCTTAGTTCCGAACCTTTTAATGGGAACAAACTTTGAAATGCCTTGATCTATAACAGATTTAAAAGAATTCCACTTTTCTTCTACTGTTTTAGTTGGACAATTTCTAATAAGATCAGAGGCAAATACCGAAATATATTCTCTAAAACTATCACAGTTAGCTTTCGTATATAGGGGTACAGATCTTGATTCCTGGCGTCCTAATGTAGGTTTGATGTTGACATCTGCGTCCATAACATCATGATCAGCAATGCGAGGATAAATTTCAACTTTCTGAACTAAAATGTGATTTGCAGTCAGGAATAAGTCTAGTACATTATCAAGTCTAGTGGGTTCAGTTAGCATTTAGGTGAAACTAAAATCACTGATCAGGGTCATGTTCAAAGTCGTCATATAGACTGGAAGAACCGCATTCTTGTTTTGTAGTGGGTTGTTCTGCATCCCAGGAGAACTTTGGATAATGAAAGTCCCCAAGGACCCAAACATTACCTTTTGTCTTGGAAACCAACTCTAGTGAACGCCGGAGCTCCTCAGCACTTTCAGCATCTGCTTCTTTCGGCCTGTAGTAAGTTGCAACAATGAGAGATTTAGCTGAAACAAAATTTATCTTCACCCAGATTTCACAGTTTGTTTTGAACTGTTTCTGTTCTGTAGTTTACATTTAACACATGCATTTTGGACGCTTTTGCGGTAGGATTTCGGCGCGAAATAATATACTCCTCTAACTTCTTTGTTTCTGAACAAAAGTATTACGTGTTGGTATGCATTTTCTTAGTTAGAAAATGTAAAGACCATTTTGGTTACAAGATTATTTTAATTTATCCGAAACTTTTTTTGTCTCTCCAGCGCTTCACATGTTTAAAAGCACTGAACGTCGACAGCATGACGTTCATGTTTTGTTTGGTGACGTAGTTGTGACGTCAGAAGCGAGCATTGGCGTGTTAACAATAAAATAAAAAAGAATGTTTACTCTTTTTCAGTGAATATCTTCACCTTGAAAATTTTCACCTCGTGTAATGAAAACATTCAAATTTTCACTCGTGCTTCGCACTCGTGAAGATACTGGTGTTTTCATTACACTTGATGAAAATATTTATGGTATTCACAGCAAAAGAGTAAATATCCTCTATATATTTTTTTTTATATTTATATTTAAACGTAGAGGACTAAGTACGCAGGGGCGGATTCAGAGGAGGGTCATATACGTTTTGTTGAAAAAAAAAAAGGGGATTAACCAATATATCTGGCAGCGCTGAATAAGATAAGAAAACTTATTTAAGACGGCATGACATATATATGACAAATAACATAAGCTCTCAGGAGCTTTTGACCGTAATGAGTGTGTGTGTGTGTGTGTGTGTGTGTGTGTGGAGGGGGGGGTGAGGGAGAGGGGGGCGGGCATTAGCACGCAAATACGCACTATGCCACATATAGGAAGTTACTCCCCAGCCCCCATCGACAAATGGGCTACGTATTTACCTTAAATATTCACATACCTTACTCTTTACCTTACGAGGGATGTTCGAAATGAATTGCTTATTGTCCTCTAGCTCGATATCCACGTGGGGCACGATAAAAACCAATACGTATCTGTATAGGGCTATTCAATATCTACACAATGGTGTATAAATGTACATGTTAGACTAAGTGTAAGACATAAAATTTGCCATTTGAATACACGCAGTCATTGACCACTGCAGTAAAAATGGTTGGTAGAAGCGTCGACAAAAAAGATGAAATACGGGCTTACATCAAAGCTCGCTCAAAACTTGGTTGTTCTTTGAAGAAGCTGATGACTGAAATTTCTACTACTTTTGGACCTTCTTGTGTGTCTTATGACACAGTTCGGCGGTGGAAAAAGAAATTTGAGTCTGGTGTAGAGTCCATCAAAAATGCACCGAAATCAGGTAGGCCAAAATCTGCATCTCGTAAAGAAATCGTTTCCAAAATAAAGGAAATCATTGAAGGAGATGCCAGATTTACAGTTCGTGATATTGCACGAAAGGTAGGCATATCACTTTCAACGGTTCACCTTATTTTGAAGAAGCATTTGAAAGCCAGAAAGATTTCTGCTAGATGGGTGCCACATCTGTTGACTGACGAGCAAAAGAGGCAACGGGTTAAAGTGGCCAAAAAGCTGCTTCAAATGTTTCCAAAATATGACAAAAAGCAGTCTGCCAATGTCGTCACAGGTGATGAAACCTGGGTCCATTATTTTGAGCCCGTCAGAAAGGTTAGCAATAAGATCTGGGCCACTAAACACAGCAAACGCCCAATAATTGCCAAACGTTCTTTGAGTACAAAGAAGGTTTTGTATGCAATCTTCTTCTCTGGTGAAGGAGTCGCAATAAAAGTGCCAGTGAAAAAGGGCAAAAGCATCACCGGAAAGTACTACAAAGACGTAGTACTGAAGAAACTGAAAAAGTATTATCGGAAACGACGCCCTACCACTGGTTTTAAACATGTCCGTCTTCTACATGACAATGCCCCCAGCTCATACCTCCGCAATAGTTACGGCGTTTTTGAAGAAAGAAAAAGTAACTGTTTTGCCTCACCCCCCGTATTCCCCAGACCTTGCCCCATGTGATTTCTTTTTGTTTCCGAAATTGAAAGCATTCCTTGCTGGGCGGAAATACCAGTCCCGACAGGCACTTGGATCTGCCATTCATCAGTACCTTATTACTGTGCCCAAATCAGCGTACCGTGACGCCTTCAAGAAGTGGATACATCGGCTGAAACTTTGCATTTCTAGCCACGGGGAGTACTTCGAGGGCATGAAATGAGTACTTTTGGACTAACTTGAAATTTGAAGTCTCCAGATAGAAATAAGCAATTCTTTTCGAACATCCCTCGTATATCTCTCTTCAACAAGTGCATATTACTATGAATGTATGTAAAATTGTTGGATGAGTGACAAACAGTACCCTGCGTTCTGCGGTGTCTGATCTGGGTCTAGGCCTACACTGTTTGCTCTGGCCCGTCATTTACGAATACGTTGAGTAAGTACGGTGATTTGATGAAATCGACCCCGCCTCAGAAAACATGCTAGATCCGCCCATATATAGTATTTTTTATTCCGTCGAAACCTCTTTTGCACCTCGAGAAACCAAGGAGGTTGCAAATAAAACGCTTGTACGCCCTAAACTAATCTAAATTGGAATATGCAGCCGCTGTTTGGAACCCATACATTAAAACTCAATGTACTGCTGTTCGCTGGACTTGCAGGAGTTGGAGGAACACAAGCCATGTCGACGATCAGTGTTGAGACCACTGAGGAGTTTAAAGTACTGATTTAGACTTCTATAACAGAGATATGTGCTTTAACATACATATGTTTAGCTTATAGTAAATAGTTTTAATGGTCCACCCAAATATTCGCTCCCCCCCCCTCCCCCCCCCCCCCTTTTTTTTTTTTTTTGCTAAATTCTAAATTAGCGCCGCGCACAACGACATAGTTTCAGGCGTGTATATTTTTTTTCTCAAAGGACATGGGAAGAAAAAAAAATAAATAAAAATAAAAACAGGGGATTGAGACAGGGAGAACGTCTAGGATTTAACCAAGAATTATTTTATTTCAGAATTGATTTCCACAAGACCTAAATGAATCGCATTTGTGACATAGAGAGCAATGTACCCCTTTGGACGATGCAATAATAATCCATAAACAGTCATCTATACTTTTCTACAATTGTTGAAAAAAAAAAAAAAAAAAAAAAAAAAAAACTATAGGGTTATGAGCATAAATATGGATTTATGATTAATGTGTCCTTTTATGTTTCAGATAACCGTGGTCATTGTTCCACATTATCGCATAAAAAACAGTGCCGCACCTTTTTAACAGCCGTGCATTAACCGGCGAAAAGCCGTGTATTAACAAGGCAATTCACGCGCTGTTAATGCACGGCTACGCAACTTTCAATATGATCGTAATGGGGCCACAGAATTGCTGCCATTACGAGATGTTTACTGCCCGGCCCTAGAACGAGCATAGTCCGTGGAATTGCGTTCGCGAGACATCGGTGAAAAGGCGAAACAAAATAGTGCAAGAAATAACGCGAAATGTAGCAAATGTTTTCAGTTTGTCTGCAATAATAGCGATCGAACATGGTTTTTCAATGCATTAACATTCGCCAGCGCCCTCCGGCCTCGGTTTTCAACACCTGGCGAATGTTAATGCATTAATCATGTTTGATCCCTATATTAAAGTGATGTAACAAACTGACAGTGTTTTCTTATTTATGACCATTGATTATACAGACAGGTCAACATGCCACCAGTTTTGTGTCCATTCCCTGCATGTGATTATACAGCAGATGATGCTGATACAGCTATAGTAGCAGCCCTTCTCAACGCCCACAGTGCTACACACATGCTCAGTCATAACGTGGCAGCCAAAGTGAAGAAAGTGAAAAGACCTACAATATCTGATGCAGGATCAAGTGAAGACTGGGCGTACTTTCAATCCAGATGGACTGAATACGTTGATGTCACAAAAGTCACTGGTCGCGATAAGGTTGTTCAGTTACTCGAGTGCTGCGACAATCAGTTACGAAAGAACCTAAACAGATCTGCTGTCGAAGCTTGACAAACAAAACTGAAGATGAAGTGCTTCAAACCATCAAAAACTGGCTGTTTGGAAGATAAACACCATGGTAGCTCGCGTTTCGTTACTTAATATGCGTCAGGATAGAGACGAAACAGTGAGCAGCTTCGGAGCACGATTACGAAGACAAGCCAGTGTGTGCAAATTTTTAACGAAATTCCCTGGGTGTACAAATGACGTAAACTATATGTGTTAACTAGAGGAATTGCAGATCCAGCTCAATTTCCTCGATGACAAAAACTAGGATATGATATTAGAAGAGGTCTTTCAGTTTGTTGAGGCCAAAGAAGCCTCTACTAGATTCCAACGCTCTTGAAGCGGCTCGCAGTTCCTACAAGAAAAACAAAAACATAACTGTAAAAGAGAAGATAGATCTATGTTCATATTGTGGCAAGAAAGATCATGGCCAAACATTCCCCGGCCAGTGTGCGTAAAACTGAGTGCCCTGCGTACGGTGATAAATGCCTACATTGCAATTGGAATCACCACCTGGAGAATGTGTGCCGCAGCAAAACTTAACACAATGATTCCGCTCCATCCATGTGCAGTATTGATGGCTGTGAGGGGCAGAATTCAATGCTTTGTGCACCGTGACCACTTCTGATGCTAATAACAAGAAATCGATTAACTTAGAACATCACCTGTAAGACATAATGTCAGATACTTGGATCAAAAAACGATCCCAACCTCAGCCACGTAAGTAATCTCTCGGGTCTCAACAAGATCAAAAAAACAATCCCAATCTCAGCCATTTATTAAACTTAAAAATAAGGTCCTTCAAGAAGATTATGAAGCTCTTGAGTACAAACTCACAACTCAATGCCTCAAACCTCTCTTATACATGCAATGGCTGATACAGGGTCCAAAGTTGTCTTGCTGGTGTAAAGGTTATTCATCGCCTTGGCTTACGGCAGTCTGATCTTATTCCAGTAACTATGAAAATGCATGTAGCAAACCAAATGGCATTAAGATAACTGGGGCCACTGTATTACGTCGGTCAGTAAGAGATAGCAGTGGACAGCTTGTTGAGACCCGACAGATGACTTACGTAACTGACGTGTTTGGCAGGCTATTCATTAGTATAGGGAAGCATGTAATGATCTTGGCATCATTTCAGACAACTTTCCCACGGTAGGCGAAACACAATATTCAATCCCAAACCGTTCCTAAACAAGATGTTAATGCCATTGCCAGTGATTGTAGCCTGGCTTTCGATTGTGACTGCCCACGGCGTCAGCACACACCCCGCAACCCCCCACGCCACCAAATTGCTATTCCCTGCTACTGATGACAGACGAACCCAAACTTCAGCAGTACCTTTTTGATTATTATAAATCTAGCATTCAGTACTTGTGACCATCAAACTACCTTTAATATCTCGTTCTCCTAGGAGAATAATGGTAGATCCAAATGCTCAACTGTTGCTCATCACACTCCTGTCCCTCTTCACTGGCAGGATCATGTAAAAGCGGTTTGAGATTAAGACGTTAGACTTGGAGTCCTCGAGCCTGTTCCAATTTGCGAACATGTTACATAGCGCCACAGAATGGTTGTTTGTGCCAAAAAGAATGGCAAAAAAGGTAAGAAAAAAGTCCAGGGAGTGCACAAGCCGCAGCCCATCCCAGACACGAAGAGGAAGAGGAAACAGACAAAACCAAACAAGCGCAAATCGAACAAACGTACGAAAAGCACTAAGATTAGCTCTCTCTTCCCCAAGCGAGGTAATCGCAATGCTAAAAGGATTGAAAAAGACAAGAACAAAATAACACAAGGCAATACTTAAAACAAATCGCCTCGTAGAATAAACCACTAAGCAACAAAGAGTAAGACTAACACCGGGACCACCGCCTTAGAACGATCAGTAGAATAAACCACCGGGATGTTTAAAGCACTTTTTACGGCCAGCCAACTTCATCCTGGGTCCCGATTCTACTCTTAATACAGAAAAACATAAAAATCGGTTCGCATAAAAGCTCTCAAATCAGTCACTGCATCAAAGCGAAAATATAAAAATCAAATTAATCACTATGATAAACAAAGACGAGTATTCATGGCTATTCCACTGTGTGCCAGAGTAAATGAAAACCAATAGTTGAACCACGGCGGGCCAAGCCAAAGACATATCATCAAGCCCCAACCCACTGGTTAAAGTTTTACGAAGAGGCCGTCATTGAGTCTGAGGCCCGAACCGCCGTCGTGCAATTAAAGATTCTAACACTCCTTGCATTAATATAGCCAATGGTTAAATTCAGTGATTTATTCTGCAACAAATCACTGGGCGGAAGCGCGCGACGCTATCTGGCGCAGTTCCGACGTCATTTTGACACTTTGCTGACGTCAGTCTTCGTTTCCACGACGTTAGACGATGTAACGTTGTTTTTCTCTCGTCAACAACGTAAGAAATGCATGAAAACAACAGCGTTACAGTCAAAACTGTTGGCGAGATTTCTTTATACGATGGCGGAAAGTTGGAAAAATCTGAAGGATACAATTACTTTTTCGTCGTTCTTTTATGTGTTAGAATCGAAATAGATCAGCTTTTGCGCGTGATTTGTTGAGTAATAAATCATAGTTTGTCGGTCAATTGTAAGTAGATAAATCACTTGCGCTCCGCGCTCGTGATTTGATGTACTTTACAACTGACCTCCGAGCAGTGATTTATTATTCAACAAATCACTGCTAGGGCTGATCTATTTCTTAAGTGAACCATAGCCATCAACAATGATTGGGTTGATAACTAGGCAAGCAGTCTGCCGCATAATATCCAGGCCATAGCCAATTCTTTTATAACAGTTAATTAGTTTTCTGAATTGCCCCGAAAATTTAGATCTTCCCACAATTTTTTCTAAATCTGTACACTATGTCACCGTAAAAATTCTGGTTCCGATATACCTTGTTGCAGGTGTTTTTAGACCAACGTTATATTTTTCTACCAAGGCACTGTGTCTGCGATAAAATTTGCGAAGTTTAAAATAACAATAGCCCTGCGTAAGAAGTTTGGCAGTAAGGACTTTACTATAATTTGAAGAAGCACTGGCGAATCTAATAAGTTGAGATATGTATACCCTATATGAGGTACGCCGGGGGACATCGCCATCCAGAAAAGGGAAACTGACTATATCAAAATCAAAATCGTCCCGTTTATCATAAATTTTGGTGGACATTGTACATTAGATATACATAGATTCAAATCCAAAAAAAGTGCCTCGGTATCGGAAGAATTGGCTTTATTTAATTGGAATTCAGTAGGGTATATGCGGTCCACCATTTGGTCAAAGTAAATATTGTCAATATTTAATAAATCCTCAAGGTATCTTGAAGTTGCATTGAAAGCCTCAATAATGCCAGCCTGATTTTCTCGTGAGGGAGACTTCATGAAATCTCTTTCATAACAAAAAGAAACAAATCTGCAACAAGAGGAGCACAATTAGTTCCCATCGGAATACCAATAGTTTGCCTATAAAGTTTAGTTCCAAATTAAATAAAAATGTTATCCAAAAGAAAAACAAGGGCATCACAGACTTTTTGACAAGACCATAAATTATAATTCGTGTATACCTCAGAAGTGAAAAAAGCACATTCTTCGTTTCAATACAAATATTGGGTATTCTCCCGAATAAACATTCGGTTAATTAAATCAAAAAGTTTATCTTTTATAAGATGATGAGGTAAAATAGTATACAGTGTAAAAAAATCATATGTAGACAATTTCGAAGCCTGGAAGTTTTCAGATCTAAATTTACTGAGAGCTTCATTGGAATTTTTAATTGACCAGAAATAGTTAATTCCGTCCCTTTCGTAAACAGTATCATAGTATCTAATCCAATGTTTTTTGACAGCAGTAAGGCATGAAACTTAGCAGTTTTGACAAAAAAGGTAGTCGTACATGAACTAGAATTTGCAATGAAACGTGCTTTATAAGGTCATTTACGAATTTTCGGCAACCAATATAACGTAGGAAGTTTGTTTTGGTTTTCTTTAATACCCACTGCAAACTTAGCAGTAATATCGATAGAATGAGTATCAAAAATAGATCTCTCGTCAGTAGAAATCCGTTCATTTGTTTTGGTACTTCCAAGTTCTTGTATAAGAGTATTGATATAATGAAGTCGTCACACAACAACATTATTAGCAGTTTTATAGCCTCGCCTCACAGTTGGATTCCAAGCCCTTAATGCACATGCTACACGTGAAACCTACCATACCCAATCCCGTTTCCACCAAGCTAGGTCTGTCCCCCATGGTAAAAATAAAACAGTCTTTGACGCCTGGAATGGTAACCATAGTTTCCCAATCCACAAAGAAGACCGTCATCTGACTACCCTCATTACACCATGGAGTAGGTATCGGTACAAAACTGCGCCAAAAGGTTTTAGTGCTTCGGGCGACGGGTACACAAGAAAGTACGATGAGATTGTTACAGATATACCTAACAAGATAAAATGTGTCGATGATGTATTGCTATGGACGGATACCCTTGAGGATAGTTTCTACCAGGCCGTACACTGGTGAAGCCAAAAACCAATGCCTGTCTGAGACCAGTCTGTTGCAAGACAGGTAGGCTTGCTTCGATCAAATATTTGAACAGCCTCTTCTATCTCACTAACAATAACGGCTTTTGATTCCTCAAACACGTTCTTTAGTTCATCTGTTCATCTGAATGGCGTCCCTGGTTGCAGCAGTTCTCGCAATGGGAGCATTTTCTCTGCCGTACTGAAAGCATAAGACACTTGGTTAACCAGGCCAAACCGAGCGTCCGTTATATTTCTGGGTGTTGGGAACTCGAGGATTGTACGCAGGTACTTCATGGAGAGTCTGATTTTATGTACTGGGCGCAGATACCGTGGAGTTTGCTGGCTTCGAGATCACTACTGATAATGTCAGACCCTCCATGAACGCGGCGTCTGATTAGGGTCTCCACTTTTTGAAAATAGTTTAGCCATTTTTCTTTAGGAATATGTAAATGTCATAGCCGGACGTACCTAAAATTGAAATTGGACTCTTCCAATATATAGTGTGGGAGAGTCTATCCAGTCTACAATGGGTTAAAAGCATGTTCACATTCGCACTAAGTACGACGCATATAACCCGTAAAGGTATTTGTATCTAGTTAGGCAGTTCTGTATAGCATGTAAAGAAAAAGATCCGAATTTATATTCATATTCATCGACCCTCAATAGTGCTTGACTGAACAACGATGCTTGCCCTTCAACCCTTGAGATGAAACCAGTAAAGGCGGGGCTTATTATGATAGTCTTTTACGTCTAAATCAGAAAATGATCATCTGATTGGAAGAAAATAGAAGTTCGTTGGACATGTTATTTCTTTTTTCCAAAATAACAAATACAAAAGTTAATAAAAAAAAAAAGTTATCGCCGAAAATCAAGCGAAACAATATGGCTCACTATAATTTGACATTTATGAAAGCAACCATGCCTTATGTCGTATGCGTCGAGGTATATGGGGATAACGGAAGCTCTGATCTGTTCATCCGCTATCCTTTAATATCCGTTATATTATAATCCTTTGTTGGATACTTTGTCCAGTGGGCAAATATGACTTCAGTAAGTGGTCTTCTATACCGCAAAGATAAGATTGCACTAAGGAAAATTAATACTTAATAAAGAGGAACACACACACACACACACACACACACACACACACACACACAGAGAGAGAGAGAGAGAGAGAGAGAGTATAATATTTCGCAGAGAACCGTTGCACACATGTCTCACTTTAATCTGACCCTTTTCAAGAGAACCTAGTTTGCCTTTTGCCGTATTCACCGAGGTAAGCAAAAATGGCCGGAAATCGGAAACTGATCATTAATTACACACCACAAAATAGTTTTGAAAAGCCTCGAAAACATCTAATAACGCATCTCTGCGAGCTTCGCTTGCTATATGCACCTATTGAGAGTTTAATAGCCTTTTCAGCCAATTTACCATCTGGATGAAACGTCAGACGCCCGTGTTCTGTGTATCCACTATCTACATATATGCTCTTTATATACACTTTATATATATGCTACAATATTTTACGTTTTTTTAAGCAGGCAGTGAAGGAAGTCCTAATCAGTCAGCGGATACGCAGGCTGATCCGGACTTTCTCTGGCCGCTTATTCCTCGAAGACACACTTTCGCTAAGCTCGACCCAATACAAAATCGGGTCAGGACTTTTTCCGTTGGCATCGAAGGGGAAAATGAAACTTAAGCCATATAAAAATAGGTACAGTCGACTCTCGTTATCTCGACCTCGTTTATCTCGAAGTGAAACTCTGGTCCCTGTTTTAACATGGAAATCTAACAATAGGTAACAAAATATTGTGGAAAAGAGGAGAAAATGCAATTTCTCCTCTTTTCCACAATATTTTCATTATTATATCTAACTTCAGGATTTAAATTACGCATTCATTTGTTAAATGTGGTTGTTCGATTTATTGTTTTACTCAAATTCCGCAAATCTGATATGTCGAGATACGGGTATCTCGAAGTACTTCAGAGAGTCCCTTGGACATCGAGATAACGAGAGTCGACTGTAGCTAATGACAATCACCAGAGAGCACGTTTGTGAAGCCTGGGACATCGCTGTTCGCATATGACATTAAACAGGCTGAAACTGTGGGCAACGTATTAAACGCTGAATATGGCTTTTATTACACTGTCGTGATATTGGACAGCAAATTTCCTGATCAGACTTCTACGAATTTCTAATACTGTATCGTTCTCTTAAATGTCGCTGTCAAGCATTCCAGTCAGGACTTTGCTGTTCGATATCTGGAATCTGCAACATTCTGGCATCATCATATCGTGAAAAATGCCGTCACCCTCATTTGCGCTCTCGCACGCGCTTATCAGGGATTTCGCCTACTAAATTTAAATGATGTGTTGTCACAAACTGTGTCTTTCATTCGTGAGCTCTCATACATTCTGGCCATTGCGTCCGCTATCTGATATTTGATCTGATGTTCTCGCAAACATGGTCTCTTGGGTTATCGCGCAGTTTGACCAGAGCTTTCGCTACTAGACAAAATATTACGCTGCATAACTAAACAGAGCTTTCACTATCCGCTAACAGAATCACTGGATATTACAAAATATGTGAATGTAGAGCAAAGAACCGGGTGATACTTTGCGCATGTGCATGATAATCTAAATCTGTGCATCTTCTACGGCACTTTTTTCATTTGACGCGGCTCATATACGGAAGAATTTCTTGACCCCGTTTTTATTAACTATGTTGAAAAAAAAATCAGCAAATGTATATAAATTATAGATATAAACTGATAGAAAAAATAAAGTTATAGACCTAATTTAAATATAAAATTTCGATAAATCGGGAAATCATCTATAAACTATATACATAAAATTCTAAAAAAAAGTTATTTTTCATATATTTTATACGTATGTTGTGAGAAACCGACCTCGTTATATATATAAAATGTATATGATATTGTCAGAAACCGACCATCTATATAAATACATATTTATTAAAGTATAGCTTAGATTTATTATAACTGTCGCGCGCAGTTTTACGTCATTGGGTGGTTACGCATGAGTCTAAATGAATAAAAACAAAACTTACAGCTCTAATGCGTAACCACTCATTTTCGACCCTCACCGTGGCGATTTCTAAACAATGCTGCATTGAGTGCCAAAATATCCATTACACAAATAATCCTATGTGTCTATCGTGTGTGCGTGATGATATGCTGAACTTCTAGCAAAACGCAAAATTAAGTAAAGGGCAATAAACACCACGTGGGATGGAGTTGGGGCCTTGCAGCTCCAGTTTTTGTATATGAGGATCTTATTAGAACCGAGTCTACGAGGTTCGTTCTTTTGTGTGTTCTTTGTTTCCAAAGGCAACCTTTTAGATTTTTATTTTACTACACTTCAGCTGGTGTTAAGTGTCATAAAAGGGTCTCCCGTACTTCATCATAATGCAGATGATATTTTTATTTCCTTCGGAATCATTGAGTCCATTTTGGTTACTTTGAAAATCGAATATCCGCTTAACCCTTCTCTAGCTGAACACGACATGCCGTGTCTTAGCAAACAATGTAGATCCAGATCAAGGAAACTTGATATACTTGGTAGATTTTCCTCCTTTTTTTAAAAGGAGACAACTTTTATGACTTCCTGTCTGCATTCTTGCGTGCCAATCCCCTTCTAAAAAGGGGTCTGATCTAAAAGGAACGAATTTGCTCCAATAGGGAGCAAATTCTTTTCTTTTAGAGTAGACCCCTTTTTCAAAAGGGAGGAAAAACAATTTGACAGTTACCTCCCCTGAAAGTGTATCGATTCCTTTATTAGATTAAATCTCTCTGGAGGGTGTGTGCAGACAACAATTATATGTCCTTTTTCTTCTATTCCGTTTTCCTCTCTGACATAGAACCTGATATTTTCATTAAAAGGGAGAAAATTTAAATAAATGGTCAAGTAGGGAAAAATGAATAATTTTAAAACTTTGTGCACTAATGTTTACTTATTTACCCTAAATAACCGGACACCTCTCCTCACCATATTTCTCTTAAAACTTGATCAAGTCCACCTGACGATAAGTCTAAAATGGTGGTCAGGCGGATATGTCCGAATACTTAAGCATAGCTCCAGATGAGGCACTTTTTGCAACCAAACAGTATTGGTATTTTTCTTATTTATCCATGAAAACATATGTTATGGTGCTCATTAGAAGCGCCTTGGCGAGGCGCTTCTAATGAGTACCCACAACATGTTTTCAATGAGAAATAAGAAAATTGTGTACCTGATACCCCTCTCCCTGAAGTTATGCTTATGATAAAATACATGTGTACATTTAATTGTACATTCAAGCTGAATGTTATAAGGTCACAGCTGACATCATTCCTCCACCTTAAATTTGAAGGACATAAGGTCACCAAGCCCAGCCTCGATAACATCACCTTTCCCAACTGGTCCGACTCCTTCCGGAGTTCCCGTTAGAATAAGGTCCCCTTCTTCAAGTTTGAAATATTTACTAATGTAACTTATCAAATATGGGACACTGAAAATCATATCATTTGTATTTCCATTTTGTTTCATAGTACCATTAACTTTCAACCAAAGTGGAGTACTATCTGGATTGACTAGCTTTGATTTGTCTATAAAATCGCTCACAGGACAAGACGTATCAAATCCTTTGGCAACCGACCAAGGTTGACCTTTTTTCTTTGCCTCATCTTGAAAATCCCTTGCAGTCATATCTAGCGCCAGAACATAGCCAGCTATATGGCTCATAGCTTCCTGTTCTTGTATTTTGCTGCCTGATTTTCCAATAACAATACCCAACTCCACCTCATGGTGTAGTGAGGAGCACCCCGGGGGTATCTGGAATTAAAAAAAAAAAACATGAATCGTATTTACCCAAAATAAAAATACCGTATTTACCCAGCTCGGCCACATAACTATGGTGGATATTGATCATAAAACTGCTGTCATTCTACCATTTTCCGCTGATTCAAAGGGGGCAGTTGTCAATTATTGGCACAAGTACTGGTTAACCACTTAGAGGACTAAGCCTGCTCAGGAACAATATTTGTAGGTTATCTGACCGGCTCAACATGACCTTAACAGTGTTGACTGGGTCGTAAAATTCCGACTCAACTTAACCCAAACCAGTAACAGTGTTTTCAGAGAAAACAGACGTCCCCGCAATCGTGAACTTTCAATTTTTCTACTGTAGTGACCTTGAAAATTAAGTCAAGGTTACCGTATTTTAATTAGTTCTTTGTTATGACCCAATTATATATCCATGAAAATTTGGTAAGAATCCAACAACTTGTTCACAAGATATTGTGCAGACATGAAAGTGTGACGCCAACGCCTATGCCAACAGGACCTGCACCAAAAACAATATGTCCACCTCCTCTAGGTGTGTGTGTGTGGGGGGTGGGGGTTCATAATACCGTATTTACCCTGGGTTTCATAATACCGTATTTACCCTAAGTATTCGGACTCCTTATCCTAACTGTCCTAAAATTTGAACATGCCCGTTTTACTACCTGATGTGCCTAAACATTGGTTAGTCTGGTCTAGGTTTGTGGAGACCATTTGTCCGAATACTAACGGTAAATACTGTACTGGGATAGTTAACTCTTACCCTGACTGTCCTAAAATTTGAACAAGTTCTTTTTACTACCTGACGATGTGTCTAAATCTGATATATGAGTGGCAAACTCTTAAAACACGAAAACTGTAACAACGGAATGAAGCATAGCTGAAAAAAAAAATCCCGCCTGTCGTGGGATTCGAGCCCGGTCTATCCGAATAAAATTCAATGCTCTAACCCCTGAGCCAAAGAGTCGACTCCCTGACGCAGTCAGTTCAGTTTTCAGATTTTTAACGCTGCCAGGCAATTGAGTCACATAGAGGCAGCGCCGCCAGGTTTCGCATCGCTTGTAGGTATATATTCAATCCCTGACGCAGTAATCAGAGATTGAATATATACCTACAAGCGATGCGAAACCTGCCAAGCAGATTACGCATGGCTTGTAGGTATATATTCAATCTCTTGACAACTGCGTCAGGGTGTAGACTCTTTGAATAGACCCTTATCAGACGCCACATAACACCGTCTCTGATCAGGTTTACATTGTTTGACACTCATGACCTTTGAGAGCACAGGTACATTTTATTGCCCACTGATATGCCCAAATTTGCTGGACGAGTGGCAAGTCTCTAATCAGATGTCGCCGCGTTCTGAAGCGTCTGATCTGGAATTTCGCTGTTTGCTCGGTTATGTCTGTCTATATAGTTAGGGTAAATACTAATTACAAATTTAATATAGTGTCTACAATCATGTGATAGTCTATCAAGGTCAGCATGGTCAGCAAGACCATGTTAATTATATACACTGTATAGCATTTCTGGCAGATGTACACTTTCTGTTGTTTTTTTTGTTGTTTTTTTTTTTCATTTTTTTTTTCAGCAATAAATCCAATAAATCGGTAAAAATATCGAAAAATATTTTTTTTTTCATGCTATTCCTATAAATTCATTTGATTTAATTAGGAACACACATTGTTCAAATATGTACAAAAATATTAAATATGGGTACATGACACACAGAATGGGATCTTAGCCGGACGATAAGCAACCCTGTCGAAGTTGCAGACTTACAAAGTCGGCGCATCCAACTGAGCCACCGAGGCCGGCCCCGCTTATTCGTACTTTCAGACCATTATTGGACAAACCATGTCGTAAGGGGTAATACAAAATCCTTCAACCAGAGGGACGATCCAAAGCAGATTAAAACCCAAAGTACAAGTACCTACCTTAATGGATTCTCCTTCTACAATGTATGAAGAGGTAGGTTTCAGAAACAATATGGGTTTCTGTGGAACAGGGTTACCTAACTCTGCTGCATGTGCCCTGTAATAAACAAATAAGTCATGCTCTGAGAAACTACATGAGAAGACTTGTTAAGGAGTATTTGGTGATAATTCTTAGATAATTTTCACCAGTTCTCTGTACATTTTTCTCCAGTTCTCTGCAAAACATATGTAGTGGGTACTCATTAGGAGCGCCTCCTCGACAACATATGTTTTCCTGAGAACTGGATAAAAAAAATACCTCAGAATTATTACCAACTACTCCCCAATAACAAGTCCTCCGATATATTAAAAGCCCAAAACCAAGGTATATCCGGGAAGTCTGGTCAGAACGTTTATGTATACTGGCTCATTGTAGATTCAATATTTCACACGTGATATGTGAACAAAAGGACGAAGTCTCTGGTCAGCCGTCCAGGAATATGCAGCACTGACCAAGGCTTTTCTTCACAGCACCAGATAAGCGGTGTATCCAAATAAATATTGCTCTTATTTCTCCATGAAAACGTTTGTGGGAACACATTAGAAGCAATTCGACGTGACGCTTCAAATATGCGCCTTGACGATATAATGTCTTTGAAACTATCGCTTTTGAGAAAGTAGGTCTGACAAATCCGCATGAAAAGAGTGGTAAGTTGTTGTTGTTGTGTGTGTGTGTGTGTGTGTGTGTGTGCAGTGTGTACAGTGTGTGTGTGTGTGTGTGTGTGTGTGTGTGTTTCGGTTATGTTGACTATATCAAATATTTCTTACAGAACCATGTAATAGCAAACTTGAAAACTAAACCCCTTTTCTCCTCAGTAGGCCATCCTGCTAACCCGGCCTCGCAATCAACTGCACTATGGGTAATGGCGCTGCGCTTAACCATACCTAGTATACTACATGGATTCGCTCTAAGAACTGTGATCAATACATCCTTCCTCAATTTAAGTCGTCTTCGTGCACTTGACAGATTACACGTCTTTTTACAGGGGCGTGTGTGTGTTGGGGTGGGGTTGGGGGTGGGGGTGGGGGGGGGGGGGTGCGACTTTTGGGACGATGTTAACCTTTCGGGTCGTGACGTTAACTAGAGTGTGTCTTGCAGGGATAGACATACTCTGAAGGGCCTATAATAAAATTTAAAAAAAAAAAATGTGTGTGTTTCGGGTTACCCAATTCGGCTTTGTTGTCCTAATTTTGCGAGGTGGGGGACGACTTTTGGGACGATGTTAATCCTTCGGGTCGTGACGTTAAGTAGAGTGTACCTGTGCAGGGATAGACATCCTCTTAGTCGAGGCTAGACATCCTCTGTGCTGGGATTTATTTGGGATGTCCCAATTCGGCTTAAAAATTTATTGTTTTCCTATTAAACCAATAATAATAATAATAAATTCTTAACACCCTACAATCACTATTTAAATATTGCATGTATGATGTAACCCGAAACCCATATATTAAAGGTTCTACTACTGAGACAAGATCGCTTCTTAATGCTCCATCCTACAAAACCGGCTCCTTGCGGGTAATGGTCGAATTCGACCGACTGACATAATGATATAACTCAAGGTGAAACCGAAACAAAATTTAGTCCATAACCTATACATAACCTATGAAACCCTCGACTCAACCTTTCATTTCACAATGTTAGAGTTTGCAAGCAAATTTGAACTGATAAAAATTTTAAGAATATGTTTAACTAGATCCGATGCGTGTGTTGTCATAACGATCTTACCTATAGTTTCTCCCAACGGCAACAATTTTACGTCCTATATCGCGAAATTGACTCCACTTGGACGACATCGTGTCATAAACAGTCGCCTCCCTTGTTTGCTCGTCCTCAATAAACGACCTACAGTAGCCTTGTAAAAGAAGTACACATTTTGTTTTCTTTTTACAGCAGGGTTTTCCACGGATAGACCGAGATTTATATCGAGTAATCTGCGTAGTATTTGAAAAATTAGAAGTTATTGAGACTTTGTGAGCAGCCACATTAGAACATGTACATGTGCCTTATGATATGTGTGAATACCATCAGCCTGTGCTTCTTGTGCAGTGATCAGTCTTCGCTAGGCGCTCTGTACACAGCCAAGGATTCAAGACTTTTTTCAAGCGGACAGCGAAGTATAAATATCTATAGGTTGTGAGAATATGCCGGCTGTTTCGCTGGGCACAATAAAGAACCGTATTTACCCTAAATATTCGGGCAGATAGGCGTAAGCAAACAGTGTGGACTCAGATCAGACGCCGTTAAACGAGGCGTCTAATCAGTCTACATTGTCACTTCCAGCTGTTTGTAGGCACATTAACAGGTATTTGAATGGACGTTCAAATTTTAGGACAAGTATGGTACATGCATGCTTGAGTTGTTTTACGGCCCGGTCAACACTGTTAATGTCATATTCAGCCATTACACAAAACATGCATTTTTGGTAAATGCGGTTCAGTTTCTCACATCGCGAGGATTAGATTCCTTACCCGTACATAAATGCCCAATATCATGTATAAGTATGTGCGTACGAAACAATCTACCGTATTTACCCTAAATATTCGGACACCTTAACTCTTTACCATGTTTGTCCTAAAATTCGAATAAGTCCTATTTACTATTTATTGATGTGTCTAAAACTGCTGGATGAGTGGTAAACAGTGTAGACCCTGATCAGACGCCGCGTTCTGCGGCGTCTGATCTGGGTCTACACTGCTTGCACAGGTCTATTTGGCCGAATAATTAGGGTATATATGATAATAAGGAGACTGCAAGCTGACAGGAGTCTGCTGTTCATATGTACCGTAATGACCATTTTGTCTTGTTGTGGCTCATACATTAACAAGCCTGAAGATGCATAGGAAAGGTTGTGTACATTTACGTTAAGGTAGATGGATACATTTGATAGACTATCTGCTATTTTTGACAAGGGCGACTACTTTTGTGAGTTCCTGATTACTTTCCTGTTCATCAATCCCATTCTAAAAAGGGATCTTCTCTGAAAGGAAAGAATTTGCTCCCAATGGGAGCAAATTCTTTCCTGTTAGAGAAGACCCCTTTTTAGAAGAGAGCAAAACCAATTTTGACAGGGTCTTCTCCCTTAAAAGTGTATCAATGTACCCTAAATATTCGAACAATTTAACTCCTGATACCATATATATTCTAAACGTTAAACAAATTCATTTTACTGCCTGTTGTTTGTCTATTTAACTTCTGGACGAGTGGCAAACAGTGTAGATCCTGATCAGACGCAGCCTTCTGCTGTGTCTGTTCTGGGTCTACATTGTTTGCGCAGGCCTGTCTGTCCAAATACGTTAGGTTGTCCCAAGAATCGTCTTAATTATATATGTAGGTTATGACCAAGTATTTTGGAACAAGGGATGATAGAAACATTACTATTTACCAAAACCATTCGGACTGAAACGCCTGAACAAATAGTGCAGGACCAGAACAGTCCGAAAGAAGACATCTCATACAGTCTGATCAGTCTGCATTCTTTGTCATTCACCCTGTTTATCATAGTGTCCACAGGGACTTTTTCCCATTTTACTGGGATAACCGCAATCAGTTAACCTGAAAGCGCCAAATTAAAAAATTAGCAGACATTTTCAAATATTTTTTTTTTTTTTTTTTTTGGAGTAGATAGGATTTGACATTGTATATATGGAGACAACTCGTATGAAATGCCAAATCCTATTTTTCTCCGAAAAAAATATGGAAAAAAAAATATATACACTAATTTATCGCCTGCAAATGTCGTGCAAGCGTTCAAAGGGTCAACATGTCCGTATATTTCCGTATATTAAGGGTAAATACAGCAGGTCACAATCTGATACACTGTAAATGAAGGCAGGTCACAGTTAGATTAACCTTTACCCCTTTCCACACTTATTCATCAGATGACAAATTGATTTTTTTTTCTAGAAAAAAGGCTTTGGCAATTTCCTGCAAATTATATGCATAAAACTTCAGTTTATTTTGTGGGAAAAAAGAAACGTTTCGAAATGTCGTCTGCTGAACTTTTTACCCACCATGCTAAGCGTTATTGAGTCGCGTCATGAAGAAAATGGTCTCAAGACATGTTGTGCGAACTATACCTCTTGAGCCAGACTGCGCACATGAGCAGTCAGGTGAGGACATGCACACTTCACCCATTAAGATACTTGGGCCTGATATTTTAACCCATTGAAGACTGTAGACCCCTAAACGGGTAACTGGCAAACAGTGCGCGGCAGACCCAGATCAGACGCCGCGTTCTACGTCGCAGAACGCGGCGTCTGATCAGGGCCTCCACTGTTTGCAAATAGTTCAACCATTTTTCTTTAGAAATATTTAAATAATATAGACTGACATACCTAAAACCGAAAATGGACTCTTCCAATATATAGTGTAGGAGAATTTATTCAGTCTTTAATGGGTTAAGGGGAACTGATACACTTTCAGGGGAGGCAACAATTGCTGTCAAAATTGTTTTGTCCCCTTCAGAAAATGGGCCTACTTTAAAAGGAAAACATTTGCTCCACACGGAGCAAATTCTTTCCTTTTGCAGTAGATCCCTTTTCGGAAGATGCTTGGTGTGCATGAAAGCAAACATAAAGTCAAAAAGGTTTCCCTTGTAAAAAAAAAAAAAAAAAGGCGGAAAATACAACAAGTGTATCCAAGCGAAATATGCATGCTCTGATCGTACTGCATACAATGCAAACATACTTTGTAAATATCAATGAAAATAATAAAAGGAAAAAAAGAAGAAGAAGAAAAAAAAAAAAAAAAAAAGACGCACAAAAAAAACAACAACAACAAAAAAACAACAACAAGGTCTGTCAATGACAGCTCGCCTGAACTTGCGCTTGTTGATCATATTTTAAAAACTTTGACGCAAAACTTTAACATGAAATTTCTCAGTTCGTGACCTTGACCTCTAGGTCAAGAGCAGGGGTGTGGATAGTGTTCAGTATCTATAATCATGCAAAATATATACTAAATCCATCTGAGGATTTTGAAAATACAAGGTCTTTAAACTTTGACGTAAAACTTGAACATTATAAAATAAAATAGAATAGAAATAAAATAATAAGAAAGAAAACTCCAAACAATTTTAAATCAATGAAAACATATTTTAATCAATGCTGTATATCATATTTATACACAGAAATAAATAATATTTACACATTTTTCATAACACTGCAGTGTACAGTGTATATTGTTTTACAGGGAGAAATGCTGAAACCCATGCAGAGAGTAAAAATGATAAAAATGTACCAGCAAGCAATTAAAACAATACCATATTTACCCTAAGTTTTCGGACACCTTTATTCCTTACCATACTTGGTCTAAACTTTGAACGAGGTCATTTTATTATAACATATTGGGTCTGAAAAATGCTGGTTGAGTGAAAACAGTGTAGACCCTGATCAGACGCCGCGTTTGCGGCGTCTGATCTGGGTCTACACTGTTTGCTCAGTTCTGCCTGTCCGAATAATTAGAGTAAATCTGGTATCTAAGAATAAAACGGAGTTGCTTGGTTGAATTAACTTGCAGCTTGATCAGGGTATATATTGTATCAAAGTTCTATATAGCGGTTTTTAAACATTAGCACATTGTAAGTCTTTTGGCAAATTTGCCAACTCGAATATACTTCTGGAGAAGAAAATGAAAGCAAAATGTCAAATTCATTTAAGAATGTTTAGCACAAAACGACATTTTCTGCCAGTAATTTGACTGTTTCTTATTCTCGGTACTAACCTGTAACACTTTGCCTAGCAACAGATGTTTTTTTTTTCTTCTTATTTTCTCAGAAAATGGTGTTTGACATTTCGTGCAAATTATCTCCTTGGATGACAATCGACATAAAATGTCAAATTCTATTTTTTGAAAAAAACGTATTTCAAAATGTGATCTGCTAAAATATTTACCCAGCATCCTAAGCGTTAAGGCGAGAAGAAACCCTTCCACTGTGTAAATAGTGCAGATCCCTATGAGACGGTTCGTCACGAATCGCCTTTACAGAATCTCCAATATTTGCTGTTTAGTTTTTATTTTTGAAGGAGACCCTATCTGGAACAATAGTTCTATCCAAATTCACAGTCGGGACAGTCTACTTCAGAAACGAAGGGGTGGAAGGTTTAAATATGCACCACTGCAAACCATGACAATTTATCATTAGCAACTAACACTGTATTTTAACGCTTAATGCACTAAGTAAACTTGTAGCAGACGACATTCTAGAATTTATTATTTTTTTCAGAGAAGATAACGCCTGGCATTTCATGTGAATAGTCTGCTAGGCAGACGATTCACATGAAAGGCTATGCTTTATTTTCCTTGAGAAATAGAAACAAGAGTTCCGCTGAAGACCATGTCGCGCCACCAAATTTACAAAGTCGGTGAACCGTGAAACATAGGTCAAGGTGAAATATGGATACTGCTGTCTGAGTTGTCATTCCTAAGTGCAAATTTATACCAAGTGTTCTCACTGTAGCCTTTTGGCCTATTTATAGTTCTTGGAAGATGAGCTTGAACATTACGGTTGACGCAAATGTTGACGGATTGACGAACGAACGGACGGAAAACCGGATCCCTATATCGCGCGATGCTAAAAGCAGGCGCGACAGAACATTACGAAAACATGCCTATTCAAATATACTGAGAATTTTACCACCAAAAAATGAAAATTTTCAGATAAAAAAAATCTGATATTTTTCAAATTTCTGCTCAAAACATAGATTTTGGGTACTCGTTAGAACCGCCTCGACGAGGCGGTTCTAACGAGTACCCACAATCTATGTTTTTTAGCAAAAATAAGCAAAATAATGTAAACCCCTGTAAACCCCAGTTTTACTATATAAAAGTGGGGTTTGAGGGGCTCAAACTTTCATAGGCATGTTTTCCTGATGAATTCAAAATGTCGTCTGCTGCAGTTGTGACTAGCGCTTTCAGGTTTAATAAACACACAAAAACAATGGAACTTAATGGTTCTAAATGCTAGTGTCTCATTAAATATGGCGAATGTAGAGCCGACTGTGAGTTGTTGTTAATAAAAGGCAAGGTATAGTTTGGCAAGACCGGATATGGTAAATGTAGTCCGACTGGAAGTGACTGTCCCGGATATGACGTAGAATGTTGGGAAACAACTGGACTGGTAGGATAATTCGCTCCGTTATATACATCACTATTTCTGTTTCTAGGACTATGCAAGTCAGTGAATGCGGACATTCCACGATGCACAAATGCAGATGATGGTATTGGTCGGTGTATGGCTGTAGAAGTGTCCGTTCCTGTGGTCATATTCGATGGCACCGGGCCGTTGGGAGACAAGGCGACAGATGACTCGCTGAATTGCTGATTGAGAGGTGACGCCGTTCCCAATCGGTGTGCGTACGGTGGGGGACAGATACCGAGGGCTGTCAGCTGTGCGATGTCTACGCCACCTGTCGGTAAAGTGAATTGCTGGCACTGTTCGTCTTCTCGTTGTTGTCGCTTTTCTTTCATTCTTCGGTTCTGGAACCAAGTTTTAACCTGAAAACGAGATTCAAATAACGTTATGTTGAATCAGAAATTATATATTTAAAATTGAATGACACTGGATGGCGGTTGCTTTTACTTGCAAGAAGGTGACACATACAACAGCCTAGCGTAAACTTGCTTCCAAACACTTTGTATATCTTGTATTTAAAAGTTGCGTGTCCACGTTCTCATTGCCCCCATTGACCCGTCGCTGACTGCACCCTCATCTGTCGGCATTTTACATTGAAGGGTGTACTCTCTCTCTCCTTCTCTCTCTCTCTTTCTGTGTGTGTGTGTGGGGGGGGGGGGGGGGGGAGGGGGGGGGGGGGTGGGTGTGTGTGTGTGTTCAGACGTTGTGGGTACACGTAATTTACAAAATTAGCTGAGCCTCAGCTGATCTAAATAATAATTAACCCTTGCCATGCTGAATTAAGATGCCACACCGACTTGCTATTTTCAGATGACTTCATCCACGTTGTTGATTTAAATCCACATACTTAATGACAAATAGTGCAGATCCAGAAGCCAACTGATCTGGATCTTCACTGTTTGCAAATGGAACCAGTCCACAATTACCTCCCCTGATTCGTTGTCCAAAATAAAGAAATATAGTCGCACAAATAGTCCCTCACTTGGATGCTGTGTATTTTGCCAGAGTGACTGAGCAGACTACTTCACTGTGATTCTTTTGATAGATCAACATGTAGGTGTTTTGAAAATTAAAAAGTTTGTTTTGTTTCCTTTTGATTTCAGGAAAACAGGTGAACCTAAGCACACCCCTAAGAAGTGAGCCTACATGGGCCGTAACTGGTATGAACTGACAGGTGTTTACTTTGACAGACGACAGCAGGAAAAGGAGCTGGTCATGGTCATGTGTAAAGTGGATAAATTTGAAGGTAAGAAATGATGACATAAGCAGAAGAAAGTATGCATCGATTGCAAAGTTGTCAGCAATTTTTCCCAAGAGGTCTTTGTACGAAAGGTAATGGAAAAATAATTGTGGTCCGAGAGTAGTATAGGGGCAGCCTATACTACTTCCGAGGCCAAATGTAGGGTATATCCGGGTTCAGCAGGGCTAGGGTTAAAAAAAAAAAAAAAAAAAAAAAAAAAAAAAACGATGAACATTAAACAGGGTCCTCGACACAATTATGTCAGACACTGCTTTGGACAAACGATTTAAGCTAATATCATTCTTAACATTTATTTCTTTTGAACTATATCGTTCTCTTAGAAGGCAGTTGGGATGTCAACTTCTGTGTAGCTCCTGTCAAATGCGAAAGTCGCAGACTGATAACATTCTGCGATTCTACTTCCTAGCTAGCATTCTTTATAAATCTATAGTGGGCCGTTATAGGCCCGTCAGATACCCTGACGGGCCGATAACGGTCCGCTATAGATTTACAAAGAATGCTTACTGGGTTACTCTTCAAATGAACCGGGTCACAGCATTTCCTACAAGAGTGCTTGTGCGCCAAGCGAAGTCTCAGATATGCCTGCACATCTGTGCAGTCTGGTCTGTCCGTTGGGCACTCTGCGGGGTAGCAAAGGATCCAAAACGTCTTCAAGGAGAGCGAAGACTGGTCAGCCTGCTCATCTGCGCAGATGCAATTTTGTAGGAAATGCTCTGCCCCAGCTCAAATGTAGATATATTGTACATTGCATTTACCTTAAATGTTGAGAAACTTAAAATCGCTTTTTACTTGTTCTACACACTGTATGTATGTCAAATAGTGTAGACCTTGATCAGACGCCACGTTCTTTGGCGCCGGATATGGGTCTACACTGATTGCTCAGAATATCGATTTTCCCTTTATATTCGGAAGCTTGTCTCCTTGCCATACTGTGGCTCCTGATCAAACATCACGTTCTACTCTGTTTCTACCCAGCTTGCTTAGGGCTGTCTGTCCCAATACAAAGTATGTAATAATCCTGTTGGTGGACAGCGAAGGCTCTGATCAGATCTCAAAGATGGTAGGCTGATCCGGGACTTCGCTGTCTGCATTTAGCTCTTAAGAGTGCAACCAATTTGACATTTGCTTGTAATCGTTTGCAGCAGGATAAAGGCAAAAAATGAGCGCAAAAACTAACCTGTTGGTCTTTGAGTTTGAGCGTCTTCGCTAGGGAGGACCTGTCACTGGCTGTGAGGTATTTCTGACTCTTGTAGCGTCTTTCTAACTCCTTCAGCTGATCGTTTGTGAACGCTGTACGTGCCTTCTTTCTTTTATATGTTGTGTCAACACTCATATGGTGGTCAGGATCTGAACCTAAAAATGTTTCAAATTTAACTCATTTACGCATGAATATTTTCAATAAACTCTCCCACTATGAACTTTGGAAGGGTCCATTGTATAGTCAAAGAGGTGTAATACAGATATCGTGATAGTTGCTTTTATTATTGAAACTTCCTAATGCTTTCTAATGTTATTGCGAACAGTGTAGACCCTGATCAGACGCCGCATTAAGCGACGTCTGATCTGGGTCTACACTGTTTGCCAATGTCCCT
Source organism: Anodontia alba (assembly GCA_964016985.1). Classification (NCBI taxonomy): domain Eukaryota; kingdom Metazoa; phylum Mollusca; class Bivalvia; order Lucinida; family Lucinidae; genus Anodontia; species Anodontia alba. The sequence goes on from OZ024821.1 coordinate 8,836,977, forward strand.
TTTATGGGACGCTAGGCGCCTTTACCACTCTCTGGGTAAATTTTTCAGCAGACGATAAAATGATTATACATTTTTTTCTCCCTAAAACAGGCTTTGACATTGTATGCAAATTGCCCCATTGCATGAAATGATAAAGCCTATTTTATGTGGAAAAAAGGGAAAAAATTATTTCAATGTGTCGTCTGCTGATAATTTTACTCATCATGCATGTGCATATATGTATCCTCATAGGCTTTGTAGCCTTCTAGAACTTTAACCCTTATCCTGCTGAATAAATTAAGATGCCACGCCTTCTTCTAATTTTCAGCCAATCAGATTACTTGATCCAAATTGTTGCTATAAATTCACATACTTAATGGCAAACAGTGCAGATCCAGATCAGTTGGCTTCTTCAGAAGCCGACTGATCTGGATCTACACTGTTTGCAAAGGCAGAGTATATCCGGGCTCAGCAGGACAAGGGTTAAAATGTATCTGACCTTATCGGGGTCCTTTCGAAATACTGAACAAACCAAAATACAGACAAAAGCACACAGATTTGAGTCTGTCTGTGAAGGATAATGACTTTATTTTTACACCGTCACATCATATTTGAGCTCAATTTGGACTTATCAAGTAATAAAATGAACTTGTTTTAAGTCTAGGGCAAGTTTACTGAGGAGTTAATGGCGTAACACACAATAGTGTGGACTAATGGGCTTCGCTTTGACATTTGATGTCCTCCTAGAGGTTTTTGGGGAACAGGGAAACAAGACCATTTATTTCAGAGGAAAGAGGAACAAAAGTCTAAAAATGAAGGGAAGAGGGGAACAAACGCAATTTGGGCGAACAGGGAACATAGAAATCAAGATTTTGATTTTGGGGAACATGGGAAACTTTCAATTTATTTCAGGGCAACAAGGGAACAGGTACCCTCTCTGGGAGGGCCTCATACTTGCAAGACATGTTTTGAACTGCTCATGGGCCTGTGTTCAGAGTCTGCGAAATTGAAGAATTTATGCCTCCGACTAGACTGCTCTGATATGTATGTTAGGTAATATCACGGACTTTTATAAAATCCTATAGGGTCTCTGGTACAATGTAATATGGGCTTTCACAACAGACAGTTGATGTTTTCTCGGTTTCACCTTCAGCTCACACTAGGATAAATCATGGCACAATGATCACATATCGAGGGTTGATCGCAAGACTGTAGCAAGTCAGATGGTTGTTTTTCCCAATACTTAATCTCCTCACCATGAAGGCTTTATGAAGATTACAACATTTCTTTCTGTAAACAATGGAAATTTAGGTGCCATTGCTCGTATGAGCAATGACACCTAAATTTGCATTGTTTACAAAGGGGTCAAAGTTGCACCTAAACAAGGGTTCCAAAAATATGAGTTACTACAGTCTTGCGATCAACCCTCGATATGTGGTAGTTTGCTGTTAGGGCCGCGTTACGCGAAAAGTGTGCCTTCGTGCATATGCGTTTAGTACAGATTCAGCTCATCCTGTACGCATCCTTAAAACCTTACCATATTTTTTTTCTCTATAAAGTTTTCAGTGATTCGTTTCAGGAACAGAAAAGCCCCGAATGCGTGGGCGTGCATGTTGAGTCGGGCCTTCGCTGTTCGCACAAACGCCGAAAACATGTTTTCGCTCGGCGTTTCTCATTTATTTCCGCTAAAAATGGTTTCTTAACATTTCCAGCACTATATTTTCTGGGAATAGTATATAAGGAAATAAATGAGCAGTACCGTGGAACCATGGGACGTGGGGCCCGTGGGCATATGCGGAAGCGAAAGTAACACCAGCCAGCGCATCCGCGCAGTCTGACCAGAGCCTTCGCTGTTCGCTTACAAAATTGGTAATGTAGAATACAACAATGGTTTAATAGTAAAGTCCCCGATCAAACTTTCTGACACACAATATGGATCTTTAACGCATTTAAGCTTAGCTTCCTGTAAAAGGGACATTGGCAAACACTGTAGACCCAGATCAGACGCCGCAACACGCGGCGTCTGATCTGGGTCTACACTATTTGCATTAAACACATAAATTTCTATAAAACCTGGTAAAAAGTAAAAGTAACCAGACACTTCCTCTACTGAAAATGGACCTCTCTAAACAGTTGCGGTAGACAAGTTCACTCGGCAAAAAACGGGTAAATGTTCGCGTGCGCTCTTGAGACATAATATAAATATAAAACAAATATATTTACCTGAAGTAGAAGATGAAGCGGGGCTCAGTTTTTCCTCTGTGTCCCCAGTTGACGACATATTGCTGGACTCATCAATGATTAGATTACTATAACCGGAATTTGGAGTCGAATCATTACTGATATGATGATCATCGAAATGAGATTCATCGGACGACGGTGGTGTGGAAGCTGAACACAGGCGACGCCTGCAAAATTGAAATAAATATACATGTAGGTTTTCAATGCAATAATATATACATAGAAAGTTGATACGTTGACGATATAAAACTCCAAATCAAACGGAGAATGGTAAATCATCTCATTTGAGCCGAAGCACAGCATTTCCTACAAAATTGAATGTGCGTCCAGCGAATAATCCGATCAGCCTGTGCATTTGTGTATGCTGCTCTGTCTTCGCTGTTCGCCTGAAGACGCTTTGCGCAGGCTGAGCGGATTATTCGCTTGACGCACATGCAATCTTGTGGAAAATGCTGTGCTTCGGCTCAAATGATGGTACGAGATGATTTATCATTCTTCGTTTGATTTGGAGTTTTACGTCCCATTCAACACTGTAATGGTCATGCCGAGGCGGTAAGTTAATGTACTCAAACCTTTTCTGTTGACACGCTTGCTCCCCTAAGCGGGTATCAAGTTATGTGGCCGAGCTGGGTTTCCAACTTGCGATCCCTGGATCTACCGACTGCGCTATAACGTCCAGCAACTTAGCATTCTCTTCCTTGAAATGCCCTTTAGACAAAATGGTTTAGTAGACGAAGTGTAGTTTGGCGAAGTGCCGCGCATCAGGCAATAGTGTATTACAGCAGATGATCCTTGGAAATAGGGAGTTGTCATTAACACAAAGAGAAGAAAGCGCAAAAGTGAAGAAGAAGAAGAAGAAGAAAAAAAAATATGCTACACCAAGCTAGCATTCTACTTAGTTCTATTGCGGACCGTAAGAGACGTTGCCAGCTGGTCAAAATGACATTCAAATTCTAGGTCTTTGAAAAGGAGTCTACTCTGAAAGAAAGTAATTTGCTAAGCTTGGAGCAATTTCTTTCCACGGAACTGACCCTGTTTCTGACAGGAAAGCAAAGAGGTAGTTACAAAAGCTGTCTTCCTTCAAAAGAAAAGTGACAGAAGTGCAAAGTGTGTTAAGTGCACATCACGAAAACACTCCTATATAATTTTGACCCCCTTAAACCCCACTTTTATAGAGTAAAACTGGGGTTTACAGGATTATACATTATTTTTCTTATTTCTGCTAAAAAACATAGATTGCGGGTATCCGTTAGAACCGCCTCGTCGAGGCGGTTCTAACGAGTACCCACGATCTATATTTTGAGCAGAAATATGAAAAATATCCGAATTTTTTATCTGAAAATTTTCATTTTTTGGAGGTAAAATTTTCAGTATATCTGAATAGGCATGCTTTCGTAATGAATTAAGAACTTACCTATTGCTGCCATCTGGAATCGGCGTAGATGTTGCTTGTGGCAGAGTACCGACCACTGTCTGTTTACCAGTCCGATATTGCACTTGGGCCAGTGACGTGGATGTAACGTTGGAATTAATGTCCCTGCATGCCTCCTTGGACTGCAAGTAATCCAGATAAGGTGAATCTGTATCTCTGTCGTTATCCTCCACACGGCTACTGATCGCCAGACTCTCAATGCTGAAGCTGTGTCTTTTCGTCGGTTTCTGTTGAAGTAGCATAGTTCCAGTAAAAACACAAATGTTGTCAGAACTTATTGCTTAGTATGTTGTTCTGTCAAAAACCACTTCCGGCTTCCCTAAGAGAAGCTCGAATTAATTCCTTATAGTGGTTTCACTCAATTCCGGTCTGAATTCTCAAAGCACAATATAAATAAAATTATATATATAGATTATAATAAAAACAAATCTATAAAGTTGCTCTTCCCAGTTCAGAGACACTTTTTCAGGTCAGATGCACAGTGAAAACTGACAAAAACTACATGTGGTAAACTGTTTTGGAAAATGGCATTTAGGTGTCGTGAACAGCTTGTGATAATAACTCGCATTAAACTATTTTACTCACTTCTTAATAGCCCTTTTGTCTAACAGCTTGGAGTAATTTACTGGACCAAACACGCTACCGTGATGTCATTAAGGTAAGTTTTATAATGTTCAAACCCATTGAAAGAATCTTGAGTAAGTCTATTGTGAATTATAAACGGTTGGCGGATAATGCTAATCACTTGATTGACCGGTATTGTACAGGTGATTGTTTCATTGAGTGATTTTAAGGACGAGAACCCATGTTTTTCCTTTTTCACGTGAAAAGTCATATCACCTGGCTTATGAGACGAACACGTAGATTTTAGGTTAGAAAGCTACATGTAGTGTCAGACAAGCCAAGTGATAACACCAGGGGACGTCATCACTTTCTGCACCGTGAAAACTGAGATCAAATGCAACATCCTTTATGTTGATAAATGAATACATAGACAAATTCAGCTGATGACATCATTCTTATACTTGTATGCACAACGTTGCTATTGTTTTTATTTGACTCGTATGCCCAATTCCCATGGATTTAAGTCTGTTTGGAAATTTGAAATAAAATTTATTCTTTGCTATTCTGACTTTTTAGAAAAAAGGTAGGGTTAAATGGCGCATTCAAATGTGTCTTGAGGGGATTATTTACTTGAAATATTAAAAAAAATTATTTCTGGGGGAAATCTTTTTAAATGTCAGCCGAAATTTGTACCCAGAGTGCTAAACGTAAAAGCGCCGTTTAGCTGGGATTTTCATTTTGCCAGGCGCATTCTGTATTAATCACACAACCGTTACCGCGGCGTATTTCCAAAGTAGCTTAATTGTCCATGTCTTTCCTTTTCAGTCTTGTACTTGCGCACTTTATGTACGAAAATCTATTCAAGTCTTGCTGAGGGCAGGTATATGTGTACAAAGCAATGAAGACAGTTGAGCACGAAATTTCCTGCAAGATAAGTATGTGCACTCAGTAAAGACTCAGGTAAGCCTGCGCATCTGTACAGTATAGGTAGTCTTCGCAGGACACTCTGTACGTAGCCAAATATCAGAATCGTCTTCAGGCTGTCTGCCTGAAGACGCTTCGGATATTTGGCTACGAACAGAGTGTCCTGCAAAATCCTGATTTTTGCTTGACGCACATGCAGTCTTGTAGGCAATTGTTAATTTAATCGGTACCATGGTTCAGTTAGACGTAAGATTATGTCATTATGAAAGAAACGCCACAACTGCACGTCTTACTGTATCATGCCGTACTAATATTAAATGTGTTGGAAACTTGCGGATTGAATACCAATATGCTCTTTTGATCCGGATCTTCACTGTTTGGTGAGGCATAATATCCGAATAGTTGTTTGAACAGAACAGAACAAAACTTTATTCAGATAATCGCCAGCGCACGACAAAAAAAAAAAAAAAAAAAAAAAAAAAAAAAAAAAAAAAATAAAATAAAATACAAAACCTACAATAAGACATGTATATCCAGCAAAGACTCAGATCAGCTGTACATCCATCCAGTATGACAAGAGTCCTCGTTTATCGCCCTTTGGATAGCCCGGAGGCTGTAGAAGGCACAAGCGATCGGCGAAGACTCTGATCAGACTGCGCGGATGCGCAGGCTGATCTGAGTCTTCGATGTTCGCACAAATCTTATTGTAGGTTTTGTCGTGCGCTGGCTCATACATATGTTAATTTGTATTCTTTTTTATGATACCACTTCAAGTTATGTGGCATACATCATTTAGCCTTAGCATTCGGACAGACAGACATAACGAATAGTGTGAACCAAGATCAGACGTCGCAGCACGCGGAAAAGCAGACACACCAACAGACAATAAAACGGACATTTTCAAATTTTAGGACACATATGGTAATCCGTTACGGGGACAAGAATATTTAGGGCAAAGTCCTGATAGACTGTTTAGGACTTTAAAACCTTTCGGAATTTTGAAATAATTTCTATGCTATTTTGTATGCAAGTTCTGGTCTGTCATTTAAGCCATTAAAACCTGCAGGAATCCCTTAACAAACGAGTGTCACTGTCAAATATGTGTGCAACAATTACCTGTGAAAACATTGACAGAAGGAGTTAATGACCCTGTTTGCTGTTTATTTTCCTTTGAAGAATAGTCGCGTGCAGTATTAGTCCGGCTCATTACGTTGACTTTAATTCGGCTTCTTTGATCAAACATATGTTGATCGGATAGGTAAAAGATTTAAGGATAATCTTATCATTTGCAACTATTTGAAAATTATGCATTTATAATAATTGAAATCTATCATTTAATTATTATTATTTAAGGTAAATGGAATCAACTACATGCACCTGTGCATTTGTCCGTCGCTGGATTACACTTTTAACTCTTTATGGAAGTCATAAGGAACTAGGATATCCGAATACATTATGAAAACATGCCAATTCAAATATACTGAAATTTTTACCAACAAAAAATGAAAAGTTTCAGATAAAAAAATTCTGATATTTTTCATATTTATGCTCAAAACATAGATTGTGGGTACTCGCTAGAACCGCCTCAATAAAGTATACCCCTGTAAACCCCAGTTTTACTATATAAAAGTGGGGTTTAAGGGGGTCAAAATTACATAGGCATGTTTTCGTGATGATTCTTTAATTCTTATAGGAAATTCACGTGATGCTATGCATTTTCAAATGGATTTGACTGCGGACAGCAAATTCCCTGACGCCATAGATGTCTTTATTATTATTATTATTACTATTATTATTATTATTATTATTATTATCAGGTTTACGGGAGAGCCTACCCTTTGATTTTAGTCCCTCCAGAAAAATAAAACTTGCATTTCAGTTTTTATTTTAATTTTATGTCACTACCCTTCGAACTTTGGGCTGAAATTTTGCATTTGTACATGTATTTTTGTTGGGAAATTATTTTATTTTTTTACAAGCTGATTTTTATTTTTTTTCTATTCCTACCTCCCGACAGCAATTTTTTTAGAAATCTCCCGTAAACGTGAAAATAAAAAAAACCCTCTGGCCTGAAGGCGTGAATACACTGTCTACTCCAGGTTTTTCTTGTCCGAACGTGCAACAAAGATCCATTTTCTCACCACAAGGACCAATTAATGAACGAACCTTATGACGTGCGCCCAGCGAAGACTCAGATCAGCCTGAACATCCGCACAGTCTTATCATAGCATTCGCGGCTAGAGGCATCTTTAATGAAAAGTGAAAGCTGGTCAGACTGTGCGGATCAGGGGCGGATCCAGATAGGCCGCAGGTCATATAATATTCTCATATTGCCGCTCATATGTTGCGTAACGTACGAAAAGGGCCCTTATACATTTTGCAGACAACGTAGATCCAGATCAGCGTGCCCAGTCTTATCTGGGCATTTTCTGTTCGTCGACATATACTACAGTATGCACTGATTCTGTAGGCTGATCACGGCCTGCGTTGTCCGCAAATTAAGTGAGTGCCCTTTACGTGCGTTGCTCATCTATTGTCTCTGAGTGGCGTGTGGATTATTACCACAAGAACAACGAGTCTACAGGAATAAAATTTGCAGATATGCACAAATCTCTTTAAAAAAGAGTCCATCGACGGTCTCGGGCTTTGCACTTTAGATATATCTGACAGCCATAACTGACAGTGAAGACGACGCACACATTCCAAGTGTCAACATGAAAGACATGCACAAAATTATTAAATATGATCAACTTCAGTTAGTTTGAAGACTTTTAACGCTACTAAGAATGCAAAACAATACAGTGCAAATTATTTTATTCTTAACTCCGGTCACTTACTGGGGAGATATTTATGAACACGGAACATTATAACGTGATATGATCTGGGTTACTTCGTTCGTGAGAGCTGAATAACATAGTTGAACAACAAAAGCCTCCGCGAGTCTTGGTATTCCTTGCCACCCGACAGAGGTCCCCGCTGTTCATCCATGCAATGACCCAATAAACAGAGAATATGGGATTAAATTAGGCAGCACACATGCATGCGCATACCTATCTGGGCTCCGTTCGGTTCGCGTCGGCAGCGAAAGCAGGCACATTGAAACAACGCATTTGACCACCTTAGACGATCATCTGTCTGTTATATTCTATTTTACGTAAGAAGATAAACATGATAAAGAACGTTACTTTATAATTAAATACGTATTATTGGATAATCACGAATTTAAAGAAAAAGTGTTGTGTGTCTGTCAACTGTTAAATACATGGAATTTCAAGAAGTCTCTTAATCCGAGTATAGTTCACATACGCCAATTGCACAATCATTTTTACAAAAGCATATTTGGATAATTTATTATTTTCGTTTCCCAGTTTACCATTAACACCAATTAGGACGACAAATAATTGTTCAAATCCATAATCTGAAAAGTCGCGATAAAACCCACGCCGGCATCTATAGGGTCATTAGTGTCCCTGTAAACAACAATAGGGGCAGATAAAGGAGCTATTAGTGACTATTGTGGAACTCCTGTCGAGGTGCTCAGAAAAGCTATGAAACTGCCATGACAACTACAAGAGAAAATTTTCATGAGGGGATCATGCAAAAAGGGTATATTACACAGAAAAGCAAAAAACACACACACACACACAAAGAAAAAAAAACAAACAAAAAAAAAAAAAAAAAAAAAAAAAAAAAACAACAACAAAAAAACAAACTGCTCATCGTTTTCCTGTATACAGGGAGTTTCGTTTTTCATGTATACAGGGAGTTTCGTTATGTCCAGTTATAGAGACCGTGATTTGCATGGACACATTGATCAACTTAATAAAACCGAGACTCCTATTTTCTAATCCATAGTGTGTTCTTTGTTTCCAAAAGCAATCTTTTTTGACGTTTATTTTACTACACTGCAGCTGGTGTTGTTCCGTGTGGCGGCGGTAGAACGTCTCCTCGTACATCACCATAGTGCAGATTATATTTCATTTCCTTTGAGATAATTGGGCCCATTGTGGTATATCTGAAAATGGGAGTTCTGCTCATGTATACGCTAGAGGGCGTAAGCAGTGTTGCAAACTTTATTTCTGCTTATAAAGAGTCCCAATAAAGCCGAGACTCCTATTTTCTAATACTTAGTGTGTTCTTTGTTTCCGAAGGCAATCTTTTTGACGTTTATTAAATCAGAAAATATCAAATACATTACGAAAACATGCCTAGTCAAATATACTCAAACTTTTACCACCAAAAATGAAAAAACAAAACAAAAAAAAACCAAAAAAAAAAAAAAAAACAAAAAAAAAAAAAAAAAAAAAAAAACAAAAAAAAAACAACAAACAAACAAAAAACAAAACAAACAAAAACAGATAAATTCTGATATTTTTCACATTTCTGCTCAAAACATAGATTGTGGGTACTCGTTAGAACCGCCTCAACGAGGCAGTTTGAACGAGTACCTAGAATCTATGCTTTTGAGCAGAAATAAGAAAATTAATGTTTACCCCCCCTCCCCACCCCGTAAACACGTTTTACTATATAAAAGTGGGGATTATACAGGCATGTTTTCATGATGTAAGATTTATTACGACCTAGGCGGCCAAAACGCACCGAGGTTGACTTCCAGTTTGATTAAGCTCCGGGTTGGGCGATGCTTAACTGTACCACTACACAGAAGACTCTAACAAAGTTAGATTTATTTTACATTTACTATTCACAACACATATAATAATACAGACATTAACATAATACAAGACTTCACACACAGTTTGACGCAAATCTCTTCACGTTGGCACGGTTGGGGAACTATACTGGTATATTACTTGATTAACCTGACTTGATGATTAATTAATTTAATACACTTAGTATATACCCAACCAAAAGAGGATTACACTGTGTGCCAATGTGAAAAGCTTGCCTCCCTTTTCTATATTATTTCTGTGGCGCCTTTATTTTTTAAGTTTTATTATAATCTTAATCATTTATTGAGCTCGTCTTATTTCTCATATTTATTTAGTCATAGCCTTAATAATTTTCTTTCATGTCGGAATAACTTGAACACCGACTGGTTCACACTTCTTGCTGTTGACAACATCGCATTAGATTCTTGTTTGGCGGCCTCTGCTCGCCCAAGACTAGAATCTAGGAACTGCACCTCAAATTGAGATCAACTGTCCATGGAAGGACATGGAAGGACACAACGAACTGTCCAATTATAATACGAACGGATCTTTTGCGTTGTCTAATTGTCCTTCGAATTGGACTGTATCGGCGAGTTTATATATAGTAAGGCCACGCATCAATTGCACGATATGTGCGAGATTTTGCAAATATTTTGCGATTTTTCTCGCTTTCTGCGTTTCGCAACCAGTCTAATCTTATTAGAGTGGCGTAACTTTTATATCACGCTACTATTAATTACAAATGGCCCGATTGTAGAAAATGGACCCTGCTTAATTATACTAAACTTGGTCACTTTGTGCACGACAATCTGCTATGGGTCGTAACAAGGTTGCCCTTGGAAAAAAAAATAAATAAAAGCACTAAAATCTAACTCTACGCCCTCCCCTTCTCCGCACCCCACCCCCACCCCCACACACAAAGCACTGGCTTAGGAACTCAGTTTTCCATGAGCTCAAAGGTCCCAAGGCAAAAAGAAATAAAAACTGCACTGTGATGAACTCTTGTAATGTGACAAGCAGCACAATTTCTTTCGTGTCCACCGAGCACAAAAGTCATTCATTTTTGAGTGTCCATCAAGCACAAAAGAGTCACTTTTCTACCACAACTCTGGCCAGGTTTATTACCAGTAGCAGAGTGTCTATAGGTAGTTTTTGTTATTACTTTGTTTGAAAGAAATTCTTGTTTTAAATGCAAACAGTGTAAACCCTGATCAGACGCCGCGTTCTGTGGCGTCTGATATGGGTCTGCACTGTTTGCTAATTACCCTTTTTAGGGTTTACAACAAAATGGGTTAACTACTGTAAACGACACCCTTTTATGAGACATTTATACTGCATATAATATAATAGGCAGGCAGAGGAATTGTTAAGGAGGAGTACTTGATTATAATTAAGGGATAATTTTCTCCAGTTCTCCATAAAAACATATGTTGTGGGTACTCATTAGAAGCGCCTCAGCAAGGCGCTTCTAATGAGTACCCACAACATATGTTTTTATGGAGAAATAAGAAAAATTATCCCAGAATTATCATCAAATACTCCTCCTTAACAATCCCTCTGGACAGGCATAACAACATATACCACTGGAAGGCAGGAATCTTGAAATTTTAATGATATAGAGAAGTCGAGTCATTTGATATTATACAAAGGCAGATCCGGAAGGGTTCGTGGAAATCAAACGGAACCCTATCCTTGGATACAAAATTTCATTTTCCGAGGAAATTTCGTATCATTTTTTTTTTAGATTTTAGGTACCGTGTTTATTCTACATATTCGCACAACTCGTTGCATTTTACTTTAATATTACACCAAGTCCATTTTCACCACCTGTGGATGTGCTGGATGAATGGTAAAACTATAAAGCCCTGATCTGGATATACACAGTTTGTTCAGGCCTGTCTGTTCGAATACGTAGTGAAACCGAATCCCCGCCACCTCAGCAATTTTGACAAGCTTATTTAATAATCCTGGATCTATTCCTGTTATAGGGATAAAACATGATTTTCCATATTTTTACATTTCATAACCCCAAGGAACCCGAGCCCGAAGGGATAAAACATGATTTTCCATGTATAAGTAGTTCATAGTCCCCAGGAACCCGAGCCCGAAGGGATAAAACATGATTTTCCATGTATTAATAGTTCATAGTTCCCAGGAACCAGAGACCGAAGGGATAAAACACAATTTTAATAAATTATCAATATCCCTTCGACAGAAGGTCCCATGTGAAATCTGGTGAAAAATTGGTCAAGCGGTTTCAGAGAAGACGACGATTAAATATTACACGATTTTATACATGTAAATAGCCCTGGCAAGAATGTATAACTCCCGAGGAACAAAATTTTGATTGTCACTAAAGTTTTACTATTTTAATCATACAGTGTACATTTCAACCATTTAATGGTCTTCAATGCATTTTGAGAAAATGATTTTCCAACATTTACCCCATACAAAAGGATGGGGACTTAAATTTGACCTTGCCGTAAAAAGGTCAAAGGTCATCCTAGGATCATCATTTGAACAAATTTGGTAGACCTTGAGTGCCCGATGCTATATACAAAGATTGGGCCTCAAAGCTTTCTTTGTTCTTAAGTAGAAGATTTTTATGATTTTTCTAGACGAAGTCTTATAAGATCATTTGTGACCTAACTCTGTCAGAGCCTCTGTATGGAAGAATGTACGTGCTCTGAAAGATTGATAAATTCAATGAAACGGTTGTTTATGTCATATCCTTTGAGTTAACTTTCACTGTGTGCATTTTAAAACATCTTTATAAAATGATATTCAAGTTCACGCCAAAATATGGTTTTGTTATATATATATATATATATATATATATATATATATATATATATATATATATATATTATATATATATATATATATATATAATATATATATATATATATAACCGCTGCATTATTTACAATATATACAATAATTATAAAACTTTATGTAGTAGTCTAGGAATAAAACGTATTTAGAACTGGGGTTAAGAACTGAATTTTGGTTCATTACATAAAATTGTAAAAACACGTTGATAAGAGATGCTATATTGCAAGCTACAAAAACAAGCCCTGAGTAACTGTTTAAAATTAGAAACTTATAAAAATAAATAAATGGAAAACATTAAAATAAATTATTGTTTGTTAGAACATCAATTGTGCAGACCTGGTCAGGTAAAAATTTCAATATTGGAGGTAAATGACCGATGAAGTTTGTTCTTTAAAATTTTATATTTAAACTCTAGTTATTATACAATAATATGAGTGGTTCCAGCAGCGACAATACAGTGTTCCGCGAATCATTTAGCCTAGCTACTAGTATACTGTTTACTGTTTCTGTATGACAGGAATGCATAATTCATTTGTTTTTTTTTACAAACCTTAAATGCTGGGTGCGAAGGTGCTTTCGTAAGAAAATATCAGTTCGTTGAAACGCCACAAACCACCGCAAACAAACCCCAAATCAGTTTATTTATCTTTTCATACAAACTACTTACTATATCTATTTTTCAACCCAAACTACTTTATTTATTGTCTCAAGTGGAATGGGGTATCAAAAATGTTTGATAGCTCAGTATAAGAAACATATAAGTCTTATTTGGTCTTTGCAGCAGATAAACGTAAGTGAAATATGAGCCCGTCAGGGTTTCTGCAAAAATAAAACTTAGTGAAATACAGTGATACCCAAGACACATCTGACCAGCAAAGTTCTAGATCAGCATATGCATCTGCGTAGTCTTATCAGGGACTTTGGGTCTTAACAGTTGAGAAAAAAAAACTTCAGTAAAATATGGGTCGAAGTCCAAAAAAACATGACTAACAAAGTTCCAGATCAGCATGTGCATCCGAAGTCTGGTCAGGATCTTCGCAATAATAATGATAGTAAAAAAAACAGCAAAAAACAACAACAAAACAACAACAACAAACAAACAAAACAACGAAACAGAAAACGTAAGGTTATTTTGTCTGGCACCCCATCATGAAAACACGCCTAGATAATATTGACCCCCTTAAACCCCACTTTTATACAGTAAAACTGGGGTTTACAGGGGTGTACATTATTTTTCTTATTTCTGCTCAAAACATAGATTGTGGGTACTCGTTAGAACCGCATCGGCGAGGCGGTTCTAACGAGTACCCACAATCTATGTTTTGAGCAGAAATATGAAGAATATCAGAGTTTTTTTATCTGAAAATTTTCCATTTTGCGTGTAAAATTTTCAGTGTATTTGAATAGGCGTGTTTTCGTAATGCGCTCACTCTTCTGCAGGACCTGCATGTGACGTCTTTTTTTTTTATTTGTATGTGTGTGTGTGTGTGTTTTTTTTTTGTAAACACATGCACCCGGAATGCACGAACGCTCGCATGAGCGAACAAAGAAACAAACAAATAGAGAATGAATAAAACTTTTGCCCTGTAATAACACATCCAAAGAAGCCGCTCCATGATAGTAATTCACATCTTGTATAATATTAAACAAACAAGACAATCATTATTAGGTAAGATGCCTGTAATCGTCAGACGCTATGTAGAAATACTTTGTTAATCTTTTCAATAATGATTACAAATGTAATATGTATTAATATTTAATTTTCAACTGTTTGATTTGTGACTCGGGTTTGGGGTGATTTTAGGGTGCTTTAGGGGTATTCTGGGGTGGTTTGGTGTGTTCCAACCGACCCAGAAAGGATAAATCATATGTATGCCTATTTGCTAGGACCGATCGAGCGAAAAATCAAATAGGGCAAAATTATTACGAGCATTTATGAAAGTTCTCAACGGCAGATGATAAAACTTTGTTTCCTATGTTTGTTTGTGTTGAGATTTTACGGCCCAGTCAACCCAATGGGGTAATGTCGAGCGCGGTTAGTTTACCTAACCATACGTTTACTGGGCAGGCTTAGTCCTCTAAGCGGTTAACCAGTATTATGCACATTCTTTCGCCAGAAACTGACACAACTGCCCTTCTTGAATCAGCGGAAGGGAGAGGATGACCGTAGAAAATATTTCATGATCATCTCTACGAAAGAATGTTGCCGAAAGGCGCGTACGGTGGTGAAATTAGATATCAATCCCGTATCCAGGAAACTATAAAAGTGTCGGGTATAAAGTGGACTTCGTTTTAAGAATATTAATATAATATTGGAAAAATTGCCAAAGCATTGTCTGCTATTCTTCGTCGCTTATCTTCTTTTTTGAAGATGCTTTGTGTTTTACCATATATGGGCATGGAGGCATCTTATTCAATGGTGCAAAACCAATTCAATGGTGCAAAACCATTTGAACAAATTGTCAATATCCCTTCGAAGGAAGGCCCCATTTGAAATCTGGTGAAAACTGGTCTAGCTGTTTCAGAGAAAAAGAAAGATAATGCGATTTTATACATGTATGTAGCCCAGGGACAAGGGCAGATAACCCCCGGGGACAAAATTTTGATTGTAACTAGATCATACATCGTAAGTTTCAGCCATTAGTCTGTCATACATTTTGAGAAAATGGTCTTTCAATATTTTCGCCGTACAAATGCACAGGGACACCAATTTTACCATGTCGTAAAAAGGTCAAAGATCAGCCTTGGGTCAGCATTTGAATTAACTTGGTAGCCATTGAGTCCCCAATACTATATACCAAGATTCTAAGCTTTCTTGATTTTGGAAAAGAAGAGTTTAAGTGTTTTTGCCATATATGGGCATGGCGGCCATCTTAACGGACCGTGACCGTTTGTACAAAATTTCAATCAACCTTTGACAGAAGACTCCACATGAAGTTTGAAGAAAATTGGCCCAGGAGTTTCAGAGAAGTCGTTCAAAGTTGTGGACGTATGAACGGACGACGAGTGATCACAATATCTCATCCTGAGCCTTCGGCTGAGGTGAGTGAAAATCAGTATGTCATCTGTTGCTGTTGTGATTGGCACTTAAGTGTTGATAAAATCTAAGCATTTCCAATCTCTTGAAAAAAGTTAGCAGGCCACAGATTTTTTCTTCAGAAAAAACATGTTTGAAATCTCATGTGAACCGGACTTTCCTGGGAAAAAATCAGAATGCCCTCTGCAGCAATTTTCCTTGCAGACTAGGCATCATTCAATCTAAAAAAGTCTGGCCTTACACTAAGGTTTGCATGGAGCTCTGCTTCTTTGCTTATATTTTTGGGTTTTCACTTGAAGAGGTTTTGTATGTGCTTAGTGTTAATACAGGATGGATACAGATCAACTGATAGCATATTGCTGTTCTTACAAAAGTCCAAGGCCACAGACCTGCAAATTTTACATTATCTTTTGCAGTGGCACTGGACAGGGATATGTTATTCCTTTGTTCCCTTGCTTTATAATTAAGGAAATCACTTTATTATGTTTCCACAAAAACTTATATTGTAAGGTACTCAATGAAACCACTAAATGTTTTTGCGGAGAAGAAAAATATATTGATACTTTTTGGCAGAAAACTGCATCTTATCTGGAGCTATAACTGCCTGACCAAACTCCAAAATAAATAGAGGATCTTGCATGAGTGGTTTGCCCCTTAGGTCCTTTTGTGTGCGGAGCGAACGTGTCCCAGTAATTGCGCCCTTGTTTGAAAACGTGGTAAATGTAACAATGAAATTTAGATAGATTTTTGGTAATAGTTTATGTATGTGTAAATTGTATATATGTTGATGTGTGTGTGTGTGTGTGTGTATATATATATATATATATATATATATATATATATATATAATATATATATATATATATTATATGTGTGTGTGTGTGTGTGTGTGTGTGTGTGTGTGTGTGTGTGTGTGTGCTTAAATCATGCACCTTCTTCGCAACTCAGTATTATCAAGATTTTCAAGAATATAAAACATTTTTAAACTTTAGCTGGGATTTTAATTTGGCACATTTATTGAATGTCAGTCACGTTATCATCCAATGCTTTTTTAGAGGAAAGTGAAAAAAAAAATCATTGACTGACCACATTGTCATTGATGTTGAAAGTGCCTCCAAATGTGTTGCCGGAAAACAGTGAATTTAACCCCCCATGAACATTTCTGGTAGCCGTGTTTTTCACAACGTGATTGTGTTGCCTCTTCCCCTTCCATGGATCTCACGTTTACCATTCACCTCAAAACTGAAGACAGGATCTGTTTCAAAAGTGAAAGTTGTATCGGCGAACACGGAAACCATTTGGTTGCTATAAATAAGTAATACGATTTCAGGTCGAATGGTCAAATTGGGGCTCCTGCGGGAAAACTGCTCATTTCTCTTTTAAATGAGCAAAACCCACATTGCCACATTCATTCTACACAGTACTTCCCAGTTTTTATTTCACTATGTTACCAATAGCACAGTTTTCTGCTGCAAAAGTGTGACTTTGAATAATAATAAAACAATGTCGGGGGGGAGGGGGGGGGGGACGGGGGGCGGGGGGAAGGTGAATAGTTATATATAAACCAATTAAGAACCCCATAAAACTGGAAGAAAACCGATGTTCTTCAAATGCATACACATTTGACAAAAACAACCTCAAATAGGCCCGGCGTAAATAAATAAGGGTAATTAGGCTAACAAATGGGAAGCCTTGCAATGTGGTCATATGATTTTTATGACATGGGTTATTTCACTGTCAGATAACTTGACAGTCATGTGATAAATAGAGGATCTTACACGAGTGGTCATTTCATACGAAATTTATGAAACGATCCTTCGGCAAGTTCCATAAATTTCATATGAAATGACCACTCGTGTAAGATTCTGTTTATCATATGACCATTTTAAATTGAATTTTATAGCCTTTTAAGTTGTCAATCGTTCAACAGAAAATGCACGCTTGACATGGACGTCGTCATGACATTACTTGTTCCCACCATAGCGTTATTTAACGTGTGGTCATACCATTTTTATGACATGACGTTATGCTACTGAACAACATATGATAAAGTTTCTTATGTCATGTCTTCCTCAGTATACAGTTATCATCATCAAGGTCTATCTGAAGAGACTTAGACAGGGACAAATAACAAAACCCAAAGAAATAACAAAGAGACAAGAATTACTCATGCAACAGTTGCATGTTTCTATTAGCACAACTATTTCAAACATATACAAATGAACAAAGTCATGACAACACTGGTCTTGGGTCCTACTCTACCCACATGCCAGAGCTAACTATGCACATGATTAGGGACGGCCCATTTTCTTCCTGAGAGTTTCTAAACACACTGATTAGACTGCATATCCCTGCATAGTCTATGCATGTCATGTCCATACTAACCCTAAGACAGACTTTATCATGAACCAACTCATATATTTAACAACCATAACACTATAAAATGTGACAAATGATGCACAGCTCTTGATAAGGGGTACAAAGACAATTTTTTCTTACTTGTTCATAGCAGGTACTCACTGGAATCATCTTGGCAGGGTTTTGTTTAACCCTTGTCATGCTGAATAAATTAAGATGCCACGCCCACTTCAAATTTTTAGCCAATCAGATTACTTGATCCAGGTTGTTGATACAAATTCACATACTGAATGGCAAACAGTGCAGATCCAGGATCAGTTGGCTTCTTCAGAAGCCAACTGATATGGATCTACACAGTTTGCAAATGCAAGGCATATCCGAGTTCAACAGGACTAGGGTTAACAGAGTTGTTTAATGACACTTAAATAATTTTGAAAGACATGTAAAATGCTTAATAAAAATCCTCATCATCCTTGTCCTAAAATTTCAACAATTTCTCTTGCCTACTTCTTGATGTGTCTAAAACACTGCTGGAGTGTAGAACCCGATCAGAAGCTGTATCCTTCTACAGCATCTAATCTGGTTCTGCACTGTTTCCCCCGACTTGCTGTTCAAACAAATTGGGTAAATGGACCTTTTTTTTTCTAAAGTATGCCACATCAGGGACATTCCAAAAAGTACATTTTCATGTAATTTGCTGGTGTCAACACCTATAGAAAGAGAACTACTACACTTACCCTAGGTAATCAGAAAGAACAACCTAGCAAGAAGATTCCAGTGGGTACCCACAATATGTTTTCAGCAAGAAGATTCCAATAAATACCCACATGTTTTCAGCAAGAAGATTCCAATGATACCCACATTATGTTTTCAGCAAGAAGATTCCAAAGAATACCCACAATATATATTTAGCAAGAAGTTTCCAATAAGTACCCACATCATGTTTTCAGCAAGAATATTCCAATGAATACTCACAACATGTTTTCAGCAAAAAGACTCCAATGAGTACCCACAACCTGTTTTCAGCAAGAAGATTCAAGACGATTCCAATGAGTACCGACAATATGTTGTCAGCAAGAAGATTCCAATGAATACCCACAACATGTTTTCAGCAAGAAGATTCCAATGAATATCCACATTATGTTTTCAGCAAGAAGATTCCAATGAGTACCCAAAACATGCTTTCAGGAAGAAGATTCCAATGAGTACCCACAATATGTTTTCATCAAGAAGATTCCAATGAATAGCCACAACATGTTTTCAGCCAGAAGATTCCAATGAATACCCACAATATGTTTTCAGCAATGTGATTCCAATGAGGACCCACAATATGTTTTCAGCAAGAAGATTCCAATGAGTACCCACAACATGTTTTCAGCAAGAAGATTCCAATGAATACCCACAATATGTTTTCAGCAAGAAGATTCCAATGAATACCCACATGTTTTCAGCAAGAAGATTCCAATGAGTACCCACAATATGTTTTCAGCAAAAAGATTCCAATGAGTACCCACAATATGTTTTCAGCATGAAGATTCCAATGAGTACCCACAATATGTTTTCAGCAAGAAGATTCCAATGAATATCCACAATATGTTTTCAGCAAGAAGATTCCAATGAGTACCCTTAATATGTTTTCAGCAAGAAGATTCCAATGAATACCCACAATATGTTTTCAGCAAGAAGATTCCAATGAGTACCATACTTACCCTAAGAATTCAGACACCTCAATTCCTTACCATACTTGTTCTAAAATTTGAACAATTACCATTTACTCGATGCTGTGTCTAAAAATAGCTGGATGGGTGGCAAATAGTGTAGACCATGACGAGATGTCATGTTCTGATCTGGGTCTACATTGTTTGCTCAGGCCTGTCTGTTCAAATATATATGGTACCCACACAAGATGTACAGCATGAAAAACTGGCTCTAATGCATTCTACAAACAGAAAATGCCCAGATCAACCTATACAGCTGCACATTCTGATCAGTGCTTTCACTGGCTCATGAACAAATTTGTGCGTTACGTCTCTGTGCAATGAAGCACCCTGCAGTATTAAGCTGAACTTCTCCTCCAGTGGGATATGAACCTGGAGTCAGGATCTGAAATCAGGTGCTGCTAACAGCTCAGCTATGGGGGATCTTCAGTGCTTTCTCTGTTCATGACTATATCCTCAGTAACTATAGGCACAATCAGACTGAACCTTTCAAGCTAATCTGGGCCTTCACTGTGTGCTTATGTGATAAAGCCCATGAACTATGGGATGAACAGTGGATGCTGAGAAAGTTAACATGAATTCTGATATTACTCCCAATGGTTTCATAAAAATTAACACTCCACTTCACACTCCAACTGAGAATCTTAAATCTTACATGCTGCAGACTACACTGCAAACAGATGACAAAATTAATGCTGTTTTTTGTTTTTCCATTTTCTCTAGAATTTGGTTTATATTTCATTTTTATCATCTTTCATCATAAAAAGGTGCACAGTTACAGCTACTAGAGCAGTGTCCAGGGCCCTGTTGTTCAAAACTAACAATGTCATTAGTTATCGTATCGTTAAAACTTTGATCATTAAATATGGCATATATACTAATATTTCTGCTGAAAAAATGTGAGTAGCTTTTGCAAAAGCTACTCACATTTTTTCAGCAAAAGTACCTTTGAAATAGATATTGTACTTACTAGAACAGTAAACATTTTGACCACTAACAAGCTCATTAAGCTAACGATGCTTTGAACAACTGGACCCAGATAAATATCTTTTCATTTCTCCACGAAAATGTGGGTACTCTTTCTAGGTGCCTAGGTGAGATGCCTCTAGCAGTACCTACCCTGAGGTATGTTTTCATGGAGAATTATCAATACTAATTGCTTGAAAAAAAAGCAGCTTATCTACAGCAATGATGATTATTCTGATGTGATGCCAAATTTTAGGCTGAGCTAAGCTCTGTTTTTAGCATACTGTATTTGACAATTACCACACATACCCCTGTAAGCGCATTGTTGAGCTATTTCTGAGTCTTTAGATTACCTCTTCTGTGGTGATCTAAGTGGACGAATTAGAAAAATATAAAAACTTTTTGTTTGGAAACCCCGCCCCCCCCCCAAAAAAAAACAGTAAAAATACAGTGAAAGCATCTCATTAAGTAATCCTCTCAAAAAATCTAATGCAAACTTTCTTTTATTACATGTTTTTGGTTTTCCACTGAATTTGAAAAACCTAAGCGCTAAGTGCAGTAATTAGGCCAAATAGGGTAACGCAGATAAGGCATGTACTTCTACCAAAAAGTTGATATTTTTTCTTATTTCTCAAGGATATACATTGTGGATACTCAATAGAAGCAGTTCACCAAAGCGCTTCCAGTGCAGCCCACAATGTAAGTTTTTGTGGGGAAATAAGAAAAATATTTATCTGACTCCCATTTTATCTACAGCTAGATGTTGGTGGAGAAAAAATATTTATAACGCATTTAAATGCAGTCTGCTATAGTGAACCCTCGTTACAACCACAGCATTTGTTCCCAAAGACATTGCCATTAAAACGAATTTGCTGTTGTACAGAATACTTTATGAGCAGATTGATCTTGTTTTGTTCTTATTTCCTCATAGAACATATGTTTTGGATATTTGTTAAAATTGCCTCACTGAGGTGATTCTAACAAATATCCAAAACATATGTTTCTTTAAAGTATGAGATACAATATTCATGCATAATTTGTGACTAACTGTTACCTCTTAAGGGAAGGTTTCATGACAGCCAAATTGTCATTATAAAGAAATTTGTCGTTGTATCAAGTGTCAGTTTAAAGAGGGTTGTCTGTAATTGCTGCACTCCAGGATTTTTTTTTCACATAAACATAAATTACACTCAGGGACGATGGTTTTAAATTAAGCTTAAACCTAACCTACCAATTTCAAATGGTATCAGACCTTTCCAACGATTTTTCTTATTTCTGCCTCACCCACTATCTCTCACACCAAACAACAACAAAACTGTTCGGATGATTTTAATAAAAACCTGACAGTAAGTGTTCTAAATATTTAAACAGTAAAAAAAAAAAAAAAAAAACAAAAAAAAAAAAAATTTTTTTTTTTTTTTGAAGGAAGGGAAGTAACTAATTGTGCAAAGAGAACCAAATAAAATGGGTCACTTCCCTTCTTTTGCAATAAGAGGTAAACAGATACAGGCATCACAGTTATTTTCTTTTTTTTCTTTCAGACGTTTAGGACATTTACTGGAACTGTACAGACACTAGAAATGTACAACATTTCTATTTTGTGTACAGCTTACAATGGAGCCTCTATGAACAGTCACCTATCAATAACAGCCACTTCCTTGAAACAGTTGTTTATCTGATTTGCCTATGTGCTATTTTGTTTGCTTGTGTTGATTTTTTTTGTGTTGAGGTTTTAAGGTCCAGACAACCTAATGGGGTTATGTTGAGCGTGGTCAGTTTGCCTAACCAGACTTTTACTGGGCAGGCTTAGTCCTAGAAAACGGTTAACCTGTATTATGCACATTCTTTCACCAGAAACTTACAACTGTCCTTCTTGAATCAGCAGAAGGAATAGAATGACCATAGAAAATATTTCATTATCAATCTCCACGAAAGAATGTTGCTGACCTAGCAGGGGTTGAACCTGCAACCTCCTGATCACCACTTGGACGGTCATCCAACTGAGTCACCGAGGCTATCTTCCTACACTATTAAACCTCTCTACAACAGCCACCTCCCTACAGCAGCCAGACTTATGCATTCCATACCTCTTGATAAGGCGCTGTTTGTTTGTGTTGAGGTTTTACGGCCCAGTCAACCCAATGGGGTCATGTCGAGCGTGGTCAGTTTACCTAACCACACGTTTACTGGGCAGGCTTAGTCCTCTAAGCGGTTAACCAGTACTGTGCACATTCTTTCGCCAGAAACTGACAACTGCCCTTCTTGAATCAGCGGAAGGGAGAGAATGACCGTAGAAAATATTTCATGATCAATCTCCACGAAAGAATGTTGCCGACCTCGGCGGGGGTTGAACCCGCGACCTCCTGGTCTCCAGTCGGACGGCGCATCCAACTGAGCCACCGATGATAAGGCGCTTTTTTCAACCAAAAAGTATCTGTATTTTTCTTATTTCTTGACGAAAACATATGTTGTGGGTACTTATTAGAAGCGCCTCAGTGGGTACTTATTAGAAGTGCCTCACTGAGGCGCTTCTAATAAGTACCCACAACATATGAGTACCCACAACATATGTTTTTGTCAAGAAATAAGAAAACTATTTACCTGATACCCACTCTTATCTAGACCTATGCATTCCAAGGATGGCTGTCATAGAAAGGTTGCACTGTATATCATACAGGTATGACTACAAAAGGTTTACTTATTCAAATGAAAATATTTAAAGTGATTTTCATTCAAAGTGAACGTCAGTGCATAAAAACCTACCTAAACATGTCATGTAATTAATATTGGAAAAGCACAAAATATTTTATCCGCACAGAATAATAATAATAAAAAAAAACAAACACTTTTCACAACAAAGCTGGATTTCTTTCCTCCCAATAAAGCACCTGAAAAAATTCTAAAAATACCACTCCTATAACAGTACATGTCACTCACACAACAGATTTGAAACTCCAAACAGAAATAAACAATCAGAAATGAAATCAAACAAACAGACGTAAAGGAAGCATAAATCAAACTTATAAAAGTAGCAAATACAAATAAGGCCCATTGTAGGAGAAACCCAATTTTTCTATGTGCTAACAATTAAAATCCCAGACATGTCTATGAATCAGAAGACTTGTTAAGAAGTATTTGGTGATAATTCTGGAATTATATTTCTCATTTTCCCATAAAAGCATATGTTGTGGGTACTCATTAGAAGCCCCTCACCAAGGCACTTTAATAATACCCACAACATATGTTTTTATGGAGTTTTTGAGTTCGAGTTTTACACAGAGGAATTGTTAAGGGGGAGTATTTGGTGATAATTATGGGATAATTTTCTCCAGTTCTCCAAGAAAACATGTTGTGGGTACTCATCAGAAGCGCCTCACCGAGGCACTTCTAATAAGTACCCACAACATATGTTTTAATGGAGAAATAAGAAAAATTATCCCATAATTATCACCAAATACTCCTCCTTAACAATTCCTCTGTTTACAGTACAGTCATCACTGTTAAGGGTGTGCCAAGCTGGTCAGCTAACCACTTACACTTTTCCTGAGCAAGTTTAGTCCTCTAAGCAGTAAATTACTTGTGCACATTTTTCTGCCAGTAACTGAGAACTGCCCTTCTTGAATCAGTGGTAAAGAGAGAATGGCCGAAGAAATAATTTCATGATCAATCTCCACAAAACTTATGTGGTCGAACTGGGATTTGAACTTTCAACCCCTGGATCTGCAGTCAGACACACTACCGACTGCATTATGGAGCCCAGCTTATTTTTATGGAGATATTGAGAAAATTATCCCAGAATTATCATCAAATACTTCTCCTTAACAGGTCAGCTTATGTATTAGGCCATAGCTCTAGATAAGCAAGGTACTGGTATCAAGACAAATCAGCCAGTGCATGACAAAACCTACAATAAGACATTTATAACCAGCAAAGCCTCCGATCAGCCTGTATGTCCATCCAGTATGGCTAGGAATCTCTAGATGCACAAGTTAATCTGTCTTCTCTGGTCGCATAAGTCTGATTGTAGATTTTGGCAAGGGTTCTCGTTTATCCCTCTTTCGATAGCCTGGAGGCTGTAGAAGACACATGTGATCAGCGAACTCTGATTAGACTGAGCAGATGCACAGGCTGACCTGTCTTCCTTGGTTGCAAAAGTCTTATCCATAGCTACAGATAAGAGGGGGTATCCACATGTACTTTTCTTATTTATCAATGAAAACATATGTTGTGGGTACTCATTAGAAGTGCCTCGCAGAGGCGCTTCTAATGAGTACCACAACATATGTTTTCGTTGAGAAATACTAAAGATATCGGCATTTTTCAGATGAAAAAAAGCGCTTTATCTGTTGCTATACTTATTGTAGGTTTTGTCGTGAGCTGGCTGAAATACATGTATGTTTCCATGAAAACATGTTAATGGTTAGAAGTGCCCCAGTGAGGCGCTTCTAAAGAGAACCTGCAAACAAATTTTCTAGGAGAAATCAGAACAGTATTAATAGTTTTTCATTGAATAAGTGTTTATCTGGAGCTACAAGACATGTTACCCAAAATCAGAGAAAAAGGATGTGCTCCCTCAACCTTTTTCAAAGTTTGGGTCATCATGAGAAACTGGCATTTGCTCAGGTAACGGTCAAATGTGTAGCCATCAATCCTAGGAAACAATAGCTCATTGTCTACTTCTATCCAAAGTTTAAAACAGAGGACTAATGGTCCTGTAGCTAATCTGAGACTATGTGTTCTGAGCATGTTTATTGTAACAACTTTAAAGACTGAAACATATGGGTATGGTAGCTGGCACAGTTTGAAAAATCTAATGTCATTTTTTCAAATATTGTTTGGCCCATGTCCCCAATGCTGCATAATAAGCCCCAGGACCATTGGCCCTTTGGTTCCTGAGATTTTTAAAGGGTTTTTATCATATATGGGCATGATGACTATCCTGGTCATGCAACCCAGATGCACCGAACAAACTTTTGTTCACCTTACCCACTGAGGCTCCATATAAAATTTGACTTTGACTGGCCTTGTGGTTTCTGTGGAGAAGACATTTGGAGAGTGTAAATGAAGGATGGATGGGGCAACAGACAACTGGACAACAGAGCCTGCCTATACTTTAAGCTCACCTATGAGCTAAAGGCTCAGTTGAGCAAAAAAGTGCAGCTTCGTTGGTTTGTAAAACACAACACAAAATTTCAAAGTTCAAAATACCTGTATGTAGAGAAAGGAAAACAGACAAATAAAAGGAGAAATCCAATCCAAGATTTCAGCTGTTAGTACCATGACACTGTAGCCTACTGTGCATTCAAGCTTTAAGATTGTAATTTGTGAAGTTACTTACAAAAGTGTGACAAAAATTACAATATTTACAACAAGGAGACGGGAAAGAAAAATACCAGGAAGCTGTTCCTAAAATTCCAAGATACATCATCTGAATGTGTAACAACATACTAAGTTGAAATTTGGATGAGAAAACTGGACATAAAATTTCGCTATCAAAATATGGAGAGGAAAGTGGACAAATATATAAATGGAGGAATAAATCTAATCAATAAAATGAATAATCTCCAAGAGGTCTAGATAAGAGTGGGTATTAGGTAAATATTCTTCTTATGTCTTCATGAAAATATTTGTTGTGGATACGTACTCATTAGAAGCACCTTGCTGAGACACTTCTAATGAGTACCCACAACTTATATTTTCATGCAGAAACGAAAAAAATATCAATTCTTTTGGATTGAAAAAAAAAAAATCATCTTATCCAAGATCCAAATTTTTTCACCATAAGCATAACTTTAGATAAGAGTGTTATCGGGTACACCACAACCTCTTTATAACACTATTGTTGGGGTCCATAGCATAAACCGTGTTAGTTAAACAATCGAGTTATATCCAAACAAAAATGTATAGATTATATTGAAAAATGACCATTTATGGTCATTTTTCAATATAATCTATACATTTTTGGGATCCGTCTTTGAACCGTGTTATATCCAAAACCGTGTTATAACAAACCGTGTTATAAAGAGGTTGAAGTGTACTCATTTTTCTTACTTCTCCAGAAAACATATGCTGTGGCTACTCATCAATAGTGCCTTGGAATACTTTTCAAGCGAAAAAAGTGCCTGAAAAAAAGTTCACTTGTCTGAAAACCACGAAATATATGTCAAGGTCAAATGGTGGAAAACAATACCAATATGGTCCAAGTATAAATTCCCTAGTTCTTTAATTACTGAGAAACGAATGTCAAAGTTCCCGGTGACTTTGACGATGATAATTTGTGTTTGTTTTTTGATCTCTTTCAACAGAATGGTAAATGTCTTAACTTTCATTCATCAACTTGCCTGATAGAATGGCATATGCAAACAGTGCAGACCTAGAACAGACTGCTCCTGTAGCAGCAGTCTGGTAAGGGTGTACATTGTTTGCCGTAACACCATGCATTTTGTGGAATAAATGCATAAAAACATATTTAAGGCAAAAAAGTATAGCATAAAGTGTTGAAATTTTAGGACATTTATGCAGATCAGTAATCTCAGGATAACAGAGGTATGATCAATGGCTCTGACAGTGCAATGAAGTGCAAGGAGAATAATAAAACCAGAAGCAATGAAATTGGAAATGTTGGTTGAATTTCATAGCGCTTGATAAGGCACTTTTTTCAACCAAAAAGTATCTATACTTTTCTTATTTCTCAACAAAAACAATTGTTGTGGGTACCCATTAGAAGCACCTCAAAGATGCTTCTAATGAGTACCCACAACATATAAAAACATATGTTGTGGGTACTCGTTAGAAGTGCTTCGATGAGGTGCTTCTAACGAGTACCCACATGTTTTTGTCAAGAAATAAGAAAACTATTTAGCTGATACCCACTCTTATCTAGACCTATGGTTAATGTCAAATAATTTATCATGGTGGGATTCAGCTGCTCTCAAACATATTACAGGTATTCATTAGAAGTGTCTGGCCGAGGGGCTTCTAATGAATAACCACCATAGCTCCGGCACTTTTTTCCACCCAGAAGTAGAGATAGTTTTCTTATTTCTCCATGAAAACATATGTTGTGAGTACTTATTAGAAGCACCTCAAATATATGTTGTAGATACTCTTTGGTGGAGGTCTAATGAGTATCACAACATATATTTTCAGTGAAAGCAAATCAAACCTACACTGTGGGTACACATTTGAAGTGCCTTAGAGAGGTACGTCTAATGATTGCCCACAACATAGTTTTTCATGAAGAAATACAAACAAGAGGACCATGATGGTCCTATATCGCTCACCTGAGCAAACAGATTTGCATATTTACTGTTGAAGTTTCAGCCAAGTTCACTGCTCTAGGATTTTTGTATAAATTTTATAGCACCAACCCCCTGCCCCCCTCCCCCCCCCCACCACACCCCGTCCATGTTTTTTTAACGCATCTTGATGACTTGAACTGAATCTTAAAAGAGGGTCACCAAGTTATATTGAAAGTTTAAAGTGTTTTATGTAGCTATAAAAGCCTACCATTAACGGCCATGTTTTTTGACGAATCATGACAGCTTGAACAAATTTGGTAGAGGGTCACCAAAGAAACATTCCTGCCAAGTTATATTGAAATCTGTTCAGTAGTTTCTGATAAGAAGATTTTTAAAGTTTTCTATTTAGATATATAGGGAAAATAAGCCCCACCCTATGGCAGCCATGTTTTTTGACGAATCATGATTGCTTGTACAATCTTGGTAGAGGATCACCAAAGCAACATTCCAGCCAAGTAATATTGAAATTGGTCATGGGGTATGTGACAAGAAGAATTTTATATGCAGATATATACGAAAAATAAGCCCCGCCCCCCCTGGGGGCCATGGTTTTTGACGTATCCTGAAGGCTTGAACAATCTTGGTAGAAGGTCACCAAAGAAACATTCCTGCCAAGTTACATTGAACTCAGTCCAACTGTTTCTTACGAGAAGATTTTTAAAGTTTTCTATATAGATATATAGGGAAAATAAGCCCGCCCCCTAGCGGCCATGTTTTTTGACGAATCATGGTAACTTCAACAATCTTAGAAGATGGTCACCAAGGAAACATTTCTGCAAAGTTATAATGAAATCGGTCCATTGGTTTCTGAAAAGAAGATTTTTAAAGTTTTATATATAGATATTTAAGGAAAATATGCCCCGCCCCCTGGCGGCCATGTTTTTTGACGAATCATGATGGCTTGAACAATCTTGATAGAGGGTTACATAAGAAACATTCCTGCAATGTTATATTGAAATTGGTCCAGTGGTTTCTGAAAAGAAGATCATTAAAATTTTCTGTATAGATATATAGGGAAAATAAGCCCGGCCCCCTAGCGGCCATGTTTTTTGACAAATCATAACGGCTTGAACAATCTTGGTAAAGGGTCACCAAGGAAACATTTCTGCGAAGTTATATTGAAATCAGTCCTGTGGTTTCTGATGACAAGATTTTTTCAAGTTTTCTATATAGATATATAGGGAAAATAAGCCCCCCCCCCCCCCCCCCCCCCTAGCGGCCATGTTTTTTGACAAATCATGACGGCTTGAACAATCTTGATAGAGGGTCACTAAGCAAACATTTCTGCCAAGTTATATTGAAATCGGTCCAGTCGTTTATAAATAAACCCCGCCCCCTAGCAGCCATGTTTTTTGACGAATCATGGCGGCTTGAACAATCTTGGTAGAGGATTACCGAAGAAACATTTCTGGAAACATTATATTGAAATCGGTCCAGTGGTTTCTGACAAGAAGATTTTTAAAGTTTTCTATATAGATATATAAGGAAAATAAGCCCCGCCCCCTGGCGGCCATGTTTTTTGATGAATCCAAATGGCTTGACCAATCTTTGTAGAGGATCACCAAAGGAACATTTCTGCAAAATTATATTGAAATCGGTCCAGTGGTTTCTGACGAGAAGATTTTTAAAGTTTTCTATATAGATATATAGGGAAAATAAGCCCCGCCCCCTGGCGGCCATGTTTTTTGACGAATCCAAATGGCTTGAACAATCTTGGTAGAGGATCACCAAAGGAACATGTCTGTAAAATTATATTGAAATCGGTCCAGTGGTTTCTGACAAGAAGATTTTTAAAGTTTTCTATATAGATATATGGGGAAAATAAGCCCCGCCCCCTGGCAGCCATGTTTTTTGACGAATCCAAATGGCTTGAACAATCTTGGTAGAGGATCACCGAAGAAACATTTCTGCAAAATTATATTGAAATCGGTCCAGTGGTAGCTGACAAGAGGATTTTTAAAGTTTTCTATATAGATATATAAGGAAAATAAGCCCCGCTCCCTGGCGGCCATGTTTTTTGACGAATCCAAATGGCTTGAACAATCTTGGTAGAGGATCACCAAAGGAACATTTCTGTAAAATTATATTGAAATCGGTCCAGTGATTTCTGACAAGAAGATTTTTAAAGTTTTCTATATAGATATATGGGGAAAATAAGCCCCGCCCCCTGGCGGCCATGTTTTTTGACGAATCCAAATGGCTTGAACAATCTTGGTAGAGGATCACCAAAGGAACATTTCTGCAAAATCATATTGAAATCGGTCCAGTGGTTTCTGACAAGAAGATTTTTAAAGTTTTCTATATAGATATATTGGGAAAATAAGCCCCGCCCCCTGGCGGCCATGTTTTTTGACGATTCCGAATGGCTTGAACAATCTTAGTAGAGGATCTCCAAAGGAAAATTTCTGCAAAATTATATTGAAATCGGTCCAGTGGTTTCTGACAAGAAGATTTTTTAAGTTTTTAGTTAAAAAATCTATTTTTAGCTCCTGTGACCTAGATATGCAACGGACCGGAACCATTTGAACAACTTTGAAAGAGGACCAACCAAGGATCATTCCTGTGAAGTTTGGTTAAAATCCAATCAGTGGTTTAGGAGGAGATGTTGTTTAAAGATTGTGGACGGACGGACGGACATACGAACGACGACGACGACGCCTACGACGGACGGTGAGTGATCACAAAAGCTCACCTTGAGCCTTCAGCTCAGGTGAGCTAAAAATAGTCATCTGATATCTCATCTAGGATACCCACAATGTACAGTACATTTTCATGGCGAAATAAAAATAACATCAACACACTGGGTGGAGTAGAGTACCTTTTCTACAGCTATGATAGAATCATGGAGGAATTAAGAATACCATTCAAAAACGCTGCCTTTCTGGATGTAGGTTTGCAAGGACTGTCATTAGGGATCTTTTATCCTGATTAAGGCTGCCTTGGCTCAAAATTTCCCAATAACACCAAACACAGCATCTATTCTTGATCACTCTCCCCATCACTGGAGAAACTCTGGGTGGTGAGAGTTGTCTGCCCATGTTCATGGAAGTTTGCCTGATGTCTGTAATGGTCCATCCAGCCTTCCATCATTTGTTTCACCTGTGGAGGTCGCTTCCCGATCTTTTGCATAGCTACAAATAATCCTTCATCGGTCACACAGCAGTCCATCCAGCGGCGGAATAATGTTTCATCTTGACCAAGCTGAGAAAAAGAAGATAAAATAATATAAATGCATGGAATAAAGTCAAGCAAATATTACAGAATCAGATATAAAATATACAAGCCAAAGAAATAAAGACAAGCCAAATAAAACTGCAAGCCATGCACCATGCCCCACCATACAGGGACATACACAGGGACATATTCCCTATGCACTTCTGTAGTATAAGGGCTTAAAACAATCTAAGTTATACATGAAGAGAAGCAATAAACAGTTATTTCATAACTCAAAAAAACAAAAAAACAAAAAAAAAAAACAAAAAAAAAACACCAAAAAGTCTAAGTTAAAAATGCAATAAAAAGTGATAAAAAATAATTTCAGGATTCTGAAAAAAAACAATATGCCTTTTTTCAGACCATCCTAAAAGTGTGTGTAAAGTTTCAAAAGGATCGGCCTGAAAATGTAGGAGGAGTTGCACGTACAAGGTACATATTCCCTATACATTTCTGTAGTATTAGGGCTTGAAAAAAGTCTAAGTTAAAAATGCAAAAAATGTAATAAAAAAATCATTTCAGGATTCTGAAAAAACAATATGCATATCTTCAGACCATTCTAAAAATGCCTGTAAAGTTTCAAAAGGATTAGCCTAAAACTGTAGGAGGAGTTGCGCGTACAAGGTACATATTCCCTATACATTTCTGTAGTATTAGGGCTCAAAAAAAGTCTAAGTTAAAAATGAAAAAAATGTGATAAAAAATAATATCAGGATTCTGAAAAAACAATATGCATATCTTCAGACCATCCTAAAAGGGCCTGTAAAGTTTGAAAAGGATTGGGCCTAAAACTGTAGGAGGAGTTGCGGGCAGAAGGTACATACTCCCTATACATTTATGTAGTATTAGGGCTCATAAAAAGTCTAAGTTAAAAATGCAAAAAATGTGATAAAAAATAATTTCAAGATTCTGAAAAAACAATATGCATATCTTCAGACCATCCTAAAAGCGCCTGTAAAGTTTGAAAAGGATTAGGCATAAAACTGTAGGAGGAGTTGGGGGCAGAAGGTACATACTCCATATATATTTCTGTAGTATTAGGGCTCGAAACAAGTCTAAGTTAAAAATGAAAAAAATGTGATAAAAAATAATTTCAAGATTCTGAAAAAACAATATGCATATCTTCAGACTATCCTTAAAGCGCCTGTAAAGTTTGAAAAGGATTGGCCTAAAACTGTAGGAGGAGTTGCGGGCAGACGAATGGTGGGGGCGCTGATGGACGGACGGACGGCTGGACGTACGGACGGACGGACACTCAAAATTTCAGAGGGTATAACATAATACCCCACCACTTTTTTGTTGCCGGGGCATAAAAACTCACTGTAGAAATTAAAGTTTTTTATTATGTCATTAGAATTATGTCATTAGAAATCAGAAAAAAAAGAGCCATGCCATACAAAATAAAACTGCAAGCCATGCACCATGCCCCGCCACAGGGACATATTCCCTATGCACTTTTGTAGTATAAGGGCTGAAAACAATCTAAGTTAAACATGAAGAGGAGCAATAAACAGTTATTTCATAACTCAAAAAAAAAACACAAAAAAAACAAACACCAAAAGGTCTAAGTTAAAAATGCAATAAAAAGTGATAAAAAATAATTTCAGGATTCTGAAAAAAAACAATATGCATATCTTCAGACCATCCTAAAAGTGTGTGTAAAGTTTCAAAAGGATCGGCCTGAAAATGAAGGAGGAGTTGCGCGTACAAGGTACATACTCCCTATATATTTCTGTAGTATTAGGGCTCGAAAAAAGTCTAAGTTGAAAATGCAAAAAAATGTAATAAAAAATAATTTCAGGATTCTGAAAAAACAATATGCATATCTTCAGACCATCCTATAAGCGCCTGTAAAGTTTGAAAAGGACTGGCCTAAAACTGTAGGAGGAGTTGCGGGCAGAAGGTACATACTCCCTATACATTTCTGTAGTATTAGGGCTCGAAAAAAGTCTAAATTAAAAATGCAAAAAAAAATGTTGATAAAAAAATTTTTTAGGATTCTGGAAAATCAATATGCATATCTTCAGACCATCCTAAAAGGGCCTGTAAAGTTTGAAAAGGATTGGCCTAAAACTGTAGGAGGAGTTGCGGGCAGAAGGTACATACTCCCTATACATTTATGTAGTATTAGGGCTCGAAAAAAGTCTAAGTTAAAAATGCAAAAAATGTGATAAAAAAAATTTTCAGGATTCTGAAAAAACAATATGCATATCTTCAGACCATCCTAAAAGCGCCTGTAAAGTTTGAAAAGGATTGGCCTAAAACTGTAGGAGGAGTTGCGGGCAGAAGAATGGTGGGGGCGCTGACGGACAGACGGACGGACGGACGGACGTATGGAAGGACAGATGGACGGACGGACGATGGATGGACACTCAAAATTTCAGAGGGTATAACATAATACCCCGCCACTTTTTTGGTGGCGGGGCATAAAAATGAGCTTACAGGACAGGGCCATCCACAGTCTGATCAAGGTTTTTGTTTGTTTGTGTTGAGGTTTTGTTACAGCCCAGTCAACCCTATGGGGTCATGTTGAGCACAGTCAGTTTACCTAACCACACATTTACTGGGAAGGCTTAGTCCTCTAAGTGGTTAACCAGTACTGTGCACATTCTTTCGCCAAAAACTGACAACTGCCCTTCTTGAATCAGCGGAAGGGAGAGAATGACCATAGAAAATATTTCATGATCAATCTCCACGAAAGAATGTTAAAACTGGCCCAATTATACCCTTCTGTAAAGTACCTGTGTTAAGTTTTGACATATTGCCTGAGGACATTGACAGGTTTTGAGCTGGTGCTTTCATACAGGCAGAGGACCAAATAAGAGGAGTAAATTAGTGATAATTCAGGGATAATTTTTCTTATCTCTCAATGAAACATATGTTGTGGGTACTTATTTAAACCATCTCAATGAGACGGTTCAAATGAGTACCCACAACATATGTTTTCATTGAAAGATAAGGAAAATTATCCTTCAATTATAAGCAATTTACTCCTCTTATCTGGTCTACTGACAGGTAAAGCAATGTCCTAACAAAACTTATTCACTGCAAATTTTAAACTATACAGCCCCGGGCCAAGATTGATTTTTTTTGTCCCCAAACCCCCACCCCGATCAACCACCACACTACATTTTTAGACAGAGAAGGGATTGTTCTTTCCTTTGTTCCATGAAGCTTAATAATGCTGCTTATGCAAATTAAACTAATTTATAACAGATGAAAACTTCATTTAATTCCATTGTTGTTTTCATTTTTATATATCAGTGCTTAAGATGAACAGCCTGACAGAATTATATTGCACCCCAAGGAGTACAACAAAAGCCAGGCACTATAAGTCTTTGAACCATCTCATGGTACCAAGAGGAAGAGTAAAAAATAACCATATGTCATAGAAAATGTATAGTAAATGGAATATCATAAAAAATGAATATATGGTATAAAGAATATAAATAACATCTTGTCAGAAGATATAGCATGCCATGCATGAAGCTTTGAAAGAACAATAAAACAGATTATTAATTTAAACTAGAATTTTTTTAAACACAGAACAACAAGAAAGTAATTGTAATTGTAATCAATTACATTGCAATGTAATTGCAATTGTAATTGATTACATTCAGGAAAGATGTAATTGTAATTGTAATCTGTAATCATGAAATAACAAAGTAATTGTAATTGTAATTGAATACATTTGTATGTAATCGGTAACAGGTCTGCAACCCAATAGGGTCATGTCGAGCGCGGTCAGTTTACCTAACCACACGTTTACAGTCGGACGGCGTATCCAACTGAGCCATCGAGGCTGGCAGACAAGGTTTTGTTGTCTGCTCATAGAATCACTGGATACTGAAGAAAATCATATATTTTATGTTTAATGACCGAGATTCTAATGAAAATATAGTTAGAATTTCCTACTGGGAAATATTTCCTAGCGTGAAATTATCAATGTATAAAAGACTTACTGTTATAGCATTATATGACGTCGTGTAGCGTACATTTGAAGCAAATTACGACATCATTTAAGTAAGCAGAACAACTGAAGTTATTTTTATAGTATATGTAATATAAAATTTAGTCCACAGTTGTTTTAAAATAAAGGAAATAATCCCCACGGGCATTGAAAGTCCCGATAAAAAACCTTGTGCTGAAGCACTTGGTTTTAATTGGACTTTCAGTGCCCTAGGGAATTAATTCATGTATTTCAAAACAACTGTGGACTAATTTCTCTATATATAGATGTATAGCAAGTATCCAAATACACTACAACCCCTTTATAACACAGTTCGTTATAACCAGTTTTGGATATAATATGGTTTAAAGATGGATCCCAAAAATGTATAGATTATATTGAAAAATGACCATAAATGGTCATTTTTCAATATAATCTATACATTTTTGTTCGGATATAACACGGTTGTTTAACTAACACGGTTTATGATATGGACCCTAACAATAGTGTTATAAAGAGGTTGCGGTGTATATATTTCATTGTATTGAAAATATCATGGAAAATGGGAGAAATTGCTCAACAGGAGCAATTTCTCCTATTTTCCTCAATACATGTACTTTGTTAGCTGCTGTTAGCAGATTTCCACTTCCAGATAAGCTATTATTCGAGATAAGCAAGGTTGAGATAATGAGCGTCTACTGTATTTCAATTTCTTAATTCTCCATGAAAAATTTTGATGTGGATGTTCAGTAGAAGCACCTCAGCCTGGCATGTCTAATGAGTATCACAACATTTGTTTTCAACGAGAAGGAAAAATGTCACTATTTTTAGTTCTAAAAAAGGGTATCTGGAAAATTTGATACTTTCTTATTTATTGCATAGTGACTGTCAAAGTATTTTGGAATTGCATTTTCTTTTTACGATGACAATTCCAGAGAAACTAAGGTCGAGTGTCTATGTGCCCAAAGACCATAAAGAGGAAAATATGAAATTTGCAAAAATATTTTGGAACACGTACTTTGGTCTTTATTTAATCATTTTTTTTTTTTTTTTTCATTTTAATCCGGTATGGGGCCCCTTAATCATTAACCAGGTCAACATGTTAGCATGAGCTACATTTATGTAGAGACAGAGAAATAGTTTGACCAGTTAAAGACTGTAGACCCTTAAACAGGTAACTGGCAAACAGTGCAGACCCATTCAGCAGAATGCGCCATCCAATCAGGGTTTCCACTATTTGCAAGTATTTCAATCATTTTTCCTGAAGAATATCTACATCATATAGCCTGACATACCTAAAATTGAAAATCGACTCATCCAATATATTGTGTGGGAGAGTTTATTCAGTCTTAAATGGGTTAAGAAGATGTCATTTTAAAACACATGTACTTTGACTAGAGTTTAGGCTGAACTTGAACCTGAGAGAACTAAAGGTTAATTTTACTGGGCTAAATGAAGCCTGTCTAGAGGTTCCAGATAATAAAGTATTCAGAAGATAACACCTGTATTTGTTCTTTTGCACAAACTATACTAAAAGTACTCATTAAAACTGCCTTATCTATTTTAAAGGCTCCATATTCCTCAAAAAATAGACATTTTATTATCCAAGAGAGGTTTAGTAAATTGATATATGATCATTAAATGTCGCACCTGACAGCCTGTAAAACTTCAGTTAGTCTCTCGTTCTTGAACTGGATAAAAAATGAAAGGACTTTTTTATCATCTCTCTGAATTAATGTTGCCAACATGAATTCAGAAATAAGATAAAAATCATTTTATATTTGATCCAGTTCATAAACAAGAGACTAACTGAAATTTTATTGGCTGTAAGATGCCAAATTTTATGATCATATTAATACCATATTTCAATTTATCAAACCTTTCTTGGATAATAAAATGTCTGTATTTGAGGAATATGGAGTCTTTTACAGGTGACTGAACATTCTAAAGATTACTCACAATCATTTTACGTCAAAAATAACAGATATTATCCTAAAATATCTACAAAGTGACCATCTTGTCTGGAGCTACATACCTCTGTTCCTGTAATGAAATGTATGGGTAGAAAAGCTCCTTCATGATCCACAAGTGGTAAGTAGGTGATCTGTTCATCAGCAGCATTGTCTATATGAGCCCCGGCTCCCATTGGAATATCAGTATCTATCTCCATAGGAACCAGGGCAGAGAAATGGCCCCTTGTATAACCAAGGGTAATTGGGGACTTCCAGCAGAACTTTCTTTCCCACAGTAATGGAAGGTAAACACCTGCATTTATATATATATATAAAAAAAATTCATACAATAACAGTCAAAATTGTTCTTTCATTCCTTTTGAAAAAATTATCTACTCTAAAAAAAAAATTTGCTCCCCTTGTTTAAGCAGAAGAACCCTTTCCAGAAGGGGATTGGTATACAGGAGAGCAAACACGAAGTCACGGTCACAGTTGTCTTTCTCAAAAAGTAGCAGAAAATCTACTGAGTGTACCGCATAAAATTGAAGCTTTTTGTTATACTAGCCAACTATACATATATGACAGATGTATTATTTTCTTTAAAAACATACCTCGAGTGAAATTTGAACATCGGAGTGCTTGGGCATACACAAAAACAATCAACCTTTAACAGCATTTGCTATTATGGTGATTTTGACTTTGAAGATGTGTCAACCTAGGAGGATCATCTGTGTCAGTATGATTTGTTTGAAAGGTAATATGATTATGTATCAAATATGGATAAGAATATGAGTATGAAAGTGGCCAAAAATCAAAATAACTACAGTTTGTTAAAAAGAGTTGTGTTTTATAAATATTATGGGTCACTCCACGTGAAAAGGTGTCTTAGAGGCATTATGCATATAGATCAGGCCCAGGTCTGCCTGAGCATTCACACAGCCTGATCAGGGCCTTTGCTGTCCTTGTAATCACTGGATACTGTAGAAAATACGCTAGCAAATGCCTTGAGCAGACTGTGGGAATGTGCAGGCTGATCCGGCCCCGAGGTTATAATTTTTTTTTCATGCTCAACTCAGCTGAGCATGAAATTTTTCATGCTAATAAATCTCAAATTGCTAACAATTGCAAATTCTTTCTTGCAAAACATAGCTGAGCATGAAAATTTCTCTGCTAATAAATTTGAAAATGCCAACTATTGTTGGCATTTTCATATTTATTAGCAGAGAAAATTTCATGCTCAGCTGAGATGAGCATGAAAAATGTTTTATAACCTCGGGGCCTGGGAATTTGTTGTCTGCATATGCCTCATAGATGTATTTTCATTGAACTAAAAGAACATTTACCAGTAGACCTACCTTCAAACCTGGCAAAATCTATGCTTTCACCACGAAAACTTTTCACAACCTTCACTCCATAAACTATAATAGGTCGCCGTAATATATGAGCTAGAGCAAATATATGAACATGCTCTAAACTAGCACCTGTAAAAAGACATTAAAATGTAATATACGATAACCAAGCATAGCTCCAAATAATGTGCTTTTTTCATTAAAAAAATATTGATACTTTCTTATTTCTCCATAGGTAGCTGCTTAAGGGACCTTCTAGATTAAGACTGTTTTAGACGACTAAACTGTCGTTTTTATCTGTGGAAGATTTGAAATACAGAATAGAATAGCACAGCTCAGAAAAGAAAGAATAGCACATTATCTATAGGTTAATGTATTGTGCAGTTAAAATGGCAATATTGGGTTATATTTTTTTTGGTCTTTTTTTATCATGGAGTACTCAAGCTTAATTTAAGAGTTCATTTATTTTTAAAGCAATTAAATGCATTCTATAAGTACATTTGTATATGATGATTGATTGTGTTGGGGCTTAACCACAGGTCAACACTTGTGGGTCATTTTGTGTCGTCTCCCTGAGAAAGGAAGAAAAAGAGATAGGAGATGAAAGAGAAGGACAGGGAAGAAAGAAGAACAGGAATGAAAGTGAAGAAACAGAAGAAATAGAAACATTCCCCCTCTACCCTTACCTGCTATAAGGATAGCAGGCCTTGCCCAACTGTAAGCCAATATCAGTTGGATATCTTGGTGACATAAGATACATGATATCTTCACCACACTCGACCACCCCCAGTATATGATGAGGATGGCCTGATTTCAGAATCTGATATATGGATAAAATTTTAATTTGCATGATATGGAAATCTTACATTTTATTCAAGGGTTAAAATAAACATTTAAGTTATGATGATAGCATAATTATAGGTATACATACAAGGAGTAAGAAAAAAAAATCAAGAATCATAATCAGATGCACTAAATCATAAAACAAAGTTTACATGTTGTTTTTTTTTTTTTTAGTCTGTCACTTTAAGCACTGATTACCACTTTGCAGCCTTTGCAATGAGCAGTTTTCTTGGAACTATCTTGTTATATAAAAACAAAATCTAGATAGGATATTTTGTTTCAAGTTGACAGACACAGACTGCAAGAGTATGAAAAAAAACAAAACAAAAAAAATATTTGTCCTGAAGATTCAGGTTCAAATAAAAAAAAAGAAAGAGAGAAAAAAAACACAAGAAAAACACAAAACAAAAAAACAACAACAAAAAACAAACTGTTCATCTAAGGTACATGTAAATCTTAGATTCACTCTCGAGTTATAAATATTATTAATACCATTATTACAGGCAGTGATAACCCTATGCTTTAGGTTTATGCATCACAAACAACTGTTATAAATAATCACTTGTTTTTAACAGCCTTAAGTGAAAACACTCTTACATCAATGGAAGGTGTTAAATTTTAACAAGGGAATACTTAAACAATACCTAACTTTAATACCATAGAGTTCTTAAAAGTTTAGTTAATTATTGAAACGTATAGTACACCTAGCAATTGGTACTTGTCCTGTGATTGTGGGGTAGGGGTTACCTCATATTATTGATTGGTATTTGCAGTGAAAAGTGGCCTTATTTTGTCAAATTTTATGGTTATATTTCCCAATAAAAAAAACAAACAAAAAAAAAACCCCTCATTTTCTCCTATTCAAGAAACTGACTGATCAGGATCTGCACTGTTTGTCAATCTGTATGTGAATTTATATCAAAAACCGGGATAAAGAAATCTGATTGACTGACAATTAGAAGGCGTGGCATCTGAATTCATTCTGCATGACAAGGATTATCATAATCAGCCTACATTAAGTTTAAGGGGAACACATAAGCTTTTCAACAACTATGTCTAAACTGCTTTTGCTCTCTTCTGAAATGGTAGCCACTGCAGATATGCAGAATCGAGGGTTGAGCGCAAGACTGTAGTAACTCAAACATATTTTTGAAACCCTTGTTTAGGGGCAAATTTGACCCCTTTGTAAACAATGCAAATTTAGGTGCCATTGCTCATACGAGCAATGGCACCTAAATTTTCATTGTTTACAGAAAGAAATGTTGTAATCTTCATTACGCCTTCATGGTGAGGAGATTAAGTTTGGGGAAAAACAACCATCTGACTTACGTCAGTCTTGCGCTCAACCCTCGAGATGTTAGGCAATTTGTTCCAATCTTGTAATTGCAACTAATGAAAAGATCATCATTTGAGCAGTTCTTGCTTTTCAAGAAGGAGCAGTTTTTGGTTTTGAAGAAGAAGAATGTTTTTTTTATTATTATTATTTTTTTTTTTTACCACAGATGGGCATGACAGTCCATGGAGCATGACCGTTTGAAGAAACTCTCAATTCCGTTTCATCAGTAGGATCGACATGAAATTTGGTGGAAATCAGCCATTTCTGAAGAGTTGTTTAAGAAAACAATATCATGATTTTATACAGTACTCAGCACAGGGGCAGGGGAAGATAACCCTCGCAGAATAAAATTTTGATTGTAACTTAAAGCTTTTCCAACTTCAATCATATATTGTAAGTTTTAGACACTTCAGCTATTTTTGTCTTTGTGTATGTGTTCATTTCTCTCAGGGTCATTCTTTTTACAATATATTTATCTTCGCCTTGCCAAGCTTTCACCTTCACTGAATAAGTAAAGAAATGATTGAGATGATATTTCAATTGCATATTGCCATTGCCACCTATGCTACACATCCTATGTCTCTTTACAACAAGCTCAGCAGGGTCTTTTTTCCCTGCTGGGCATCAGGCTCTTCTGTCCCTGCTAGGTTGCAAAAGGGTCTTCTTTTCAAGCTAGTGCTTGCACAGGGCCTTCTTTCCCTGCTGGTACTTCACATGGTCTTCTTTCCCTACTCTGGGTTCACAAATTTTCTACTTCAAAATTTTGCTATGGCAACCAAACAAAATGACCACTGATCATAAAACACATAAACTGGGCAGACAATCATAACAAGAGCTGTCGGAGGACAGCGAGCTCGCCTGCTGGGTACATTTTATATTGTAACATTTTTATCATTAAGCCATATAATATAGGTCACACTGACCTAGATGTATTTGTATGTAAATCATTTTGTCACATAGATATAATAATCCAGGTATGACAATTCTCCATGAAATAGTAATAAAAATAAAAGACAAAATCACTGAAGCATGAAATATAGGTCACAATGACCTAGATATAGTAAGTGGTCATTCATTGGGTCACATGGAACTAATATCCCAGGTGTGACATTTATCCAACAAATATTCAAGATATAAGGCAAAATCACTGAACCATGAAATATAGGTCACACCAACAGAGATATATTTTGACGTCAATAATCGGGTCACAAGGAACTAATATCCCTAATGTGACATTTATCCAACAAATAGTATTCAAGATATAAGGCAAAATCACTGAACCATGAAATATAGGTCACAATGACCTAGATATAGTAAGTGGTCATTCATTGGGTCACATGGAACTAATATCCCAGGTGTGACATTTATCCAACAAATAGTATTCAAGATATAAGGCAAAATCACTGAACCATGAAATATAGGTCACACCAACAGAGATATATTTTGACGTCAATAATCGGGTCACAAGGAACTAATATCCCAGGTGTGACATTTATCCAACAAATAGTATTCAAGATATAAGGCAAAATCACTGAACCATGAAATATAGGTCACACCAACAGAGATATATTTTGACGTCAATAATCGGGTCACAAGGAACTAATATCCCAGGTGTGACATTTATCCAACAAATAGTATTCAAGATATAAGGCAAAATCACTGAACCATGAAATATAGGTCACAATGACCTAGATATAGTAAGTGGTCATTCATTGGGTCACATGGAACTAATATCCCAGGTGTGACATTTATCCAACAAATAGTATTCAAGATATAAGGCAAAATCACTGAACCATGAAATATAGGTCACACCAACAGAGATATATTTTGACGTCAATAATCGGGTCACAAGGAACTAATATCCCAGGTGTGACATTTATCTAACAAATAGTATTCAAGATTTAAGGCAAAATCACTGAACCATGAAATATAGGTCACATCAACAGAGATATATTTTGACGTCAATAATCGGGTCACAAGGAACTAATATCCCAGGTGTGACATTTAACCAACAAATAGTATTCA
The DNA here is from genome assembly GCA_964016985.1 of Anodontia alba. NCBI lineage: Eukaryota > Metazoa > Mollusca > Bivalvia > Lucinida > Lucinidae > Anodontia > Anodontia alba. The sequence continues at coordinate 8,879,669 of OZ024821.1, forward strand.
AGATATAAGGCAAAATCACTGAACCATGAAATATAGGTCACAATGACCTAGATATAGTAAGTGGTCATTCATTGGGTCACATGGAAGTAATATCCCAGGTGTGACATTTAACCAACAAATAGTATTCAAGATATAAGGCAAAATCACTGAACCATGAAATATAGGTCACAATGACCTAGATATAGTAAGTGGTTATTCATTGGGTCACATGGAAGTAATATCCCAGGTGTGACATTTATCCAACAAATAGTATTCAAGATATAAGGCAAAATCACTGGACCGTGAAATCTAGGTGACCTGGACCGTAAAATGTAGGTCACCATGACCTTCACTCTCTTACACTTAAACCGATGTCACATAGTTAGCTGATGTATAACCAGTTGTGTCTATAACCTGTAGGCATATAAGATTTTACAAATGTGTCCTAGATTTTGACCCCTAGCCCCACCCCAAGGCCCACCCTGAGGTATGAACCCAGGGGTATGTTCTTTTGGAATCTCAGAAGACTCGTCCAGGTACCCAAATTCTAAATATGAATGCTCTATGAGGAGTGAAAGTCAAGATATAAGAATTTGAAAAACTTTAACACAGTATTACAAAGGTGTCCTAGATTCTGACCCCTAGCCCCACCCAGGGGCATGAACCCAGGGGTTTATTCTCTTGGAATCTCAGAAGACCCTCCAAGGTACCTAAGTTCCAAATTTGATGCCTCTGTGAGGAGTGACTGTTGAGATATAAGCATTTGAAAAACTTTAACGCAGTGTGACGGGAACGGGAACGCAAACGCAAACGCAAACGCAAACGTGGACGACCGGGGTGACTACAATAGCTCTCCTTGTACTTCGTACAGGCGAGCTAAAAATAATCATAACTGTGAAATACATGTTTGGTTCACATCACTTAACATGTTAAAAAGAAAATGCAATTTAACCCTTTTCCATACATAAGTATATGGGACCTTTCAGTTGTCATACACATGTAGCAACCAACTAAAAAGGCAGATCCTCATAATTTTAGCTTTTCTTTTTTTTTTTAACCCCCTACCCAAGCAATATTCCTATCTAATTAAGGACAAATTGCTTCAGTGGCTTTGGAGGAGCTGTCCTTTTAAAGTGTTAACGGATGGACAGACAAATGGATGGCAGAAAAAAGTGATCACTATAGCTCATCCTAAGCATAGCTCAGCTGAGCTAAAAAAATGCTCCCCTTGGGAAGTTGACCTGTTTACAGAAGGGACTTGGTATGCAGGAGCAAATGTAGTCTCTTGTAAAAATGACAAAAAAATTTGAGTTTATCCAATCCCCTTAACCCTTCTCGTGCTGAACACAACATGCCCTGTCTTAGCAAACAGTGTAGATCCAGATCAGTTGGCTTCTGAAGAAGCCAACTGATCTGGATCTGCACTGTTTGTCATTAAATATGTGAATTTCTATCAAAAACTCGGATCAAGTAATCTGATTGGCTGGAAATTATAAGTGGGCGTGGCATCTAAATTTATTCAGCATGAGAAAGGTTATTGCAAGTTATTGTCCATTGACATATATCTGATGACCCAAGTTTAGAATGACACTAATTGCAAACATGGATTTTTTATTAAAACAAAAGTCTTCACCAAGACACCAACATGTACTGACCTTGAAAATCAGGGTAAGATCACTAAACCTGTATGATTACTAACCTGGTTGACTAGCAAGACTTAGAAGAACTGTCCAATCCCTCTGCCACTGACTCTCATCTAGAGTAAAGTTTAACAGTTGAGCCTGCATCATCTCATAGTCCTTCCATCTTGGGTAAAAACTACAAGAAGTATCTATACTGTCAGAAATATGTGAAAGGACCAATTTTAGAGCCAAAACTAATATGAATTTATACTGTCGACCCAGACCAAAGTGCTCCTAAGTGCCATTCAGCAAGAACTTTTTTTTTACATCCATTAACCCCTTTATGCCTAGCGTCCAATAATAGGGAAATTTGCAAACAGTGTAGACCCAGATCATTGCAGAATGTGGCGTCTGATCAGGGTCTCCACAGTATGCATTAGTATTAAAAGGAATTTCTTACACACAATTTAATTTTTGAGTATCAAACTTCATGTGTGTTTCAATCTGATTTGTTGAAACCATCAGGAGGAAATTATTACACACACTATGTTCTCTAATCAAATGAAAATCTTGGAAAATGATTAAGTCTGACAGACAGTTTTAGAGAGGGGATGCGTACATAGGATATGTCTATGGCCTGTTATCCAATCAAATGCCTGAAAATTTCTTTGCAGTGTAACAAATTACTGTGTTTCTTACCAGTGGCCAGCCTCGAGAAGGCTATCAGATAATGCTCTCCTGAGTGTGTTGTCTATGTCAAGTATCCCCCAGGTGGCTTGTAATACTGAATCTAGGAGACAATCTCCTGCTGTTCTGTTCCACAGAGCAAACAGTCGACTTCCCAGTTTCTCTGTCAGTTCTATACTCCAGTTTATAATGAGATCTTCACATAACTCTGAAATATTCATGGCAGGAAATACACTTGAAGTAATAATCATGATGTCTTAGATCTAAGACTTTAACTCCAATTAAGGGGAGTGGATACATTTTCAAGGGTGGCATCTCAGTCAATACTGTTTTTGTCCCCAAGAATTTGCCCCCATACCCCCCTCCTCAAGAGCAAATTCTTTCCTTTTATGGTAGACTCCTTTCAGAAGGGGACTGGTATTCAGGCAAGCAAAATACCTTGGCAGAAAATCTACCTAGTGTTATTTCCCCTTAAAGGGATAATTTTGGTGATGTTCGAAAAGTGTTTACTGTTTTTTGCATCAAACAGATTCTGTAGGTACCCACAAAACAAACCTTGACAGAATGTTACTAAACTGTATTCACAACATGGCTTTAGAAAAGGTGCTTTTTCTTCACCCCAACAGTGCTGATATTTTCCTTATTTCTCCCAGATGAGTACCCATAATGTATGATTTCATGGAGAATCAAGAAAAATTACCTGGATGACCCGACACTCTTATCTGAAGCAATGGCTTCTAGTCTTATTACAATCTAGGGTAAAACTAAATATGCTGTGGCACTTCTAATGAGTACCCACAAGGTATGTTTTCAGGGAGAAATGAGACATTGTTTGTGTTGAGGTTTTACGGCCCAGTCAACCCAATGGGGTCATGTCGAGCGCAGTCAGTTTACCTAACCACATGTTTACTGGGCAGGCTTAGTCTTCTAAGCGGTTAACCAGTATTGTACACATTCTTTCGCCAGAAACTGACAACTGCCCTTCTTGAATCAGCAGAAGGGAGAGAATGACCGTAGAAAATATTTCATGATCAATCTCCACAAAAGAATGTTGCTGACCTTGGCGGGGGTTGAACCCGCAACCTCCTGTCTCCAGTCGGATGGCACATCCAACTGAGCCACCGAGGCCGGCCCAGGAGAAATGAGAAGTGATATCTGGATAACCCCTCTCAATTGGAGCTATGGTTTCCAGTCTTATCACAATTTGAAAAGCAAACATCCACACTAATGTGCTTTCAACATCTTTTAGAAAGTCATTTGTTGCTTGGCGCTTTATACAGAAGAAGTAAATTTGCAAATGTTTGTCATGATTTAATGCAAAACCATTTGCCGAAACTACATATGCACAAAAGTGTTATTCTAGTCATTGGTTTTAAAAAAAAATCAAACATTTTCACTTTTTCCCATAGTAAAAATGACTGCAAATTATGCAGAAATCTGTAGGGTAGGCAACTTGGAGGCAGCTTTTCAACATATTCTGCTTGTTCAATTTTTCTGAAGTTTACACAAAACATCAATAATTCAAATTCAGCAAAGAAAAGTAAAGAAACATTTTTTAGACAAAATTTCTAAAAATTCACTTTACTACATGTATAGAAATTGCATAGGTCAGACCAATTTTAGCCATAAATTTAATTTTAGGGTTTATATTTGAGAACAAAACACAGAAACAGAAAAGACAAATGGTTTCTGATAAGATATGGTCAATCAGAACAAAATATTTTCATTAAAAATAAAACGCCAAGCAAAAAATGTCTTTCGGAGTGATGTCGAAAGGATAGTAGACTGTTCAAGTGTACAAGATAAGCTCAGCTTTTGCCATATACACATGCACTGTATTTTTGCAAAAAAAGAAAACAATTTAAAAAACCTCTGAATGATGACACTGGCAAATGTGGACAGCAGAGGTGGTGAGTGCACAGACTGTTCAGATGTGCAGTACAGACTTTGTTCAGGACATTTGGTGTCCACTTACAGGACCACTGGATACACTGGATACACGATAAATCTTAGTATCAATAGGGTGCTTTTTTTCAACCAAAATGACTGATATTTTTCTTAATGGTATTTCTTCAGAAAAATGTTAGGGGTACTCATTAGAAGCACCTCATCAAGGCAAAACCAACAAGTACTCAACATATATTTATGTGGAGAAATAAGATGTGACTATACCCTCCTAACTGGAGCTATGATAAATATTCTAAGACGCCTTAATGCATACATGTAGGTCTAGATAAGAGTGGGTATCAGGTAAATTGTTTTCTTTTCTCGACAAAAACATATGTTGTGGGTACTCATTAGAAGTGCCTCAGTGAGGCACTTCTAATCAGTACCCACATCATGTTTTTCTTGAGAGTGAGGCACTTCTAATGAGTACCCACATGTTTTTTTGAGAAATAAGAAAAATAAAGACAATTTTTTGTTGAAGACAGCGCCTTATCAAGAGCTAAGCTTTAATGCCTTCTCTTACATGTACATGTCCTAAACTTTGGACAAAACCATTTTACAATCAACTGATGTGTCTAATTGTTTGTTAGTTTGAGTTTTACTGCCCAATCAACACAGTTAAAAATCATGTCAAGATGGTTAGTTAACCTACTCTATTTTTCCTGGGCAGGTTTAGTTATCTAAACAGTAAACCAGTGCTTGCGCACATACGGCTGGATGAGTGTTGAACAGTATGACCTGATCAGATGCTGCATTCCATGGCAACTGCTCTCTGGGACTATGCTGTTTGCTCAGATCTATCCGTCCAAATACTTAGGGTATATATGGTACACAAAAGTTGTTTTCAAGCAAAATGGCCAAAATTATCTTCTGAATATGGTATGAACTCTACCTTTATCTACATCTCCATCTAGGATCTCCTCATATAGTTGGCTCTGTATTTGTCTTGGGAGATCATCTATATCTGAATATACAAACAAACAAACATGAATGGTATAACCTTTACCATTCTCTGGGCTGGTTCAGCAGATGACAAATTGATGTTTTTCATTTTTTTCCAGAAAATAGGCTTTTTAACATTTCATGCAAGTCATCTTTTTAGGTCCCAGAAAATAGTCTGAAACTTTTACTCAGCATGTTAGGCATTAAAAAAATGTTTACCATAAAACAATGATAAAAACAGGATTAGATTAGAAGGACCTAATATTTGGCCAACCTTGCACTTTAAAGTGCAAGGTTGGCCAAATATTAGGTCCTTCTAATCTAATCCTGTTTTTATCACTCTGGGGAATTTGAATAATTTTTAACTTCAAATTTTCCACATCCATATGAACTGTTATATGTATTTCGGTAAATGTCCCAAAATTTCGAACACCAAAGTTTCTAAAAAAATGGCATATGCAAAGAGTGTAGACCCAGATCAGACTGCTCCTGAAGGAGCAGTCTGACCAGGGTCTACAATGTTTGCCATCCCTCTATATATTTTAAGAAACATCTCCATAAAAAGCAAAATTTAAGACAAAATAGTATGGAATAAAGTGTTTGAAATTTTAGGACATTTTCCGTAATAAATAATTTATTTTGTTGCAAAGAAAATGTTTCTTTTTGACATTTTGGAAGCATTACTGGCATATGGCCAAGTTCAAATTAGATTTCTCAAGGAAAAGGACACTATACTTAAAGTACAAAGTAGATGCTAATGACAAAAACCATTAGGACCTATTACTGGAAGCCTGGATTCTGTTTTAGATTTTTCACTGGAGCCTTGCTATTTCTACTGAATCACCCAGTAAGATGAGCTCTGATCTCGCTGTTTATTTCATTCACATGCACAATGCAAAGCAAGTTTAAAATCTTTTCTGTATCTGCTACAATTTACAAGAGTGGAGAGCCCCAATATCTTCCTTTGGACTGACATTTTTTTTATGATGTACATGGAAGTATGTGTAGTTCTTGATTAGACATTTATTTTAAACAGAAAACATTGATCATACATTTACTTTTTTTCTCCAACAGTAATATATGCAGTGTATAATTTCAAGAAGTAAAAAAAAAAAAAAAAAAAGACAAAAAAAAAAAACAAAAAAAAAAAACCAACAAAAAACAACAACAAACAAAAAAAGCATATATTTTCTTTTTTGCTGAAAACATCTTATGCAGTGATTTTATTTACAATTTGGTTCTATTGAGTCCCAAGGACTCACATTTGAAATTCATTGAGTCCCATGATAAAATCATGAGCCTGTAACATATATTAGAGCAGTTTTCTACTGTATTTTGTCAGTCCAGGGACTCGCAGATACAAAATTTGTGAGTCCCAGAGAAAAATTATGAGTACCGTATATGATGTGGGACTCGCAGGTAAAAAAATCACTGCTTATATAGAGTTGCATCAGAATTGCCTCATTGAGGCAAATCAAATTACCATAGGCATTAGTATGTTTTCTTGAAAATAAAATGGGAAGAAAAAAATATGATCACATAGCTCTAGATAAGAGTGGGTATCAGGAAAATGTTTGCCATCCCTCTATATATTTTAAGAAACATCTCCATAAAAAGCAAAATTTAAGACAAAATAGTATGGAATAAAGTGTTTGAAATTTTAGGACATTTTCCGTAATAAATAATTCATTTTGTTGCAAAGAAAATGTTTCTTTTTGACATTTTGGAAGCATTACTGGCATATGGCCAAGTTCAAATTAGATTTCTCAAGGAAAAGGACACTATACTTAAAGTAGATGCTAATGACAAAAACCATTAGGACCTATTACTGGAAGCCTGGATTCTGTTTTAGATTTTTCACTGGAGCCTTGCTATTTCTACTGAATCACCCAGTAAGATGAGCTCTGATCTCGCTGTTTATTTCATTCACATGCACAATGCAAAGCAAGTTTAAAATCTTTTCTGTATCTGCTACAATTTACAAGAGTGGAGAGCCCCAATATCTTCCTTTGGACTGACATTTTTTTTATGATGTACATGGAAGTATGTGTAGTTCTTGATTAGACATTTATTTTAAACAGAAAACATTGATCATACATTTACTTTTTTACTCCAACAGTAATATATGCAGTGTATAATTTCAAGAAGTAAAAAAAAAAAAAAAAAAGACAAAAAAACAACAACAAAAAAACAACAACAAAAAACAACAACAAACAAAAAAAAACATATATTTTCTTTTTTGCTGAAAACATCTTATGCAGTGATTTTATTTACAATTTGGTTCTATTGAGTCCCAAGGACTCACATTTGAAATTCATTGAGTCCCATGATAAAATCATGAGCCTGTAACATATATTAGAGCAGTTTTCTACTGTATTTTGTCAGTCCAGGGACTCGCAGATACAAAATTTGTGAGTCCCAGAGAAAAATTATGAGTACCGTATATGATGTGGGACTCGCAGGTAAAAAAATCACTGCTTATATAGAGTTGCATCAGAATTGCCTCATTGAGGCAAATCAAATTACCATAGGCATTAGTATGTTTTCTTGAAAATAAAATGGGAAGAAAAAAATATGATCACATAGCTCTAGATAAGAGTGGGTATCAGGAAAATAGTTTTCTTATTTCTCAATGAAAACAATGTTGTGGGTACACTGGTGGGTAAGGCACTTCTAATGAGCATCCACAACATATGTTTTCGTCGAGAAATAATAAAAATATAGATACTTTTTGGTTGAAAAAAAAAAAAAAAAAAAAAATAAACCCGTCCTATCAAGAGCTATGTATATATTCTCTTCTTAACTCTTGTCCTGCTGAGCCCGAACATACCATGCCTTTGCAAACAGTGTAGATCCAGATCAGTTGGCTTCTGAACAACAGAACTGATCTGGATCTGCACTGTTTCTCATTAAGTATGTGAATTTATAGCAACAATTGGGATCAAGTAATCTGAAAATTAAAAGTGGGTGTGGCATCTTAATATACATGTATTCAGCATGACAAGGGTTAATTGTAGCTACATGTACATGTATGTTTTTATCAGAACTTCTCTTACCTGCTGGCAAGGAAAATGTGGCATTTTCTGAAAGGAAGTAGCATGGAAAAGTTCCTTTACGCTGCTTTAAATGAACAGAGACTTCCCGTCTTATTTCTGACGCCACATCTGGACTAGAGTAGGAGGGAAGCCGCTTAAAACCCTTTGAAGAAATGTCTGTGGCAGTGAGAAGAATGGCAACCATGTCATCACGTCTAAACCTAAGAGCTAAATGCACTAGTGTATACCCGGCCTCAAAGGCACTTGGCCTGTCCAATATAAATACTTCATCTTTTGTAAGCTGGCGTCCAGGATCCCCTCCGGAAGTAAGAAACTGTTCTATACCACCAGGATCTCCATTCACCACAGCTTCACAAGCATTTAACCAAATTAAATCACTTGTTGTGAGTCTTTTACGCATTTTCTGGATCCGTTTTTCTCGAATCTCTTCCTCCTTTGCACCCCCTATTGCACATGCCCCATCTTGTATCAACAAAGTATCATTTCGATTCCTGTTATGACTACCAGCTGAAGCCCTAGTAGTTGTTGGTGACCCTTTATCAGAACCTGAGGAATCGGATAAATTGCTGGGTGAAACAAGACCAGATCTATTGTTCTTTGGTGAATTCTGACCAGAAACATTCTCATTTTCGTTCAAATTGATGAGCCCTGAGATACTATTTGGAGAGTTTTGACCTGATCTGTTGTTAGCAGTATTTTGTCCTGAATTATTCCGTGAAGTTCTACCTCCAACATTCTTTCTTTGGCTTGACTCATTAGAGGTGGGACTGTTCTGTCTTGATTTATTGTTTACGGGAGATGAATGACCTGAGCGATTGTTAACAGGTGGAACTCTCTCATTTTCATTTTGATTTGAAGAGATGACTGGTGAATTTTGCCCTGATCTGATATTTTCTTGATTTATTGTTTCAACATGCAGTGGCAGTTCATGGCGAGAACCAAACGATGAGGTGCGGCTCTCAAGTAATGCTGTGTTTTCAGTGTACGACTTTCCACGCGGGATTCCACACATGGTGCAATTCTTAGATCGTGGGTAGTTCTCGTAAGTACATGCCTTGCATGCCCATTTTATTGTATTCCTCACATAAGCAGCAACTGCTTTATTCTTGTCATTATTAGCATTTCTAAGTGTCTTAATACCATCAGGAGAAATTGGAGAAATGAGCTTGCCTGTTGACTGTGTGGGTACACTGGTGGGTATATTTTGATTTGATTGTTCTAGCTGTGAATTTCTCTCCTGAGATGGGCTACTGCCACTTGAAGCAGCATAAATAAATGTCTGCTTCCGAGGAATTGTACACTGAGCACATTTGGTGGCTGATGACCAGTTGAGATATGTACACATACAGCAAGACCATTTGGAATCTGTGTCTTTGTTAGAACCAGATTTCCTCTCGGCATTCTTTTCAGCAAGCTCTGCAACTTTGTAGATATCTTGTTCAGCATTTTCTAGATCTGTGATAACCTGTAGTGGGCGTGGAGCATGGCAAAGGACACACTTCTTTGATGCCTGGTAGTTTTCATACGTACAATATTCACATGCCCACTTCACGTCACTACTCATACTGCTTATTGCTCTTCTACAGCACCTGAAATACAAAGACACAGCTTCATATATATTTCCAGACATGGCAACGTCTTCATCGAAAATAACTGGTATTTTTATTTCTTCACGAAGCTGCAAGATGCTTCAGAGACAAATAAATACCCACAACATTTGTTTTCATAGAGAAATCAAAAATATTATTTGGATAACACCTCCTTTCTGAAACTACAGTGTATGTTCATAATTGGGTCATATGGTCATAATCAGGTGATAATTTAAGATACCTTATTTACATGTACCTTAAAAATTTGGACAGAGCAGACCCAGATCAGATGCTATGGTCTTTTGTCTGAATCTGAATCTGCCTGGTACATGTACTCCATTCACCTCAAATCTACTAGTATAGGTACATGTATAGTCATTAAGAATATAATAATAATAATAATAGACTTTATTTATAGAGGGTAAAGCACATTTAGTATACACTAATCTCCCATGTGGCCCTCTAAATGAATAAAAACAAGAAAAGTTTATATACATACAAGCATATTTACAAAGTAACAAAAATCCACACACACTCACAATAATACTTTCTCACAGACTCACAAGTAGTTTATCTGACTGCTTGGTGCTGAATCATTTCCAGTTGGTGTACATTTGTATGTATTTCTTTTGCCAGGGGCTCCAGACTGAGGGTGAATACTCCACCAGCAAGAGTTCAACGTACATATAAATTTTATATGCAACTTCTATGATACAACTGTTATAGGTTTTAATGTTTTGTTTAAGGAAGATCAAAATACATGTACTAATGCCCTTTGCTGAGATCAGAGAAATGTGCTTTTTCCAAGATACATTCATCTGGTATATTACCGCAAAAGATATTTAGCATTTTTGGTAGTTTGTACAGTTACTCCATGTAGTATGTAATTGAACATTTTTTTTTTTCTCATTCTAATGATCTCACATTTGTCTGGGCCTAAGGCAATAAGCCATTCACTTTCCTAGGAAACAAGTTTTGTGAGGTCTGCTTGCAGGGTTTGACAGCCTGTTTGGTTTGAGATTCTGAATTACATAATGGTGTCATCAGCAAAGAGTCTGCTATTGCTTTTTACATTTTCAGGCATGTGGTTGATATAAATGAGGAAAAGACATGGACCCACTACTAAGCCTTTGGGGTATGCCTGACAGAACTGGGCACTCGTCAGACTGTTCTTCCTCACGTACGACCTGCTGAGTTTGATCTAAAAGGAACGACGGAATGCATGTCATCACCCCCTTGGTTGATAACAAGTCAATGGAATTTGAGCAAGAGCCTTTGATGATCAACTTTATCAGAGACCTTGCTGAAATCCATGACTATGATGTCAGCCTGGCCTCCCTGGTGAAGGGTGTCATACAGACCCTTTGTGAACTGAATAAATCTGATCAGGGTCTACACTGTTTGTCACTCATTCAGCAGGTTTTAAGACTCAAAACAGGTAATAAACTAAACATATTCAAATTTAGAAGTACACATGTATTGTAAAGTTGATAGAGTCCCACTACTTAGGCTAAATATGTTAAGTCCAGGAGTCAACATGCTGGCACTAATTTTGTGCAGTTTGAATGGACAAAAGGTAAATCAAAAAGGCATTTGTATTTAGATAAATCTACAGAGCAGAATCTTCAAACTATATATAGTCAAACCTGTCCTAAGGACCACCTGTATTAAGCAATCATCTGCCTTTAAAGGCCACTATTTTAGATTCCATTAAAGGCAAAGAAGTGGAAACGTACCTGTATTAAACAAGCACCTGTCTTAAGCAACCTGTTTTTGGCTTTCCCATAGGTGCTTACTTAACATAGATTTAACAGTATTTATTCCTTGTGCGAATATCTAAAAACATGTAAAAGAACCTTATCAACTCCTGCCAATATTTACTGAAGTAAGTGTCTGCTACCTGATTTGTTGCCTAAAGGGATAGGGATCCAGTACTGGACCATTAGACCCACAGCTTAATGATCTGTCTGATACAAAACCCCTAGAGCCAACCCTAGTAAGACTGCTATTTATGGAAAGAATTAGGCATTATTCAATTTTAAAAAATACTACCAGATCCCTAGCCTGTCTAGGAATGTACATGTAATAGCATAGTGGTTAGTGCATTGGCCTATTGTGACAGAGGTCCTGGGTTGGATCCCAGCTCAGAACGAGAAATTTTCTGGATCTAAACACCTTCCATTAGCATCATTGGCAGGGATGATATTAATACAACTAGTACATTGTCATGCAGAAGCCAGCGCTGGTATCTACGAGGTATAAACACAGGTACAGATTGTCTTCTTTATGGGATATTAACTGGGATCTTATCTGTATCTTTACAAAGTAAGTAGAAACCAATACTGGTAAGGTAGAGTGGGTCCTAAATAACTTTGTAATTTTGGAGAGCTGTTCTGAAGCTCTTAGCTGTCTCCTCACTGATATTACTGAAGTAGTCAGGTATCAGGTTGTCTTTAAATTATACTTTTCCCACCACCCCACAGACACATGAGGGTGCCTTTATATCTTAGTTAGACCAGCAAATGAAAGCACAGAATATTAAAGCTACAGGGAACTTAAAACCACAGATCAGAATATTTTACTGGTGACACATCAATAGACATTCATTCATCACTACAGACCTTTTTAAACACTACTTCACACAATAAGAATCATTCAGAACCTCTTGGTCCAACGCAGAGTATGTTCTAGGCTTGTTCCTATTGGATGGCAGAAATGTGCTGTTTACGTTTATCGGACAGTAAAATTGCCAATATTTTTTAGAAAAATAGAGCATTTTCATTCATCAAAAGTTTCTTTTCAGAAGAGATTCTCATCAAGTGATAATTTAAATGTCATAACCACAAATATTAATACATATTTGGTCCAAGCGTTAAAATGGTCACCATAAAGCACATATTTGGTCCAAGCATTGAAATGGTCACCATAAATCAAAATTATGTTTAGTTGCAAGACTCCTGATATTGGAAAAATATCTTTGAAAAAGTTGTATTTGTTTTGGGAAAAGCAGTCAAATTGCTTCTTATAGCTGTATTTTTACAAGCTAGATAAAATTTTCGAGTGAATATTAACCAAAAGAAATTTATTATCCAAGTAAAATTTGTCTAGATCAACTGATATCAATGGAACCGGAAATGCTTTTGCCATCTGCAATTATTGGTCACATGGCATAACATTGAAATCATGTGGCCAACAGCAACAACATTAAAAAGGTCCCATATGGGACCCTCATACAGAGGATAAGATTTCTCAAATAGAAAAAGTTCAGTGCCGAGCCGCACAAAAACTATGACAATAGGTTCAGTGTCACATCCATGATAGAAAACTTAGCATGGCAGACCCTCGAACAAAGAAAGTCAGACGCCCGCTTATGCCTGTTTTACTGGATCCTCTATGGGCTCGTGGCAGTTCCCATCCCAGACTATATCCAACCCAAAACTTGGACCTAAAAATTGCCACTTAATGACTTTCTGTCAGATTCATACCCACAGAAACTTCTATAAATATTCATTCTTTCCACTATATAACTAGCCATAGTTCAGTGGAACGCCCTCCCTGAATCGTTTGCCAACCCTTGATGCGTTCAAGGAAGAAGTTGGTAAACTGCACCACTCCCGCCCCTAAGTCCCAAAAGGGTACGTACAAACACCGGATCGGACCGGATCGGGCTCAATTACCGGATCGGACCCGGTTTTCTGTGCTATGTTCATTTTTCTTCGATATTTTATTCTTTATGCACAGTTGGAAGAGGTTTACAGCATACAAAACTATTTTTACCTCACACCTTCATTCCAATATAAAAAAAAACGGACCAAACATAACTCCACCCATATATATATAGCCAAACGGCTAATGTAGGCTATGCTAGGAGTCTGTAGCATTTGCATTAAGTTCGGATGACAAGCCAGCACCAAACAGCGGGACAACGTCGGACCGACAGCGATATGTTGTTACGTCGTATCGCTGTCGGCCAACACCGGACCGTTTTTTTTATTTTTGTTCACAAACATAGATTGTTGGTACTCGTTAGGCTTGCCTTGCTGAGGCGGTTCTCACAAGTTCCCCGATTCTAGAAATATGAAAAATATCAGAATTTTTATCTTTTTTTTTTTTTTTACATTTCGTTGGTAAATTTTAATGTAAAAGCAAGAATCACATTACCAGTAATCAAACACAAAGTTCAAAAAGCTTATCAATCAATCTGTCAAGTGTCATCCAAAACACATATCACTTCTAATTGAATGATATGATGAGCTATTTTTTCTTCTTCTAATTAATGCTGGGGATTAAAATTAGTGATTGACTGATATATGGAAATGATGCTGCGAGTGATAAATTAATATAGTGATTGACTGATATATGTAAATGATGCTGCGAGTGAGGCAAAGTGGCGACGGAGTGATACACCCGTGGACACAAATCTGTGCAAATTCCAATAAAGTACATGTAACTTTCAATGAGTCTCTTTGCTTCATGTTGTTTGACAATCAAATGTCATTCATCTAAGAATTCTTAAAGTGGATCTAACAATTTACATTGATTGATCTGATTCATTTTGACAAGCACTCATCCTACTTTTAGGTCTGATGTATATTCTTGACATTTGAGATGTGTTTTAATTGGCTGATGCAGATGTCTGCTGTGAAATATACAACATGATATGATTTGCATTGATATCTGGCTAGCAAGTGACTGACAGGATGTTAGGATATATTAGATAAATGTGGCATATCAAAATGAAATTAAGCCCATCAAAGTTTGCACAGTTTTGTGTCCACAGGTGTAGTATTGAATCCGCTAATGAAATAGCATCACATACATAATTAAAAAACTAATACAGTATTAAAACTAAAAACTAGAAAGAAAAAATCAAAAAAAAAAAAAAAAAAAAAATCAAAATAATAGTCAAAATAGGGTCCGATCCGGTAATTGAGCCCGATCCGGTGTTTGTACGTACCGGTCCCAAAAGTGATGTTTTTAAGCCTTCTACCTCACCAACTATTTTAACCTTATCACCTTTTATCCTCTCACTATCCCCTCTTTATTCTTTTGTCTATATTTTCCTTCTTCTTTCAGTACGACAGTGCCCACCTGCCTAGAATGCCCGCGTGGGCATGAGGCAGTATACAGAGAAAGAAAAAGAATGGTCTATACTGAGAAAAAAACGTCCCACAGCCATCTAGAAAAAAAATGTCTCCCAGCAAAATACGAGAAAAGAGAAGAAAGAGAGTACGAGAAAAAGAAGAAAGAAAGTAAGAAAAGAAAGGAAAAAGAAAGGGCAACAAAACCCGAAAGAAAACATAAGATTCTTTTTTCTGAAGCTCCAGTTTCAAAACAAAAGATTCCCCACCCACATCATCCGTACGGCCGTAGTTGGAATAAAAGTTTCGGTGTTTGGCACTTTTCCAACGTAAAGAAATATTGAGATTTCATTACAAATAAAATACTGACAGCCATTTATATCGATAAAACTTTTATAGCTCTCAAAGCAGTCAGTATATCCAGTGGAAGATCTTCGTCGAAAAACATCAACATTGCTACGATGACGTCATAGAACATTACCTCCCTTGAACAATGGGGTCATACTAACTACTGAAATGGGGGTCCATCGAATTACCACAAACCACCCTAAACTACCCCAAACCACATCAAATAACCATTGATAAAATAAAATACACGACATAGGTCTATTTATAAATATATTGTATATGTATATACATACAAAATACACATATTGATGCATTTTGGTGCCTATATAGGTCTATTTGCTCACTTAGATGTAGTTTGTTTCTAAATTAAATTATTTACGACTTAATCTGCATAATTATAGTATATGTTCCCCTGTCACGTTAGCCCAAGGATAAAATTTTACCCTTAATTTGCAGCTGGCACCGCGCAGTTGAGAGGTATCAGGCCAAGAGTTATCTTTCTTGCTGAAGACATCCAGGCATATTTTCGAATGCACTTTGAGCATAAATATTTTCCTTGTCTCTTGGCAAATTCTGATCAAACCATAGTTATTTGTGTCTTATATACCTAAAAAATAATCACTGTGAAGTATCCAGTCCCTTAGACCTTTCAACATCGAGGAATAATGACAGTAAAATGGTGCCGGGTGTCTCCAACTTGGCTGATAAAGGGAGAGTAACCTTACAAAACTTTGGCCTATGCAACCCTTTAATCCCCTACGAATAAGCTTTAAATGTCTTAAATTGGGTGTAAATCAGTAATACAAGTGCAGCAAAATCAATAAATACATTTGATATATACAAAAAGTGCTTTGGGATATTTGAGGTAGTTTGGGGTGGTTTGGGGGGTAATTCGATGGACCGCTGAAATGGCAGGAACGCTAAATGAAGAAACAGTTTCAGTGACAATGCCATTGTCTGCGCAGTTCCAGCCCGAGCAGGAACTATATAGACTTAAGGATAATGTTATGATGATTGGCGGGACTGTCAGCCTGGTTAGCTCAGTTTATGGCGATGAGGTAAGCTGGTGAGTGCGGGGAAAGGCTAGAAACTGATAGTATATTCAGTTGATGCGTTGCACTTAAAAGTTATAAGGGGTAGGAGTGTGGTAATTGGCGGGACTGTCAGCCTGGTTAGCTCAACTGGTAGAGCACCTGACTTGCAAGCAGGGGGTCGCGGGTTCGAATCCTGCATCGGGCACACTTTTCCTCCTTAGTTTACTTTAATGTTCGCAACATAGAACTCGAGTAGCTCGCATCCATAGTATTGAATATAATATGATTGTACAAAAGCAGTTGACCACATCCGGATTGGGTTGTGTGGAATGTGACCGAATGAACCCCAGGGTGTATATAATGGTCCTCCCCAGATCATACTACCCGGAACAAGCCCTGGAGCCAAATGTTAAACACCCCCCTTTACATGGGGCACTTACCTCAACGATACACACAAAACTTACATTATTATGGCCTACCTCAACAAAATATGATGTACCCGACCCATGGGATAAATCAGTGGATGGGCGACCCGAATACAACAGTACAAATGGCTCCCATGCCTGGGGTGCCTACAACTTATAGGTCAACACAGCTCTCAGGGCTTAACCACTCCTTGCACAGAGCCCAGCAGCCCTATGTGAATAATCCTCAAGCACAACAGGTTGCCGGTCAGCCTATATTTGTTCAGCCCACATTTCGCGGACAAGGGCAGAGTGAGCAGCAACAAAGGGAGCGTAGAATCCCAAGTATGTCCATTTCGAACCCGCCCTCATACTATGAAGGCCCTACAAAGTCGCCACAACCAGAAAAGCCCCTAAAAGGCAAAGAGGGGGGAACTTCTGGAGGCGCCTCAGCCCCAGTTGCTGCTACACAAAGTCCAGAGATAAAGAAGACAGAGGTCATGAACGCTCCTATAGAGGACCCTATCTCACCAGTGGAGGGAGAGGAACAACTCGACCCCTACAGGAATACACATGAATTGGCTTCTCCTAGTGTGGAGGGAGAGGAATTGAACTCAGGGACAAGTAACCAAGATGTTGAAGACCTAACATGTTTATTTTGATTAGCCATGAGAATTAACCATGAGTGCTCGTCTTTGTTTATTATAGTAATTAATTTGATTTTTATGTTTTTGCTTTAATGCATTGACAGAGTTGGGAGCCTTTATGCGAACCGAATTTTGATGTATTTCTGTATTAGGAGTAGCATCGGGACCCAGGGTGAAGTTGGCTAGCTGTAAAAGTGCTTTAACCCCACCCCCCCCTCAGTGGTTTATTCTACTAACCGTTCTAAGGCGGTGGTCCCGGTGCTAGTCTTACTCTTTGTTGCTTTGTGGTTTATTCTACGAGGCGATTTGTTTTATGTCTTACCTTGTGTCATTTTGTTATGGGAGTGCGGCGGTCTTATACAACAAAAATCTCAACCTTAAGGTTAAAAATGCCCATGGTGGACCCCGTATAGTAGCCATTGAGGTTCAGGCATTAATACCTATTTGTATATGTCCTGTCTACATGCCTAGCTGGAACTCAAAAAGCATATCTTCAGATAAAGAAAATTATCAGCACTACCTGGATCAATTAGTGGAAATTTTGCACATATATAATAGTACGCATATGGTACTCATCCTTGGAGACTTGAACGCCTTATTAGTACAGCGGAAAGGTAATCTACAAGACGCCATGCTGAAGAATTTCGTTAACTTGAGTGTGGACAAACGGATGTGGAAACTTTCTTCCATCCTAACAAGGCTGATAAATCAGAATTATAACCAGCTTGGTAAGAACTACGTGGAAGCTGTCAGAAAAGATACCACTAAATACATATGACCATCTCCCTGTTATTGGAACTGTAAACATCAAGATCCAAAAGAAGAAAAGAGTATCATCAATGATAATGTGTAAATCAAAATGGGATAAATATGACAGACTTGCCTATCAGAACTACGTAGGGAAGAACCTACTACCCTTCCATACTTTCCTACCTTCCTTGAACGCTGATATAGTGTACTGCAACCCTCAGTCATTTGAACGCGGTATTGAAGCAGGCGACATATGACAGAATTCCAAAATTTAAATCACAGATTAGAAGAGATTAGACAAAGACCTTGGTCCAATGAAATCTATGAAGCGGTAAAGGAATGCCGTCTTACCTGGTGGGAATGGTGTAAACCAGGTGCTTCAAAAGATAATGAAGATATATATCTCAAAAATATGGTCTCTGCAAAGAAGAACCTAAGACAGGTCCAACGTCATGAAACTGCAAAAGTACGTACAGGCAAAGTTGAAGAGATTATGAATTCTCAGAACGATAAAAATGTTTTCATAAGTTAATCAGCATTCAACGAAAAACCTCAAACTCGCAACTACACTCGTTAACAGTTGATGGAGTGGATTATGAAACACCAGAAGAGATACGAAATGGCTGTGCTTCCCATTTCCAGACACTGGCCTCTCCATCTAACAGTGCAGACTTTGCCCATAACTACAAAGACCTTGTAAATGCTAATGTTGAGAGTATTGAGAAGTTATGTCGAAAAGAGTTATCTCCTGTATACCTATTACTACAGAAGAAGTTACTACAGCTTCTAATCGACTAAATGATAACAAAGCGATTGATGTGATGGGTCTCACCAGAGAACATTTCAAACTAGCAGGACAAGAAATTACTGAATTCCTCACCTGCATTCTGAATTACATTGTGGTTGCAAGAAGAGTCTCTACAGTCTTATCAGAGCACATTTTCAACACCAGGCATAATAGGTTGTTTCAAGATACACAGTCTAGGCTGCAGAAAGGCTTTACCTCAGGGTGCTCGTCACTGAATGCGGCTTTCATTTTATCAGAATGCATTTTAAAGGCAAAAAAAAAAAAAAACAAAAAAAAAAAAAAAACAAAAATGCAAAGAGAACATCCTAATCACGCCGTTAGATACTCAAAAAGCATTTGATGTTGTTGACCATAACTCACTTCTCAGAAGATTATACATTCGATGATGTTCGCGGAGACGATTGGCTACTTCTCAAAGACCTCTGTCTGACTGTTCCCCTCGAATAAAATGGGCCGGAGATCTATCACACCCAATAAACCTATAGCAAGGTGTCAGGCAGGGTGGTATTTTGTCGACCAGTCACTACAAGCAATATAACAATCCACTACTGTTGACTCTGGAGAAGCGCTGCACGGGTACTGTGATAGGATCAATACACATGCCCCATATCACAGTTGCTGACGAGAGCTTCTAGCTAAACTAGAATCAGAGATTCAAGTGATAATCTGGGATGCAGAACATATTTCCTTTGTGATCATTGGGCCCATTGTAGAATCTTTGAAAATGGAATTCTGCTCATGTATACGCTACAGGGCGTAAGCAGTGTTGCAAACTTCATTCCTGCTTATGAAGAGTCTCAATAAAAACCGAGATTCCCATGATCTTATCTGTAGTGTGTTTTTTTGTTTCCAAAGGCAATGTTTTTGACGTTTATAATGCTGGCCTTGAGAGATATCCAATTCATCCAGCGAAAAGCCACACTCTTTGTTATGGCCCAAGTTACAAGGAGGATAGGTATACAGAACTCTATATGACTAGAGGCAAGATTAGTATATCTTCTAGCACGGTGTTTGTGGGGGTTGTAAGAGATACATCGTATAAAGTAGACATGGATGGAAAGGTGAATCTTGGAAGAAGAACAGCGTGCTCACACATGAGGGTTGGCTTCCCCAAGCTCAGTTACTTTGGCCCTCTTGGGCATTTTACGCTCAGAGGCAATCTTACCCTTAGAGGCAATTTTGCACAAACAGTTTTAAATATGTTAGTAAATATGCTTTAGGAATCAAAAACTCATTTGAACATGAAATTGCAAAACGACAAGTTGTAATGGGAGAAAACCCACAAAGTAGCAAATTCTTATACCTAAAGAAAATTTTTGTATGATTCACCCTCAATTTTAAGTTAATTAATAGCCCCCAAAGAAGTATGTGTGGAAAAAACATCCTGAATAATGCAGTACATAAAGCAGGAGAGTCCCAGTGGTCTGCTGATCTAGAAAGTAAATCCTCCCTGAAATATGTTAATCCCCATATCCTAAAAACTGGCAAATATCACCGTATATGGGCCACAGTAAGAAACAGTGTAAATGACAGTAGAAGGGCACAGTTCATGTGTAGACTACTCACAGGAACTTACATTCTACAGGGCAATAGAGCCGCTTCTAACCAGTATGCTGTGGACTCTACTTGTCAACTCTGCTTGTGTGCACCTGAAACTCGTCAGCATTTTATTTGCGAGTGCATATTCCTCGAGCCTGAGCGGTGTCAATACAAAGATGAAACCGCAGCAAGTAAAGCGTTGATAAGGAGGATGCGTCATGACTGCATGATTCTGAATTTCTTATACAACTGACACTAGATGTGTCGGTAGTCATAAACATAGGCAGAATCAATAAGGAAGCATTAGGTCACTAGAATTGCTCACCAGAGAATATATTACAATTCACAGTAAACGAATCAAGGAACTGAAAAGAATATCAGAAGCTTGTTATAACTATTATATAAAACCAGCACACGTATATATATTCACCAACTTAAGAGCTCAATAAATTTGGATGTACTATCTTAGTAACAAAAAAAAGTCATAAACGGTGCTCCGAAAAGAAGACAACAGCAACAATACGGTGCAGCACGTGGTTGTGTCGCCCCGGGAGGGGGGCGGCGGCGGGCGGGAGGGGCGGGGGTAGGGGTGGCGCACTTATAATCTCAGGATAGGGGTTTGCTGCTAGGAGCCCGGGACCCCTACCCCTTTTCAGACCTGATTGAGACCCTTTAATAAAGACAATTTTTTAATCTATTTCTATATTTACTTTTATTTATGTATTAGGTAAAAGATGAACATAATAAAAAGAAGTCTTGGTTTACACAGATAATATATTTTGATTGGTTTTCATAGTGCAGGTTATATTTTATTTCCTTTGGGATCATTGAACCCATCCTGGTTATTTTGAAAATCGAATACCGCTTAAGCCGGGGCTAGAGGGCGTATGCAGCCTCGCAAACTACAGTATTGCTCAATCAAACCGAGTCTCCGATTTTCGTGGCTTTGTGTGTTCTTTGTTTCCAAAGGAAATCCTTTTTGACTTTTATTTTATGTTTCGCAAATGTCATAAAGTTTCTTTGTATTTGATGACAATATTGTTTTATTCACAACTTATTACAAACTTCATCACCTAATGTTTTTACGGTGTGTAACAATATATATAGAATTTGTTTGTTTAGCAGGTGTCATAAAACCATACATTTTATTGGGTTGTATTTTGAAGGTTATGGAGTATTCAAAAAGGGAATTTGTAATTTGCAGAAGCGCATAATGTAAATGCTATTTTCTTGGTGAAACACAGAAAAAAGAGAAAAGAGAATGTCTACACAAAAGAAAACACTGGAGTTGACCCAAGAAGAGAAAGAGGCTATAATACAGTTCATAATGATAGTGGATTAAATGTTTAATATCTGATTAAAAATAAATAAATAAAAACAAGTGTCTAAGTGATTTCGAATAAATAACGTTTCACTTGTTTATGAAACTTTTTAATCTTCAAATTCTATACTTTGTCAAAATGGTTTCAAATTGATAAATGAATAAAAGCTTATTATATACTTCCAGCCATTTATCTTCTGCTCAAAACTGATGTCTCCATATCTGGCCCCTATCTATTTGAGAGCCAAAGGTCACTGCAGATGTATGATCAGTTATCTGCAGATTTCTCTAATAGGTCATCAGGATGTTACGCAATGGAATATGTGTCTTTAAGAAGGCCAGTAAGGTAACGCCAACTCGGTTCAGATTTGACCTGGAGAAACTGCAAAAGCCCACTTGTGGTAGACGCTTTCCAAGCAATAATATGTGGGAGATAACTATTCATAATGCTCGATGTCGAAACACTGAACTCGATTCCATAAATGAAATCTACAACTCAGCAGTGACTGACACCGCTAAGAATGCCCTTGGCAAGCAATGTCGGAGAAAAGAAGCCCTGGGCTCTTGACAGTTGTGATGAACGAAGAACACTCAAGAGACAGAAAACTGAAACCGGAGTAGCCGAAACATACGGAGCGATAAATACAAAGATACGAAAGGAGATGAAGCAAGCAAAGAAGAACTGGGTAGAAAGTCAGTGTTAAGATATCAGCAGCACTAGGAGGAGAAATCATGATCGATGTCGTAACGCCAGTATGTAACAAAATACGCAAAACAGGCGAATAACCCTCCCAAGGGTCCAGTCTATAGTATTAAGTTACACTCCCAAAGAAAGTAAATTTACAGCAGTGCTAGCACCATCAAGTTGTCAGTCTCTTTAGCCAACCGAGCAAGGTAATATTGAAAATAATCCTCAACAGATTCTAGCATCAGGCAGAAGAGAAAATCGCCGAAGATATGAAGGTTTCAGACCAGTAAGAAATACCACTGAGCAAATATTCACTCAGAATCTCTGGATGGGGGCACACGAGTGTGTGTGTTGGTGGGGGGGGGGGGGGGAGGGGCGGGGGGATAGGGGGAGGGGGAGGGGGAGGGGGCACAATTTCGACAAGATCTCAATTATGTCTTCATAGGCTTTAAGAAAATCTTCGACAGGGTATGGCACGAAGCCTTATCAGGTACTGTGAGGAATAATATACCAGTGCCAATCTGGTTCGTGTCATTGAACGATTGTACGATTAAACCGCTGGTGCAAATTGTTCAGTGGCAAGTGGTTCAGGACCACAACTGGACTGAAACAGGGATGTCTTCCTATCAACAACACTCTTCAACAGCTTTCTCGAAAGGGTTATGGCTATGCCTTAGCAGGCTATGAATGGAATGTCAGCACTGGAGCAGAGTAATTGTCAGCGTACGATTCGCTGGAATCGCTGAGAAGAATGAGCTTAAAGGACTGGTTGGTTATCTGGACAAAACAACAAAGACCTATTATAGAATGGAAATCGGGCCAGAAAAGACAAAACGATGTCGTACAACCCAGCTGAGTCCGAATGAATCACACCAGGCTTGAAATAGCAAAGAGTTTCAAATACCCTGCACACATCATATCTGATGACGGCACCGAAACAGTGATTTTATCTAGGAAAGCTCAGACAACTGCGGCGCCAGCAAAATTAAAAGTGATATGGAACGTCAAGAGCATCAGGTTCCCTACAAACATCTAATTCGCCCTTGTTACACCCGCCTTCCAATACGCTTTTGAGACTTGGACTGCAGAAATCGAGGAAAGTGTCAAAGTCTTGGAAATGAGGTGCAACCGCAAACTACTGAACATCTGGTACTTAGACCACATCACCAACAAATCCGAGATACCACTTGTGTTAATGATGAATTCTTCGCAATGGTCATGAAACGAATATTCAGATGGTACTGTCACATCTTTGCAAAGCACAACTGAATGGGCAGACGCTGCTTTAAAATAAGATAAATAAAGATTATCAGTCATCACAAAAGGATAGATAGATGTTATGCGGCATAATTGTACGACGGTGTGTTGGGTCTCGGACTGAATGGCAGTTTCTTTCTCTATCTGTTGCAGAATTTTGGCTCCTGACTACTGCTTTCGGTATGCCCATCGTGGTTCATCTGGTGTTTTCTTTTGCTGTGGCTTCAGGCTCCAAGGTTATAAAACTTTTTACATGCTCAACTCAGCTGAGCATGAAATTTTTCATGCTAATACATCTCAAATTACTAACATTGCCAAATTCGTTCTTGCTAAACATAACTGAGCATGAAAATTTCTCTGCTAATCAATACGAAAATGCCAACTATTGTTGGCATTTTCATATTTATTAGCAGAGAAAATTTCATGCTCAGCTGAGTTGAGCATGAAAAACATTTTATAACCTCAGGGCCAGATTGCCATTGAACACTCTACTATTTTTCATTGCATTCTTGTGATTATATGTATTTTACTGTGCCGCGCCACTGATGCAGCAGAGGACCCCAAGTGGATCGAACATATATTTATTATTTTCAGATGCATCAGAACTAAGGGCGAGGCTTCGATGGAATAAAACTTGTTTGAGCCCCTCCCCCAGCGGTTGTTTCTGCTGTCTTCTCCAAGGCGGTTCCCTTATTGCAGTACTTCTTTGTTTGTATGTCAACAATGCAACTGTGTTGTTGTGTCTTCCCATCATTTCTTCTTCTTCTCTTCTTCTTTCTGTACCTCCGGAATGCGTGCTTCGTGATTGTAGCCTTTCTGGATAACTTCATATACACTTGAGCCAGCATACGAGATAACCTGCAATAAAGGGTGTGTGACCAGCAAAGACTCAGATCAGCCTGTACATACACCCGTATAGCACGGGTTCTCGTTTATCCCTCTTTGGATAGCCTGGAGGCTGTAGAAGGCACGAGGCGATCCGCGAAAACTCTGATCGGACTGCGCAGATGCGCAGGCTGATTTAAGTCTTCGTTGGTCGCACAAGTCGCATTGTAGGTTTTGTGCACTGGCTCAATTTTTTTTTTCATTGCGCTCAGATAGCATGGCCACAATGGACTAACATCGGTTGATGTCGGTACACAGAGTTGTGACATAAAAAGACGTTGTTAGTATATGGTTAAATGTTTTAAGGGAAACTATAGTATTATATTATGCTTTGTGTGAGGGTTTTAGCTTGTCTACATATGAGACACAAAACGAGAAAACGTACCATCTGAATGTGCACCAACGAAGACTCAAAGCAGCCTGCATATCCACTTATTCTAATCAGATTCTTTGTTGTCCGCATGAAGAATGTTTTCATCCTTGGCTATCCAGAATGCGACAAGTGAAGATTCTGATCAGACTGCGCGAATGCGCAGGCTGATCTGAATCTTCGCTGGGCGCACATGTCCGAATGTACGTTTTTCGATGTTGCGGCTCATGTGCAATGCTGTATCGATCAGTGAAGGGCATAATCTGCCTGTGCATCCGCGCAGTCTCTGTATGTATGCTCGGCATAGTCTAATAAATCTGTGAGAGGGCAATGAAGGCACAGATCAGATTATGCGAATGCCCAGGCGTCTGACAGTCTGGGACTGAAATGTCTGTAATAATTGACTTTTGCTCGGGTTTCGCAGTGCATTATGTATGTATGTATGTATGTATGTATTGTTAGAGCAAGTGCAGTTCTCCAAGATTACATATATATAAAAGATCAGCGCTGCGCATGGATTACATAACGCATCTTGGTCCGAGCACGTGCATCCCGCATACCCACGTTTGCCCTAAAGATTGGAATATCCCTTCAAACTCCTCACCGTTCTTACGAAAAGTGGAACAAAATCATTTTACTACCTAATGATGTGTCTAAAATCTACTGTATGAGTGGCAAACAGTGTAGGCCCTGATCTGATCTGGATCTATACTGTTTGCTCAGTCCAAATACATATGGTCAGTACGGTATATCCGAAAAAAATTCTCATGGTTGCTCAAATACAATGTATGATAAAACGACTCTCCCAGTTACGTCTCAATTTAAAAATCATTAAAACTTCATTTAATCGGAAGTGAGAACAAACAAGCGGCAAGACCATGTATTTGAGCCACCAGAGGAAAGTGGAACACGGCTGCAAATAGCATTAATAATATTTATTCAATATTCTGCAGTTCGACAAGGGCCTGTGTTGTTCGCTTTACAGATAGCAAAACCTCAATGATTCAGTTTGTTTTGTAAAATATATAGCCCGCAAGATGACTGATAACCAGTTTATCTGCCTCTGGGTAGTCCATATATGATATAGGGTACACTTTTACTTGTCGCAGCTCAGTCATACGTTGTTCATCTTTTAACCTGGTGATTATTGATAAAGCAGGCCAGTTTTCTTTTTTTTGCAAAATGTCCTGTATCGAGTGAAATTGTATATCCGAGCAGGCAATGAACAAATTCAGATACCACTATTTATTTACTTGTTTACCGTACTGTCCAGTAGACATATTGCATTTTACCACCAAACATTTGTTTTCAATTGGATAGAGGCGGATCCATAGGGTTTCAGGGTCAGACGTAATGTACATTTTCTTACACTGCGTCTCATTTCTTGTCTGTTAATTTCGCCACCAGAATACTAAGGATTAACTAACTGGAAACAGCAGCACCATCTTCTCGTTGGTCACAGTGCTTGTTGCAACATGTGGAGTCTTAAAACCGGTGGTATCTTTACCCTACTTACTAGCTTTTGTCTTATAGGTAAATACTGCTTTCTTTAAAATTTTCAAATGATATGTGTTTATTTTGATTTTGGAGTTGAGGGAGAACATTTTCATTTCAAATTTTATAATATATATTGTACTTCTTTTATTGTATTCTAATGTTTCTTGTCTGTTTAGACTTAATGCCATTTGAACGATAATATAAAAGTCTCTTTTTCAGTCTATAAAAATGTGGTTTTAAATAAACATTAATCTAGATATTTCAGTGCGTCTAGTTTTCCTACATATGATTTTTCCACGCTTTATACATCACTACCGCATAAGACGATTAAAAATAAATTTAATTGAAGGAACCTCATTGAAGAGAAAAATCTCTTTACCTTGTTTGTAATGGGAAACATATTTATTAACTTCTAAGGATCATTAACATTATACTCTGTGGTCTTGTCAGAAAGTTTGTGAGGCGCTTTCGTTTCTTCCTGATAATATCTTTATTCAATTTGATAATATATCATACCAACAAATTGTTGGTATACCAATGGGCACAAATTGTGCCCTACTCCTTTATTGCAGATCAGTTTCTTTTTTGTTACGAAATACACTTTATGTTGTCCCTTTCTCACGAAAATCAGACGAGTATTATTGGAGCATTCAATTCAATGTCTCGATAATTTGATGACTAACTAAATATTAATAATGAATATTTTGAATAAATGGTTGATACAGTTTATCCAAATAAACTACAGTTAAATATGCCTAATGCCTCTGTCACAGAAGCATCGTTTCTGGATATTTTTTTCAATTTCTAATGACATATTTTCTACTTACATTTATGACAACGGTACGACTTTGATTTTGATAATGTAAATTTTCCATTTTTGGATGGGGATGGCCCTCGTGCTACATCCTATGGTATATATACATGTATTTTTCAGTGCATTCGTTTCAATAGAACAGTCAGTCACGTCACGGACTTTAGTAATCGAAATAAAAAGGAAAAAAAAAAAACTGCTAAACTTCTTATACAAGAATACTGTTAACATAAACTACGTAAAACACTCTCTAAGTTTTGTCGCCGTCATTCTGAATTAACCCATTTAAGCCTAGCGTCCCATAAAATGGACAAATGCAAACAATGTAGGCCCAGATGAGACTCCGCAGAACGCGGCGTCTGATCAGGGTCTACACTGTTTGCATTAAGTTCAGACATTCCTACAAAACATGATAACAATAAAATTTAATCAGACACCCTTATACAGGAAATGGACTTGTCCAAAGACTTCAGGCAGAAGAGTCCACTCGGCATAAATAGGTTAATGTTGGTTTGAAAAACATCTGAAAGAATGTCTGTCCGAACCTTATTTTATGGCGATATTAATCTATAAACTCAGAAAAATTGTTGGCAAAATTGATTTTTCTGAACAATTCAAAAAGATTGTCACTCGCTACAAAAAGAGAGTTACAACATAGGCATTCTTCAGAAAACATGCGCGGTGGTTGCTAACTTTGCTTCCCTCTTTAATTACAGGACGATGAGTCGGACCTGAGTCTATATTATGGTTCCCTCCTCAATCTGTTTCAGATTGTTGGCGCCTGATTATCAATGCTTGTGGTCGGGCCCACGGTGGTCCGGGGTAACGAAAGTTTATTCGGCGCCATACCCATATAGAGTAAAACCCTTTAAGAGGCCAATGACCTTGGGGCTTGGTATGCAACATTGGGGATGTGGGTCAAAGAACATTTGTTCAAAAATGAACTTAGATTGACCTTGATCTTTCTTACGTAAAGGTTATTTTTTACACAGACTCCTATAAGCAGACCTCTTCTTGTCTGAAACTGGAAGACCCAGGCCTTTGGTTTTGGGTATGCGGCTTGTAGATCTCTGTTCAAATTATAGCCCTGGGGTCTAAAATGGCCCCGCCAAGAGGTCGCTTCTTTTATATAGACTCATATAGAGAAAACTTTAAAGATCTTCTTGTCTGAAACTAGAAGGCCCCCGCCTTTGACATTTGTTACGTAACTTTATCTAATGGGGCTCTATCAAGATTGTTCAAATCATAGATCTGGGGTCAAAAATGGCCCTGCCCCGTGGCTCACTTGTTTTACATAGAGTCACCTAGGGGAAAACATGAAAATTCCTCTTATCTGAAACTAGTAGGCCGAAGCCTTTGATATTTGGTATGTTGCATCATCTTGTTGACCTGTACCAATATTGCTCAAATTTTGACCCTGGGGGTTCAAAAATGGTCCCACTCCGGGGATCACTTAATTTCATGTTGAACAAACAAACATAAAAACACCACCCCCCCCAACAAAAAAAACAACAACAAAAATCAAACAAACAAAAAAACAAAAAACAAACAAACAAAAAAAACAACAAAAACAAACAAACAAAAAAACAAACAAAAAAAAAAAAAACAAAAAAAAAAAACAACAACAACAACAAAAAAAAAAAAAAAAAACAACAACAAAAACTTGAAAACTATTCTTGTTCGAAAAAAGAAGGCCCTGGCCTTTGATATTTGGTTTAAAGCTTTATTTAATGGACCTCTTTATGTAAACACCCCAGTGTAAAACATGGCCCCGCCCAGGGAATCATTTGTTTTTTCACAGACCCATATAGAGAAAACTTCAAAAAGAACCTTCTTGTGCGAAACTAGAAAGCACATGCCTTTGATATTTGGTATATAATAGGCCTTTACTATCTAATAGGCCTTTACCCAGATTGTTCAAAGTATATAGCCCTGGGGTCAATAATTGCCCCTCCCCGGGGTAACTTGTTTTACATAGATACATATAGGGAAATACTTTAAAAACTTTTTGTCTGACACTAGAAAGCCCAGACTTTGATATTTGGTATGTAGCATCATCTAATGGACCTCTACCATGATTATTCAAATTTTAGCGTTAGGGTAAAAACTGGCCCGGCCCTGGGGGTCGCTTTCTTTGTATCATAGACTCGTGCGGGGAAAACGTCAAAACTCTTCTTGTCTGACACTAGATGGTACAGGGCTTTGATATTTGGCATGTAGCTTCAGCTAGAGGACCTTTAACAAGATTGTTCAAATTATGACCTTGGAAGAAAATGGCTCCGCTTCGGAGGTCACTTGCCTTACGTAGACTCGCATAGGGAAAACTTATAAAATCTCCTTGTGTGAAACTAGAAGGCCTAAGCCTTTGACAGTTGGTACATATTTTTATCTAGTAGACCTCTACTAAAATTATTCACATCATAGCCCTTGGGTCAAAATGGCCCCGCCCCAAGGTTCACTTGTTTTACATACATCATATGAGGAAACAAAAAAAAAAAAAAAAAAAAAAAAAAAAAAAAAAATTCTTGTGTGAAACTAGAAGGCACGTGCCTTTCGTATTTTCCATATTTGGTATATAGCTTTAGAAAAGCAATATTTTATGAAAAGTGCATGTTTTGCCAAATTAATTAAAGTTTAATTCCATACTAAGTTACAGTAGGATACAGAGACCAAAGATGTTTCAAACTTTACCGGCTACCATACCCATATGTTTCATTCTTCATTACTCAGAACATATAGTCATAGGTGAGCTACAGGACTATTGGTCCTCTGTTTATTATTATTATTATCATTATTATTATTGCTATTATCAGTGACTGGTAGAAAGCATAATTTCGTTTAAGGGCAATAGATATACTTTCAGAAGAGGTGACTCTGTCTAAATTAATTTTGTCCTAAGGGGAGAACATTTTCTCTTTTTAGGGTAAATCCCTTTCAGAAGGGCATAGACGTATTGGAAAGCAAACAGGAAGTCCCTAAAGTCATAAATGTTATCTTCCGTGTCTAAGATGGTGGAAAATCTACGACGTGTACGAATAATTTTTCATTTTAACCCTTGTTATGCTGAATAAATTAAGATGCCACGCCCACTTGTAATTTTCAGCCAATCAGATTATTCGATCCTGATTGATGATATAAATTCGCATACAATGGCAAACAGTGCAGATCCAGATCAGGTGGCTTATTCAGAAGCCAACTGATCTGGATCAACACTGTTTACAAAGGCAGTGTATACCCGGGTTCAGCAGGATTAGGGTTAAGTAATGTACAGATAATACGTTGGCTCTGGCAATCGTACTAATCCAATGTATTGACCCTTAAAGCACCAAACAAATTCGTAGCAGACGACATTCTCATTTTGTTTTATTTTTCAGAGAAAATAAGACTTGGCATTTTATGTGAATCGTCTGCTAGGCAGACGATTCACATGAACTGCCAAGTCTTATTTACTCTGAAAAAAGTACAGTAATAATAAAAATCAAAATGTCGTCTGCTGTAGTTGTGACAGACGCTTCAAAGAATCAGTATTTCACACTCTTAACTCAACTGACAGTATTTTGTCCTGCTTCATTGTCCTCTGGAAAACTCAAACCCTTCAATGGGCGTAGTCACCTGTTGGATAGACATAGTCTTGCGGGAATCACTGACGTTAGAGGCAGGATTCGTAGATGCAGTATGGCGTCCTCAGAGGCTGAATACTTTGGCCTCAGTCGGCAATAGGCCGCTTATAAATCATGACGTGCTAGCATTAATACTTTTATCAAAAAACAACAAAAAAAAAAAAAAAAAAAAAAAACAAAAAAAAAAAAAAAAAAAATAAATAAAACAAAAAAACAACAACAAACAAACAAACAAAAAAACAACAACAAAAAACAACAAAAAAAAAAAAAAAAAAAAAAAAAAAAACAAACAAAAAACAAAAAACAAAAAAAAACAACAAAAAAACAACAACAAAAACATTTGAGTACAGAACACCGAATACGTTGCACCCTGTACCAAAACCACGGATTGCAGCAATTTGAATCTAATTTGGTAAACCTGTGTCGGATTATTGGTTTGCTAAGTTTATGTCGATCAATCATATTGACTTATTACCACGGCAACCTAAATATCCCCTAGTCTTATAATGGAGCGGGCCCCCGTAGCCTAGTGGATAGGAGAGTTGACTCTTAATCCATTAGGTTTCTCACCGCTGTGATTTGAGCCTCACTCGGTCTCATTTGGGAAATCCAAGTTCTTACGGATGGTCAGGTCTTTTTTTTCCCGGGTTCTCCGGTTTTCGCCCACCTTTGATGAAATATTCTTGAAAGGGCCGTACCCCACCCACTCCAAAAGAAGTCTTATAATGGAGAAATGGAAAGTCATCTGGATATACACTGTTTGCCAGTCTGTCCTTGATTTATGACTAATCCCATATTTGCAAAATCGGATGCTTCCAAATTCAAAGAGGGAATATTTCACTTCAGAAACTCAAGGTTGAAAGGGTTAATCGCAGTTTTGAGATTATTCGGTCTTTACTATAATTTTTCACTGATGAGGAAGATGGACCTACGCGGACCGATCATATCTGTATTAGTAATTTGGCGCTGCATCAGAATTAAAGGCTTTGTATCATGCAATATCCAGGTTTTATATATACAAAAAAGTCAAATGTAAATCTTTCCGATTGTAGGGTTGTGTTTTTTGGACGCTATGAGAAATGAGAACTCTTACTAATTTGCAGATATGCAAAAGCCGCTTTTATCAGGTGAGAGAATCGCGGACCATGGGCCTCATGGTTTTCAGTTCTGAGCATGTGTCCATTGGTCGCAATGTCATTCAATTTAGAATCTCTCTACCTTTTCTGCAGTTGGTGTTAATTGCATGTGGCGGCCGTAAAACGTTTTACGTTCTTCACTATAGTGTAGTCTACTTTATATTTTCTGTTTCTTTATGATCACTGAGGCCATTCCTGAAAGTTTTAAATTATATGTCACTGATGATTGCTAAATGGCTGAAATTGGCCTAGGAAACTTCAACAGATCATCTGTTTGCATTTTCAAAGTCAATATCTTTTAGAATCTATTTATCAGCATTGTCCTTATGTAAAATCCATTATTATGTTTGCTATTTACATGCTGTAACCCCGTCTAAAATATTGACATGACAAACACACTTCCCGGAACTTACTTACATTGTATTTGCTCTGAATTTGTCAATAAAAATTGTTTAGATGGGTATGACCCGACAATACTGCCGTTATAAGCTAGTGTCCATTGATAAGGTAGTAGCTGTCATATCTTTTATTGTAATAGCTGTACATTTATCTTTCATAGATTTTTAACAAATGTAAATTAATTTATTTTATTAATGGATAGGTCTGTCAACGTTGGATTTAAATGATGCCACCACAAGTAAAGGGCACTTTTTCCATATGCAGGCAAAGAAGGCCCAGATCAGACTGCGGTCTCTCGCAGTCTGATCTGGATCTTCGTTGCCTGCGGACAGAATCAATAGATACGGCAGTATATATCGACATGTAATCTAGGCACTGCTCTTGTATTATGTAAAAACCCTTTTCTCACATTGTGCATTAGATAACCTTGACCTAGTATAATTATTTACCGTAAAATGCAACCTGATCTCTTTAATTTTTGCGACAGATTCATACAAATATGAAAGTGGCATACGCCAGCCTGACTATCAATCTCCCTGGATCATGTTGGAAGCCAATGTCGAAGGAAACTCAAGTTTTACACTGACACACGGGCTAGGCGAGGTCCCAGCTCTTGTGGATGTCCAAGTGAAGTCAATAAACAATCCAAACAAGGACTTTGTTTTTACTGGAGTCGGTAAGTATAGGCCGCATCGTGTAGCCTCGCCACGAAAAAAGAGTTTTAGAAAAAAAAAATGATTAAAAAAAATACAAACATTCAGGGGCAGTTTTAGATTAGCCAACTCATTCAAAAATTATAAATAAAGCTCCCCAGGAAAAGCACTAGTCACGAAGCACAGCTTTCCCAAGTAACCGAAAGTAAAAAGAGATAAGGAACAAACAATGACTAAATAAAACGACACATTTACAATAACCAATATATTTACAATAAAGAACTGCAACAG
This sequence comes from Anodontia alba, assembly GCA_964016985.1. Taxonomy (NCBI): domain Eukaryota; kingdom Metazoa; phylum Mollusca; class Bivalvia; order Lucinida; family Lucinidae; genus Anodontia; species Anodontia alba. The sequence continues at coordinate 8,913,030 of OZ024821.1, forward strand.
AGGAAACGTCTTGGAACGTTCAGCAGAGAGTCTATTAGGAACTTAAACTACAGTTGTGCTCGCAACTTTGTTCAGTTCAAACTACAATTATCTATTCGCGTAGGGATCCTTTACTTCTTCGGCGAAACATCAAAGTCAAACACATATAATCAGAAACACTATGATAAAATAATTCTGATTTGATTGGTCGAGAGAAATCCAAAACGAATTGTTGATTACACCTCGATAAATCCACTGTGCAGGAATCCTTGAACTATTTTCTTTGCGCAGATTTCTAAAATAAGCTATTTTACTCACCTTTTCAACGAGTTGACCTGACCTGACTTTTATTGTATGTGTAGATTTTGTGTGGATTTTATCGGTGTCTAAACGCCTGCGAATCGCTCATAAACTTAACCCTTGTCCTGCTGAATAAATTAAGATGACACGCCCACTTCTAGTTCTCAGCCAATATGATTACTTGATCCGGATTGTTGCTATAAATTCACATACTCAATTGCAAACAGTGCAGGTCCAGATCAGTTGGCTTCTTCAAAAGCCAACTGATCTGGATCTACACAGCTTTGCAAAGGCAGGGTATATCTAGGTTCAGCAGGACAAGGGTTAATTAACATAAAGCCCTTTGGGCATTACTCAGTTTGTAAGTGTTTAGCTTGATCAAACTTGATCAAAATGAATAATTTTTATCGTATCTCTGAATTAATAATGGCAATATTAATTCAGAAATACGATAAAAAACTATTTCATTTTAAGAACGAGAGACTAACTAAAATATTACAGGGTGTCAAGTGCTTCATTTTATGATTGTATTAATACGATATATGAATTTATCAATCCTTTCTGGGATAATAAAATGTCTTTTTTTTGTCGAGGAATATGGAACCTTTAACTCTTTGGACACGTTCATTTCAATATAAGGAATGTCTGGTTAGTTTTTGTTGTTATTATTTTATAGAAACTCCTGTCAAAATTACAAACAATGTAGAACTTTATCAGACGCGGCGTCTGATCTAGATCTACACTGTTTGCCAGCGCCCGTTTTTATGGGAGGCGAGGCATAAATGGGTTAAGGGAAGCAAATTCTTTCCTTTTAGAGAATGCCTCTTTTCAGAAGGGGATTGGCGTGCATAAAAATTAACAGAAAGTCACAAAGGTTGTTCCCCTTGTAAATATGGCTGAAAATCAACCAGGTGTATCTATTCTCCTAAATTGTCTTTGTTTTCATTCATCGGCTTCCTATAGGGTGAATATATATAAAAGCGGTATTGTTGTTATGTTGCAAGGTTCCAAATATCTGTTGGCGAGTTCTTTGATCCATTCCCTGTGACAAGCAAGGCTGTGTACTAGCTTTAAAACTGTTCAGCATGATGTTTTCTGCCATGTTTAGAGATGCTTTCCAGGATGGTAACAATGGTATACCTATTAGGTATCGTTTTGATGGGAAGCTTTTCAACCTAAGAAGGTTTCAAGCTAAACCCAAGGTGCACACAGAGGTGCTAGATGAGTTCCTCTTTGCTGATGACATAGCAAATGGTGCTCCAACAGAAGAGAAAATGCAAAAAGATGCGGGCCAAGTATCTGATTCATGTGACAGCTATGATCTCACAATCAGCATAAAAAAGACTGAGGTAGTATATCAGCCAGCACCTGGAAAGCCTTACAAGGAGCTTATCATCACAGTGAAAGGTCAACGATTGCAAGTGGTAGACAAGTTCACCTACCTTGGAAGCACATTTTCTAGAGCTGTGCACATTGATGATGAAGTCAATGCTAGGATTGCCAAAGCTAGTGCAGCATTTGGCCGGCTACGTGGAAGTATTTGGGACTGAAGTAGAATCAGACTTGACACAAAGCTGAAAGTATACAAATCGGTGGTGCTGCCAACACTATTATACGCATGCGAAACTTGGACAGTTTACCAACGGCATGCCAAAAGACTGAACCACCTCCATACAAGCTGTCTTAGAAAACTTCTAAAGATCAAGTGGCAAGACAGGATTCCAGACACAGAAGTCCTGAATAGGGCAGGGTTGCAGAGTGAACATACTGTTCTGAGATTGGCAGTTAAGATGGACAGGCCATGTTACCAGAATGCCTGATGAACGTTTGCCAAAGAAAATCATCTATGGAGAACTACAAGTTGGAAAACGCTCCCATGGTGGTCAAAAGAAGCGACACAAAGACACCCTAAAGCTTCCCTTTAAGACTTCAACATACCAACAGAGTCGTGGGAACAGATTGCATAGGATCGAAGAAAGTGGCGAGGCCTCATAAGAAGGCGAACTGATGAATACGAAACAAAAAGAATCAGCGAAGCCGAGCAGAAACATGCACAGCGGAAAGCCAGAGCTAAGGCATCACCTTTCTTCTTCAGACCTCTTTTGTTCTATCTGCAATAGGCAGTTTAGAGCTAAGATTGGTCTCATCAGCCATCTTAGAACACACAAATAATAACACATCACACATTTGATTAGGATTGGTCATTGTCAGTAATGACAGACAGACGATATATTGTTGTTATGTACTTTTCTAAATTGATTTTCCATACATATATACGAGAGAATTCATGACTATTGTATCTAGCACCAAATCGAACCACGTGCAGTCAGACCACGCATACGTGCGGTCAGATCATCCAATCCAGAAAAAAAGGAAATAGCGCAGATCCTGATGAGACGGTTCATTTCAAGACGTCTCATCTGGATCTACATTGTTTATGAAAACATGTTTGGTGTACAGGGCAGAAAGGGTAAAGCGCCAACCACAACAACAGCAGACGCTGCCGTCCTCGTTGGCTAAGTCGGATGTGCGTCCAACTGGAGGTTCCATCCCCGCCGGGTCCAGCAAAATTCTTTATTGATCATGAAATATTTACTACGGTCATTCTCTCCCTTCCGCTGATTCAAGAAGAGCAGTTGTCAGTTTCTTGCGAAAGAATGTGCACAAGTACTGGTTAACCAGTTAGAGGACTAAGCCTGTCCGGGAAAAAGTGTGGTTAGGTAAACTGACCGCACTCGACATGACCCCAATGGATTGACTGGGCCGTAAAACCTCAACAAAAACAAACAAAAACAGCAGACGATAGTCTTAAATTCCGAAGTAGGGATAAACAAAAAAAAAAAAAAAAAAAAAAAAAAAAACAGATAAAAGCAGTCTCAGTTTTATTGACTCTATTCATGAGGAAAAATGACAAAATGCAACACCACCAACTTTCTTTCTTTCTTTATTCCACCCCTTCAATCACAACCAGCAACTATGTGCAGAACTCGATTTTCACATTTAATGTGTAAGCCCAATAGTATCGAAAGGACCAGAAAAGTCAACAATATCGGCGGCATATCGACAGTACGAGGTTTCGTTTTACGGGCGCTGGACAGTCACTTAATAGCAGCTATTGGGTCGCAATTTATTTCGAAGAAAGAAAGAAAGAAAAAAAAAAAAATGAACGTCGTCCGCAACAAGTTTGATTGGTACTTTAAGGGGAATAGATACACTTTTAGTTCTAACAAAATTATTTTTATCTTCTTCTGAAAATGGGTCTACTTCCCCTGGAAACGAAATATTTCCCTATAGAGTAGACCCCCCTTTTCAGCAGTGACAAGGCATGCAGTAATGCAGAATAGCGAACAGGAAGTCACAGGAAATTGTATCCCTTGGCGGAATGGCAAAACATCTACCAAGTGTTCGGGCGTATTCGAGCAGGTTCAGAGAAGGTCCAGATCTACAAGTCTAATCAGGGACTTCGCAACAGCTGACAGCATCATAGGATACTGTAGAATGTTTCAACAGAGAGACAATCTTTGAAGAAACTGCACTGACGCAAAGGGTGATCTGCGCATTTCCTCGAAACCACATTTCTGCTTGACGAGACTTAAATAATTATTGAATGTTTCCAACAAAATCCTCTATGTCTTTTTCAACAAAGCATAATCGCTATTCAGCGCAAGAAAATGGACCTTTTGCCATACGAAGGTCATACAAAAAGTTTTGTCATTGGGTTCGGATTACTTCAGTACTACGTTTTATCAAGCATATTTTTATTACAAACCTTCAAAGTATTTCCCTTTACTGAAACACATTTTTATAACCTTTTTACTCAGTCTCGAAAAGCAGATAAATAGTCTTCTTTGGGTATCTTTTGGAGACACTGATAAATAGCGCTGCCAAGAGAACTTCTTGACGTATACTTATTGCCAGAAAACATTTTCGTAAGCCTTGGAAATAAAAAGAGGTCACAGGGATTCAGGTCAGGTGAATAAGGTGGATGGTTTAAAACTTCTCCTTTTCAGAAGCCAAAAACACTTAACAACCTCACAACTTATGAAAGGAGGCGTTGTCATGTATAAGGTGGACTCCTGACCACCCTTTGCTTCCATTGCTTATTATCAGCCCTTCTTTGTGGCTCAAACATGTGCCCCAGGTTTCATCAGAGGTTTTAGGCTTCCAGGACGGGTATCATCTTCAACAGAAAAATTCCCGGCTTTAAAAGCTTTAACCTCCCTAAAAACTGTGCGCATTGAAATGGTCTGAGGTCCATATTTACCACACAATTCATAAAATATCTGATTTGAATCTATGTTAAGCCTAATGCGGCATTTCATATAGCTACGAATCCAGTCTTCTGGTCCATGTTCCAATGTAACAAGTAAATTGGTCAGTGTATATGACTGCATCTATTTCAATTTGAAATAACTCGATCATTTGGAAAGCAATTTGCACGAAATAAACGGGTATCGTTAGCTATTCAACACACAATTCAAGTGCAGTGAAGCATTTTAAAATATACCTGGAGAAAACTAAAGAAGTCTATGAGTGACAGAACTTTTTGCACGACCCTCGTATGTGGCAGTCTGATCAGAGTCTTAGTTACCCTCTTATGGGATAAATTGATACAGTAAACTTAGTTTCCTGCTTTTGGGATCAATGCATAATGTAAACATAGATACCCGCTTATAAGATAAATGGATACTGGAAACTTAGTTACCCGCTTGAGGGATTAATGGATACTGTAGAATTAGTTGCTCGCTTGAGGGATCAATGGATACTGTAAATTTAGTTAACCGTTTATGAGATCAGTGGACATTGTATTTGAGTTACCAGCTTATGGGATCAATGGATACTGTAAACTTAGATACCCGCTTATGAGATCAATGTATACTGGAAACTTAGTTACCCGCTTATGAGATCATAGGATACAGTAAACTTAGATATTCGCTAAAGAGATCAAAATAGCCAGTAAACTTACCGAAATATTATGCATTTCTGTATTGGGAGAAGCATCGGGACCCAGGGTGAAGTTGGCTAACTGTAAAAGTGCTTTATCCCCCACGGGTGGTTTTCTGTTTTACTTGTTGTGTTGTGCTAGCATTTTGGTCACCTTCATCAGCTGCCCATTTTGCTTTCTGTTTTACTAGTTGTGACTAAGAGTTGCATCGGGACCCAGGGTGAAGTTGGACGGCCGTGAAAGTGCTTTAAACCCCACCCCGGTGGTTTACTCTACTGACCGTTCTAAGGGGGTGGTCCCGGTGTTAGTCTTACTCTTTGTTGCTTTGTGGTTTATTCTACGAGGCGATTTGTTTTATGTCTTACCTTGTGTCATTTTGTTCTTGTGTTTTTCAGTCCTTTTGGCATTGCGATTACCTCGCTTAGGGAAGAGAGAGCTAATCTTAGTGTTTTTCATACGTTTGTTCGATTTGTGCTTGTTTGGATTTGTCTGTTTTCTCTTCCTCTTGGTGTCTAGGAAGGGCTGCGGTTTGTGATTGTGGCACACCCTAGACTTTTCTCTTACCTTTTTTTGTGATTGTGGCACTTCCTGGACTTTTCTCTTACCGTTTTTAGTTATCCTCTTATGGGTTCAATGCATGCAGTAAACTTAGATCCCCGCCTATGAGATCAATGGATATATGTACTTTAGATACCCGCTTATGTGGTAAATGGATACTGAAAACTTAGTTACCCGCTTATGGGATCAGTGGATACTGTAAATTTAGTACCCGCTTGGACCAGTGGACACTATTACTTAGTTTCTCGCTTATGGGAAAAGTGGACACTGTAAACTTAGTTCTCCGCGTATGAGATTAATGGATAATGTAATTTTATTTAACAGATTATGATATCAACGGCTTCTGTAAACTTAGTTTACCTCATTGGATCAAGGAATAATACACGCGTATTAGATCAATGGACGCGTATTAGATCATCCGCCTCTGGGATCAATGGATACTGTAAACTTAATTACTCGCTTATGGGGCCAATGAAACAGTAAACAGTTAATCTCTTATGGGATCAATGAATACTGTAAACTATATAGACGAACAGGGCCCAGTTGTTCAAAGCGTCGTTAGCTTAACGAGCTCGTTAGTGGTCAAAATGTTAACTGTTCAAGTAAGTACAATATCTAATGCACAGGTATTTTTACTGAAAAAATGTGAGTAGCTTTTTGCAAATGCAAAAGCTACTTACATTTTTTTCAGCAAAAATATTAGCGTATATGTCGTATTTAATGATCAAAGTTTTAATGATACGTTAACTAACGACATCGTTAGTTTTGAACAACTGGGCCCAGAGCATCTGGATCTGAATTGGTTACTGTGACACGTCGGTTAGCATTCATTAACCAAGGGTGTGCAACAGCGAGATTGGTTTAAAAACATATTTTATTTCAAATCTATCAATTAACATGCATATGACATTTACATACAATGACACATTAATGGGATTGGAATGAAAGCAACATGCTTATTGAATCCCTTTCCCGCTATAGAAGCAAAGAATGTATAATATTGGCAGGTCATGTGGTAACTAAATATATGCCGATATATTGTTTTGTACTAATGGTAATAAGTATCAGTAAAGGGGCATTTAACATCTTTGCACAGAACAAATAATAATATAGTTAGCTAGGCAATAATAAAATGTGAAAAAATAAGGAATAAAAAAAAACAGTTGTTATACGAATAGCTAAGAATCTATGGATTTTCGAACAATACGCTACATGTAAAAGTGCATGTAATAAGCATAACAGAGAAAGGAGCAGGATTATCCATCGGGAGCATACATGTACAGGGGACTGGGAGGGGTAGGGGGTGGGGCGGAACGTCATGTGCATACTATTCTATCACCTTTCTTCTCCAACAGTGAGATTAATTTCTAGACGTGACCAGTATCAAAATATTGAGACGCTAATCTTAAAAGCGTCAGCTTCGGACACTGTGGTAACTTAGAGTGCATTTTATTGTACCTGGGAAGAAGCTGGATTTGTAGATATCCGTTCTGGCGAAGGGCACTTAAAAGCAAGCAGGTGCTGTTTTCTGTCCAACTTTATATATTTCGAGGCTATATTATGTATATTTGCCTGCTCTTCTTGAATAATTACACACTAAGGCTTCCAGACCAAACAAACATACTCCAGGACTGGCCGCACCAGCTCTTTGTAAGCTGTTTCTTTGACCCAAGGTTCTGTTTACCCGCATGTTTATGTTACCGATGTGTGTATCCCAGTCATTTCAGATAGTGACTCCAAGATAGCGCAATAACCCTAAGTACTATGTGAGAGAGTCCTAAGCAAACCGTGTGGAAGTAACAGAATACAGAATTAACATTATTTGCCACTCATCCAGCAGTGTTAGACATATCAGCAGGTAGTAATATGACCATCATAGCGCAGTTTTTTTTTTATTTTTATTTTCATTGGGATCATTACACCTATTCTGGTGTCTTGGAATATCGAGTTTTGCTGAAGTTGGTGCCTGTGGGCGTATGCACCCTGCAAACTAATTACATTGCTGTCAATTAAACCGAGACCTCGACTTTCGTTCCTTTATGTGTTCTTTGCGTTCAAGGGCAAACTGTTATAGATTTTCTTTGTGTTAAAATTTTAACCAAAGTAAAGTAAGGAGAAGGTGTCCCAATATTTAGGGTAAATATGTTACTTGCTACTACAGGTCTGAGACGACCCTGACCATACTGGACGTAAGCTAACATGGACCTTTGCTGTCACAGTGTGGCATAATTTCCGTTTCCTTGTATTGCCCTTCATATATTTTTATGAAGTTTATAAGCATGATAGGGTAAATGGATTTATAAGCATGATAGGGTAAACGGATTTATAACTATTACTGCCTCTGATCGCCACTAAGCTCGCAATGTTGACAACGTCGTATCAACGTCAGTGCAACGTCACAGTCATCACAAAAACATGCCAATATAATATTGACCCCCTTAAACCCCACTTTTAATAAGTAAAACTGGGGTTTACAGGGGTATACATTATTTTTCTTATTTCTTCTCAAAAACATAGATTGTGGGTACTCGTTAGAACTCGTCGAGACGGTTCTAACGAGTACCCACAATCTATGTTTTGAGCATAAATGTTAAAAATATCAGAGTTTTTTTTATCTGAAATCTTTCAGTTTTTGGAGGTGAAATTTTATATATATTTGTATACGCGTGTTTTCGTAATGTGTTCGTGATTATATGTGTTTCACAGTAATACTTCAAAGATGTGGTAGAAACATTCTATGCCGGATCGTAATGTTTGAAATTTAGAGCTGCATCAGAATTAAAGGTGAAGTTTCGCGCGAGTAAAACTGGTTCAAGCCTCCACGCTCCCCCCACCCCTGTTTTTTTTTTCTACTAACCATTCCAAAACGATTCATCTGTTGCAGTTCTTCTCAGTTTGTATATGACGTTTGTTTTGTCATTGTTTGATCCTCATCTCACCTTTTTCATTGCCTTGTGACATTTCCTGGGTATATTTACTTATATTTTGCTTCTTTGACTGAATGCTTTTTAATGAGAACAAGAGGCTAAATCGGTCTTAATCACTTATCTGATCACTAGTGTCACTGTTGAAAGTTCCAGACGTAATATTGTATTCAGTTACAGGGTAATCGGTTAAATGGCCTACAAAGGAGTTTTGGACAAATATACATAAGAGAACATTTGACATATATATGAAATCTGCAAATCGGGCAAGGTTCGCTGAGCTGGGTTCCACACAAGCTCCTCGATATTTATTATTAGCGTCATTTGGGCATTGTCTATCACGAAAATATGCCTGTATAATTTTGACCCACATAAACCCCACTTTTATACAGTAAAACTGGGGTTTACATGGGTAGACATTATTTTTCTTATTTTTGCTCAAAAACATAGATTGTGGGTACTCGTAACGAGTACCCACAATCTATATTTTGAGCAGAAATATGAAAAATATCAGGTTTTTTTTTATCTGAAAATTTTCAGTTTTTGGAGGTGAAATTTTCTAAATATTTGAATAGGTACGTTTTCGTAATGACACAAAAAAGAGGCTAACTGATGTAGCAAGTGTCCCAGATCAGCTTGCACATCTTGGCACATGAATACGCAGGTGTGTAGACTGGCATACGCTGATCGCACAAACCGTATTTGGAGAGGGCTGGTTACTTTGCTTTTCACGGTTTTATTTGTGGTGTTTGTTCTGTCTGTCGTGGTTTGTTTGATGTTCCATGTGTTATCGGTAGGCAATGCTCTGTGATTAAGGCTCTCCCTAAATATCTTCTACATTAGTTTACTCTAAAAACTTCGTTCAACTCAACTCCAAATGATACACATACTTCTAAAACTGAAGAAATTTATTTGCCTTACTAGGCTCAGATTCACAGTCATTCCTTACGTTAAAATCGATCTCAAGGACTGCATGGGATTTGCAAAGATAGTTTTGCGTTTTCATTTACAACTGATTTTCACGATGCAACAAATAAATGTAATCCGATATCGTTTCCTGCACTAACACAATACTATTCATCTCAGTAGCTATACGAATAAATGCTTCATTTTTCGACGTAGTCGTTTAAGCTCATCGTCTTGAGCAGCTGTATGAAATTACGAATATGCCATACAATCGAAAAGGTTCTGCACAACGATCTTTTCTGTTATTACCGTAAAAGGGCACGTCATCTTAGTCATTGTTCATTATGCTTTGAACAGTGTTTTCAAGATCACGGTAAAACTGCGAGGTTAGGACAAACCTAAACAGGAAAATACTAAAATATAAAAACAGGATATTAATAATTCTTTTCGAACGATACTGTACTCTCTGTCCTTCCATACGAACATTATTGAGTTATGTTTATTTTTAGCTGTAGAAAACTGTAGCTGCTTAGCAATATACAAATAGTTTTCGGGCGGCACCGAAACAGCCCCCAAAGCTCAGTCGGGAGAGGATTCGCCTACCACGCGGAAGGTTGCGGATTCGAAACACAGGATTTTTTTTTTATGAATCTATCCCGTTCCCTTTTTTCATTGTTATAAGTATGTAAATATACTTTCGTTCCTACGTCGTGTATCTGTTTTATTACAGATATTACTTGTATATTCTATAATTTCGGTCCTTCAGTCAACCCTTTCATCCCTGAGTTTATGAAATGGATTCTTCCATCTCTGAATTTTGACACATTGATTGTTGCTAATAGGGGTTTCAGTCAAAAAAAAAAATAATAAAATGGCAAACAGTGTAGACTCTGATGAGACATCTGGATTTGCACTGTTTGCAAAGGTATCTGTATTGATCTGTTGTGATGAAATGTTTAAGAAAGCCTTATTGTGAAACTGGGCCTCGATGATGTAGCTAACAATGTTGTTTGCGCATGCGTGTCTGTACAAACACGTACATTGTCTACGATGTAGCTCTTTTATGTGATTTTTTCTGTTCTAAGGTGGGTGTCCCCGTGATGACGACCTATCGGAGTATTTTGGAGGTGTAATTTATCTCTACAATGATGTTAATGTTCTGGTGGCAGCTCCAAATAAAAACAATGGCTACGCCGTTGGATATTCCATATACACAGGTACGGAACACCAATGACCCAGCCAACACAGAACCTAAAAATAACCTTGTTTCGACATCGCCGCGACGTCATGGCGTCGATGTTACGTCGATTCAACGTTATTATCACGCCCTGTGTTTACTGGGGTATTGTGTTGTAAAGTGAATATATACACTAAATAGATTTTCCGCCATTTTGTGCAATGGAGACAACTTTTGTGAGAAGGGAGTCAGAGTAAGGTAAATAATTGTTTATAAACCTCCAAGGGTGTTTGCGCTGACTCCCTTCTCAAGGAACTTACTCTTAAAGGGGAAGGATTTGTTGCATCCAGTGGGAGCAAACGCGTCCCAACTAACATTCTTTATAAATCTATAGCGGGCCGTTCTCGGCCGGTCAGCTACCCTGACGGGCCGATAACGGCCCGCTATAGATTTATGTAGAATGGGTTTCCTTCAAGAGTTTTCTCGTACCTTTCTAGAAGGGATAAGCAAAGTCTATTCTGCTGGAGTGGTTTCCCTTTGAAAAGGAGTCTGTCCAGATATTTAGTCTAGAATGCTCTCTGCCCTGTAAGCATTCTACATGAATCTATAGCGGGCCATTATCGGCCCGTCAGGGTAGCTGACGGGCCGATAACGGCCCGCTGTAGATTTATGACTAATGCTAGCTGGGTCTTTCTTTATGGTGTAACCACTCGCCAGTAGTGTTTGTATAAGATCTCTTGTTTATGAAACTGAAGAAAAACAAATGTTTCCACGTCTTGATATCTTTACATTTGACCGCTTTCAACATAAATATTCGGACACATTTACTCCTCACTATAATTGTAATCAAATTTAAACAAGTCCATTTTACTACCTGTAGATATGTCTATAACTACTAGATGAATACAAACAGTATAGATCCTGGTCAGACGCCGCGTTCTGTTGTGTAAATCTGGGTCTACACTGCTTGCTGATGTCTGTCTCTCAATACTTAGAAAAAATACAATAACCTTAAATAATCAGTTTTATACGCCAAAATAGTTAATTTTGCAAACTGTAGATCTAGTGCCGATACATCAGAATCTAGTTTGCTAACATATAATGCTCAAAGCACGAGAAAGACCCTTAAACAGTTTGCGGGCAACGCAGGCCCTGATCAGCCTGCGCAAATGCGCAGGCTTATCTTGGCCTTCGATGTCCGCTTAAAGAATCAACGGATACTGTAGTATACGTCGACGAACATCCACACAGATCTGTATACAGAAGGCTTCAAGCAGGCTGTTTATATACATGTACATGTATACTTATATTTTAGTGGATTGAACGACAGCATTGAACTTAGTTTATAAAATTCAGAAGATATTCAAACAGGAAGTAGAGCTGCATGGAAGCATATTCCATCCGGAAGCTGTGCTTTTGTACTTTTGTTATAATTAGCTTAATTTGTTTCGTGATCAAAATAGATATTAACCAAATGAACAGAGGCAGGTTGTGTATATGCTTATGCTATAAAGAATCCAGTTTAGCAATAATGTGATGCACAATTGTTATTTGGCAGGATCTGCTCCATTCTGGACAGGACAAAACAGTCAAAAGAGTCCCAAAGCACTGGTTCGTGTCAGAGCCTGGCGAATAACGTCATTGCCGTTGCCTGATTTTTCTATCACAAATGTCCACATGGAAACAAAGTCTGGTAACCGTGAGTAATCTCTTGAAGTTTTTTTAAACTATGACGTATTTAACGTATTTAACCCAAATACTCGGATTCCTAAATTCTTACTATACTTGTCCTAGAACTTCAACAAGGCCCTTTTACTATCTCTTGATGTGTCTATAAACTGCTGGATACGTGGCAAACAAAGTAGTTCTTGATCAGACGCCGCATTTTGTGAATATTTAGAGTAAATACAGTACCCGTGTAAATTAAAGTTGAAACATGTATTTGATTAATCCATTTATGCCTAGTGAATTCTTACAGCACAAAAACTGGGTTAATCCACTTCGATTTAAAGCAGACGCATTCCCTAACTTCCCTTTTGGTTGTATGTATGCTAAAAAGAAAGACATGTTACTGTTGAGCCAAATGGTGAAAATTCGATTGAACTATTCCGAATACTGGCAGAGTTATTAGATTTTTAAGTTTTTGTCATTTGCATCTCGTTTATATTCATGAGGAACCAATGACGACATTGGTTCTGATGAATAATTTTAAAAAAATATTTTAAAAACTTTAATTTGAAAGTATTCAGGGAATGTATGCAGAGAGAAACCGTTTTCTCCATATTTATACGTAGGCTGCAGTGCTTATACATTTTCATAATCGGCATTGTTTTTAAATGAAATTTTACGTTAAATTCCATTTTCTGAAGTTATTATATTGGAATTTTATACAATAAATTTTTGGAATGTAATATTCAACAATTCATTTATTCTTGGTAAGCATTTTTCCAACATAATGATCTGTATCTTGCATTTTCAATATTAAAAAAACAATGTTTTTAGAATTTAATTAAATCAGTTTTCTACGGAAGCGTATACGTCTTATTAGATCATGACTTATATGTCGTCATCTCAGGAAATTGTATATATAAAGATATTAATTTGATTGGAAATAAAGTAAAATGTCTTCACTTTTTAACTTGTTTCTGTATATTTGATGTTAGAATTTCTCGATCTGTGTATTTATTTTAAGTATGTATGAATACTACTATATTACATGGTATTTATTGCATTTCAAATTAAGAAAGACACTTTGTAGCTCAATAAAAGATGCTATGATATACATATATGTGGTATTCTTCCAAATATATATTAGAATATGCCATTATACTCGTATTTCTGAAGAACTTTATATTATGTTATCTATATATATGTGGTCATTTTAGAAAAGGCATACCCGTTATCATGAAACTGCAGAAATGTAAAGCACCATTACGCGATGTGCAGAAGACAGGAGCCATAACTGTGGCTTTACTACTTTTGAAATTATGGCCCTTTGAACAATAAAAACAGTAGTTTTAGTTCTTCATTGTGTTTGAAAATCGTTTGATATATTTTCATAAAACTGAAGCTATTTTTGGAATTATGGCCCTTTGAACAATAAAAATAGTAGTTTTAGTTCTTCCTTGTGTTTGAAAATCATTTGATATATTTTCATGAAACTGAAACTTTACAGAAATGAAAAGCCCAATGAGTTAATATGCAAAAGACAAGAACCATAACTCTGACTTTACAACTTTTGGAATTATGGTCCATTAAACATTGAAAATACTTTAGCGCCGTACTTTGACAGTCTACATTGCACCATACTTTTGTATAATGTCAACATGCGGCGCTCTGTGGAATATTTTAATACCCTGACTAGAGCACCGTTTTTTGATACTAGTATACCAAAGTACGATACAACCTAGTGTAGGTATACTAGTGCCAGATACGGCGCACGTAGCAGTCAGAGAGTATAAAATTTAAATTTGGGCTGCAATCATCACACAGTTGACCTTCGACCTTCGAAGTGTTCACATCTAATTTACGAATAACCATGTCTGTAATACCTGCTGTACTTCTCAATGCTCTGCGAGAGTATAGCTTTGTCGGCTCTCCACTCTGGAGAATGTCCGACAGGGTTGAACTAACCTTTCACAAGAACCTACCAACACCGAGATTCTACAAGAAGAAGGCCGTAAGCAGGAGGCAGCCTGCACCCTCTGCTGGCGAGTGGCCTCGTCAGCCTGCTCAACGACCGACGACTACAAGACCGACGACAGCTCGCCGACCAACGATCTGTGTGGAGAAGGAGACGCCACCACCACCAGCACTGACTCTACCAGACACTACACTACAAGATCTACCATCACCCACGACCGCACTGTGATGACCGTACGCAGAAGACAGCCATCATAGAGACAGCACCTACCATCATTCGACCAATAAACACCGCCTCCTACACCAGACAGCCCGAAGAAGAAGACGCGGACGAAGTCACCAACAGCGCCAGCCAGCAAGGAGAAGAGCCCTACCAGCTACATCAGCTACGACTTCTCATACCCACTACATGAGAAGTACAAACTCCAGGGAGTCACCATGGTCAAGATGATGGATACCGACGTCATGATTGTCAAAGGACAGCGACTCCAACGCCCAGATGAGACGATCAACATAGATCTACCAGCCTTCTTTATGTACCAGCTCAACGCCAGACACAAGAAATGGATCATGGTTAAAGGACCCACCAGCAAGTACTACGCTGAGCACATCTATGAACACATAGAGAAGGAATGGGAAACAGGCGACGAACAGGATAACATCATCTCATGGTACGATTACCTTGAGCAAGCCTGCAACGACCCTGGGGGACAGATACGCTTCTACCGGCTGGCAAACAACGAATAGATCGACGCGTCCACTAAAGAAGGCATCCTTCGGCAATGAGCTACTTAGGGTGAGGACACCCGATCAGTGTTCCTGGGTAAGGACACTCTCTCGGCAGCCTGGGTGAGGACACCCTTCCGGTCTTTTCGGCCGATGTTCAAAATTCTGCAACTTACAGACTGGACTACTACTCTCGCACTGGGTCTGGACCGCACCGTGACTGGACGTGCACGCATCCCGTGTCTGGGCGAGGTGACCTAGTTATAAATTATAACTAGGCATCGTTTCAAGCCAACCCAGTAGTCCAGAAAAACTACTCCAGATATATCTGGTGCTGCCTCTATGTGACTTAGTTGCCTGGTAGCTTTAAAAACCTTAATACATACATTAGGCTGCAACTGCCATCATACATTCATTCGACCTTCGACCTCTGAAGAGTCAACATCTAACCAACGAATGACAATGACCGTGATTCCAGCTGTACTTCTCATCGCCCTACGAGAGTACACCTTTGTCGGCTCTCCACTCTGGAGAATCTCCGACGGGAAGGACTTAGTTCGGTTAGCTAACCTTCCATAAGAATCAGCTAACGACCAGATACTACAAGAAGGGGTGGGGGATGCGAAAGCAGGAGGCAGCCTGCACTCTCTGCTAGCGAGTGGTCTCACCAGCCCACAGCTGCAACAAGACTTACGACGACGACCAGATCGACGCCTGCAATCCGACAGCGAACACCGGAGAAGAAGATGTCACCACCAGCCGAACAGCCACTGCAGACCACAGCACCTACCACCATCAGAAACCATCATGAAACCAGCTACACCGCCTCCTTCTCCAGCATCGCCATCGTGGCAGTCCAACCCAGTACTTTTATGTCAACATCGAGGAAGAGTACCCTCTGCATGAAAAAGTATGAGCTCCAGGATGTCAACGAAGTATAAAACAATCATCAAAGCTGCCAGACTACCGAGAGAAGATGTAGAGTACAACGTCGACCTACCAGCTCACTTTGTCTACCACAGACAGCAAACATTAGACACTCGTCAAGGGACCAACTTCTATGTTCCACGATGAAGGCTGGTACGAGTACATTGAACAGCTCTACAAGAGAGGCACCGAACAAAGTAACTCCGTGTACTGGTACGACGTTCTGCAGCAATCCTGCAGTGACCGCTTAGGGGAAGGTGGAGAATCGTCACTTCTTCGCCCGGTGCCGCCAAGTTAACTTGGCATGACTTACACTAAGTGGGTCAAACTTGCGGCGCGCGGACCTGAGTGAGGACACCCTCTCGGCTCTAGGATGAGGACACCCTCTCAGCAGCCGGATGAGGATACCCATCTTGCACCTTTTCCGTCGAAGACTGACATGTGGCTAGCGAGTGTAACTTACTCACGACTCGAGCTGTGTACCTAATGCGTCATGCAATCGGAAGTGAAACGCACTAGGTACGAGATTAACAGCTCAGACTTTTCGGCTGAGAGTCAAAATTCTGCAACTTGCAGACTAGACTACTATTCATGCACGAGGTCTGGAAACATCGCCCGACGTCTGGACATGCACGCAGTCCGTGTCTGGGCGAGGTGACTTAGTTATGAATTATAACTAGTCACCGTTTCAGGACAACTCAGTAGTCCAGTGAAACTAATCCAGATTTTCTGGCGTAGACCCTATATGACTCAGTTGGCCGGCGACGTTAAAAATCTGGGCTCAGTTGTTCAAAGCGTCGTTAGCTTAACGAGCTCGTTAAGGGTCATTTCGTTAACTGTTTAAGCAGATTCAATATACAATATTCTGATATTTTTTGCTGAAAAATGTGAGTAGCTTTTGCACTGCAAAAGCTACTCACATTTTTTCAGCAAAAAATTTCAGCATATTTGCGAATCACTCGATGAAAATTTTAACGAATTGTTAATTAACGACATCGTTAGCTTTGAACAACTGGGCCCTGATTGATTGATTGATTGATTAGGCTGCGGCTGTCTACAAACCGTAGGACCCTCATACGATTAATGTTTATGTTTTTTCGATATTAACTGTCAGATTTGCTCTATTTTCTAAATATTTGGACAGAAATGTTTTAGAAGCAAACCTATAGGCACAGACCAATCTTGGTTAGCATGCACACTGTACTCAATAGTATTTAGAATGTCGGACTAACTCAGTGTGCTCAGATGAAATCCGTACAACAAAAATCTAGTTTCTAATTTTTAAGTGGAATTGTTACATTTTCAGGGATGAAAACTCTGTCAGAATTGTTATGTCAACTAGTACTTAAGTCATTACGTACTTAAGTGGATTTGCTCTTTGTTTTAGTCAGCTCGCACTCATCACTATTTTCTTCGGTCAATTCGTCCTCATTTGGTCAACTCGTACTCATTTTAGTCAGTTCGGTCTTAGTTTTGTCAATCCGTTGTTACACTAAATTCGAAGGAGGAAAAAAAAAAAAAAAAAAAAAAAAAAAACAATACAAAAACACTTCAAAATATAACAGAAAAAGATAAATGAGTAAAACAAGCAGTTATTTTCTTTTCCAATCAAATTCGTTTGCCTTTGATTGCGTAAATAAATACAACGGATTAATGTGAGGATCCTGACGTATATTTTCTTAAACTATTAGGAATGCAACTGTTTGAAAAAGATGAAAGTCGCTTATTAAATGGTGAAATGGTGAATTATTGACAGGATGAAATGGAGAGAGAGAGAGAGAGAGAGAGAGAGAGAGAGAGAGAGAGAGAGATGTTGTTTTGAGTATTTCAGTACTTATCTTGTCGTTTTGATTTTAAGTTAATTCTGAATATTTCAGGTACTGAACCGCAATATTGTCGTGTGAACTTTATGATTCACAACTCACAATGCATATCTCTGTCGTCTGAATACTACATATATTATATATTAATATTACTTTGTCTAGGTCTGTATGTTTAGATGGGCTGAAAAATATTTCGCCTTTATACAAGATATATAACAAAATTTTATCAGTGTTTTTATTTTTCTTATTTCTTAATCACTTGATAGGCTAGACGGACGGACGCTCCAACGCTTTAGTTTTAGGGGCTACTACAATGTTAAATTTACTTAACTAATTAGGTGCACCGTTTTCGGGGCCAGTTAATGCATTTAAACGGAATTAAACTCGTAATTTTGTAAAAATATCCATCAGTATACATCAAAACTTCTCAATACCATATGGAAGGGAACAGCAAGTTTCTCTCATCAGAGTGTGCGATAGCCATAGACTGATCTGACCAAGGTCTGAAACCCTCAATAAACTGATTCGTTTCTGACGCTAAAGTAAAGATCGGGTCAGTAGCTGTCATTAATGAGATTAACGATACCTACTGTGTGAAAGGGGATTGTCATACTTAGTAAATGTGTCCAAACATGCGCATTCATAAAATCTTTCCATTCCTACAGGTGAGTCGATCCAAGACGCTGATCAAACGTTGTTTACAAGGCAAATCATTTATTATTAAGGTCCAGCGCGACGCAGTAGTATTTTCTTCATTCAGTCCTTTCAAAATCAACAGACTGTCTAGGTCTTAGATTTTTTAAAAGTCATATCTATACGTATGTCTGCATTTTACTTTCTCTCGTTCGCCAATGAGCAAAGCTGCCAATAATAGCGTGCCATTAATAAGCATGTTTAGTGCTCCTCAGGGCAGACAAAAAAGATTTCGGCCACTTGATAAACGAACTGCAGACAACAATAAAATAATAGCAACACAACTGTTAGCGCAAACCTCTGAGCTTATTATTATTATTATTGTTATTTATTTTTTTGTGTATACAAAAAAATCGTCTTAGCTATATCTAGTCATACTAACTAACTAACTAATTAACTAACTAATTCAGTGACGTCACTGACTAACTATCGCAAAACTGGTAGCGCGAACTTCTGAAATATTTTCTTTTTTTTGTTTATTTGTTTTTTGTGTATAAAAAATCTTCTTAGCTATAAGTAGTCATTTAACTAACTAACTAACTAACTAACTATACATATAAATAAAAATAAAAAAAAACAAAAAAAAAAAAAAAAACAAGAGAAAACTAAAAAGCACCCAGCGACCTAAAGTCGTTTGCACGAATATTTCGAAAGACGTGATTCTTCCTAAAAACCTGTTCAGGGAAGAAATTAAAATCATACTTATTTTGTAATATTATGTATTATTGTAAACGTTGTAAGATAACAACTTATAAAATTGTCACAGAAGTCGCATTCTCTATTTAAATGGGCTTCAAAGTTTGCTTGTGCTGGGATCAAATAAGCCATATATGTATTTTAGAAGTAAAACCGACTATGGAAGAAATAAGATCAAAATCTTTTTTTCTTTTTTTTTTTTGATAATTTTTACATCATATAAAGGACAACAAATAAAGAACGAGAAAAACACTTATAAAAGTATGTCAGTATAACCAAAATTAATGTATCGTTATTTTTGAATATTTTCCTACTCAATTCCATATAAACTTGGAAGTAATTGTATATATGTGTTTGTTCAGATTTATCTGTATGAAACTATCGGTAGTTTCCGTCATCGTTCCGTTTCTATTCTGCAAAACAAAAGCCCAAATGAGCCAGGTCCCTGAGCAAAAGCCAGTAATCATGAATTATAACAAACCAAAAACTTCTCTAAATTAAAAATTAAACGCTCTAAATTTTGCGTTTTAATGGCGTTAAGTATATCTGCCCAGTTAAAAATCTCACAACAATACATGGCTCTACCATGCATATATAGGGTTTTCAAATTTTGCATCCGTTTGTTTGCGTTTCTTTTTGCGTTCAATACATATATTTTCCAAAATACAGGTCCCAAAACGAGAATGAATTCACCAGAAACATGAGGACGAGATGACCAAAGTAAGTACGAGTTGACCAAACTGAGTACAAGTTGACCGAACAGTGAGGACGAATTGACCAAATGAAAACGAATTGACCAAATCGATGAGAACGAATTGACTTAAGTACAAGTTGATCCAAGTACGAGTTTACTGGGAACCTCTAAAACGGGGTTTAACCCATATAAGCCTAGCGTCCCACAAAAAGGACACTGGCAAACAGTGCTGACCCAGATCAGACGCCGCAGAATGCGGCGTCTGATCAGGGTCTACACTGCTTGCGTTGAGTTCAGATATTTCAGCAAAACATGACAATAATACAAACTAACCAGGCATTCCTTATATAGGAAATGAACTTGTCCAAAGACTTCAAGTTGAAGAATTCACTCGGCACAAACGGGTTAATCAATAAGGAAATAATTTTTTTACCCAGAGGGAACAAATTCTTTGCATATATAGTATACTCTTTCATAGAAGGGTTTTGGCGTGCTGTAAGAAAAAAGTTGTCTCCCTTGGCTGAAGGAGCGAAAATCTTACAAATGTACGCAGTCACGTTAACATTTTAAGCAACAAAACAAAACAAAACGCACGCACGCACGCATGCCCCATACACTGCCTTTGTGTACTCTGCTCAATTCATAAAAACAAAACAAAACAGATTGTCTCTAAGTTGCCATTTGTATTTGAGGAAATAGTGCATGGTTCCCGCGCTCCTCGTCACACATACATGTATAGGGCGTTTACGCGCTATTGGCATAAAGATTTAAGCTCCCTTTCTGCCAGACAGGGCTCATATAATAAATAATGGAAATGTTTATCTTTATTTTTACAGCTAATGACATGTATAAAGATGAAAACCATCGGCTAGGAGAGATTCCGGCTCTATTGATTGCTAGATTAAAAGTAGAGGACAAAAAAGGGGTTAGATGGTATTCAGACACAGTGGGTAATAGCAGATTTTAATCCATTTACACCTGGGCCCAGTTGCTCAAAGCTAACGACATCATTAGTTAACGATTCGTTAAAATTTAATCGAGTGATACGCAAATACGCTGAAATTTTTTGCTGAAAAAAATGTGAGTAGCTTTTGCTACTCACATTTTTTCAGCAAGAAATATCAGAATATTGTATATTGAATCCGCTAAAACAGTTAACGAAATGACGCTTAACGAGCTCGTTAAACTATCGACGCTTTGAACAACTGGGCCCTGAGTTTCTGAAGTCGGCTCTTCTATCTTTGCGTCTTGACAACCATTTTTTTTTTTTTTTTATTTAAAGGGATCACAGTATAAACTAATAAACAGAAACTGTATTTATGTACACTGTTTGCAAAAATGTCAATTTTAGTCTACAGAAATGGTTAAAATAGGGGTTAATAGTTTTCTTATTTCTCAATGAAAACTTATGTGATGGGAATGCGGCGGGGGCGATTTATATTAGTACCACAAATAAAAAAGAAATAAGGTACGCTAAAATAAGGTTTACATCATATCTAAAACCTGAAGCCGGTGTTCACCGAAACTAATTGGGGAACATAATATTGAAAACTAAGACAATTTTCTAGTTTGATCTCTCAACTATTTTATCATTACGAAAACACGCCTATTCAAATATATAGAAAATTTCACCTAAAAACACCCTGAAAATTGTCAGATAAAAACTGATATTTTTCATATTTCTCCTCAAAACATAGATTGTGAGTAGTATAGGGCGGCCCTATACTACTATTGTGGGTACTTGTTAGAACCGCCTCGGCAAGGCGGGTCTAACGAGTACTCACAATCTATGTTTTTGAGCAGAAATAAGAAAAAATAATGTATACCCCTGTAAACCCCAGTTTTACTATATAAAAGTGAGGTTTAAGGGGGCCAATATTATATGATGTTTGTTCCGTATATAAAACAGACAATGAAAATTTTCTGAGTTTAATTTTAATGTTTAGCACTCTAGGTAAAAATTTTCAGCAAACGGCATTTTAAAATATTTTCATATTTTTCCCTGAAAACAATTGTCCTATTTTTTGAGAAAAATAAGACAAAAATATAATCAATTTGTCGCCTGCTGAATTAGCCTAGAGTGGTAAAGGTTAATGTATTTTAATTCATTTTCAAAATATAAATTTGTATGTGAATTGCAGGAGCAAATTTGGTTGCAGTAGACCAGAGTATGTCAGAAATGAGACATGTTATTCAAGGTTTCGATCATCAGTCTGTTCGAATATGGGCCGCAACACAAGGTTTGTGTATAATTCTACCTCCAACTTAACCCTTTTTACCCTAAGTTTATGAAATGTATTACTCCATCATTGAATTTGGATGTGTCCATAGTTGCAAATAGGGATGTTAGTTAAAAATCAAAACAGAATGGCAAACAGTGTGGATCCAGATGAGATGGTTCATAATGAGCCTTCTCATCTGCTTTTTGCATAGGCACCTGTATCGGTCTACAAGGTTAAAATTAAGGCATAAGGATTGTTTGAATTCTGACATTTACAGTCTTCCCGATTGTTCTATAATCCGAACATGCAGGTACGTCTCTCACGTGATTTGAGTGAAAACATGAAAAAAAAAGAGAGATAAATTTCACATTTTTGACACACGATATTTACCGTGTTTCAAAAAATAAGAATTTATTAAATTTTTGGGAAAACGTGAGCACTACATTTCTCATGTGAGTATCTTTGGTTTAATAGTGTTTTTATTTCAATCTCTGAAATGCTTGGTCACATTGTTGCAATGCACGTGTACAATGATCAGATCGAAAGCTTATATTGGCCGCGCCATGCGAAAACGTTCAGCGGGCATATGCGGGCAGCGAAGACCCAGATCAGCCTGCGCATCCGCGCAGTCGGTTCAAGGTATTCGCTATCCACAAACAGAATCATTGGATTCTAGAGAAGATTTCAATCGATGAGACTTTGCACATGTACAGGATGATGTGAATCCGCACATTTTGCGCATACTCGAAGACACTTTTTCACTTGACGTGGCCTGTATAGTTCTTCTCCCGAACAATAGCAAAGTGTGTGCATAAATGGCGAAAAACGTGTCACTTTTGATGCAATAGTCAAGCAAATCAAATCCAATAATCCAAAAGTGGCAGGATATATATAAAAAACTAAAACGTTGCCTTTGGAAACAAAGAATACACAAAAGAATGAAAATCAGAGACTCGATTTTATTTTATTAAGTCTCGGCATATACAACAGCTATGTTGCCACCCCAGCCCCTACTCGCAAAAAAAGCAGAAGTTATGTAGTTACCCAGCTAGCATTCTTTATAAATCTACAGCGGGCAGTGATCGGCCCGTCAGCTACCCTGACGGGCCGATAACGGCCCGCTATAGATTTATGTAGAATGCTTACTGGGTATGTACCAAAGCAAATTGGTAAATGTACCTAGGACAGTGATTTGGATGAGTGCCAAATTAATACCTATGTCTGAATCCACATGTAGGAAATAATAAGAAAAGAAAACTATTGTTGTTGTTCAGTTATATACTTGAGTGCAGGGGGTCCCAGGGTACGAAACCATAACAGGCACAACCAATAATACTACTGAGATATGAGACTGATGAATTTATGAATGGGAGGAGGATGAGTTACAGTAAACGACCATAACGCACCAGTTAGTAAAGTTCTTCTTGTTCGTCTGTCATTACTGACAATGACCAATCCTAATCAACTGTGTGATGTGTTATTATTTGTGTGTTCTAAGATGGCTGATGAGACCAACTTTAGCTCTAAACTGCCTGTTGCATATAGAACAAGAGAGGTCTGAGGAAGAAAGTTCTGTTGGTGATGCCTTACCTCTGGCTTTCCGCTGTGCACGTTTCTGCTCGGCTTCGCTGATTCTTTTTGCTTCGTATCCACCAGCTCCCGTTTTTATGAGGCCTCGCCACTTTGTACGATCTTGTGCAATCTGTTCCCATGACTCAGTTGGTAAGTTGAAGTCTTTAAGGGAGGCTTTGAGGGTGTCCTTGTGTCGCTTCTTCTGACCACCATGGGAGCGTTTTCTTACTTGAAGTTCTCCATAGAGGATTTTCTTTGGCAAACGTTCATCAGGCATTCTGGTAACAAGGCCTTTCCATCTTAACTGTGCCAATTTCAGAAGAGTATGTATACTCTGCATCCCTGCCCTTTTCAGGACTTCTGTGTCTGGAATCCTCTCTTGCCACTTGATCTTTAAAAGTTTTCTAAGACAGCTTGTATGGAAGTGGTTCAGTCTTTTGGCATGCAGTTGGTAAACTTTCCAAGTTTCGCATGCGTATAACAGTGTTGGCAGCACTACCGATCTATATACTTTCAGCTTTGTGTCAAGTCTGATTCCACTTCGGTCCCAAATACTTCCACGTAGCCGGCCAAATGCTGCACTAGCTTTGGCAATTCTAGCATTGACTTCATCATCAGTGTGCACAACTCTAGATAATGTGCTTCCAAGGTAGGTGAACTTGTCTACCACTTGTAGTCGTTGACCTTTCACTGTGACGGTCGGCTCCTTGTAAGGCTTTCCAGGTGCTGGCTGATATACTACCTCAGTCTTTTTTATGCTGATTGTGAGATCATAGCTGGCACATGAATCAGATACTTGATCCACACCTTTTTGCATTTTCTCTTCTGTTGGAGCACCCTTTGCCATGTCATCAGCAAAGAGGAACTCGTCTAGCACCTCTGTCTGCACCTTAGATTTAGCTTGCAACCTTCTTAGGTTGAAAAGTTTCCCATCAAAGCGATACCTAATAGGTATACCATTGTCACCATCCTGGAAAGCATCTGTAAGCATGGCAGAAAACATCATGCTGAACAGTGTTGAAGCTAGTACACAGCCTTGCTTAACTCCATTTGTCACAGGAAATGGATAAGAAAACTCGCCATCATTTTGGACCCTAGCAAGCATACCACCATGGAACTGCCATGTTAGTAAACTATCTTAAGAACAGTCCACATGACAGACAGAGTGGTTATACAATTAAATCGTTTTGTGCCAAATAATATAACGTTAGTATCATCAGACCGTATTACTGTAAAGAAGTAAATTTAAGGGGATTTCCTGATACCGAGAAACTGTATTAAAAAAGCCCAGTTCTTTGTCCGCGATGGTAAACACAGTGAAAAACAATGTTTGGCGTGGTCTCTTTCTCCACAATTACAGAATGGAGAATATATTGCGTTTTTTTTTTTTTTTTTTTTTTTTTAATAAGTCATTATTCAAAGAGCTACAACTTGTTTGAATTCTCGGCTACAAAGTATCGCCAGTTGGAATAGGATATGTTCTGTGATTTGGGCGCTTTCTGAACCATTACGAAAATACGCCTATTTAAATATATTGAAAATTTCACCACCAAAAAAACTGGAAGTTTTCAGATAAAAATTCAGATATTTTTCATATTTTTGAGGCGGTTCAAACGAGTACCCACAATCTATGTTTTTGAGCAGAAATAAGACAAATAATGTATACCCCTGTAAACCCCAGTTTTGCTATATAAAAGTGGGGTTTAAGGGGGTCAAAATTATATAGGTATGTTTTCGGGATGCATTTCTTTACTATTTCGAGAGTAGATAGCAGAGCTAGTGTGTTCTGATGTTGATTTCGAATCTTAATCAACATCTGGGAATCTGACACGATAATTTCAGAGCTACAAACAATTCAGTCAGTGCCTTGATGTATAGGAAAGTAACAGGAAGTCAGAAAGTTGGCGTGTTTGTAAAAAAGTTACAGAAAATCTATCAAATGTATCCAGTCACCTTAACCCATTTATGGCGAGTGAACTCTTCTACCTTAGCTGTTTGGATCGGTCCATTTCCAGTTGATGGAGGGTCTGGTTAGTTTTCATTATTACCATGTTCTATAGAAATTCCTGTATTTTATGCAAATTGTGTAGACCCTGATCAGACGCCGCGTTCTGCGGCGTCTGATCAGGGTCTGCACTGTTTGACAATGTTCCTTTTATAGGACGCTAGGCATAAATGGGTTAATCCTGAAAATTCAAGCAGGTTAAGGTTATTATTGACGTCATCACTTTTTGATCGTTTTGTGCAAAAGGGAAATTATGGAAGCGTCCTAGTGCCAGGTGAAAAAATACGTAGGAGATAATAAGTCCTACGTAGGAGTTACTAACACCTACGTAGGAGATAATAAGTCCTATGTAGGCGTTAGTAAGTCCTACGTAGGCGATAGTAAATCCTACGTAGGAGATGTCCTACGTAGGAGTTAGTAACTCCTACGTAGCAGATAATAAGTCCTACGTAGGAGTTACTAACACCTACGTAGGAGATAATAAGTCCTATGTAGGCGTTAGTAAGTCCTACGTAGGAGTTACTAACTCCTACGTAGGAGATAATAAGTCCTACGTAGGAGATAATAAGTCCTACGTAGAACTTACTTTCTCCTACAAAGGTGTTATATATAGTAACCGCATTACAATGCGGAGAAAAACAATCTTTTGTTGGTCATACTTCATTCCATGCAATATATCTATTCAATTGATTATTATTAATTTATTTATTTATATATATTTATTTATTTAAATAATTAGTAATAGCAACAGTGATTTAACTGTACATTTGAATTCCGAAAAATAAATATTATGTTGGTCATGTTCAAAATGTTTTGTTTTTAAGAGTTACGTGGTGCTTTAAGAGTTTTTGCTGTATGTGTACATGTACATAGGGGTATAATATTGCTAATTATTAAACACCTTAAATCTCTATCACTAGTACTGAAATTTGATTAAGTCCGTGTTACTACCTGTTGACATGGCTTATACTCGTACGTGCTGTTTTTTTTTTTTTTTTTTTTTGAGGACAAACAATGTGCAGACCTTAATGCTCTGTAATGTAATGTCTGATCATGGGCCACGACTGCTGTTTGTTAAGGCGTGTCTATCAGAATACTTAGGTTAAATACTGTAAATCACTTTCTTCTCTAACCACCATCTGTCAGATCCAATAAATTGTTCACACCTTTTCAAACATTGGCCTAAAGCAAAGGTACTTGTTTCAAAAACTAACGACCCTTTACCACATTTGCCCTATATTTTTTACTAGGGCATTATAGTACCCACTGATTTGTCTAAACATTGCTGGCTAAGTGTAGAACCGTGTAGACCCTGATTACACAATGTGTTATGTGACATCTGATCTGGGTCTACACTGTAAGCACAGGCCTCTCTGTCTAGAAACATAGGGTAGTAACAGTAATAACCCAAGGAAACGACATTTTATCCATATTTACTAACTACCCAACACAGAAATAACAAGAGTCTCTCCAAATAAGTGTAGTGTAGACTCTGATCATAAAGCGGACGTACAGACTAATCTGGGTCTAAAGTGGTCGCATAATTCATAAAGTCCATTTTTATTCGAAAAGACTCAACCATCATTGTTTCTTATTTTACTTGTAGACACCTCAAGGGTCTACACCAAGACATTCTATTTTTACTTTTATTAGTACATTGTTTCATATTAAAAAGGTTGTTCAAACATACATAACACAAGTTTAATAACATCAATTGTATATTTCCAGTATCTGTATCTACATTTTTAACGCTGCCAGGCAACGGAGTCACATAGAGGCAGTATTTCCAGGAAGTGTGAACCTTCTCCAGAGACCTGTACCTCCTGGTTTCATTTATCTACTTGACATATTACAGCTGAGAACCAGAAGCCTCAGGCCACTGGACAAGGTTATAGTTTGATCTATAACCCATGCAATAAAAACAAAGTGGTTAAAACATCAAAGGAACATCAACATTCGAAAAGGACCATTACGGCAATGATCTAAGAATCCGAGCAGACAAATCGGCATCTTTAATTGTGTCTCTAAAGAAACACTGGTTACTGTAGAATACATTGATAAGTAGTGAAAATCCTGATCAGAATGTGCAGATGTGGTGTCTGATCTGGGTATTTTGTGTTTGCATAATACACAATCTCCCTTTTTCATAATCTGACACAAGTGTCCTATATCTGAGCAGGTCACGGCACTTCTTTAATCTGTTTCTTAAGTTTGATTGGTTAACTGAAAAATGATTGCAAGGCAACATTTATGCAGCAAGGACAAACTGATGTTATTCGCCATGTTCCCAGAAGGTAGGCTTTGACAGATCATGCAAATTGTCTCCAACAGAGACAATCGGCACGAACTTTCAAACTAATATTTGGGATAAAATAGTTTAAAGTTTAACCCTTAACCTTTACCACTCTCTTGGCTAATTCAGCAGACGATAAATTGGTGATATTTGTCTTATTTTACCCAGAAAATACGATCTGACATTTCATGCAAATTGTTTCCAACAGAGACACTTTCCATGAAATGTCAAACCCTTTCTTGTGTGCGTGTGCGTGTGTGTGTGTGTGTGTGTGTGTGTGTGTGTGTGTGTGTGTGTGTGAGGAGATCCTGAATTATCGTTCACTAAATATAAATTTTTAATTAATCAATAAGTTATGTTTTCTTAGGTTAAACTATTGATCTTCATTTCAAAATCGTATTGAATTATTTATAACTACCTACTACATTGTATCTCCTACGTTACTAACTCCTACGTAGGACTTATTATCTCCTACGTAGGACTTATTATCTCATACGTAGGAGTTATCTCCTACGTAGGACTTATTATCTCCTACGTAGGAGTTACTAAGTCCTACGTAGGACTTATTATCTCTTACGTAGGAGTTACTATCCCCTACGTAGGACTTATTATCTCATACGTAGGACATTATATCCTACGTAGAACTTAAATATTTTTTTCACCTGGCACTAGGACGCTTCCATAGGAAATAGATCCACTTACCGTAGGGAGGCAACGCTTTCAAAACTGTTTGTCTCTTTCTAAGGAACCAATTCTTTCATCTAAATGTAGATCCTTTTTCAGAAGGAAAGCAAACAAGAAGCCCAGAAGTTATTTCCCTTGTACTAGATGGCGGAAGATCTGCTCAGTAAATCTAATCCTATTAATTGTTTCGAGTTAACCCACGGCGCGGTTGTAATTTTACATACCAGTAATTATAATTAATGTAAAACTTTTTGAATGGTATATCAACCTTGACCTCTATCTTAGCTAATTCAGCAGACGACAGATTCATGATATTTTTTCTTATTTTTCCCAGAAAATAGGTTTTGACATTTCATGCTAATTGTATCCAGTGGAGACAATTTGCATGAAATGTCAAAACATTTTCTGAAAAAAGGTAAATATTTCAAAATTTCGCCTGCTGAAAATTTTACCCAGAGTGCTGAGTGTTAATAATGTGTCCTCTTTACTTAGGGCAAATATTTAAAGGAGATGACGGATATGTTAAAAGCTTAACTGCATCAAAGGGCGAACTAGAAGTATATGCATGGAAGCATTCAAGTGTAAAACCACTTTTAACTTCAACCCTACAGCTTGGCCCCACTGTACCCGGAGAGGTAATGGAACACCCGTTCCAGTTGGAAAAAACATTGGATGATGTGTTCGTAAGAGTTTGGGTAAGTTCAAATGCTCCGGATTAACGCGCGCCTATCAACCCTCTTTATACTGACACTCGATACAACGATTAAATTAAGTATACTGATATTTTGATTGGTGCGAAACCTTCGCTTAAAAGAAGACCGTTAATCAGGCATGATGCGAAAATACAACGAAGTATTTGTGTCCAAAGAATTTGCTGTTGTAAAGAATCCTTAACCCATTCAAGACTGAATAAACTCTTTCACACTATATACTGGAAGAGTCCATTTTCGATTTTAGGTATGTCAGGCTATATGATAGATATTCCTAAAGAAAAATGGGTGAACCATTTGGAAACAGTGGAGACCCTGATCACACGCCGCGTTCTGTGGCGTCTGATCTGGGTCTGCACTGTTTGCCAATGACTCGTTTAGGGGTCTCCAGTCTTCAATGGGTTAATGGGCAGAATTATATGTAAGAAAGACGTATTTCCTCAAAGAACATATGGTTTGGTTATTTATTAGAATCGTCTCGTTGGGGCGATTCTAAGAAATATTTAAAACTTAAGTTTCTTGACGAACTAAAGTTTATATGCTCGCATAATTTCTAGGTACTGTCACCCCTTGAGCGAAGGTTTCGCGCCAATCAAATTACCAGTAACACGAATAATGTCGCTGTATCGATTGTGGTATAAAGAAGGTTGACTGTATTTCAACGAAATGTAGTATATAGAAACGCCCAGACGGTCAATGATAACGGACCACAGTATGGGATCAAAATTGAGCATTTAAATATTAAATGAATAACAAGGTGTTTGTTCGGAAACATATTTTTCCAAGGATTTTCATAGTAAACTTGGAACAGTTTTAACAAAATGCCAATTAAAAATGTTTTGACTTGATATAAGGGGTTTCATAAATTTGGATAATTTCGCACTGTACCATACATGAAAACGACTTTAACAACATAGACTGGCTCCAGTCTCCAGTGACTAAATATTTTTTTCTTATAACCCGTTTTATTAATCCATTAAAATAAAACCAAAGTAATATGACTATAAAGGCTGGTCACTAGTGAACAGCCTTTATAGTCATGATATTTTTTTGTTTTATTTTAGTGGATTATCAAACAGGATTATGAGAAAAATATTTAGTCACTGCAGACTGGAGCCAGTCTTGTAACAACCCTACTTATTAAAAGGACCGGATATACTTGGTGGCTTTCCCGCCATTTATGTATAAGGGAGATAACTATTGTGACTTCCTGTTCGCATTCCTGCGCACACACTCAACTGTTCTGAATAAGGATCTACTTCTTTCCTTTTAGAGAAGACCTGTTTTCGGAAGGGGACACAACAATTTGGAAAAGTTGTCTCCCATGAAAGTGTATCAGTTCCCCTTACATTGAAAAAAATCATAGATACCGTCGACTGTCGTTATCTAGACTTCGCTTATCTCAAATAACCGCTTATCTGGAAATGAAAATCTGGTCCCTTTTTTAACATGGGAATCTAACAACAGATAGCAAAGTATTGTGGAAAAGAGAAATTGCTCCTAAGGCCCAATTTATCCTCTTTTCCACAATATTTTAAATATGTCTCTAACTTCAAGAAACAAATTACATATTCACTTGTGAAATGTAATAGTTCGATTTAATTTTTCCTCAATCTGCAAGTCTGATATGTCGAGGTACGGATATCTCGAAGAATTTCAGATAGTCTCTAGGACTTCGAGATAATGAGAGTCGACTGTGCTTAGATACCTTTTCATGTTTGTAATCCTGTATGAGATCATTTTGGTTTATAAAACCAGGTGCCCGTGGAAGAGATGGCCCTCGCGGCTTTCTAATTGTCTGAACATTCAGTGCCTTTAGAAATTTCAATACACATGACAAGTGTTCTGTTTTAATCAGTGAAGTATGAAACACACACACACACACACACACAGAGAGAGAGAGAGAGAAAAATAAGTGTGAGTGTTTGTTTTCGTTTGTGATTTCCGTCAGATACGAACAAGAATTTTATTACGAGATGCATACTTTTGCTGTAGGAAGTTGACCAGGGGCCCGTTTGTTCAAAGCTAACGATGTCGTTAGTTAACGATTCGTTAAAATTTACATCGAGTGATACGCAAATATGCTGAAATTTTTTGCTGAAAAAATGTGAGTAGCTTTTGCACTGCAAAAGCTACTCACATTTTTTCAGCAAAAAATATCAGAATATTGTATATTGAATCCGCTAAAACAGTTAACGAAATGATCCTTAACGAGCTCGTTAAGCTAACGACGCTTTGAACAACTGGGCCCTGTATATGCAGTAACCTGTGAATTAAACACAATAGGAAGCTGCTATGGCGCTCTTCGGAATACCGAGAGGAAACACCAGTGGCACTAGAGGATTACAATAGTCTTTACCACTCTCTCGGCTAATTCACCAGACAATAAATTGATAGCTTTCCTATCTTTTTTTTTCAGAAAACATGATTTGACATTACATGCAAATTGTTTCCACTGGGCAAAATTTACATGAAAAGTCAGAACCCGTTTTTCGAGACAAAATACGAAATATATTTCAATATGTCATTTGCTGAAAGTTTTACCCAGCATGCTAAGCTTTAAAATGTTTTTTTTTTCTCTCCAGGCTCAAGCAGAATCCGGCCCTAATGCTGGCTTTTTATTTCCTGGAAGCGGATCTGCAGCCTATCGTGATTCAAACACTGCAGAACCATGCAGCTATGGCGGTTTGCTCTATGCTCACAATGTATCAGCTATACGCTTCTGGCGACCGGCAACGGATCCTAATGGAGCCATTATCTGTGTCTCTGAATTGATGGCAAATGGAATCAATCAACAAGCTTCTAAGAATGCGCGGGTCATAATACGAGTCTGGTCTTTCTCAAAACAAGGTAATACTCCTGTACCTTTGACGTCCTATCTCGGTATACCCTTAATCTGTTCATCTCTGAGTTTCTGAAATGGACTCTCACATCATTGAATTTGGACATATCCACTGATGCAAAAAGGGGTGTCAGTCTAAAACCAAAAACAGATTGGCAAACAGTGCAGATACTGATGATGAGCTGTCACATATAGATCTTCACTGTTTGCAAACGTATCAGTATTGGTCAACAGGGCTAATAATGGAGGTAGCCATTATCTGTGTATCTGAGTTGATGGCAAATGGAATTAAGCGTTAAGCGTTCAAGGGAGATAGCTGTTAAAATTGTTTTGCCTCTCTTTTGAATAGGGATCTTCTATAAAACTTTAAGGAAATAATTATTTCCATTTGGAGTTGACTCATTTTCAGAAGGGTTTTGTTGTTTAGGAAAGCAAACAGAAAGTCACAACAGCATCTTCATTGTTAGGTATTCCATTACGAAAACACGCCTATTCAAATATATAGAAAATTTCATCTCCAAAAACTGAAAATTTTCAGATAAAAAACTCCGATATTTTTTATATTTCTGCTCAAAACATAGATTGTGGGTACTCGTTAGAACCGCCTCGCCGAGGCGGTTCTAACGTGTACCCACAATCTATGTTTTGAGCAGAAATAAGAAAAATAATGTATACCCCTGTAAACCCCTGTTTTACTATATAAAAGTGGGGTTTAAGGGGGTCAAAATTATATAGGTATGTTTTCGTGATGATTCTGCCATTTTTGATATACAACTAGGCAGTCAGTACCTGGAAATTTGCTCTGCCATTTCCGCCCAGGGAGACAATTTTTAGTTTGCTTTACCGCAGGCCAAGTTTCTTTTGAAAAGTAGTATACTCTAAAGGGAAAGAATTATCTCCCAAATCGAGTCCAAACTTTTTCAGACGTGAGGCAAACAATTTTGACAGAGTTGCCTTCCCTGAAAGTGTATCCATTCGCCTTAAGGGAAATAACACTGTCGTGTATATACATGGTGTATTCATCTTTCTTCTCACAGGGACCGGGGCTACTCTGAAAAGAAAGAATATTACTTTATGTGGGAGCATTTTTTTTCTTTTTATGAATAGCTCTCATTGTTGAAAGGTTTCAAGGGAACTAAATGCTCGTCTGTGAAAGTTTTCTGGCTTTGAAAAATGACACAAAAGTATTCAGGTGTTTGCGTATGCTTTAAATGATTTGTTTTTAAATTTTAGCAAAAATGCGATACGGGTTTAATATGGCGCCTGAATACAAAGCATAATTATGGTACGTAGAAAATAACTACAGTACACCTTCGATGACTCCAACATGTATTCTCGTTTACCATGGCTGATTCGAGTTCACTTTTGAGTCCCTAGGAAGTTCTTCAGATCGCTCAAGAGAGCAAATATCTAGGGATATTTTATCAAAGAAATGTACGAGTATGCTATGTGTACACATTAGAATCGATTCTAATCAGTACGCTCAACATATAATATTTGATAGAAGTTCGTAAATGCATCCCCAGCTAGCATTCTACGTAAATCTACATCGGGCCGTCATCGGCCCGTCAGCTACCCTGACGGGCCGATGACGGCCCGATATAGATTTACGTAGAATGCTGACTGGGTCCCCATACTATCCCCATTTGCCTCCTTGCCTTAGCTATGACTAATCCTCAATGGCTCGAATTGCCCATGTCTAGAACTGATTTCGCTGTTCCTAAAGATGTTCGAGCCATTGAATTTCGACTGTGCTTTGATCTCCAGATCCCGAAAACATGCCTATATAATTTTGACCCCCCCCTTAAACCTCACTTTTATATAGTAAAACTGGGGTTTACAGGGGTATACATTATTTTTATTATTTATACTCAAAAACATAGGTTGTGGGTACTCGGTGAGCCGCCTCGGCAAGACGATTCTAATGAGTACCCACAATATATGTTTTGAGCAGAAATGTAAAAAATATCAGAGTTTTTTTTTTATCTGAAAATTTTCAGGTTTTGGAGGCGAATTTTTCTATATATTTGAATAGGCTTGTTTTCGTAAAGAATTCTTTTATGAGCTGATTTTTATGACCGAAAGATATTTACTGAACATCCTTTACGGAGAACTGATAGGCTTTTATGGGATATACCTTTTTCAAAATTGATTTGCCGCTTCTGAAAAGAAGTCTGCTCTAAAAGGAAAGAATTTGCTCGGCTTGGGGGAATTAAGTTGACCCCTTTCAGAGGGGACTTGTGCAGGTAAGCAACGAGGAAGTCCAAAAGTTGTCTCTCTTAGCGGAAATGGCGGAAATCCCACGAAGTGTATCCACACCCCTAAGTTTCGCCTTACTTCTAATATGGGCCATGCCATGCGACAACATACTTCGGCCATATGCGGACAGCTAACAGAAGCTTTGGATACTACAGAATGTATGGAAAGCAAAGGCCCGGATAATACTTTGCGCATGCGCAGGATGATATGAACCTGCGCATTTTGCGCATGTTCGAAGGCACTTTTTCGCTTGACGAAGCCAATATGTATTTGTTTTCCTTTTTCAGAACAGGAGGATGCACAAGAGATTGAGAACACATGCACGTACACAACTCTGACTTGAAGTGTAAATAGCCGAGAGATTAAATACTTGTATAATGTGTTTCGTGGTATTAAATTTTGTTGCGTTGAATCGTTTGATTGTTTGTTTTATTTGGATTGTGCGTGGCTTTCAACAGTCGTTCAGTCAAATCACGGGGGTGTTTAGATGCGACTGAGGGCCCAAGGAAGACTAATCTGTCCCTTCTGAAAAGGGGTCTACACTAAAAGAAAGAATTTGTTCAGCTTGGGAGCAAATTCTTTCCTTTTAGTGTAGGCTCATTTTCAGAACGGGTTTGATGTACGGGAAGGCAAACAGGATATCACAATAGTTAACGCCCTTGCCGAATATGGCAGAAAATCTAAAATGTATGCATTCAATGAGTAATGCCCAATACTCACCTATAGAATGTTGTTCAATGAAATGTCACCTCATAGACACATGGCATGATATTCCATCCAGTCATAGTTTACTGACACCGGGGCCGATCAGTTTTGATTCCTAGCTCAAATTGCTGCTGAGCGTCAAGCCAGTGAGCAGCTAGTACCATTTCAAAGGTTGCTACCGGAGCTAAATTTAACATAAGCTTACTTTTTGTTGTCTAAAAATATTATTTCCAAATGAAATTAAGCTGCTCCTAGTGTGCTATAAAATGCTTCTGAAGACTATGCAATAAAGTATCATAGGAGAAATATTGTCTAAGTACGTAGTTTTCTAACTAGGCTACGTAGCCAAGTTAGGCCAAGGGAGATAAAATGTTATCAGTTGAATAGTGATTATAATCTAATTACATTTAAAGTTTTCTTTGGCAAATTTGTATTTTCATGTATTTTTATGATGAGCATGTATATTTCTTTCACAATGAGTGTACAGATTCTTCAAAACCTCAGAGAGAGCATAAATAATTTTACAGACAATATAGTTATCAAAACAACAATCTAGTAAAATCAGTTTGAAACAAAAGTGGAGCTCCTGTGATTTTTGTTACATCTAAAGTGACCCCTGTATCAACCGTTAAGCTTTTAATATGACTCGGTGGGTGATCGAACCCAAAATCTGCCAAAGTACAAAGTGGTTACTATATCAACTACACCACTCTATCGGCTGTTTGTTAAGTATTTATTTGAGGTGCTACGTACATGTAATTATACCCTCTGTTGCACATGCAGAGGACTTGTTAAGGAGGAATATTTAGTAATTATTTTAAGATAATTTTTCATATTTCGCCATTAAAAAACAACATATGTTTGACTTCTAATGAGTGCCCACAACGCAAGTTTTTATGGAAAACTGGAAAAAAATATCCAAGAATTATCACCAAAAAACTTCTCCTTAAAAGTCCTCTTGCATGCAATCAATAAAACAAACCCAATATGGTCATTTGACGTATTTTTATTGACAAATTCCAAGAGGAAGCTTTTAACACTTAATCTGTAAGTACTGTCAAAGCCTTTGTACAACAGGGATCAATAATTATTACAAATATCTGTCCCAGTTTTCCACAGGGTCTCTGTTTCTAGTTTCACCTGTCCTCAGAAAAGAAGTACCGTAAAAGATATACATAGACCTAACAAAGAAATGCACACTACTAATTTGTATAAATGGCAAAAGAAGCAAAAACTACTGTCCTTTCATCAGCACGCGGAAAGACGTTGTTCGCTTGGCGTTTTATTTTAAATGAAAATATTTTGTTTGATAGACCATATCTTATAAGAAACCGGCCTCGGAGGCTCAGCTGGATGCGCCGTCCGACTGGAGACCAGGAGGTCGCGGGTTCAACCCCCGCCGAGGTCGGCAACATTTTTTCGTCGAGATTGATCATGAAATATTTTCTACGGTCATACTCTCCCTTCCGCTGATTCAAAAGGGCAGTTGTCAGTTTCTGGCGGATGAATGTGCACAAAATTGGTTAACCGCTTAGAGGACTAAGCCTGCACAGTAAACGTGTGGTTAGGTAAACTGACCGCGCTCGACATGACCCCATTGGGTTGAAACCTCAACACAAACAAAAATTATAAGAAACCGTTTGTTTGTTTCTGTGTTTTGTTCTTAAATACATACCCTAAAATTAAATGTACGGCCAAAAATGCTCTTAAAGTAAAGTTTTTTTTTTTTTTTTTAATTTTTGTTTAACAAAATATTTTTTATTTTTCTTTGCTGACACTAAATTATTTATCTTTCGCAATAATATTGTGAAAATTTCAGAAAAAAATGAAGAAGCGGAACTTGTTCAAAATCCGCCTCAAAGTTACCTACCCTGCAAATTTCTGCATGATTTGCAGTCATTTTTACTACGGGGAAAAGTGAAAATATTTGATATTTTAAAACCAATGACTAGAACAAAACTTTTTGTGCATAAGTAGTTACGACAAGTGGTCTTCCATTAAATCATGATAAAAAATTGCAAATTTATTTCTTCTATGTAAAGCGCCATGAAAAAAACGACTTTCTGAACTATGTCGAATACACAGTCATTACGAAAACACGCTTATTCAAATATCTTGAAAATTTCACCACTAAAACATAAACATTTTCAGATAAAAAATTATGATTTTTTTTTTCATATTTCTGCTCAAAGCATAGATTGTGGGTACTCTGCGAGGCTGTTCGAACGAGATCCCACAATCTATGTTTTTGAGCAGAAATAAGAAAAATAATGTATACCGCTTTAAACCCCAGTTTTACTATACAAACGTGGGGTTTAAGGGGGTCCAAATTATATAGGCATGTTTTCGTTATGAATACCTTGTGATTGTAAAACTAATCTGGTGTGTAAAACGTGAATGAAATTCTACAATTAAGGGTATATTTGAATTGTTTATTCCTCAATTTAAGTAAAATGCAAACAATTGTGGACCAACACGTACAGATAAGGAATAATAATAATATAAGCTAACCAGACACCCCTTTTGTTCGAAGTGAACTGATCCGAAGAATTAAGGTAGAGGAGTCCACTCGGCATAAATAGATTATACGATTCAAAGTCTAAAATTGCATCTCTCCCAAATACATTGGTATTGATTCTCATGGAAATTTACTGAGTATAATGTATGTTCCCTATCCTGCATATCATGTATGTTGAACTTTGTATATGTGTTCATAGCCATATGGCTTATTGCATGAATAAATTACTTACTACTTACTAAGTACAGGTTGTTGATTAGTTTTAATTTTGGAGCTGTCAGGCGAGAAATTAAAAACTTATCAACAACCCGTTTGTCGCAATAATCATTATGACCATATATCACAGAGATGGCGTAATGAGACTGACCACGGTGTACACAGATCATGTATTTAATCAAGGGCATCACAATTCGTTTAATGCCTTATAGCAACAATTGTTATTGCAACAGAGAAAATAAGGTATTAGTCTTCATATTGTTTGCTGTTTAGAACTGTTGCATTACATTTTTTGGTCAGCATACAACAGAGATGATTCTATCCTGCCAGTCTTCAGTTCTGCTGTTCACGATTCATCGACATTCATTGTTCTTTCATTCTTTTACAAAGAATTTTTTGCAGCAAAAAAGCCGTAGACCTATATCAGGATGTGCACAGTTTGCAGTTGAACTACATGAAAATTCGCTGAATTGTAAAAGTGCGCTTTAAAGTGAATATGGGGTCGGCATACATTTGTGGCCCAGTTCTTGAAAATCCACTATTTCTTCTTTCGAGCAGCCCATATCAAGAACTAGCTTGCAATTCTGGTCAGGACCTTTGCTAGTGTCTGTTTTCATTATCCAAGACTCCTACATGTATACAGATGCTGACAATTATGGTGATTAGTTTGTGTATATAACCCATTTGTGCTTAGGGCCCATAAATGGGACAATGGCAAACAGTGTAGACCCAGATCAGACGCCGCAGAACGCGGCATCTGATCAGGGTCTACACCGTTTGCATTAAATACAGGCATTTCAATAAAACATGGTAATAATTAAAACTGACCAGACACTCCTTAAACAGGAAATGGACTGGTCCAAAGAATTCAGGTAGGTGAGTCCACTCGGCATAAATGGGTTAAGTAGAATCGATGCTCTTTCAATAAAAGAACTCTGTAAAAAGTGTTTTGCTTCCCCTCTACAATTCTGAAAAGGGGTCTACTCTAACAGGTAAGAATTTGCTCCCAAGAGGAGACAATACTGTCAAAATAGGTTTTTTCTCCCTTCTCAAAAGGGGACTACTCTAAAAGGAAAGAATTTGCTCCCAATAGGAGACAATACTGTCAAAATAGTTTTTCCTCCCTTCTGAAAAGGGGACTACTCTAACAGGGAAGAATTTGCTCCCAAGAGGAGACAACACTGTCAAAATAGTTTTTCCTCCCTTCTGAAAAGGGGACTACTCTAACAGGGAAGAATTGCTCCCAAGAGGAGACAACACTGTCAAAATAGTTTTTCCTCCCTTCTGAAAAGGGGACTACTCTACCAAAGAAGAATTTGCTCCCAAGAGGAGACAATACTGTCAAAATAGTATTTTTTTCTCCCTTCTCAAAAGGGGACTACTCTAACAGGGAAGAATTTGTTCCCAAGAGGAGACAACACTGTCAAAATAGTTTTCCTCCCTTCTGAAAAGGGGTCTACTCTAACAAGTAAGAATTTGCTCCCAAGAGGAGACAATACTGTCAAAATAGTTTTTCCCTTCTGAAAAGGGGTCTACTCTAACAGGTAAGAAATTGCTCCCAAGAGGAGACAATACTGTCAAAATAGTTTTCCCTACTTCTGAAAAGGAATCTACTCTAAAGGAAAATAATTTATAGCAAGTTTTTTTTTCCTTTTAGAGTTGACCATTTTTTCCGAAGAGGTTTGACGTATA
This sequence comes from Anodontia alba, assembly GCA_964016985.1. Classification (NCBI taxonomy): domain Eukaryota; kingdom Metazoa; phylum Mollusca; class Bivalvia; order Lucinida; family Lucinidae; genus Anodontia; species Anodontia alba. The sequence continues at coordinate 8,952,738 of OZ024821.1, forward strand.
GTAAAGCAAACAGGAATTTACAAAAAAATGTCTCCCTTGTAAAAACACAGCGAAACATATATCAGGACTGCGTCCGGAAGTGCGAGACAGTCGCAAACGTTTTGTTAGTGTTCGTCGTCATTAGATACAGTGATCCAACGCACATGTTTGCGATCACTTTGCACTTCTGATAGTGCTGCTTTCAAATGTGAAAGCTGCTCGCGAGTGTATTGTAGTGGATCCCTGCTCCTGCTCCTGTTTGCACTCGTCATTAGGTACAGGGATCCAATGCAAACTGTAAGCGATAACTTTCCACTTCTATATGCATCACAGATATATCATTTTACCTTAAGGTATCCCAATATTTAAGGTTAACCCATTCATGCCAAGTGGACTCTTCTTCCTCAACTATTTGGCCAGGTCCATTTCCAACAGAAGGGCTGTCCAGTGAGTTTTATTATCACTCTGTTTTATAGAAATCCCTGTATTTACTGCAAACAGTGTAGACCCTGATCAGACGCCGCTTATGCGGCGTCTGATCTGGGTCTGCACTGTTTGCCAATGTCACTTTTATAGGGACGCTAGGCATCAATGGGTTAATACAGTTATTGTACATATGATACACGTTAAACGAAAATGTGACTACGAGGTAAATAGGATGGCCCAGACAAGCCTGCACATCTGCACAGTCCTACTAGGTCCTTTGTTGTACGTCGATATATTTTAAAAGCGGACAGCAGCGATCAGAATTCGCATGCGCATGCTCATTGGTCTTTGGCTTTAAAAATAGGCCCCGAAGATACCTTCCCAGTCAGCATTCTACGTAAATCTATATCGGGCCGTCATCGGCCCGTCAGGGTAGCTGACGGGCCGATGACGGCCCGATGTAGATTTACGTAGAATACTAGCTGGGTTTACGCTTGGTGCGGATCATATGCTCTTATGATTGGAAATCAATGTAAAAAGCATTTCCATGACTGTTCTAAAATATACCCTAACCTAAAAAAATGCCATTGAAATGAAACAAAGCACTTCAATGATTATTTTATAATATACATTTACATCACAGAAAGCCAGTGAATGGGAACAATGCGGAAAAAATAGATCATTGACCTATTCATGCCTTGCGTCCCAAATACTGGACATTGGCAAACAGTATAGACCCAGATCAGGTTGCGGCGTCTGATCAGTCTACACTGTTTGCATTAAATAATAAAAATAACCAGACACCCCTTTTATTAGAAACGAACCTATCCAAAGAATTGAGGTAGAAAACCCCATTCCTTATCACCCTTGTTGATACGTAAAAGAAAAAAAATGCTGGATAAGTGACAAATAATGTAGTCCTTGATCAGATGCGGCGTCTGAACTGAACTGGGTCTATACTGTTGTGTCAGGCCTGTTTCTCCCAACCTTGTGTTTTCTATGTCAACGCATGATTATTGCAATAATATTATCTTTTAAGTGATAATAGGATACTCTGTCATGGAAGAAATGTACACGATACCTATTATAGGGTTATATTGCACTGATATTGGTGAATATTGCCCTTCGTTGGGATATCAAGCTCGTAAGCTCGCTTCCTTTGATATCCCAACGACGGACAATACTCATCAATATCAGTGCATTACCCCATCACTGTATAGCTGTAAATATTTGCGTCATGTTTGGTTGTTTGTATATTCAAATAGGCATTTTTATCATCTAACAATCATAGCCTGCTCAAATGATTGACAGCTGGGCGCGACATTGTTGCCCTATGACGTTGCCAAAGGCAACGTTCATGTAACGGAAACATTCGAAGGCATGAGGTAACATTCGAAGGCAAGTAAGCGTGCAACATCAAGTGTTTGTTTGTGTTGAGGTTTTACGGCCCAGTCAACCCAATGGGGTCATGTCGAGCGCGGTCAGTTTACTTAACCACACGTTTACTGGGCCAGCTTAGTCCTCTAAGCGCTTAACCAGTATTGTGCACATTCTTTCAACAGAAACTGACAACTGCCCTTCTTGAATCAGCGGAAGGGAGAGAATGACCGTAGAAATTATTTCGTGATCAATCTCCACGAAAGAATGTTGCCGACCTTGGCGGGGGTCGAACCCGCGACCTCCTGGTCTCCAGTTGGACGCGCATCCAACTGAGCCACCGAGGCCTGTTCCACAATATCAAGTGATTGGGCCGATATCGAGTGATATATGCACGCTTCCTCCTCGGATTTCATCGCACAATTTTTAATCATTCTATATTTATAACTATATAATAAAAGGATTATTGCACTGATATTGGTGAATATTGCCCCTCGTTGAGATTGAGATATCAAAGGCCATCCGCAAGCTCCCGCCCTTTGATATTCCAACGAGGGACAAATTCATCAATATCAATGCAATAACCCTTATATATCGTCCGTCAGGTCGACATTCTTTTCATGCATCTTTTTCCCGAACTCCAGCGGTAGTGACTTTGTAGATAGATTCATTCGATTCCAGTATCCCAACCAGACCTTGAGGATATACAACATAATAACATATAACGCAGCGCATGACAAAACCTACAAAATGGCATCCGCCATTTTGTAGGTTTTGTCATGCGTTGGCTCAAATATGAAAAAGACCAGAACTATATGAACCGGGACGTGAGGAAGCGTAACTTCTGACACGTCAGCCCAACGAAGACTTAAATCAGTCTGTGTATCCGTGTAGTCTGGTCAGATGTTTTGTTGTCCGTCTGAAGAAACTTTATTCACTAGAGCGAAAACTGTTCAGAGATTATTCAATGTTTTGTAAACATGAGTTAACTTATTTACTTTACTATCTTGGCTTTCAAAAATCCGCTCAGTTAAGATTCTGATCAAACTGCTCGAATTTGCAGGCTGATCTAAATCTACTTAGGGCGCACATGTCCGAAGATACGTTGTCTGATTGTTATAAATGTACCAGTTTTAATGAAAATGGATATGCTTTAAGAGGAAACAACCCTGTCAAAATTGTTAGCATCTCTTTTTAAAGAGGTCTGCTCTGATAGAAAAGAAGGTGTTTCCTCTGAGACAAAGTCTTTTCTTGTAGAGAAGCACCCTTTGTAAATGGTTAGATGTGCAGGAAAGCTAACATGGAAGTCATAATGTTTGCCGCCCTTGTAAAAAACAATGTCGGAAAATCAATTCGGATCCGTTATATTGAAAAAAGTAAAATGTTAGAATAAAACTGAAACTGTATATAGAATAACTTTTTGGCAAATATATACGTCAGGGCCCAGTTGTTCAAAGCTACAGACGTCGTTAGTTAACGATTCGTTAAAATTTACATTGAGTGATACGCAAATATTCTAAAATTTTTTGCTGAAAAATTGTGAGTAGCTTTTGCAGTGCAAAAGCTACTCACATTTTTTCAGCAAAAAATATCAGAATATTGTGTATTGGATCAGCTAAAACAGTTAACGAAATGACCCTTAACGATGTCGTTAAGCTAACGACGCTTTGAACAACTGGACCCTGAACAGTTTTGAGCACGTTCTCTTGTTGAAGGATAACACATAACAACTGATTATAACATAAGGTAACATCTGTACCGGTAACGTAAATAATAGTAAACCAAAATAGTTTATCATGATAATGTTTTCTTGTCGGTAACAGAAAATAGGATATCACAGATTCAATGAAAAAAGTCTGTCAGTACGAACAAACATCTGATAAATGCTTTCTGGTCTTCATTTCATTCCTACAAAAATGTTGATAAACATGTAGCGGCGTTTAATTATTTTGAAAAGGTTGTCGAGGTTCACATGTATGCATTCGCAGAATGCATTCTCAGGCACAAACAAACAATTAGAATGTCAGAAAGACTGATTAAGAATTTGTAATTGATTTCTGTCTCACAAACAGACCTGTCAAAGATAACATGTAATCAGTACCACAAACCTGTTTACAGTTTACGTGATTATGTACATACTAAGTATATTCTGTATATACCCATACTGGTCAATACTTTCACACAAGAGACGTCGCAAGCGGATGAGTAACGGCTGACAAACACGTGAGGAACGGCTTTTTCGTGATTTTGACACAGTCGTGTAAGGTTTTTATTCATCACTTATTAAGTCAGAGTTCCACAGGAATATAACCTTGCGGACGGAACTTAAAAATAACCATATGTTTGTAATATGTTGTTAAAAATGCGAGTTTCTCGTGATATTTTTGGAGAATAGAACAGTTTGAGACGAGCCAGTGACAGCTTATTTAATTTTTAGAAAACTGTCGAAACCTCTGTCAATCAACTGGGAATCTAATTGCGGCTAGCATTCCCAAGTTAGAAGTCTTGCAACTGAAGTGTTTTCCTAGCGTTTATTATTGAAGGCCTCAATGCCGAACAAGAATAGTCGCCTAAAACGAATACAACGCAGAAGTAACGTTTTGATACAACGCATGAGAGACGTAACCAATTTCATATTGGTACAAAATGTAAACTACAGGCGATATTAGTGCTCGCTGTGGAATTTCAAGGCAACAGAGAGTTCAAGTCGTCTCCTTTGATGATTTCAATTAGATATACGATTCCGCCACTCATCCAGTGCAGCAAACTAACACGACCCGAAACTTCCAAATACAGTCGAACTTCAATGGCTCGAACCCCTTTGGGACCATGAAAATTTGTTCGAGACAGCGGTAGTTCGAGCCTCGGAAGGTTACTATTAGTGCCACACCAGGAAGCACAATGGAGATAACTGTGGGATTTCTTTTCGGTGTTCTATACTTTAAATGTATGTTGTGTGTACTCATAGGATCGCCTCATAGAGGCGATTCTAATGAATACACACATACATTTACAAGATAAAAGAAGAAAATCTCCCTAAATTATCCGTATATCGTATTTGGAGGAAATCCCTGCGGACTCAAGAACGTGTTCGACTCATTCCTGGTAAACGAGCCATCGGGGTTCGAACCACTGAAGTTCTACTGTATCTCCTGCGGCCTTTTCCTCCATCCTACCCTTCTGATAAGACTTCTTGTGTAATACTGTAAGGTGGGTATTGTAAATCAGCGACAGTAAGTTACTTGGTTCTGTTGTAGTCACTTGTATACAGTAAGTGAACCAATGTACGACACTGTGCACCGTAGGGGATGATCTGAGTCTTTGTTGGGTAAATGTATAGATTTGTGTCGACTGCTGCATTCCTGCTTTGTTTTGTCTATAACACTGTATAAAAAAAATAGTGGTCTCCAATCCAGACATTAGTTAAACATCCCAATAAGGCGCAAAGCAAAGACTATCTGATCAGACTGCAGTTTTTGTCGTCGTGAATTAAACCTTCGCAATCTATCTCCAACCATGCTTTATTCGCGCTAATCAACAGTAGAAAAAATAGGTTTTAAATCGCAGGTGTTGTCCCGACGAACGTGCGTATGTCATAACCAAACTGTGTGTGCGGATATAATGGAATTGGTGCTTAGTGGTCGTTTTCACCTTAACGCTTAGTACATGGTTAAAATTTTCAGCAGACGACATGCTGAAAAAAATATTTCTTAAAAAAAAAACAAAAAAAAAAAAAAACAAAAAAAAAAAAAACAACAAAAACAAACAAACAAAAAAACAAACAAACAAAAATCAAAAACAAAACAAAAAAACAACAACAAACAAAACAAAACAAACCAAACCCCCCCCCCCCTCAAAAAACATGAGTTTGTCGTTTGCTGAATTAGTCCAGAGAGTGGGAAAGGTGAACTAGGATAAGTTTGTCATAATGCTATTTACATGAACATAAAGTAACTCATATGCACAGGCGCAGAACAGCCTGAAGAAATATTGCTACTCAAAATCCTTGGCTATTCAAAATGCGCCCAGTGAAGATTCTGGTAAGACTGCGCGAATGGGCGCACATGTCCAAAGATACTTTTTTTCTGATGTTGTGGCTCTATTATTGCTTACTGTGTCGTATTCGTACATTTGTTCACTATCTCTTGGAAATCATCTTGCTCTGAAACAAAGAACACAAGCACAAGTTGTTACGACGATATCAAACACAGACAAGAACCTGGGCAAAATCGGATGAAATGATTTGTGAAATTTTAAATATCCAACGAAATAACTTGGCAAGTCTTGGGTGCATTTCTTTTACCGGAAACATGTTTCATCAAAGTGTTTTGATTATGTGGGCCGCGTCAAGCGAAAAAATGCCTTCGAGCATGCGCAAAATGTACGGAGTCACATCTTCCTGCACACGCGCAAAGTATCATCCGGGCTTTTGCTCTCTATCCATACATTTTGCAGTACCTAATGATTCTATTAGCGGATAGTGAAGGCATTGATCAGAGTGTGCGGATGCGCACGTTTTCACATGGCGCAGCCCAGGTCTGTTTCACTGCTATGTTTCACAGATGAGATAGAGGACCTCTACGGGGACCGAACACATATTTGTAATTTAAAATTGCATCAGGATTAAGGCTGAGGCTTCGCGCGAGTAAAACTGGTTTAAGCCCTCACCCGGTAGTTTTTCAGTTGACCGTTTCAAGGCGGTTCCTCTGCTGCAGTTCTTCGTCGTGCGTCGGTGCTTTCATACGTGACATTTGTTGTGTCATTATTGTTCCTCATCCCGAGGGTTGAGCGCAAGACTGTAGTAACTCAAACATATTTTTGAAACCCTTGTTTAGGGGCAACTTTGACCCTTTGTAAACAATGCAAATTTAGATGCCATTGCTCATACGAGCAACAGCACCTAAATTTCCATTGTTTACAGAAAGAAATCAGAAAGAAATGTTGTAATCTTCATGACGCCTTCATGGCGAGGAGACTAAGTATTGGGAAAAACAACCATCTGACTTGCTACAGTCTTGCAATCAACCCTCGATCTCTCCTTCTTTTGATTCCTCAGGAAGACTGTGCTTCATGATTGTGGGACGTCCTGGGTATCACCACTGCAATTGTGGCAAGTCTGGGGGCATTTCTGAAACATATGTTGGAATTCTGTTTATGTTTATTGAACTGGATCAGAAATATAATTTCCTACCAAACGAGCCGCAACGCAATCGCGCAGTCTGACCAGAACCTTCACGGTGTGCACTTTGGATAGCCGCTAATACAAAGTTTTTATATTAAAAATGTGTAAACTGATAAAGTCATATTTCTGTCGACCTTTGCAAAATAATACACTTTTAAATCATTACCTTAAACAACGGCCAGATAAAGTAAATTAGAAATAGTTTGTGATTTTTTCCGTGACGTTTTTCCTACCCAAATATGTGACTTTTTTCCCCGTTACATTTTTCCTTTTACTTTTTTCCTACATGCATTCAATCACACAATGATGGTTTGATAATGCAAGAACTGCACGGACTCACAGGTTACTCTTCACCAGTCCAGTTTTCATGCACAAGGAACACAAAGTCCTTTAGTGGTGAAGCGAGTCGTATGATCTTAATGATTAATAAGTTCTAATTCAGCATTTGTGCTTGCGAATATTTTGTATTGATCCAGACCACTGCACACACACGCTGGAAACACAGTGTTATCCTACGATCTACAGGAGAACAACGAAGAGCAGGCAATCTTCTATGCATCGGCGATAACTGATCAAGATGGTTTCCAAATTGTGTAAGCCATGTCTGAATTTTCAGAAGCGCAAACTGGTACTTTTGTGTTTGAGTATGGTGGGCGGGGAATTGATATTTCGCATTGCCGCACACCAGGGACGACATGTTCATAGATTGGCATGTTTACATGTACATCTTTCTTATGACCTTATGATATATGCAACCAGCGTAGACTCGGTTGACAGCAGCTGCACAGTAAGAGCGGAGTCTACACGTGTTTACCAGCATAATTAAGAGCAGCTGCACAGTAAGATCGGAGTCTACACGTGTTTACCAGCATGATTATTTGAATCTAAAAGCTTGTATTAACAAACAACATAGACTTAGTCAGACTGCACGGGTGCACAAACGGTATTGGTATGTGGTGGTCGCATAAATGTCGTAAGAGATTTTTACTCAACAGGTCTCTCACATCATGTGTCTTTCTTATAATTCTTTACCCCGCATATCCATGTCTACCCCAGGCCCTCCCCAGTATCTCCGATTACCTCTTTTAAAAATGTAAAAGGGCGTAAATTAGGACGTTTGTCTTTCAAATGTTTGCTTTTGCATCCAAAAGAATGCCACATTGCACCCAATTTTGCCGTTCTCTAATATGGGTTCATCCGCTTCGGGAGTAAACGCTCCATTTCGACGAGTAAAATTGTGAGGAAAGAATAAATTAATAATTCAAGTAAACTGTGTTTAGATCATTGCATAATAGGTAAATAGGTAGGCCTATAAATATTTTATCTACAGACAGAATATAGATAAATATATTGCAAATTCATGAATTTCTCAGTCCGTTTTTCCCAGTTTATTCTGCATAAACAGGATAGTTAACGCATAGTTAACCATCGTGAACTGATTATTTATTTATTTTATTTTTATTTTATTCGAGATAAGGATTAGAATATCCAGAAAATACGAATTAACAATACCATTTTAACTCGCCATATTGAAGGTCTCACATTGATACTGGATAGTACTATCGATAGATACTGGTACCAGCTATATCATAGTTTGGGTAGTCGAGCGACTATCGGATCACGGAAAAAGACGTAATTTACTGAAGACGGTCGCCTGCGAAAATGATTTAAAATGCGTGGAATATCATTGTAGAATTACGAAACAGTTATCATTCTTCAAAGATAAGTTTGAAATGATATATGCTTTGCTTTCAATGATAGAAAAAAAAACAACAACAAAAATCAGGGAACGTTGTTGGGTCTGCTTTTAGCGGAATAGACTCTTTTTCTAGTGGGTAGGTAACTCTGAAAAAATCGATTTGTCACCTTTTGAAAATGGTCTACTCCATAAGGAAAGAATTTAGTCTATTCGGGTGCAAATTCTTTCCTTATCGAGTAGACCCCTTTTTATAAGGGGATTGGTGTGCAGGAAAGCAAACAGGAAGTCACAAAAGTTGTGTTTTTTATTTTGTGAAACATGGCGGCCACATGCAAGTAATTATATCTATAAAACGTTTACCATATATCATGGACGACCACACCCGTATTATGACGACACCATCCTTAGAAGACTGTTGGTTGATTCCATTTCCCATATACTCAGAGATACAAATAAGAGAGCCATTGGGATCCGTTGCCGGTCGCCAAAGGCGTACGGTATTTAGATTGTAAGCATACAGTAGACCTCCGTAGCTACAAGGAAGTCCAGTTGATGAATCGGCATACGCAGCTGACCCGCTGCCTGGAAATATATAACCAGCATTCGGACCAGATTGTGCCTGAACCTGAAAAATAAATTAAAATATAAAGTTTGGGCCGCATCAAAGGAGAAGATGCATTTGAGCTTATACGTAATGCATATCTGCATCACATCAGGTCATTTGCTCTCAGCTGATGTATTATGTAAACTATCCTATTAGAAATTAAGTAAGCGTTAGCGAAGGCCTTCGTCTGACTGCAAGGTACCGCAGATGATCTGTACAGATATTCGCTGTTCCAATAGCCTGGATCACACCATTTTGCATGTTTCGGATATATGAATCAATAGTTTAGACAGGGAATGGAAAATGAAAGTTTTACGCAGCAACAATACCGAGATCTCAGCGACATCAAATAGTGAAACCATGCGTAACCCCAAGCGAAGCTCTGGACACAAATGGACAGTCAAACGCATGCGCATTGATCGACCATCAACCCTGCGTCGTTGAGGGATGCCTATAAATAGATGCCAGAAGCGTTTGCGTTGTTTCATAATTGTGATTGTCTGCGCCCATGCATAGATATGAGAAGATAAACGAAAGTGAATCCGTTTTTGATCCACAGTGCATCCTTGGCCTTTCGCTTGTTGTCTAAACTAAAACCTGGGACTAACTGGAGCACTGAATAGAACAGAATACTATTTAATAATAATAATAAAAAACAAAAACAAATCAAAACAAAAAAAAAAAAAAAAAAAAAAAAAAAAAAACAAACAAAAAAACACACACACACACAAAAACACAAAAAACAACAACAACAACAAAAACAACAACAACAAAATAACATAAACAGACGGCGTTCTAATGCACTGTTTCGGCACAGCACACTTATGTAGATATTCTAAAGGGTTACCATTGCAGCACTTTATCAAAGGTTATCGGATATGCATTAATTTTGAGAATTTCACTTTAAAAGTGAGTGCATGCATTGATACCTCTAAGTGCAATTTATAGCATTCCCTGGGCAACGTAACGAAAATTTGATATTCTTATTTTATTTTAGTTTTGATGAGGTAAGCCTAACAAGCGAAGTAAAATTAACTGTAATCATTTTTAATGTTATGGTCACTCTTATAGAGGCCAACGGGACGAGATCTCAATTAGACCTTTCGAATTTACCTTTTGTATTTTGAAATTTATCCGATTTAGCCAAGATTTGCATGTAAAGTCCAATTTATTGTGTGCTAAGCATAGAACAAGTTTATTTGAAAGCTAATACTTGTTGCACTTAGAAATAAGCACGGACTTTTTTCCCAGAAAGCTTTATGAGCTCACCCATAATGAAATTGTCCGACAAAAACGCACATTGTGTCATGTTTTACCAGTAGTCGGTAATGGCCAACGTTTACAAAAGGGATTTGAAGCCAGACCTTTAGTTATTGTTCCATGACCTACTTTGAAATGTTCTTGAAACTAAGGTAACGCATAGATTAAGGGACTGGTAGATTTTCCGTCATTTTCTACACACCATACCGCTTTGAAAAAGGCTGCTTTTAACGGCGAAGGACATTTGAGCGGATTGAAAGGATATTTGAGCGAAAAACAAATGGACATTTGAGCGGCAAAAAAGTGGGCATTTGAACGAACTGAAAAGTAGCACATTTGAGCCCTTTTTGACGGCCTAATACACGTGTCTTCTGCTACCTTCTTCTTGGCTCTAGATCTGATATGGTGCCTCTCCGTTGCTTGTTCATTCTGTGGATGTGAATATTCATTTTTCTGCAAAATTATAGTTGAACATGAAGCATCTGTTCTAATCCGGGCTTTACAGCGTGGTATGGACTTTGCACATCGCCATTAAATATCGCCTGTTTTCAGAGTCGCGTCCAGTCTGTATCTGTACCCATCTCAAATTATACTTCCTTGACCACGTTTGTTTCTACCATAGAAACATCCAATTTTCATGCTAAAACAAATTCGAGCGACTGACTAAAATGATCAATTTTTTTGTTGAGTTAATACTATTGATAACAAATAAAAGAAGCTTTTGTATAGGTGAACATTATTTACCTGTTACATTTACCTGCATTCCGTTAATTTCTTTTTCGCTCAATGGTCCACTTGAAAAAAGTTCAAATGTCCACTATGACCCCAGCTAGCATTCTACATAAATCAACAGCGTGCCGTTATCGGCCCGTCAGCTACCCTGAAGGGCCGATAACGGCCCGCTATAGATTTATGTAGAATGCTTACTGGGGACGTTTTGAGTTTTACGTTCAAATGTCCATCGCCCGCTCTAAAAGAGAGAAGTGTCTTTTTTTCTGGAAACCCCCTTTTCAAAAGAAAGGTAAAACAATTCTGACAGAGTTGCAGCCCTAAAATTACAGTTATTCCCTAAAATACAAACGCCGTTTAGCTGATGGTATCAAGAACAGGAGTATAATATTATCAACTGAATTATTGAAAAAAGACGTCACAAAAATTGGTTCCTTTGTATAAATTGACGGATAATCTATGAAGCGTAACCTTTGCCCTTTCATCCCTGCAGACCTACACCGATACCTTTGCAAACAGTATAGATCCAGATGAGACGGCCGTCTCATCAATATCTATACCGTTTGCCATTCTGTTATTAATTTTTGACTGAAACCCCTATTCGCGACAAAGATGTGTCAAAATTCAGAGATGGAAGAGTCCATTTACGAAAAACCCAGGGGTTAAAATGTTAAGTTGGAATTCGGATTTCCTTTGCTAAAACACAATAATTATTTTATCTTCTCCAGCGACGCAGTAAACCGACAAGACTAAGCATTTACCACTCTCTGGGTTAATTCAGCAGACGACAAATTGACAATATTTATACTCCTAGGAAACAATTTGCATAAAATGTCAAAGCCTATATTCTGGGAAAAAAATTTCAAAATGTCGATTTTACCCAGTATTCAGAGCGTTTAAAACGTTCTTCAAACTAACCCAAACTCTAACAAGCGTATCATTCAACGTTCTTGACTTCGCCACTCTACAGGCTAACTAAGCAGACGACAATTGTCAAAAAAGGTAAGAGAAAAGTCCAGGGAGTGCCACAATCACAAACCGCAGCCCTTTCCAGACCCCAAGAGGAAGAGGAAACCGACAAATCTAAACAAGCACAAACCGAACAAACGTACGAAAAGCACTAAGATTAGCTCTCTCTTCCCCAAGCGAGGTAATCGCAATACTAAAAGGACTGAAAAAACACAAGAACAAAATGACACACGGAAAGACATACAACAAATCGCCTCGAAGAATAAACCACAAAGCAACAAAGAGTAAGACTAACACCGGGACCACCGCCTTAGAACGGTCGGTAGAGCAAACCAACGGGGGTTTAAAGCACTTTTACAGCTAGCTAACTTCACCCTGGGTCCCATTGCTACGCTTAATACAGAAATACATAAAAATTCGGTTCGCATAAAGGCTCCCAACAGTCAATGCATCAAAGCGAAAACATAAAAATCAAATTAATCACCATAATAAAAAAGACGAGTACTCATGGCTAATTCTACTGTAAGCCAGAGTACATGAAAACCAATAGTTGAACCACGGTGGGCCAAGCCAAAGACATATCGTCAAGCCCCAACCCACTGGTTAAAGTTTTACGAAGCGGCCGTCATTGAGTCTGAGGCCCGAACCGCCGTCGTACAATTAAAGAGTGAAGCATAGCCATCAACAATGATTGGGTTGACAACTAGGCATGCAGTCTGCCGCATAATATTCAGGTTATAGCCAATTCTTTTATAACGGTAAATAAGTTTTCTGAATTGCTCCGAAAAGTTAGATTTACCGACAATTTTTCTAAATCTGTACACTAAGTCACTGTAAAATTCGGGTTCCGATATACCTTGTTGCAGAAGTGTTTTCAGACTGACGCTATATTTTTCTAACAAGGCACTGTGTCTGCGATAAAATTTCGAAAACGCCTTACGAAGATTAAAATAACGTCTGTTTTTTGTTTTTTTTTTAAAGTCTGTTTTCTGGGGGAAAATCAAACTATTGTCTGCTGAAATGTTACCCAGTATGCACAGCGTTAGAAAATGTTCTTCAAACTTACCCAAACTCTGACAAACATATCATCCAATGTTCTTTCCTTTTGAAACGGTTGTTCCATTACCTCCACGGGTACACTAGGTCCAAGATGTAGGAAGGATGTCAGAAACGGTTTTACACTTATATGTTTCCATGCAAATATTTCAAGTTCACCGGTTGATGCAAAGGTATCGATGTCATAACCATCCGTTCCTTGAAATAAGGCACCTGAGTTCAAGACAAAACAAACAAACAAACAAACAAAAACAGTTATTTGAATGTTAAAGAGATACACAGAACGTTTTCGTTACAAACTATCAATAACAGATTTAAATCCAAACTTAACGCTTTGGAATTTTTTAGCTAGTGTTGAAAACCGCAGCAGAAAATTCAAATACTCTGCTTTCAAACCGTTTGGAGAGTTTTTTTACCGGCGTTCTACACAGAAATAAATTTGCAAACTTTTGTAATGGTTTAATGTAAAACAATTTGTCTTAACAACAAACTAACAAACAAAAGGTTTATTCTAGCGATTTACATTACGAAAACACGCCTATTCAAATACACTGAAAATTTTACCACCAAAAAATGACAATTTTTCAGAAAAAAATTCTGATATTTTTTATTTCTGCTCAAAACATAGATTGTGGGTACTAACGAGTACCCACAATCTATGTTTTTGAGCAGAAATAACAAAAATAATGTATACCTCTGTAAACCCCAGTTTTTCTATATAAAGTGAGGTTTAAGGGGGTCAAAATTATATAGGCGTGTTTTCATGATGATAAACAAACTCCAATATTTTCATTTCTCCCATTGTAAAATTGGCTTCAAATTATGTAGAAGTCGGTAGGATAGGTAAACTTAAGGCAGGTTTTCAGCATGCTCCTCATGCTCAAATTTTCTGAAATTTCACAATACTGATAAGAAACGTAAATGATTTTAATCTTGAAAGAAAACTAAAAATAATGCCTTGGCACTCCCTGGACTTTTCTCTTACCTTTTTTGGATTAAAACACGAAATATCACTTTACAGTAGAAATTGCATAGGTCAGACCAATTTTTCGCCGTATTCAATTTTAGTATAAATGTTTGAGAACGAAACACAGAAAATTTCTAAACTATGTTTAGAGTATAGTTTTCATTTGACATGTTATAAATTCAACTCAAGTGTTACAATTGAGATAAAGACAATCTTGTTTTGCATTGGTCCAGAAAGTGATTCCCAGAAAGGCAGTTGTAGCGTTTGCCAGATCTTCCACGAGGTCAAGTGTCGCGGTCACCTATACATGTACTAACCGCTATGTACGTTGCTTAACGTCGTGAAAAGCCAAACAATCTACCAATGTAGCTATAAATGCCGGCTTTAACAGCGAGGCTGTAGAAGTGATCTATGTACACATTCCGTTACATTTCTCCCCCTTTTGACTTCACCACAAAGTCAGAAACACTGCCCATCCTGCAGAACCGAGAAGGGGCCTATACAACACTGCCAGGGACACTTGTCCCTGTTACCTGAATCCGTAGATGGTAGTGGTGTCATCTCCCACCCCACCGCTGCCACCAAATGAAGTCGAGCGTCGCGGTCACCCATCCTTAACTTCGTGAAAAAGGCATTCTCTCTACCAATGACGCCGCAAAAGCCGCCGTAAAAGCAAGGCTGCAGAAGTGGTAAATATACCTGTTCCAGTTAAGAAATTAAAGGTTGCTGACTTTTATATATTTTATATCTAAACGGAGTAATTATGTGTATACATACCTGCAGTTGAAGCCCATATGCGGACAGATTCATGGTTGAAACCGTGTATAACGTGCCTTATAATTGTATGCACAGTAGGAGAATAGGAAACCAGGTTCGCTCCTGCAATTTATGTATATCACTCATTAATCAGATATCAGTTCGCTCTCAACGAACACAGGACACATTCTGATTTACCAAAATATACTGCAAAGCAGCCTAAGCGGTGCTTCTGGTGTTGTTTGTTTCTTGTGTGGCCTTGTGGCTATTTACTGCGATTTTTCGTCTTTTATCTGTTAGTTGTCCTATTGTTGTGTTAAGTGGCTCCTGTCTAGCATTGTTATCACCTTGTTGGTGAAAAGAAGCGTGCTGTATGGCTTTTGTTCGGTTTGTGTTTTGTGTAGTGTATGTCTGGCTTGTTTGCTGAACGTTCTTCTTAGTGTCATTGGCAGGCTATGTCCTGGACATATTCTTTAACATTTCTCCACATCAACTATCTGTCACACTTATGAGTAGTATTTGCTGCGATACTACCATTAGACTGTCGTCCCTGCTGCATATATACAGATATTGTTCATTCTTTGACAGTTACGGCTGCCTGCTGAAACTAAAAACTATGCGTACCAAGCTCGTTTATTTGTGATTTATATACAGCCAAATTAGAGAATTGGTGTTAGCAAGTAATCCGATACTTTTGAGTCGGGGCACAACATTTTCAAAATAGTTTTTTTTTATTATTCCATATCCAATATTATGACCGTCACTTTTAGGCAGTACCAAGGATGGACTTAACAGTGGAATTCTAATTTATTCGACGAAGTCGATAAAAATCATTCATGTATGAATGTAATTATCTGCATTGAAAACAGTATATGTCTTGGGGTTTTGTGTAAAACATTATTTAAAGTCAACTTTCTTAACTAAGTGTGGTGTTTTGGGATGTTTGATATCTGGTTTTTATCTTATCGCTGTAAATGGAATTAAAATATGAAACACATCACGAAAACATGCCTATATAAATTTGACCCACTTAAACCCCATTTTTATATAGTAAAACTGGGGTTTACAGGGGTACATATTATTTTTCTTATTTCTGCTCAAAAACATTGATTGTGGTACTCGTTAGAACCGCCTCGCTGAGGCATCTAACAACATTGTGTTTGTTTGCAAAACACACTATATAAACTGCTTAATGGAAGAGCTTGGTATGAGTACCATGACCGGAAACCCTACATATAATCTTACTGCTATGTCCAAGGAAGAAATTCTACAAAACCACCATTCGGTGATGCTGACATTTGGAATTTCCCTCCCAGAGGAAGATATTGACCTTCCCAAACTGTACTGGATTCCTAAACTTCACAAGAATCCGTACATGCAGAGATTTTTTGCTGGTTCAGCTAAGTGCTCAACCAAGCCTCTTTCTCAGATTCTAACACGAATACTAACCGCAGTTAAAGAAGGCCTTCAGAAGTATTTGACACTGCATATGCCAGAAGTGGTGTTAATCATATGTGGATCCTGAAAAACTCCAAAGAGCTCTTAGAAAACCTAAAGGCACAATCTCTTCATTCCGTCAACAGTATAAAATCTTTCGATTTCTCTACTCTTTACACTACTATTCCTCATGATAAATTGAAATCTAAATTAAAGGCAATTATCAACCAGTTTTTCTTCCACAAGAATGGTAACCGTCGATTTCAGTATGTTGTCATTGGCTACAAAGACACATACTTCATTCGGGATCACTCTGATGCACCACAAAAATACTCAGATGCAGATGTCATTAAGATGCTGGAATATCTAATCGACAATATTTTTGTGGAGTTCGGCGGTCGGATATTTCAACAAAAAATCGGCATACCGATGGGTACTAATTGTGCACCGTTACTTGCCGACTTGTTTTTATACTCGTATGAGGCGGAGTTTGTACAAAGTCTCCTCCAAGCAGGCAAGAAACACCTCGCACAACAATTCAATTTCACCTACAGATATATAGATGATGTATTGTCTCTGAAAAACACAAAATTTGCAGAGTATTTAGAATTCATCTACCCACGTGAACTTGAAATAAAGGAAACAACGGAGACTTCAGCCTCCTCCTCATACTTGGATTGTTATCTCTACATCGACAATGGAAAGCTTACTACTAGGCTTTACGACAAACGGGATGACTTCAATTTTCCCATCGTTAACTTTCCTTTCCTGAGCAGTAATATCCCTTCTGCACCAGCATACGGCGTTTACGTTTCACAGTTAATCCGTTATGCCAGAACTTGTTCAAATTATCAGGACTTCATGGAGCGTGGGAAAGTGCTCACTCAAAAGTTGTTGAGCCAGGGGTATCAAAAAACCAAACTGGTAGCAACACTTAAGAAGTTCTATGGGAGACATCATGATCTAGTCAATCCATACAATGTGGCAGTTTCCAGAATTGTTTCTGATGTTTTTGCCAGTGACGCGCCATAAGTAGACTTCCCAAATCCCGGACATACGCTTCTACCGATATTTCCTTCGTTCAGGCCCATGGGCATGGTGGGCGAAGCTTGCTTACCAAGTAATGCTTACTATCCGCGGACGCCTGATTACACCCTTTGTTCTTGGGTCCATGTCTGTTGGTCTGAACATTCTGATTCGTCATTCGTTTATGGATTTATGATTTTGGATTACGGCTTTGGTACCATGACCGCAACTACTTTTGAGCAGAAATATGAAAAATATCAGAATTTTTTATCTGAAAATTTTATTTTTTTGGTGGTAAAATTTTCAGTATATTTGAATAGGCGTGTTTCCGTAATGAGAACTACAGAAGAAAGAACTATTTGGTAACTTTTTCCCATATTTTCGATTGTACTAGTGTGCTTCCGTAAATACTGCTTTCGTAAGAATTTCAACAAAAGAAGATAAACGACGAAGAATAATAGATAATTTTTGCTATTTTTGTAGGTGCTGTGGCTGATCATATAGGATGACTTAGATTAGACACGAACTACCCAAATTATGGTGCGTATAAACACCTAATACACACGAACATGGCCTTGATCATCTACCAAGCCATCAACTTCATCCCGATTATTCACGATAAACAGGCAGGAAGTGTACTTTTGTTTAGTTCTTTAAAACATCATTACAAGCCTCTGCATTATTAAATCACGCAAAAAAGATGACTCTAAGCTTTTCTTAAAAAGCTAATCTGGTTTCTTTTTAAAACGTTTTCCTGGTTTATCTTTCCTTACGAAAGCAGTATATTTACGAAAGCATACTAGCACAATCGGAAATATAGGAAAAAGTGAATTTTACCAAACAGTTAATTTTTTCTGTAGTTCTGTTTCACATTGTAATATCATTTATAGCGATATCTTAAAAAAGACAGATATCAAACATTCTAAAACACTACAATTAGTGAAGAAAGTCGACTTTAATAATACGAAAAATAACGTTTTACGCAAAATATGAATATTTCACGACGTATACAGTTTCCATATATATATATATGGAAACTGTATACGTCGTGAAATATTAAATTTATTATATTTAAAAAGCTACGAAAGTCATCTTTTTGCGTGACTAAATACTGTAGTGGCACGTAATGGTGTTTCAAAGAACTAAACAAAAGTACAAATCCTGCCTTTTATCTCTGTTTATTGTGAAATATTATGAATATTATAGACAATTTCGACGAATTTCGACGAATTTATGGAGAGATCAGGGGGTTTCACAAAAAAGAAAACAACAACAACAACAACAACAAAAACCCATTAAAAAACTTAAAATTGCGCACCAACATATACTCACGAGTAGTTACCGTAGCATTAGAATTACTAAGAAGAAACACCTGTGTGACATTGCGGCTTATGGACCAAGATTACATCGATTACCTCTAAGTAAGCCACGAATTCTTATCCCACACGATCAGCCTCAAGCACCTCCAAATCGCAAAAAATATCTATTATTCTTCGTTCGTTATCTTCGTTTATGAAGATGCTTCTTGTTATCAGTTATAATTACCAACTGTGTCTGAATACCATCCGATCAAGTTGCCATCCGTTAGTTTTATTCTCACGATTACTAAAGCCGGAATCTCTCCCAGCCCATGGCTCCTTTCTATATATACATCATCAGCTGTCAAATAAATTAAATAGAGTATATTTATTTTATTCATTCAATGCTTTCCCAACTGAGCCAGATATTTATTATTACTAGCATCCATTTAGCCAGTCAAAGTAACAGTTTCCAAAACACTAGCTGCCTATGACAGAGCTCGTTTCACCAGGTATAGGATATTAAAGGTAGATTACAAAATATTATAAAAACAAACAAACATTTTGTTTTAGTACATGTAGACAATTATCGGTCAGTATCATAGTTAAGCCTCAAAGTTAGAAACGTACCTTCGGACAAGTACCCCCAGTGAAGATTCAGATCAGTCCGCACATTTGCACAGTCTGACCAAAATCTTCACAGGGTGCATTTATGATAACCAAGGATGAAAAATTTCTTCATGTGCACAACGAAGATTCTGATCAGACTGCACAGATGCAGACATGGGCGCACATGTCAGAAGGTACGTTGCGGCTAAATTTTCATTATCTGAATTGTCTTGAAAACTTTTATGTTACATAACATTAAGTTGTAACTCGTTATGCTCAGGTGGAAATAAGGCATGGTGAAGCTGCAGCTGTGTTACTGCCAGAATTCTATTTGTGAAGCTGAAATAGGAATGCACATGAAAAGAAATAGGAATACAAGTGGAAAAGGTTGATCTTTGGCCTAAACGTTTTAAGTACTATAGCTCATACCCAGTAAGCACTCTACATAAACCTAAAACGGGCCGTTATCGGCCCGTCAGGGTAGCTGACGGGCCGATAGCGTCCCGCTATAGATTCATAAAGACTACTCACAATTCAGCCATTATGTTTATGAACAGTGTAGACACCGATAAGCTAGGGGTGCACACACTGGTGTTGATTTAAAATTAATAAAGATGTAAGGTCGATTTGAGATGTTTCAGAAAGATAAATAAAATTGAAGCTCTAGTGGTGAAGTACTAATTGTTATAATCAGGAGAAATGACACATGAAAATGAAATAAATAAATAAGTATGTAAACGAACAAAAATACGTAAATGTGACGCTTTATCCATTCTTGCCATATGTCCCACAAAATGGAATTTGGCAAACAGTGTAGTCCCAGATCAGACGCCACAGAACGCGGCGTTTGATCAGGTTAGTACTGTTTACCTCTAACGTACCTGGAAAACACCTTTAAAATTAAATGAATCAGCGGAATAATCCACCTGGGCCCAATTGTTCAAAGCATCGTTAGCTTTTTAACGAACTCGTTAGTGGTCAAAATGTTAACTAAGTAAGTACAATATCTAATTCACACACACAGGTATTTTTGCTGAAACATGTGAGTAGCTTTTACAAATGCAAAAGCTACTCACATATTTTTCAGCAAAAATATTAGCTTATATGTCATATTTAATGATCAAAATTTAACGATACGTTAACTAACGATATCGTTAGTTTTAAACAACTGAGCTCAGGAATTTATATGGTTATTCTAAATGGGGTGCAGAGGTAAGTAGATAGAAAACAAGTACTAAGTGTTCAGAAATTTACTGTGCACAAAGCGCAATAGTATAAGAGGTTTCCGGATAAAACGCTCACGATTATCAGTCTGTGTCTGCACGTGGATACCCGTGACAGAAAAGTCTGGTGCTGGTAGTGACGACATTTTCCAGGCTCTGACGCGAACTTGTACTTCTTTGCTTTCTTGAAAATTTGGCCCCGTCCAATACGGTGCGGTTCCTGTCAAATAAAATATCCTTTTAACCCTTAAAATGCCAAGAATACCTGCATCTGAAAATGTCGTCTGTTTATGTTGTCTGCTGAATATTCTTGCAAACTTTTCAAACATATTTTTGCATACTGGCAAACAGTGTGGACCCTGATCAGACTGCTCCTAGTCTGATCTGTGTCCACACTATTTGCAAAAATGAGGGGGTGGACAGGGGGGTAGGCATTCCCCACTTCCCTCCCCATTACCCCCACTTCCCTTCCCTTTTTCCCCCACTTTCCTCCCCCATTTACCCCACTTCCCTACCCCCTTACCCCCACTTCCCTCCTCTAAGCAAGCTATTCCCTCCCCTAAATCAGAATTTTTTAATATCCCCAACGCTATAATTAAATTCTAACATGACTCTGCAATATACATTCATGCAGATTTTGACCCCAAACTATACCCCTAATTTTTGCCCCAAAATCGGTATTGCCTTAGCATTTGCACCCCCTTTACAGAATAGCTAAAGATTTGCACCCTCCATTTCAAACTGAGTCTGCTTAAGGACTTGCATATGAGTCTTATGGAAAACATGTATCACAAGGTGGTGCGCCTTGATCTGGTCCTAAACTGGTCAAGAAAAAATGTGGTGGGCCTAGGTCCGGGCCTAAACTGACCCACATTGGCACAAAAACAGTCGTATTAATTACTGAAATCAAAACTCAAGAATACCATGTAAATATGCATCTTCTTTTAATATTTTTGATAAGCATGGTCCCACATGGGGGTCAGTGAGAACAATCATCTTTTTTGTAGTTTTCTCAAAAAAGACTGAGAGTTAAATGTCGAACGTGTGTGGTGGTTGACAAAACACGGACCACTTACGGACAAGAACTCGTGGACTTACGGACGTATTGGCAATACACGGACTTCATAACAAAATACGGACAATTATTCACGGATCTCTTGACAAACCACGGACTTACAATTCACGGACCTGACAAAGCACGGACCTATTATTAACGGACTTGACAAAGTACGGAACGTTATTTAAATTACGGACGCCACTTATAATATATGAAAAAAAACAAAACAAAAAAACAAAAAAACAAAACAAAACAAAACAAAAAAAAAAAAAAAAAAAAAAAAAAACAAAAAAAAAAAAAAAAAAAAAAACAACAAAAAACAAAAAAAAAAAAACACAACTACGAGTAATATCAAAATCGGAATAACGTGACGTTATTGATAACGTGAAGATACATTGTCATAGATACCTACATGTACGTTGAAGTAATCCAATTGTACAGATTTTTGATGCCCATCCTAATGATGTAGGTCAGCACTGGATTTGTTTCTCAAAATTCAACTGCGACAATGATGTTGTCAACTTGTATGATAGTGCAGGCGGTACTTACATTTCAAGTGCCGCTGAAATGGCAATTGCAAACATGATGTTTAGCCCTATGCCGAAAATCTTTGTTAGACACTTTAAATGCTCTGTACAAACGAAAACAAATGACTGTGGTTTTACACCATTGCAAATATGGTCAGCATCTTCAATGGAATTGATCCTAGTGGCATAACATATACTGTCTCTAAAATGTGAGATCATCTTATCAAAGGACTTGAGAATAAAAAAGATAACAGTTTTCCCACACAGAACAGTATTAGTTGTGCCTCATTATAGACTTTATCTGTGATTTGTTTGTTGCCCGTAATGATTAATGGATGACTTAGAAGACCTCCAAACGGACCGAACAAATATATATTTTTACATTTTTACCACTATGGAAGATGAGAGCAATGGCTGGGATCCCGTAAAGCTAGCTTTAGCTCCCCGCAAACCTCCTTTCCCTGCCCCCCCCACCCCCACACACAACTCCCTCAACACACACACATACACACAAATACACGCGCGCCTCCCGAGTAATTCATCACTGACCGTTCCGAGGCGGTAATTTCAATGTGGTACTTTTTGTTCAATGTTATGTAGTGTTTCACTTTCTAAAGGTTTACTTTCAACAAGTATGTATGTTTACGATAATTCAGTTAAGTTTTGGGTAACAGAGTTGCCACCATTTTGGGAAAAAGTTGCCAGCTCTGCTTGCCATCTGTTCATTTTGTGGCTGCTTAATTGTAACGACACGTCAATCCTTGTGGGTCATTTTGTGTCGTCTCCCAGAGAAAGGGAGAAGAGAGATAGGAGATAGTAATGGAGATGAAAAAGAGGGACAGGGGATAAAGGGAAATGAATGAAAGTGAAGAAACAGAAGAAATAAAAATATTCCCCCCTCTACCTTTACCTGCTGCAAGGATAGCAGGCCTTGGCCAACTGTAAGAAAATATCAGTTACACGATACCTTTGCCTCACCCAACTACCCCACCGGGCAACGTGTATATTCCGTGTTTGGAACGCCTATCAGAAAATTCATGTTGGATCTTGAAGTGTTTTTGTTTTATCCAACAATGAGCAAATAAAATGATTGTCTACGACAGACCGATAATTATTTCTAAAAATATGGATTGCCACCGACAACGGCTATTTTGTGAACTTCCGGAATCAAAGGGAAGTAATCAACTAGCGATAAACCGAAATCGGATGTAAACGAATTCAATGTAAACCACGGTTGGCGGAACATTCCTCATCGATGAAGTGAAATCAACGCCGGATTCATTGTAAATGTACCTGAATTTGCTTCAGTATGTCTATTTGATACTTCTGATACCCAGTTATTGCATTGAGGTACATAAAAATAGTGTAAAATCGGTAAAATACAACAAATTTTGGTATAACCCCCGCCCCCAAAATTTCCCTACCCCCACCCCTCTTCCCCCGTCCCCCGACCCCTTTCCCCCGTCCCCCCCTTTACCCCCGTCCCCGCCCCCTTTATCCCGTATCCCCGCCCCCTGTTCACCTTTTCAAAAATGACTTTTAAAATCACAAGCAGATGACAAAGCAGACGACAATTGTTGTGATTGGCAGTTTAAGGGTTAAATGCCAAGCACAACTGCAACAGATGACATTTTGAAATTTCATTTGTATTTTCCAGAGGAAATAAGCCATGAAATTTCATGTGAATCGCCTTCTAGGCAGACGATTCACATGAAATATCAAGTCTTATTTTCTCTGAAAAACAATAATAATAAATTTAGAATTTCTTCTTTTGCAAGTTTGTTTAGCACTTTAAGGGTTTACTGGTCTATAACTCTATTTGTGCACATAATATGTATTACATATTTTAATGTTAAAGGTGGCTAAAACTGTCTATTTGTGCAGATAACATGTATTACATATTTAAATCTTTAAGGTGGCTGACGGAGCTAATATCGATATACTCTTATTTTTTGTTGTCTAAATATACAATTTTCAAACGAAATTAAACTACCCCTAGTTTGTTATAAAATGCTTCTAAGGATTGTGCAGTAAAGAATTATAGGAGAAAATATCGCCTAAATATATTCTTTCAAACGAGGCTACGTAGCCAAGTAAGGTCAAGGGAGGTAATAATTTTATAAATTAAATAGTGATTATACTCTAGTTACCTTAGAAGTTTTCAGGAATATGTGTATTTTTATGATAAGAAAATATATTTCTTTCACAATGAGTGTGCAGATTCTCCAAAACCTCACTGAGAGCTTAAATTATTTTCGTGAAACTTAGTGTATCAGAACACTTATTCTATTTAATTTTACGAACATTATAAATATCGAAACGACAGTTTGGAAAACTCAGTTAGAAACAAAAGTGGGACTTCCTGTGATTTTTGTCATATCAAAATTAGCTCAGTCAGCAACCTTAGAACATTTAGAAACAGGAAAAAGAAGGGTCATGACACTTTGAAGACAGCTATTGTATCAAGCTAACTATATGTATATACAAATAGACCCATAGCTCAAGATAAGAGGGGGTATCAGGAAAATATTTTTTCTTATTTCGCCATGAAAATATATATATGTGTTTTTATGGACAAATAAAAAAAAATCAATAATATTTGGTTGAAAAAAGCGCCATATCTGAAGCTAAACAGGCAAAGTCGAATTTCAGGGCCTAGCTGTTTAAAGCATCATTAGATTAACAAGCTCGTTAATGACAAACTCATTAACTGTTGTAGCTAAGGTATTTTCAAATACATTGTTATTTTTGCTGCAAAAATGTGAGTAGCTTTTGCAATGCAAAAGCTACTTACAGTTTGTTTCAGCAAAAATATCAATGTACAGTCGACTCTCGTTATCTCGAATTCCAAGGGACACTCTGAAATACTTCGAGATAACCGTACTTCGACATATCCGATTTGCAGAATTGAGGAAAAACTAATTCGATTAACCACATTTAACAAATATATGTGTAATTGGACTCTTGAAGTTAGAGATATACATTGAAAATATTGTGGAAAAGAGGAGAAATTGCTCCTTAGGAGCAATTTTTCCTCTTTTCCACAATATTTTTTACATGTTGTTAGATTTTCATATTTAGGCAGGGACCAGATTTTCACTTCGAGATAAGCAGTTATTCGAGATAAACGAGGTCGAGATAACTAGAGTCAACTGTATTTGCCATATTTCAAGATACAAATTTTTCCGTCACATTACCAAACAACTTGGTTAAGTTTTAAAGCTCGCGATTATCAGTCCATATCTGCACGTGGATACCCGTGACAGAAAGTCGAGCAAAAGTACAGTTGCTCTAAACTGTATCTATGATTCGCACTGGGTAAACCGTATTTATCCTAAATATTGTGACATCATGACTCCTTGCCATACTTTTACTAAAATTCGAACAAGCCTATTTTAACCATCTGTAGATGTGTTTAAAAACTACTGTGTAATTGACAAATTTTATAAACCCTGATCAGAGAATTTGTTCTTCTCTGCGTGAAGGGGGTGGGGGAGAGGGGAAGGTGAAAACTAAGGGCTACACTGTTGCTCAGGCCTACCTGTCCGAATACTAAGGGTAAAAGTGTAATGTATCAATTGGAAAAATAAATGATGCGTTCAATTCATGAACAAAGATTAAGGAGATGAATACACTCGGTAGATTTTCGGCCATTTTTGATAAGGAGATAACTATTATAACTCTCTGTTCGTTTTCATGCACACAAAACGCCTTCAAAAAGGGCCCGCTATAAAAGGAAAGAATATGCTTACCATTTCCTTTAAGATAGAACCCTTTTTGAAAGGGCGCAAAATCAATTTTGATAGAGCCATCCCAGCTAGCATTCTACGTAAATCTACATCGGGCCGTCATCGGCCCGTCAGCTACCCTGACGGGCGAATGACGGCCCGATATAGATTTACGTAGAATGCTGTCTGGGATCTCCCCTAAAGGTGTATTCATTCTTCTTGGATATACAGTCGACTCTCGTTATCTCGACTTAGCTTATATCAAATAACCACTTTTCTCAAAGTGAAAATCTGGGCCCAGTCGTTCAAAGCTAACGATGTCGTTAGTTAACGATTCGTTAGAATTTACATTGAGTGATACGCAAATATGCTGAAATTTTTTGCTGAAAAAATGTGAGTAGCTTTTGCAGTGCAAAAGCTACTCACATTTTTTCAGCAAAAAATATCAGAATATTGTGTATTGAATGGGCTAAAACAGTTAACGAAATGACCCTTACGAGCTCGTTAAGCTAACGACGCTTTGAACAACCGGGCCCAGGTCCCTATTTTCAACATGAAAAACTTACAGATAACAAAGTATTGTGGAAAAGAGGAGAAATAATTGCTCCTAAGGAGCAATTTCTCCTCTTTTCCACAATATTTTCATTTATCTCTTTCAGGAGTCAAATTACATTTTCATTTGTGAAATGTGGTTCTGTCTATTTTTTCCTCAATTCTGCAAATCTGATATGTCGAGGCTACTGAGGATTATAAGTTAGACTGGCACCAAATATACTATTCTCTTGAAATGAAGATGTTTTTGCTAGTGGTTTTGTTAAATGTCGTTCCAAGGCTGTCCCTCTGTTGCAGTTCTTATTTGTTCGTGCGTCGGTGGTTTCACATGTGGGATTTAATTTATCATTGTTTGTTCGTCATCTCTCTTTCTATGGCGACTTTTCTTGCACACCAGATAAGGAAATCATGGATTTAAGCCTGGGCTACAAATTTTTATCCTACAAAGGTTATCCTATCTAGCGTAAGATAAAAAAACAAGAATTCTCACGTTTGATGTGCACTCTTTGTATAGTACGCCAGGTGCGCCATCGTTAAGATTTACGTTACTGAACGTAATGGCGTCATTTAACGCCACAGTAATGTCATCACAATATGCCGGACGTCAGCACTCGAAGTGACTGTATTATTAAAAAGTCTACGTACAGAAATGAAAGGTGTGCAAGAAAAAGAATCTATCATGTGTGTGAGGGGTAGATAGAAAAATCCGGCAAGCCTCGTGATGCCGGACAGTGATCGCGAGGGACAGATTTTTTGCCTCGTGTTGCCAGACAGTGATCGCGAGGGACGGCTTTTTCTATCTACCCCTCACACCAGTGACAGATCCTTATATTCTGTGACATTTCTCTTTCATTTCCAGAAGGCTGTGCATCCTAATTGTGACATTTCCCGGTATATCTTCAGTTATATGTTCGTTCTGACCTGTGTATATGGACGATCCAACATCTTCATCGTTATCTCTTGATGGAACCGATACTTGAACACTGTGTTCATTGTAGAGATAGACTGCACCACCAAAATGCTCTGGGTTATCGTCGTCACGAGGACATCCACCTGAAAATAAAGAACTAAAGTAAATGCGCATGTGCAGGCTCGCTTCAGGAACTGCTTACAAAAATGACACCTACAAACGTTATCAATACAAAAACCTGTCATCGGGAATAGGCAAATTACCGTATTTGGACAACTACCCAGTAAGCATTCTTTATAAATCTATAGCGGGCCGTTATCGGCCCGTCAGGGTAGCTGACGGGCCGATAACGGCCCGCTATATATTTATAAAGAATGCTAGCTGGGTATATGCCCGAGTCAATAGTATAAACCCAAAGCGGTGGCCCTAGAACTCGGCACCTGATCAGTGTTCACACTGTTGACACTCATCAAGGCAGTTTTATACACTAGTTAAACAGAATCGTTCAAAGCTCAGGTTCAGTAAGGTAAGGAGTTGTCATTATGGAAACGCGCCTATTCAAATATATTCAAAATTTTATTACCAAAAAAAGGAAACTTTTCAGGTAAAAAATCTTATATTTTCACATTTCTGCTTAAAATATAGATTGTGGGTACTCGGCGAGGCGATTCTAACGAGTACCCACAATCTATGTTTTTGAGCAGAAATAAGAAAACTAATATATACCCCTGTAAACCACAGTTTCACTATATAAAAGTGGGGTTTAAGGGGGTCAAAATATGTAGGCATGTTTTCGTGATGTGGTGTCGTGTTATCTAGGGTAAACAGAGCAAATGGTGCAGGACCTGGGCCCACAGAATGCTTGCTAATCCTTGAGACTTTATAAAACCGAGTCTCCGAGTTTTGTTATTTCGTGTATTCGTTGTTTCCAAAGGCTACTTTTCAGCCACGTCAACGGGTGCTACAGCTGACTTATTCATAGTCTAGGACAATTATTTTAAGTCATTTCGGGATGTTTGAAAATTATATGAGGGGCACTGATAAGGTCTAATTAGCCGAAACTGTCTAGTCCGGCCCAGAAAACCTAGTTTTCAGTCATTTACAGTTGTGTGTGTGTATGTGCGCGTGCGTGCGTGCGTGCGTGTGTGTGTGTGTGTGTGTGTTTGTTCATTGCTCTCAAGGGCGTTCCTTGTCGATTCTTTTAATCTTCAGTACAGCTGGTGTAGGTGTCGTCTGACGGCAGTGAAACATTCCTCGACTTCACTTCACTTTAATGCATATTGCATATTTTCTAGTTCTTTGTGACCGTTGAAACCATTTTGGGATTTGTTTTAAATAATATGAGGGACATTTAGAGCTCTAAATGACCGAAACTGGCTAATCTAGCCCAGAAACCCTCGACAATACAGCTCATCACGAAAACATGTCTATATAATTTTGACCCCCTTTAACCCCACTTTTATATAGTAAAACTGGGGTTTACAGGGGTATACATTATTTTTCTTATTTCTGCTCAAATACATAGATTGTGGGTACTCGTTAGAACTGCCTCGCCGAGGCGGTTCTAACGAGTACCCACGATCTATGTTTTGAGCAGAAATATAAAAAATATCAGAATTTTTTATCTGAAATTTTTCATTTTTTGGTGGTAAAGTTTTCAGTATATTTGAATAGGCATGTTTTCGTAATGTATTTACAGTTGTGCGTATGTGTGTGTGCCTCGACAATACAGCTATTTACAGTTGTGCGTGTATGCGTGCGTGCGTGTGTGTGTGTGTGTGTGTGTTTTCATTGCTTTTGAGGGTCATTATGTTTGGAATATAGTTAGTTGGTGACTCAGCTATATTTATTGCACTAAAATATCTCATAGCCGACTTAATATCACGTTTTAACATAGCGTATCTCACAGTTCCATATGCCGTTTTAGCCGATCCAGTTTTCAGAACATTTACATTTTTGTACTCATTTGTAATAAAAATTAGCCGGGGCACAGCATTTCTTACAATGAAATTTCATGTGCGTTCAGCGAAGACTCAGATCAGCAGGCTGATCAGAGTCTTCACTTTCGGCCTAAAGACGTTTCAGATCCCTGGCTACCAAGTGACTGCCCTGCGAAAACTATGATCAGACTGCGCTGATGCACAGGCTGATCTGAGTCTTTGCTGGACGCACATGTATTCTTGTAGTAAAGGCTGTGTACCGGCTCATCAGTAATATTCCATCATAAAAACGCTTGTTTTCTTGTTCAGCTACAATGATTCACATGAGGAGCCTTCTTAAAGAAACATTGATTAAATCGACCGATTATCGTTTAATTCCATCATTAATTGCTGTTACTGTTCGGTTCAATTAGAATTGGACTCACTTCTAAAAAGTCTAAAGACGTTTTTATTCTAGTTAAGTGGAACTGATACACTTTTAGTGGAGGCATTTCTGTGAAAATTCGTTTTTGCTGTCTTCTAAAAAGGGTCTACCTGAACGGCAAGAGAATTTGCCACGTGTACATTATAGAAAGAATAAAGATAGACATACTATACATACTATAAACATGTAGAATAAATCATGCTCTGAAAAAAAAAAAAAAAAAAAAAAAAAAAAAATGCGCGAATTGCAGTTTACCAAATATATTGCTGAAAAGAATAGATATCCCTTAACGGAACGGAACTCTGAAAAAATTGTTTTCTGAAAAAGGGGTCTACTCTAAAAGGAGAAATACTCCTTTGGGAGGAGAGAATTTACTCCCCCTGGAAGCAAATTTTTCCTAATAGAGTAGACTACATTTCAGAAGGGATTTGGTGTATAGTATAGGTAAGCAAACAGAAAACCACCAAATTAACTTTCTTGTAAAATCTAGGACTTTACTATCCGTTTCTCCAATGATCCTTAATGTAGAAAACAAAGGCCCTAATACAAATCTAAAAGGTTACCTTAGGAAACAAAGAACACATTACAGATAGAAAATGGGAGTTTCGGTTTTACTTAGACTCTTCATCAGCAGTAATGAAGTTTGCAACTCTGCTTACTCCCTCTAGCGTATACACGAGGAAAGATACAACAATGGGCCCAGTGATCCCAAAGGAAATGAAAATATAACGTGCACTACGGTGAAATACGAGGGGACGTTCTACTGCCGCGTGACGGCCGCCATACGGCACCACCACCAGCTGCAGTAAGGTACAATAAAATCTAAAAAGGTTGATTTTGGAAACAAAGAACACATTACAAATAGAAAATGACTACGAAACGGTTCATGCTGATCTTGGCCTTCTCTCTGACCATACGTGCCCGAAGACATGGTTCCGTTTGACGTAGCCCAGTTCTACGATACTCACCAACTCCAGTGAAGATAAAGTCCTTGTTAGGCTCTTCTATTGACTTGACTTGAACATCTACAAGAGTTGGGACCTCCCCAAAACCATGGTTTAGTGTGATGCCCGTCATTCCTATGCTACTGGATTTCAAATAGGTCCAGGGAGACTGAAAGTCTGGATAGCGTATTCCACTTTCATATCTATACGCACCTAATAAAGCATAACATGTGGCTTTAGAACTGGAACGCCTTATGAACAGCTCCAGATAGTCACGTTTTTCCAACGAAAAGTAATGATAGGTTTATGCGAAGCGACCCGGAGTCGGAGAGATACTTCTAATGAGTACCCAAAATGTATGTTTTCATGAAAAACTAACAAACATAATTAAGTGGATATCGCTCTTATCTGTAGCTATACACATGCTAAAATTGTTCAAGACATAAGGCTGATTACATTAATATAATGTATACAGTTGAAACGTACCATTTTCAATAAAAATGATGATATTGTTTAATTCTGTGCTAGAAGGCGTACTTTGAAAACAGAATATTGTTCAAATCTGTGCTAGAAGGCGTAAGCTGAGCATTTATAAACTTACATGTACGGCGACATAAAATCAGTGATATTGAAGTATTACATTGATTATGTTTTTTTTTCGGTAACATAGTCCAAAACAGGTAGAAATTTTAGTAACAGGACAGGAAGTTCTATTATTGCTAAAGTGGCATCATAATAAAGATCATGGTACTTCAGTGTATGGTTTTGATTTCATTTTATTATTTATCTTTCTCTATTAATTTATTTTAATGTTTGTTTTTTAATTTGCTGCTTTATTTGGCTTTTTCTTATTTTGTTGTTCTGTTTTCATTTCTAATATACAGTCGGACGTGAAGGTATATCGGAACCCGAATTGTACGGTGACTTAGTGTACAGATTTAGAAAAAAACTGTAGGTAAATCTAACTTTTCGGAGCAATTCAGAAAACTTATTAAGCGTTATAAAAGAATTGGCTATAGCCTGGATATTATGCGGCAGACTGCATGCCTAGTTGTCAACCCAATGATTGTTGATGGCTATGCTTCACTCTTTAATTGCACGACGGCGGTTCGGGCCTCGGACTCAATGACGGCCTCTTCGTAAAACTTTAACCAGTAGGTTGGGGCTTGACGATATGTCTTTGGCTTGGTCCGCCGTGGTTCAACTATTCTTTTTCATTTACTCTGGCATACAGTAGAATTAGCCATGAGTACTCGTTTTTGTTTATTATAATGATTAATTTGATTTTTGTGTTTTCGCTTTGATGCATTGACTGAGTTGGCGATTTGTTGTATGTCTTTCCGTGTGTCATTTTGTTCTTGTGTTTTTCAGTCCTTTTAGTATTGCGATTACCGCGCTTGGGGAAGAGAGAGCTAATCTTACTGCTTTTCGTACGTTTGTTCGGTTTGTGCTTGTTTAGATTTGTCGGTTTCCTCTTGCTCTTGGGGTCTGGGAAGGGCTGCGGTTTGTGATTGTGGCACTCCCTGGACTTTTCTCTTACCTTTTCTGGGAGCCTTTATGCGAACCGAATTTTTATGTGTTTCTGTATTAAGAGTAGCATCTGGACCCAGGGTGAAGTTAGCTAGCTGTAAGCTTTAAATCCCCTAGTGGTTTACTCTACTTTTTCTAAGGCGGTGGTCCCGGTGTTTGTCTTACTCTATGTTGCTTTGTGGTTTATTCTACGAGGCGATTTGATGTATGTCTTTCCGTGTATCATTTTGTTCTTCTGTTTTTTCAGTCCTTTTAGTCTAGCGATTACTCGCTTGGGGAAGAGAGAGCTAATCTTAGTGCTTTTCGTACGTTTGTTTGATTTGTGCTTGTTTGGATTTGTTGGTTTCCTCTTCCTCTTGTGGTCTGGGAAGGGCTACGGTTTGTGATTGTGGCACTCCTTAGACTTTTCTCTTACCTTTTATTTTTCAATGACTCAAACACCGATGACTCTTTGACCATGACTGTTTCGAACTCGTTTTTGAGTCCCGAGGAATAGCTGAAGAAAACAAATATGTAGGGTACATCTAGAGAGTTTGTTTTCTTGTTTTTGTCATGACAATATATGTTGCGTGCACTCATTAGATTCGCTTCATCGAGGCGATTCTAATGAAAACATTTAACATACCATTATTTTATAGAAATATCCCTATTTGCCTCCCAGCTAGCATTCTTTATAAATCTATAGCGGGCCGATATCGGCCCGTCAGCTACCCTGACGGACCGATAACGGCCCGCTATAGATTTATAAAGAATGCTTATTCTGGGCTGTTGACCTGGCGTTTTGATTAAACATCAGTGACCCGAAGTACGCATGTTTAGAACAAATTATCATGGTCCCAAAGATGTTCAACTATTAAGTTCGGTTGTGAAAGCTTAATCTACTATTTTCGTGTATTTGACGTTTACTTTGTTTCATAAGGTGCCCTCTTTCCAAAATGTATTTGTCATCACTATAACTGGTGTGAAGTGGTGTTTTACGGTTTAATACATCACGCCGTTATTATCATCATGAAAACACGCCTATATAGTTTTGACCCCCTTAAACTCTATTTTATACAGTAAAACTGGGGTTTACAGGGGTATCCATTAATTTTCTTATATCTGCACAAAACATAGATTGTTGGTACTCGTTAGAACCGCCTCGCCGAGACGGTTCTAACGAGTATACACAATCTATGTTTTGAACAGAAATATGAAAACTATCATAATTTTTCATCTGAGAGTTTTCATTTTTTGTCGGTGATAAAATTCTTTATATATTTGAATAGGCGTGTTTTCGTAATGTCTTAAGTGTTGTTTATATTTTCTGAACTTTTGGAATCACAGAGTCCATTCTGATTTATTTAAAACATAGAATATCGCTCAACCTGGGACAACGAGGCGTTAACAGTATTACACGATACATTACTATTCATGTTCATATTTTTGTTTCAGAAGAATCCCCCTTTTTTAATTGTATTATTATCCGTTCTACAGTTCAAACCTTGCTTTAGAATGTACCTCTCTTGTAACATTACAGAAAATAAAGGGGTTCAGGTTTTGTATGGTCACTGAACCTACTTAGAGAAGAGAGCATTTCTCCATCGTTAGAAATAGTATTTTGTTACAGTTTAACAGTTCTATTGTTTGTCGAATCCGTATGTAGGTATTTAGATGTAGAAAATGAAAATAAATCATTTGAAATTTTTATGGCATGGCGGAAGGTATTTTATCACATTGCGGCTCAGTTTATACATTTTGATCTTACTTTTTTTTATATAAATTTTACAACCTCTCACCATGCCAATATCAATGGATTGTCAAATTAATGAAGCAGTTTCGAATTATAAAGTATACTTATACTATTTAATTATATGTTGTTTTGAATTTGCGATAACAGTGAAACATTGTTGTTTAATCCATTTAAGTGGTCGTTGTACTTTCTTAGTTTCTCCAGTGAATTCACTATACATTCTCTTTAAAAATACAAAGAGCCATCCTTTACCATGTTTCGGAGACGGATCATAGAAGGCAGGGAATGGAGAGATTTAGTTTTTGGTTTTGGTGTCGTCCATTCTTCGTTCTGTATTTCTATTTCATTTCAATGTATATTTGAATTTATTTCTGTATTACTATATCATACCAATGTATATTCAAAATTTATTTTGCCTCTCAACAGAGCGTTTAAGTGTCATGGATTCTCAAGTATCTTAGAAACAATACCAATTCCGATTTACCTTTTTGTAGGTTATGTTCATTTGAAACATTTGAAAAATAAAGGTCTCCGTATGTATACATAACGGTAAAGTTTCCTTTACTTTCCGAAAACAACATAAATGGTACAGCTTATCATTTATCGCAGTTTGACCAGCCAATCCACATAGAATGATATAATACCTGTCCTTTTGGCAGCCACAACTCTGATTTGCATTTTCAGTAACGTAAACAGCTATTAAGGAAGTGCTAAGAAAACGTAGGTTACATCGCAAATGTAAAAAATGTCCACATTTTGCGTGAGATACATGTAGTCCTCTCATTGCAGCATGAAATACATTCATTTAAAGATATAATGGTGCAAACAAACATTTTACATAACGAATTAAAAAAAAGGACATATTTGGAAAAAAACAACAAAGTTGTGGCCCTTGACAGTGTAAACTTTTTGATATGCTGATACTAGAATTTTGCAAGAACAAAAACAAAATGTTTGGAATACTAGCACACGATCGGATGATTAGACAAATCTGTTGGTGTTTTTATATAAATTTTAAAACTTCAAGTATAATTAGTTTTTTAGTTTCAAAACCGTATACCGAACAGCTGTTAAGAGATCAAAGTTTACAGTAGGAATGTTTTATTTGTGGTGTATTGTTTGCTATAATCTCCATCTGTGAGTGTTGTAAAGGTTACAATCGAAGAAATAGTGGTCGGCGTTTTCTGATTAGAACACCACAACTGCAATTTGAATAAGAAATTATGTTAACTTGGAAAAAATCTGCATTTAAACTGCTAACCTACGAGTATTATGCCTTATTCTGGTTAAAATAATGTTGTATTTCCTTTCACCAACTGATAACTATTCACCTAATTTGAGCGGCTGATGTCGGACAGATGATTTGAATTGTAATAATGCGGAGATATTATGACTTTCGGTGTTAAGATCATTCCATTATTGCTGGGTTGATGGAGAAAAAAAAAAACGTTTCAAACGAACAAGGTAAATCGTAACAGGTATTGTTTCTAGGATTATAATTGCTTACTACATTTATTGAGCTTGAAAACTGGTAATTCAAATGACTGGGAGTTTTATTATCAACTATTTTGTACATAAGAATTGACTTTTTAGTTCTTCTTCTTTCAGCTAGCGTTCTCCAACCGGTTTCTAAATATAGTGATCTAAGTGAAGAAACTATTGGTAGCCCGGTAACTATGCATGTACGAGCCGCATTCAACTGCACTTTCTCTAACCTGTTAGTAAAACCATCCCATGCTTCAGAAGCATATTGTAACAAAGGGCGTATATATGTGCAATACAGCTTTTTGAAGGCCGTTAAAGACGTTAATACTCCAGTTTTTGAAGATACGATATTTGCTTCGAAGCTGAATTAATTATAGAGTCTATATGCTTTGACCATTTATTATTCGACGACAAGGTACCTCCGAGATGTTTGTGGCTATTGACAACCCTGAGATTATTTTCATCGTACTTTAATTCTATGTCATAATCGTTATGTTTATTAGAAATTACAATTACTACTTGATTTATTACTTGAATTTAATTAACAATTTCTAAGCGCAGTTCTATATTTTTATTAGATCGGTATTAATAACAAGATAGAATAAACCTTACACCCCTAAATTTGCAAATGCAAAATTTACATCGGAGGCATAATGCAGTGAATCATGGGTTCATCCCCGTGAGGCATACACAATTAAAACAGTTGTTTTCCAAATTAAGTACTCAGTGTCGTATTTATGATAAAGTTGTATGTTATCACACACACACACACACACACACACACACACACACACACACACACACACACACACACACACACACACATGCGCGCGCGCGAGCGCGCGCGCGCGCTCCCAATCTGAAGGCTAGTTATACATGAGCGGCAAAGGCGCGGATCGACCTAAACATCCGCGCAGCTTGATCGGAGTCATTGACCGCTGTTGCATGCAGAAATGTATATCTCTGAGACATTATTGAGGCCTTGCTGAATATGGATGTGAACTTATGGAGAAGGGTTGCCAAAACAAATTATTTTTTATTATTATTTTTCAAACTATATGCATGTATGATAGTATATTGCTCAGGACTTATGCACAATGGTGCTCATATTAACTAAAAGTTCTAAAATGGAAATATATCAGATAATTGCCATTGTTAAATAGCACAATTTTTTTTTTTTTTTTTTTTTTTTTTTTTTCGAAACCTTATCCTG
This sequence comes from Anodontia alba, assembly GCA_964016985.1. Lineage (NCBI taxonomy): Eukaryota > Metazoa > Mollusca > Bivalvia > Lucinida > Lucinidae > Anodontia > Anodontia alba. The sequence goes on from OZ024821.1 coordinate 8,989,377, forward strand.
TGATTAATTTGATATGTGGATTTTGTACAGCAAACTAGCAGGAAAATATTAACTTTCATACATGTACATATAATCATATGCATAGTTTGTATCAAAAGAACAAATAGGGGAGGACCTAGCGAGTTTGAAGGTCCGCTTGCACTAGCCTGAGCCACCACTATTAGTTCTAATAGAATTAATCATAGGAAAGCAGGAACATACATCATATGCCTATAAACCAGGGTAAATGTGCTGACCTGTCAAACATTGTACAATTGAATCGAACCCATGGCAATGAGAAAATGATACCATTGTTCAATGTAATATAATCTTCAAATGTGTTTATCGTGTCATATAGTGTGTCTAGATATTTTTTCTCATCTTCTTAAAGCGATAACAGCTTGCTATGAACCTTTGCTGTTCACATTTGACACTGCGAAATATGCCGGCAGAAGAGCTTTGCATCAAACTAATGTCTGAACTGAGTATATTTCTTATATTTGAGTAAAATCGATTGTCTGACTGTATACAATGTGTACTGCGGTGACACTGACCGGACTGCGTCCTGTTTGGTGCCACCGCTTGAAATATAATAATTATTATTTTTTTTTGTTGTTGTTAAGAAACCCTCGCATGACGAAACTTTAAATTTTTCAACAACCAAAATTTGATTGTGTCTTACACCCTTGAAACTTACTGTATTTATTCTTGCTCCTACCATGCCTGTCATGTACAAATTGTGATTTTGTTTTTCACTATATTGTCTGATTTTCTCTGCGTCTTTGAGCGTACTTTGTCCGTATACATTTATACTTATGTTAACTTGAATAATTTTTTAATGTTCGTGTATGAGCCACAGTCGGAAGGCCTTGTATTATATTATATGTGATCAACATTTACAGGAAGACACAGATCAGCCTGTGCATTCGCACAGACCTTTTCGACGCCTTTGTGGTCCGATGCTTGAAAAATACAACCATAATACTTATTGCGTAATCGGCATCAACCATGCACATATGCAGGTCTTGCCTAACAGAGCTACGCCTAATGCTCACATATCTCTTGGGACAGATTTTCTCTGTATGTGGCTCACTCATGTACCGTCATTATTACCGCTATTAGTTAAAATTACCGCTTCTTTCTAACTTTGTCCCCAGTTAAATAAGGCTGATTATTACGATTGAGATTTACGAGTTTTCTCCCTTGCACTTCATTATTAGATACTTAAAATTTATGCAGATATGATATTTTAATGAAATTGTTTATAGTTATACTTTTGCTAAGCTACCTCTGGAAATTCTTATGATCTTGATTTTTCTTTTTTCTTTAGTTTCTCAACTATGTTATTCTTCTTCGCATTTTATCTTGAAAATGCCTTTTTTGTCATTGGAGTAATTGAGATTGGGATCCGATCGTGGGGCTTGGAGTCACAAGGCATACTGGAGTACAAACACGACTTGCGTGAAAGGAGTATATTTGCATCACGTCGTCTGAGCTGTTTCACATTATTTGATATAATACTTCAAGTGTACTGATATAAAATGCACAGACTACGTGATGCGTAAGTACTCCCCAATTTGGAAATTCTCAATATTTCTACAGCTTTTTTTCCTTCTTCCCTCAAGCTTTAATGCCGTTTCCGCATCGTCCTTTCTAATACACATCCAATCAGCTTCCCTTAAACACGACTACAGCAACGGCTTTGTGATAACAAGAAAACTGCCCATTGGTAAGGAACACTTACTAACTATTGTATATAATATCAACTTTGTCCACGATTGCTTAATATCAGGTGCAACAATAATTTTTGTTACTTGGTTATGGGTTCTCCTTCTTGCGTGTGGAGATGTACACCCTAACCCAGGCCCCGGATCTTCTACTACCTCCTCCATCTCTAGTTTTTCTAGCTCATCACATGACTCTTTCTCTTTCCTTAATACGTTAAACCTCTCTAAATACTTATCCTTCATACATTACAACGTACAAAGCATAGCAAACAAGCTTGATATTCTATCTGCTGAACTTTCTGACTTTGATATTTTGGCCTTCTCTGAGACATGGCTCCATCCTAACAGTCAGACCTCTGAGTTACTCATACCCAATTTCAAACCACCTGAACGTAAGGACAGGACAAGAGACCGCCATGGTGGCGTAATGATATATATTCGGGACTCAGTTTACCACAAAAGAAGGTATGATTTGGAACCTCGAGATACAGAATGCATGTGGATTGAGATCCAGCTTAACCATATAAGAATATTATTTGGCCTTTTCTATCGTCCTCCGAATTCTGACATGTCATACTACTCTAGCATAGAAGATTCTATTTCACTTGCTATGGACACACAAATAAACAGCATCATCATTACAGGAGACTTCAACCTCGATATGCTCAGTCACCAAACCGCCCGTAAGGTATCTGAGCTTTGTGAACAATTCTCCCTCTCTCAGACTATAACAGAACCAACCCATTACACAGAACACTCATCCTCTCTCATAGACCTTATTTTAACTAGTGACAAAGGTAACCTTATTTATAGTGGTGTAGCAGAACCTTTTCTCCATCAAGACATGCGATACCACTGTCCGATTTATGGCGTCTTCAAGTATTCTAAGACTTCAAAGAAATCATTCACACGTCGCATTTGGAGTTACGACAGAGGAGATTACGACCAGTTACGAAACAAAATTTCCGATACAGACTGGGATTCGCTATCAGATCCAGATGTCAATGTCCATGCCACTAATATTACAAACCACCTTTACTCTCTAGTAGCTGAATGCATACCAAACAAGATCATAAGAATAAGACCATCCGACCCACCTTGGATAACCACTGCCATTCGTAAATTAATAAGAAAACGCAAACGTGCATACCATAAAGCAAGGCAAACTGGTACGCCCAGATTGTGGAATAAATTTAAGAAACTTAGAAATAAAGTAACGGAATCAATCCGTTTATCTAAACAACACTTTATTGATGAGCTATCAAACAAACTAAAAACAAATCCCTTGTCATCTAAAGACTGGTGGTCCACTCTAAAAGCTTTCATATCTCCTTCTACGAAATCTTCTGTTCCGACTTTGGAAAAAGATGGTCGAGTATACTCAGACGATACAGACAAAGCAAATCTATTAAATGACTTCTTTAGAGACCAAACCGTTTTAGATGACAGTAATGCACGTGTACCGAATATTGACTGCTACACCAATAATAATATATTCTCTAACTTAGTCATTACACCCCTTGAAATAGAATCAGTCTTAAAGAATCTTCCGTTAGGCAAGGCTGTTGGGTCTGATGACATCAACAATCGAATTCTCAGAGAACTAGCTCATGAGTTATCCTTTCCTATATGTTCTTTGCTCAACCACTCTCTACAACTCGGAATATTTCCTGATATATGGAAAGATGCTTTAGTATGTCCTATCTTTAAAGGCGGCGATGCAGCCTCAGTCTCCAACTATAGACCTATATCTCTTCTGTTTAGAAAAAGTACCTGAACGAGTAGTGTTCAAACATCTGTATAATCACTTTCGAGACAATAATATTCTTTCCCCTCTTCAATCTGGCTTCATACCCGGTGACTCAACCACCAACCAACTCACCTTTCTTTATAACACTTTCTGTCAAGCCCTGGATATGGGTAAAGAAGTGCGTGTAGTCTTCTGTGATGTCAGCAAGGCGTTCGATCGCGTCTGGCATAAAGGTCTTCTCTGTAAACTAAAGGCAGCTGGGGTATCAGGTAGCCTCCTATCTTGGTTTAATAGTTATCTCTCAGAAAGAAGACAAAGAGTTATTCTCCCAGGCACTCAGTCTGAATGGAACTATACACATGCGGGTGTCCCTCAGGGGTCTATCCTCGGTCCTCTCTTATTTCTTCTATATATTAATGAAATTGTCCAAGACATCGGGTCTAACATAAGACTTTTTGCCGACGACACCAGCTTATCCCTTATCGTTGAAAATCCTGACACCGCAGCTGCGACGCTAAATTCTGATCTTGAAAAGGTAACTCAATGGGCAAAAACTTGGCTGGTAAAATTCAACCCTGTAAAAACCGAATCACTTTTAATTAGCAGAAAGCTAATAAAACCAGTACACCCTCCCCTGATTATGTTAAACCAACAAATCAAGGAAGTCGAAAATCATAAACATTTAGGTATATACCTCAGTAACGATGGCACTTGGCATACACATATAAGTTATATTAAAGAAAAAGCTTGGAACAGAATTAACATAATGCGCAAACTTAAGTTCCAGTTAGATCGGAAATCACTAGAAATTATTTATACTTCCTTTATTCGGCCTATACTAGAATATGGTAATGAAATCTGGGACAACTGTACACAGTATGAAAAAGAAGACCTCGAAAAAATCCAGAAAGAAGCAGCCCGGATTGCCACAGGAACTACTAAATTAATATCAGCTGAAAACTTGTACAACGAAATTGGATGGGATACTTTAGAAAGTAGGCGAAATAAGCAAAAACTCACTCTTTTTTATAAAATGTTTAATAATCTGACCCCTACTTATTTATCTTCGCTTGTTCCCTCGACTGTCACAGAGGCATCTCGCTACAACCTAAGAAACTCAAGTGATATCAGGACCGTAAATTCACGGACAAGCCAGTATTTTAACTCATTCTTACCTTCTTCGATAAGAGAATGGAATTCACTTCCAGAACAGCACAGAACGTCCTCTACTGTCACATCTTTTAAGTATCATCTCAACCAGCCGAATTCTTTCATACCAAAGTTTTATTATGTTGGAGAGCGCAAAACGCAGATGTTGCATACCCGCTTACGGACCAAATGTAGTTCACTTAATTACGATATATTTCTCAAAAATCTGAGTGATTCACCTCTATGCTCATGTGGCAATGTTGAAAATGCAGAACATTATCTGCTCCATTGTCATCTGTACCGGCAGCCTCGAGCTGAAATGCTAAACACCCTTTCTCAAATCTGCCATGTAACACTGGATACACTACTATTTGGTGACAGCTCGCTCTCATACGATGCAAATAGTACAATCTTCTTGACAGTGCAGAAATTTATTAAGGACTCAAAACGATTTTAAAAGTGTGGAAACATTAAGAAAAATATTGAACCTGTACTTTGTGCTCTGCTCCTTGTTACTGTATATGCACGATGCCTTGTCATCGTTTTTGCCTAGACTTCAAACATGTTTGATTCAGTACAACACAGAAGTGGTAATCGCGATGACAAGGCACCCGATGACCTGCATTAGATGTCTCCGAATGGGAAGAATCGATTATTTTATATTATTTCCAAGAACTTTGACGCTCCCTTCCCCTCGACCGGATCCAGCTCGAAACACTCCCATCTTTTCTCATTTTTTTTCGCTCCTTCCCAACCAATGCTCCTATAAAGATATGGATATGTATACTTTTCTGTTCTTTTGTCAAAATTAATATCTTTCAATGTCATTGTTGTTAAATTTATTTGTAAATGTAAACGAACTTGTAGGCTTGCTATGACACCTCTTTATATAGATTAACTTACAAAGTTTAACATGATTATAAACAGCCTACATTCACTGACCTTAACTTACGACCTGCCACGATTATACACTCTGTATTAATATGCTTCTAAGGAGAGGAACTCTATAAGCCTTGAGCTTCCGTTCCAATCCTATCAAGTATTATTGTATGTATATATTACTGCTTGTCATGTGAAATTGTGAAATAAATATGTTTAAACTAATAACAGGTTTAATAAAGCGAATTTATTTGATAAAAAGCTTAAAGCGGTGTCATCTACAGACAGCCTAGCCGTGCCATGTAGGCAATCAGCTATGTCATTTATATTAATTGTGAAACTCCATCGAGATTAAACTTTATCGATCAGAAAGTGCCGTAGACAAATACTCTGTGGTTTCGCATATGCAGATAGTTTTTGAATCCAGTTTAAAAGATATCCTGAGATTCCATATATTGTAAGTTTATGTGTCAAATCTCTATGCCAAGCTCTATCGAATGCTTTCGATATATCACAAGATACATGACAAATTGTCACATATTTTTAAAGGCCTAGGCATGTATGGTGTATTTACTCAATAAGACGATGTACGGTTGAATTGCTAGGTAGAAACCCAGACTGATATTTATGTTATAGAGAATTGGCAGTAATGTAGTTATAGATATGTTTATAAACAATAATTTTTAAAGACTTTCCTACGCAGCTAGTGAGGAAAATCGGTCTATAATTGCTAACATCTGATTTACCTCCCATTTTGAAAAGTAGGATAACAAGGCGTTTTCCACAAATTTGAATATACACGTTATTCTAATGATAGATTAAAAAGTTTTGTTAAATATTTGACAATTGATCTGCTAATATACTTTAACATTCTGTTACTTATGCCGTCTGGGCCGGTTGCTTTATTAACTTTAAGTTTACTCAAGCTGCCTTCTACTTCGGATGTCTTCTTATTTGCGATAACACAGACTCAGTCCTATTATTAAATTTGGTAAAGGTATGTTGGCATCTTCGATGTCAGAAATGGATATAAAGAACTTATTCAGTGTATCAGCTTTCTCTTGATTCGAGAAAGCAAATTTATTATCTGCATTATGTAAAGGTGGAATATTTATTACATGTAGATGTATTGTTTTTCTCCGTGAACCTTCCAATGTCTGCCAGAATGTTTTACTTGATCAACCAGTGCCATGGTTTGGAATAATATTATCGAGATTATTTATATAATTCTCCTTTGCATATTATAAAAGAACATTATACCATATTTCTGAAGTAAATCAGGTTTTATCATTTTCGCGGATTAAAACATTTCTGGACGGTATGAATGCGTTACAGAAGTCCATAAAGGTACTTGAAAAGTTTCACAAGCTTCGTCAACAGGAGAAGACTCATCAATAAATTCTTCTATTAGGACCACAGTATGGTGATTTACTTTATGCAGATAGACAGACGACAGTAATAAAAACAATATAACTTCCAGATGGAGAGACATAATACAACCACACTAATGGATTTTTTTTCTACATTTCAACATTTTGCATCGAAATTGATCATATAAACTTTTTATATGTTTGCGTTAGCGTCAGTGTAAAATGAAGAAATTTCTACATATTTTCATACATTCTTCGTTATAACATACTTACTACAATCAAGGTACATTAAGCAAGCAAATAACAAATTCTGATTACTTCGTCATGTATAAGATCACAAACTCTGGCAAGAGCACCTGATACTGTTTTCTAACGGTCTACCGGTACAAAACTTACAAATTAATTAAACCTTTTAAACGACTTAGTTGGCTAGCCGTTAAAGTGCTTTAAACCCTCCGGTCGTTTACTCTACTGACCGTTCTAAGGCGGTGGTGCCGGTTTTAGCTTTACTCTTTCCTGCTTTGTGGTTTATTCTAAGAGGCTATTTGTTTTATGGCTTACCTTGTGTCAGTTTGTTCTTGTGTTTTTCAGTCCTTTTAGCATTGGTTTAAACTTTATTTGATTGCTTCTAATACAAATAATTTATAACAATACAATATTTTCCAGGATCTGACTGTAAAAAAAGGTAAGAGAAAAGTCCAGGGAGTGCCACAATCACAAACCGCAGCCCTTCCCGTAAGCCTTAGCTTGTCTGAAAGTCATCTCCTGGTAAATAAAGGCATATAACATTCATAGATGTTTTGAGTGGCTGAGCCTTTTGACATATTTGATCATAAGCAATTAAACCAAAAGCTTTATAACTTATATGCATGTAAGTAAACCGTTACATACATACATACGCACGTACGTACGTACATACATACTTACGAACGTACGTACATGAGCATGTACATACATACACACATACATATGATACATACACGCACGCATTCAGGCACATACACAAACACATGCATACACTTATGCGTGCACGCGCACATACATCAAACATGCAGAGAGAGAGAGAGAGAGAGAGAGAGAGAGAGAGAGAGAGAGAGAGAGAGAGAGAGAGAGAGATGTTCCATGACTTCATAAGTTGATTCATTCAATATAATTTGCATCAATGTTACATTAGTACCTTTATATCATAGGAAACATTTCGACTTGACTATGAATTCCTGAACGTGGCAAAACATGGTTTCATTATCTTCATCAGTGGCTGTTACTTTACCGTGAAGCAGTTCTTGAACAGAATGCGTGTGCAAATAGCCAGAAAGGTAAGTATTCTTGACGTTGGCACAACTAGGACAGTGGAGACAAGAAATATCTTTAAAAAAATAAAAATAAACGGCGTAAGAGGTACTGGAATATGAATATTGAAACTACTTTGTGGTTGAATGTGAAAAGAAGAAGGCTTCTAAAATATAAACTTTATTACGAATTCAAACTATCAAGAAAGTTTTAATACTGTAAGACATTATATATATTGCAAGGGTTGGCAGGAAAGGGAGTGTACTCAGATGTGTAAATATCTGTGCTAAATTATGAAAAGCAATTTAGCATATAAATGTAAAGCATGAAATTTTTGTGTGTTAATTTTACGGTGACTTAGTGTACAGATTTAGAAAAATTGTAGGTAAATCTAACTTTTCGGAGCAATTCAGAAAACTTATTAACCTTTATAAAAGAATTGGCTATAGCCTGGATATTATGCGGCAGACTGCATGCCTATTTGTCAACCCAATCATTGTTGATGGCTATGCTTCACTCTTTAATTGCACGACGGCGGTTCGGGCCTCAGACTCAATGACGGCCTCTTCGTAAAACTTTAACCAGTGGGTTGGGGCTTGACGATTTGTCTTTGGCTTGGCCCGCCGTGGTTCAACTATTGGTTTTCATTTACTCTGACATACAGTAGAATTAGCCATGAGTACTCGTCTTTGTTTATTATAGTGATTAATTTGATTTTTATGTTTTCGCTTTGATGCATTGACTGAGTTGGGAGCCTTTATGCGAACCGAATTTTATGTATTTCTGTATTCAGAGTAGCATCGGGACCCAGGGTGAATTTAGCTAGCTGTAAAAGTGCTTTAACCACCCCCCCCCCCCCGGTGGTTTGCTCTACCGACCGTTCTAAGGCGGTGGTCCCGGTGTTAGTCTTACTCTTTGTTGCTTTGTGGTTTATTCTACGAGGCGATTTGTTGTATGTCTTTCCGTGTGTCATTTTGTTCTTGTGTTTTTCAGTCCTTTTAGTATTGCGATTACCTCGCTTGGGGAAGAGAGAGCTAATCTTGGTGCTTTTCGTGCGTTTGTTCGGTTTGTGCTTGCTTAGATTTGTCGGTTTCCTCTTCCTCATGGGGTCTGGGAAGGGCTGCGGTTTGTGATTGTGGCACTCCCTGGGCTTTTCTCTTACCTTTTTTGTATACTATACCAGTATTTGAAAAAAATCCTTGCCAACCATGCACCTTTTTGATAAAGAGTAAGCAAAGTGTAACACTGGCCATGGAGATTGGCAAAAACTGAAAAAACATATTTAATTTGTAATAGAGGGTCATGATGGCCCTGGATTGCTCACCTGGGAAGCAGATTTTTTTTTAACCTAGTGGAAGGATATTTTCAAAGTTTTCTGCATATATATATATCAGATCCTGCCCTTTGTTGGTTATTTATTTAATTTTTTTTTGGTGATACATATTAATTTGAAACATTTTGATGGATGGTCAATCCAGTGATGTTTGTGAGTATTGTTGAAATCTAGTTATTTTTTGATTACAAAATGTTCGAAGTTTTCTAGACAGACATATGAGGAACCAACAAAAAAAAAATGAACAAATTTGATAGACATTCACCTATGGAACGTTTTTACAAAAATTTTGAAATTGGACCATAGTTTGTGCAGAAGAAGAACTGTCATGTTTACTCTGCATAATTCCTAACAAGCCAACTGGAAGTCATATTTTGAGACGGAACAGAATTCTTTAAACAAGATTTAAAGACTTTCTATTGAAGAAACATTTCTGTGAAAAAAAAAACAACAACAAAAAAACAAAAAAAAAAAAAAAAAAACAAACAAAAAAAAAACAAAAAAAAAACAAAAAAAACAACAACAACAAAAAACAATCCAACCAGCTCGTACTGAGGAGATTTTGAAAGATTTGGTTGCTATAGCAATACGAGGGATAACTCTATTCATAAACTTTGAACAATCATTCGGCCCTCCTACATATTGATGTTTCAGACAGTTTGATTGCAGTGGGGAATCCACGTGACCAAATGACTAGGTGCATAGAGTTTGTTACAATTTTTGGCTCTGCTTCAGGTAGGATGTTTTATAATATCTCGAATTTATACCTGATGGAATTTTTTTCAAATAAAGCACAGTATGCGGAAAATCAAGCTCTTTCTGGTGGTCAGTGCTATTCTGCAATCTTGTCGGATTCTCGAGAACATTCGGAGAATGTTTTTCGTCAAAATTCATGTACATTGTCCCGGTGACCCAGACTGACAGCAAAAACATTCTTCGAATGTTCTCGAGAATTAGACCAGATCGCAGAATAGCGCTTACACCACCAGAACACCTGATTTTCCGCATACTCTGCGCTTATTTGAACAAATTCCATTCGGTATGAATAGAGATATTCTAAAAAATCCTACCTGAAGCGGAGTAATATTTCTTCGTGTCGTTTACACTCCGACGCAATAAGCCGCTTACACCGCGAAAAAAATAAAAGGGATGTCCAACAAACCTATTTCCTAGTTAAGAATGAACAATATTTATGTTGCCAACATTTCTATCAAGCTTAAGGCATAGTTCCTGTTTATTTATTATATGAAATTAAACCATGCGATTTTACATCCTTTTGTTTTTGGCACATAATATAAGGCACATGATAATTCTGTATATTATCGACACAGTTGAGAGAAGTAAACTTGAACGCCCATTGTTCGCTTAGCGTTTGGGCCGCTTACATCTAACATTTAGTTACACTGTACAAAAAAATAAAAGCTCGTCTATAATCATTTATTTCATTGCAACTATTTTATCGATATTATTTAAATTATGGGTATTTTTTCGATTGTTGACATCTGCATTGCCATACTGTACAACTTTAAATAGATAAATGTCATAATTAAGTGATTGTTCAGTCACGAATATATTTGTTAAACATCGGTAAATTCTATACTTACCCCTACTTGTTTGCAGAAGTTTACACATTTTTAACCAATCGCAAATTACTATTTATTCATTCGAGACTAATACCAGTAAGTATGTCAAAAGCCAGCTTATACAGCTACGCCGAAAAAAATGATAACATCTTTCAAACTCGATTCCTTATAGCATTGCGATTACCTCGCTTGGGGAAGAGAAAGCTTATCGTAGTGCTTTTCGTACGTTTGTTCGATTTGTGCTTGTTTGGATTTGTCTGTTTCCTCTTCCTCTTGGTGTCTAGGAAGGGCTGCGGTTTGTGATTGTGGCACTCCCTGGACTTTTCTCTTACGTTTTTTAAAGCTTTTTAATCCAGAACATCTTCATTAGTGTATAGATTTGGCATCGATAACAAAAATTTACCAGATATTATTGATGTATACTGGTCTCCATAATGAGTCATAGAATGAAATATTAATAGACACATCATAGAAACATTATCCGTTATATCCTTTCGGACAGTTCGAGTCTCTCTTTTTGCTTACAGAGTTTCTTAGCCGATGAGATTTCGAGCATCGACACATCGATAGTGGTAATCTCATACTTATCTGATACGAAAACAAAGGTATTAGATTTAAGATGCATAAACGTTTAACCGTTTTATTTCAAGTATTATTATATCCCGCATACGAAGTATGTAGGGAGGGGTATACTGTTTTCAGCTAGTCCGTGATTCCGTGATTCCGACTTTATTGCCGCTCGATATTTTAAAAATGAATTGATGGAATTAGATCAAATTTTGCATTTACGTTGACTAGATCTACGTTGGGATTTTTACGAGTCATTTTTGCATACTTATATTCTGATTATTGTCAAAATTTCGTTTCCATTGAATATTTCGAGAACGAATAGATGGAATTTATCAAACTTTGCGTATGCGTCGATCTAAACCAGATCTAAGTTGGGATTGTTACACGTCAATTTTAGTTATGGCTCTTGACTGCCGTCAGAATTTCGTTTCCGCTCAATATCTTGAGAACGACTTGATAGAATTAGACCACACTTTGTATATGCATTGATCTTAACAAGATCCAAGTTGAAATTGTTAACGCCCATTTTTGCAAATTCACAACAGTGTTATGGCCTTGGTTGTTATCATAATTTCTTCTGCGTTCAATATCTTGAGAACAACTTGATGAAACTAGATCAAATTTTGCATGTGCATTGATCTTAAACAGACCTTGTTTAGGATCGTTACTCGTCAGTTTTCGCAAAATGAATTATGGCCATTGTGAATCGTAAGAATTTCGTTTTCATTCAATATATTGAGAACGAATTGATAGAGTTTTGCATATGCATTGATCTTAATCAAATCTAGGTAGGGTTTAATCAAATTTTACATATGCCTTGACCATAACCAGATCTAAGTTTAGATTACCAAGCGTCAATTTTCGCAAACTTTCTAAACAGTAGTTGGTCCTTGAATATCGTCAGAATTTTTTTCCACTAAATAGCTTGAGACTGAATTGATGGAATTAGACAAAACTTTACATATGCATTGACATTGACCAGATCTACATTGGTTTGGGATTGTCATTGTTTGTTGCAAATTGTTATTGTTATGGCTCTTGGTTGTTGTCAAGATATCATGTGTGCTCAAAATCTTGTGACCAAATTGATGGAATTTGATCAAATTTGCATATGCATAGACTTTAATCAGATCAAGGTTGGAATTGTTACGCATCAAGTTTTGCAAATTTACAATTGTGCTATGACCCTTGGCTAGTGTTAAATTATTGTTCAGCTCAATATCTGGTGAAAAATCGATGAAATCTGGTCAATTTTGCCTATGCATTGACCTTAAAACAATTGTGCTATGGCCCTTGGCTAGTGTTAAAATATCGTTTCAGCTCAGTATCATGCGATGAAATCTGGTCAATTTTGCCTGTGTATTGACCTTAACCAAATCTAGCTTGGGATTGTTACTTGTCAATTTTCAAAAATTTTCAACAGAATAATGGCATTTGATTATCGTCCGAATTTCGTTCCGCTCAATATTTTGACAACGAATTTATTGTTGGAATTAGACCAACTTTCGCATATGCATTGACGTTGAGCAAATCTTCGTTGGTTTTTTTGCAAGTTTACAACATGTTTATAGCCTTTGGTTATTGCCAAAATTTTATTTCCGCTGAATATCTTGTGAACAAATTGATGGAATTTAATCAAATTTTGCATATACACTGACTTTATTGGCTGCAGTTTGTGATTGTGGCACTCTCTGGACTTTTCTCTTACCGTTTTTTTAACAAGATCTGGGTTGGAATGTTTACGCATCAAGTTATGCAAATTTGCACAGTGCTATTCAATCTATTCAAATTTTGTATGTGCGTGACCTTAACCAGATCTATGTTAAGATTGTTACACGTCAGTTTTCGCAAATTTACAACACAGTTACGGCCCTTTGTTATTGTCAAAATTTTGTTTCTGCTCAATAATTTGAGAAGGAATTGATGAATTTTAATATGTGCATTGACCTTTATCAGATCTAAGTTCGGATTGTTATGTGTCAACTTTTGCAAATTTACATCAGAGTTAAGGCACGTGATTATCGTCAGAATTTAGTTTTCCCTTTAGCATATTGAGAAGAATTTGATGGGATTAGACAAAGTATTGCATCAGCATTGTCGTTCACCAGATCTAGGTTAGGATTGTTAGGCGTCAATTTTCGCAAATATATAACACAGTTATGACCCTTGATTATTGTCAAAACTTCGTTTCCGGGACCAAATTGATGATATTTGACCAGACTTTGCATATGCATTGATGTTGACCAGATCTAACTTCGAATTGTTACGCGTCAATATTAGCAAATTTACAACACAGTTATGATAATTGGTAATTGTCAAAAGTTCGTTTCCGCTCAATATCTTGCCTGTAAAGGAAGTGCGCTTCATATGTGTTTTAAGCTGGGAGTATATAATAAGCAGTGCTTATTGACTTTTCTTGTTAATACTATTACAAACTATTAAACCACTTTAAATTATGGTAATAGAGACAAAAGTTCAGTGTATCACATGAACATACTCGATTTTATTAAGTCTGTTTATGAACAATAGTGCAATATATGATGCAACTTTAGCAATGATTGAACTTCCTCTCCTGATATAAATGCAAAAACAGAAGCCAAAAATTCAGACTAATTCAAGTTATTAAGGTTTATTTTTTTCTATATTTTGGACTATGTTACGATAAGAAGAACATCACGAAAATATGCCTATATAATTTTACCCCCTTAAACCCCACTTTTGTATAGTAAAACTGGGGTTTACGGGGGTATACGTTATTTTTCTTATTTCTGCTCAAAAGCATAGATTGTGGGTACTCGTTAGAACCGCCTCGGCGAGGCGGTTCTAAAGAGTGCACACAATCTATGTTTTGAGCAGAAATATGAAAATTATCGGAATTTTTATCTGAAAATTTTCATTTTTTGGTGGTAAAATTTTCAGTATATTTGAATAGGCTTGTTTTCGTAATGAGAAGAAGAAAAATAAAAATAAAAAGAAACAAAAAAAAAAACAAAAAAAAAAAACATGGTCAATGTAATACTTCAATATCGCTAATTTTATGTCGTCGTACATGTAAGTAAATAAATGCTCTGCAAAGTTTAAAAGTTATCAAATATAAGCACCCGAAAAGACGTTTTTGTTTCTATTCATTGTTTTTGTTAAAATACATAGACTTACAACAAAACGTGTATCAAAATTGTAGCTTAAAAAGTAGCCAATTTAAATACACCCGAAGTTAAAATTATAAATAAATTTAAATATCAATTACACCTTCCTATTTGGGCTAATTCTTTATTAGACAAAATACAGATAGCCCAAAGAAAATAAAACTGACGCATTTTACGAATGTCAATAGTTTTAAAACACTTTTCTTTCACTTTTATTTCTTTCTTGGATAAATAAAGTTTTATTTGCATTTTTGTATGTCCGACGTTTTTTGCTTTTTTTTTATCAACGTGACCGATAAATTTACTTTGGAAGCTGCACTTATATGTTTATAAAACAAAGATACATAGTTCTGATTTACACTGAAATTGTCATATCTTTGAATAAGATAAGTACTTTATTATTACACCTGCTGAAATATTTTGTTTTGAAAATATTTCTCTATAAATTATGACCATTCACTTTACTCAGTCTCTTTAATGGGACAGAAATCCTGGTTTTGATGTATCAAAAAAGACATAGTTTAGATTATAAAATTTTAATTTAACCCATTTACGCCGAGTGTACTCTTCTATACGAACTATTTCGACCGGTTAAATTCCAATAAAGAAGTGTCTGGTTAGCTTTTCTTTTTGTTGCCGTTTTATAGCAATTTCAGTCCTAAATGCAAATAGTATAGACTCTGATCAGACGCAACTTTCTGGGGCTACAGTGTTTGCCAATGTTTATTTTATGGGAATCTAGGCATAATTAGGTTACGTTATTTAACTTTTTGAAAGAATGAAAGAAATAATAATAAAAAAAGGAATGAAAAACACTAGAACTTACCTGTAAGAAATAAGTGAGTAATTATTAAATAAGCGCAACTCAAATTCCTCATTTTGACGCCAACTACTATGGATCAAGAAATGTGCTGGTTGTAGCAGTTAATTACAACGATCCCATTTTCACCTCTTCACACTCTTCAGAGCACAACCAAGTACCTTATCGAATGTGAGAAACACGTATAATAATGCATATTATAAAGACGACTTCAATTATAATGGTGAATGAACATACATAAAAAGATTCTGTTGCCTTTTGGCAAAGATAGACAACTTTTGTAGACAGGAAGCTGCCTCACTAGTATTTAACCCTTCTCTTGCTGAACACGACATGCCCTGTCTTAGCAAACAGTGTAGATCCAGATCAGTTAGCTTCTGAAAAAGCCAACTGATATGGATCTGCACTGTTTGTCATTTAATATGTGAATTTCTATCAAAAACCCGGATCAAGTAATCTGATTGGCTGGAAATTAGACGTGGGTGTGGCATTGTAATTTATTCAGCAAGGCAAGAGTTAAAACCTTTAAAAATGAGGAAATGGATACACTTCCACGGGAGGTAACACTTGCCTTAATTGATTTCTCTCCATCTGAAAAAGGGACTACTCTAAACACAAATAACTTCCTCCATTTGAAAAGCAAATTTTTTTTTTTTTTTTTTTTTTTTTTTTAGAGTAGACCTCTTTTCAAAAGGAGCTGCGTGTGTATGAAGGCAACCAGGAAGTTACAAAATTTATCCCTCTTGTATAAAATGGCGGGAAATCTACCAAGTGTATCTAGTCATTCTTACAGAAGAAATTTGCTCCCAGGAGGAAGCGATTCTTATTTTAAGAGTAGCTGTCAATTAAATAGGAAGTAAATATTGCATTGTCAGTTATTTCCTTTGGGGTTCTACCCCTCTCCTCTCTAAGAACGCAGCTCCTGATTTACTTCAACCATTGGCATTTGTAAAGGTATATTTTATTATTGTAGGAATTCAATCAGTCACTGACTGTTTGAGTACAATCCCGCTGTTAGTGTATTTTAAACTGCGAAATGAAGCTTTAACGATTTTCATATTAAATTGTAAAAACAAGAGTTCTGTATTCTTTTCCATGTGAGTTATTGTAATTATACTTCTTCTATTTCCCCATGTAAGTGCTGAGAGTTGTAAAAAGATCCAGCTGTTCCGATGACCTCCTCGACACTGGATATCAATTACAGTCGTTGTATTCCCTGAATCAACATAAGGACAAATGAGCCACAACGTGGAAAAATGTACCTAATGCATTGTACCTGAACCGCAACGTCAGAAAACTTACCTTAGGACATATGCGCCTTTCGATGATTCAGTTCCAACTGCGTATTTGCGCAGTATAATCAGAGTATTCCTTGTACGCGTTTTGGATAGCAAAGGGTTCAAAGGTTTTTCATGCGGACAACGAAGACTCTGATCAGACCGCGCGGATGCGCAGACTGATTTGAATTAGCTTACATGTAAGAAGATACATTTTTCTCAGGTTGAGGCTCACATGTCTTTGAACTAATGCAAAATATTTTCAGAACTTCATGCTCTTTTCCACACTATAATTCGGGCTTTGACATCCGTTCATATGGCCGAATTCTACAGCGTCAACCGAGTCTACAAGCGGCGAGAAAAAGCTCTCATCAAACTTTGTGGACACAAAGGCTGATCTGGATATTCATTCTTATCATGCTCCGAAGGTACCTTTCTGCTAGACATCGGACAATGAACGATGTTCGCCAAGCGAAGACTCAGAAAATCCTACGGATTCCACTCCATCTATTCAAGTATTTTTGTGTTGATCAATATAGTCTACCGTATACATCTCAAGATTCTCGGAGCGGACAATAATCAGACTGTGGGAATATAAACTCTGATCTCTAGGCCCAAATTGGCTGCATATGATGATTATATCACCTTTCTCATAGTGCGGCTAACATAATTAAAAAGCACTGCGTCTTCTTCTGGTTGTTAGATGCAAAATCTATGAACCGGAAAAGGCAATAGAAAAAATAAGTTACTGAACAGAAACCAAAGTGCTGCTCGGGTGAAGGTACATTTAATTGCTAGTTTCAAATAAAAAGCAGTATACGACCAAGGAAATCCCCATATAACTAGCAAAAAAGCGACGAAGCGACTTGGAGGGAAGAGCTCGTACATGCAATGAATAATATTGCGAGTATGTTGCATGCCGATTCACGGGCAGGTCATAAAGATGCACAGAAAGGATCAGATCAGGCTGCCTCATTAGCTTAGTTAAAAAGTGGAATAGAAGTTACCAAGGAAATGCTAAATTTACGTAGAAAAAAGAAGGAATGCACAAAAACTGAAAGAGAAGAACCAGCCTAGAAGAGCTCAGCAGCAGGGCTAATTGTGAGACGGTGCTGGTGTGTGTTGTGTGTTTGTGTGTATGTGAGGTGGGGTGGGAGGATGAGGATAGATGGAAGCGGGGCTCGGCTTAAATGCCGGGATTTTAAGGCACCTTTCCTAGCTCAACATAAATGTTTTAATCCACATTGAAATCTAAATCAGCAATGAAGTACCTCCTCGGATCTGTACTGAAAGGGACCTGTTTGGAGATCTTGAATAATTTAGAGAAGAAACAGATACAGTAGGTCCTCAATAGCTAGAACACCGACGGCTCGTTTACCATGGCTAACTCGAACTCGTTTTTGGGAATGTTTATTTTCGACTTTTTATAATGAAGGCATGCCTAGAATTGTACTTGTTTTAGCAGAGTTTTTTTCATGTAGATAATTGTAACAGTCAGAAGCAAACCCTGTCTGCTAAAACATTCCACAAGGCTATTCGTATCATAAACGCCGTAAAACGTTTTCGTCTCCGACACTATAATCTGATTGATGGATAAAAGAATTAGCTTGAAAATACTTCTGCAGCAAGAACTATCGGAGCCAGAGCCTTACGGTCAAGTTTATAAATTTATAAAAAAAAATCAAATATTTAGAAGATCAGTATTCTCTATTTTGTTTCTCTTGATAATAATCTATTCGGTTTAGTACTAAATATACCGTCAAATTGTGATGTGCTTATTAGGAATCTCTGACATTTGATGTACAGGCAGTATGCAACGTTTGTACTAATTTGATAGAACTTAAGGGGCTCAGGGCCATATTTACTGTTATTCTCCTTTGTTAGTAAACTTCAGCTATGTGCCACACTCTCTATAACTCACAAACAGTAAATATTGAGGTCTTGATATCTCATGTTTGGAAATATCAGAAAAAAGGCAAACTCGTATTTACTTTTATGTTTTACAGGTAACCTATAGTATTGAAATTTTACCTCTGATTAAAAGTATCAAACACAACAGATATGTCTCCAGGGGTATTTAAGCTAGGGCTTCGATATTTGGCAAACTAGTTTGGGCTTAGGCGTAGAGGACACAATAAGCTTTCGAGAAACATTCGGTTGAATTTTGTGATATTCATACCCTTTTTATTAATTTTGGCATTTTTCCAGTATCGTAACCGTTTGACCTAGAGCTGGTTTTGATGTACAGACAGTATACGTATGTCACTGGGTATATATTATTTCCAAAATGTTATTTCCATTTTTTACCTGTTACACGTATGACGTATGTTCTAGTTTGGTAATGTTAGAGGGAGCTCCGCGACATATTAACAGTAATTATCATTTGCTTTTAAACTTTGACTATGTGTTACCTCTCTATAACTCAAAAACGGTTACTGCTGAGACCTTGTTATTTCATATATGGATAGATAAAAAATGCAGACGCTTTTTTCTTTTTCCAGGAGACCTATATTTTTGGAGTACGTTATTTTAAATAAAACCGCTGCAAGCACTGAACTATGCCCCGCCACTGCACTTACATGAAGCAAGTGCAATAACTCTGTCAAAAATAAAATGTGTTCTGCATGTTATCTTATGTGGCTTTACATCTTTGCAAGCCTTCATGAAAAACTCGGAAACCGTTTTCAAGTTACAGAAATGGCACATGACTTGGATCCCTATTAACAATGTTCAAAGACAGTGACTCCAAAAGCAGGTAATTCAGAGTTATGTTTTTTGTATTTTGCACATTGTATCATAATGATATACATTTGCATAAAGTTTCAAGAAAATATCTCAAACAATTTTAAGTTACAGAGTGGACATCAATATATAAAAAATCACTTTTTTTTCAAAGTTCAAATAGCCATATCACCAAAAGTAGGTTAACCAGAATTACGGTTCTTATGTTTTGCACTTTGTGTTATAATGCTTTACATTTGTGTAACGTTTCATTAAAATATCTGGAACGGGTTTTAATTTACAGAGCGGAAACGAGTACATAGTAGAAATGGCTATTTTTAAGATCTACTATGTTCAAAAAGCCACAAATCCAAAAGTAGGTTAACCAGAGTCACGGTTTTTGTATTTTGCACGTTGTCTCATGATGCTTCACACTTGTGAGAAATTTAATTATAATATCTTGAACGGTTTTCAACTTACAGAGCGGACACAAGCACATGATAGAAATGGCTATGAAAAGTTCAAAGGACAATAACTTAACAAGAAGGCAAACCAGAGTTACGGTTCATGTAGTCTGCACGTCGTCTTATAGTGTTTTACATTTGTGTGAAGTCTCGTGAAAATATCTCAGACTGTTTAGCGGACACGAATGATGGAGGTGCTGACGAACGGACGGACAGACGGACACTCAAAATTCGGACATTATAACATAATACCCTGGCCACTTTTTGTGGCGGGGCATAAAAGTGTCAAATATCATTTTTGATCGAAATGTATTTGAGATAAAGCTTTGATTTTTGGTATTAGGGCTAAGCAGTAGATAACCTGATCAATTTTTCAAAATACTCACGGCCATGTTTAAATGTTATTCCCCTTTGCTGATAAAATCTGACTATATATTACGCCCTTTGTAAGTAAAGAACAGTAAATGCCTAGACCTTGATAGTTCTTCAAATTGATAGATCAATAAAATACCAGACCCGCATTTTTGCTTCTTTTCCAGGCGACATATACTTTTGGAGTGCCCTTTTTAAAAGTATCAAACAAACATTGTGTACAAGATATCTCCAAATATGTTTAAGCTAGGGATTTGGGCCCAGTTGTTCAAAGCGTCGTTAGCTTAACAAGCTCGTTAAGGGTCATTTCGTTAACTATTTTAGCTAATTCAATACACAATATTCTGATATTACTTGTTGAAAAAATGTGTACTCACATTTTTTCAGCAAAAAATTTCAGCATATTTGCGTATCACTCGATGCAAATTTTAACGAATCGTTAACTAACGACATCGTTAGCTTTGAACAACTGGGCCTTGATTTTTGCATACTCATAGGGCTGAGGAGTAAAAGACTCGCCATTATTTTCGGAAAGGACGCCAACTCTAATTGACATCTTTTTTTTATGGTTGTTTATTTGTATTTGTCTGTTTTTCCCTACGATGTTGAGAATTTGACATGGATTTCATTGTATCCGTGCCTGAGTTCACGTTTATTTTTCAGTTAAAATTTCGAAACAAATGTCGGTTGAATTTTGTGCAAGCTACACCCCTTTTAAATGGTGGTATTTTTCCGGTTTCTGAACCGTTTTACCTGGAGCTGGTTTTGGTATACAGACGGTATATGACTTGTGAATTAATTTGGTAAAGTTTGAGGGAGCTCCGCGAGACACATGTTACATTTACAGTTATTACCGGCTGCTGATTAACTTTGACTGTAAGTTGTCCCTTCTATTACTCAAGAACAGTAAATACTGAGACCTTGATATTTCATATGTGGTCAGATCAGGAAATAGCAGTAAAACGTAGGAGTAAGCAGAGCTTACTTAATGCCCCCTCCCAACCCCCCACATACACACATTCTGGGAACAGATAGTGAGCTGATATTAACCAAGGGTCATTAGTCTGCTCTAAATTTGCGAACTTGACACGTAACAATCCCAACCTAGATCTGGTTAAGGTCAATGCATATAATAAAAGTAAAAAAAAGATTATAAGTCTGATGTAAATTTGAAAAAAAAAAAAAAAAAAAAAAAAATGAAGCGTAACAATCCCAACCTAGATTTGGTTAAGATCTATGCATACACTAAATTTGATCAAATTCCATCAATTCGTTTACAAGATATTAAGCAGAAACGAAAGTTTGAAAATAATGACGGTCCATACCCATGTTGTAAATTTGCGAATATTGACTCATAACAATCCAAACGCAAATCAGGTCAACGTCAATGAATATAAAAATTTTGTCACATTCCACCAATTCTTTATCAAAATATTTGGCGGAATTGAAATTCTGATGATAACTCTCTTGTAAATTTGCGAAAATTGATGCGTAACAATCCCAACGTACACCTGGTTAACGTCAATGCATCTGCAAAATTTGGTTTAATTCTATTAATTCGTTCTTAATATATTGAGAGGAAATTAAATTCTGACGACAATCAAGGGTCATAGTTCTGTTGTACATTTGCGAAACTTGACGCGTAACAGTCTAATACTAGATCTAGGTCAATGCATTTGCAAATTTTGATTAAATGCCATCGATTCGTTTACAAGATATTGAACGGGAGCGAAAAGTTGACAATAACCAAGGACCACATGTCTTTTGAAAATTCGCGAAAACTGACACGAAACAACCCCAACCTAAATCTGGTAATGGTCAATGCATATACAAATTCGGCCAAAATTTTATCGATTTGTTCACAAGAAATTGAGCACAAACAAAGTTTTGACAATAACTAAGGGCCGTAATCATGTAAATTTGCAAAAATTGACGCGTAACAATTCCCAACGTACTCATATATCTTGTGAACGTCAATGCATATGCAAATTTTGGTCTTTTAAGGATTTGATATTTGGCCTGCTAAAGGGGCGAAGAAGTAGATCACCTACACAAATAATCACAAAACAAACAACGAAAACAGATGACTCAGTTCACCAGTAAAGCAATTTTCATCTTCTGAAATATCTTATTTTTTTTTTCGATTATATCCAAAATGGAGTCAGAATATAATTTGCCTGTTCAGAACTGTTGTCCCAAAAATCAGAATGCAGTATAATTTGGTGATGCTTCCTCAATCGCCTTCAGTATTATTGTTCAAACATTGAGTTTATGTCTATTCGCCCTACGAAAGGTAACCTCTATTTATTTAATACACAGAGGGAAATCCTAGTTGTCTTCCGTAGGCCGGTACATTATATTGCCTATAAAAGCCGAGAAAGTTTTTGTATTTTATAAATGCGTGTATAGATACAGGAAGGACTGGCTATTTGTAATGTATTTGAATATGTTATATATTTAAGGAAAGACTCAACTGTGTTTTCCAGGTGAAATCCCAATATGTAAAATACCACATTTAAGCGAATGAATTGAAGTAATTAATAAATTCATTTAATGATTGCAAAAAATTGGTATACAGTCGACTCTCGTTATCTCATACTTCAACAAACAATCTTTTTTTGTTTGAGATAACAGTAGTTTGAGATAAAAGAAGTTGAAATATGAAGAACATATAACACACTAAGCTATGTTTTCCTTTATTTACTTTGACTTAAGCAGCAGTTGGATATATCAATATCTGAGATATCGAGGGTCAACTATAGTTGTAGTTGTTATTTAATTAAATGAAAATATAAATTTCTCAAACGTATGTATTGCTTTTCTTTTTCAATATATTTCGAAAAGTTGTGTTTTGTTTTGCTGAGATAGGCAGCCGTGCGAGCACTACAATACTATAATACTGATTTTGCTGGTTTATCAAAAGAAAGATCTGATTTTGTTTTGTATAAAAACTGATTTTGGACGCTGAACAGAAATGTTTTATAGCCACATCGAGGAAGAAATTAATAATATTTGATATATGTTTTTACGACGAGAGTAAAAAACATTCAGTGTGGCCTGGATATAAATAAACGACAACAATCAATTTGAAGACCACCACCCATAAAAGGTCAGTTTTTAAGGAAATATAGAAATTGTCTGCTGCTAGTGAAAATTTCTTTTATGTATGAAGAACAAAGCTAACATGATTCCTTTTCCAAGACTATCAACATTGTTATAAATAGTACAGCATATGTCCAGTAAGAGCCACATTCACAGAACGTAGCCTACAATGACATAAAGAAGAAGAAAAAACCCAAAACAGTACACAAGCCACAAACCAAAGAAACACAAAGCAGCCAGCTCCCTCTTCCCCATCAAGCTGATTACTGATAATGATAATAATGCTAGACGGAATCCAATTAATACAACCGTAAGACAACGAACAGGACAAAAACATGAAAAAAAAGTCCCAAAGCAAGTAGCCACAAAGAAACATCACCAGAACCACCGATTTAACTGGTTCTTAATCTTTATTCTAGACTTTTCAAACAGTACAAAATGTTTGTTCGGCTCTCATGGAGGCTCCCTAACTCAATCAGTAAATCATGACAGAAGAAGCGTGTAAATCAGTTGAAATCACTGGGATGAAATAAAGATTAGGGCTCGTGGCATTCACCCAAACTCTAGCAGAAAAGGTAAAGAAAGCCACTACTTGAACCCCGGATAGCCCGAACAAAGTATTCTTTGTTTGTGCGTCAGTGTGATTTTATATTTGGCATTTGTTCTGTCCTTATTTGTTCCTCATCTCTTCTTCTTTTGGTGCCTCGTGAGGGTTGTGTTTCGTGATTGTGGCATTGCCTGTGTATATTTATTTATACTTTGCATATTATGCATTTTAGATGGTTTTTAGAAGACCTCAACGCGGACCGAACGAATAGTTGTGTTTTACGACTATGTAAGCTTAGAATGATTAATTACTGACCGTTCCAAAGCGGAACTTTCTTAATGGAAGTTGTAGTTAAATGTTCTGTAGTGTCCACTTACAGAAGATGTTATTCTTTTAACAATTGTGTAAGTTAAAATATATATTTCTGTTAAGTTTGGGTAACAGAGCTTTCACCTTTTTCGGAAAGGGCTGCCAACTCTGGCTGCCTTGATGTTGAGAATTTGATGTGGATCTGAATGTATCAGTTACTGAGTTCACTAGTTTACGTTTCACTCATTCAAATGTAGGCTTTTTTTAAATCGACATATTCCATTAAGAGAGATTCATCAGTACAAGCAGCATGAAATTATACGCAATGATTAAGCATGAAGCTCCATGACGAAACAAATTTCTTCATACATGGTAACAGACACATAAATGTTTTCAAGATGAAACAAAGGAGTTTTTTACATTTACCGCTGCATGTTTCTGTCCGTGACTATTTCTTATAGATAACGTGAGAAAAAACGAACATTGCCATTTACTATTAGTTTCACATTCGTTTTCATTGATTATAAAACCAAATAGAACGTCTGAATTAAAAGACACTATGACAAACATGTTTACGTATTAGAATAAGCGTTTTGACCAAAGTGTAAAAATCATATTTGGATGAATCTATCCTTAGTCAAGAAATAAACGCGTTCTGTTTAATTTCCTAATTTTTATTTCTTTTCCATTTTGTTGACTACTGGTAATATTTGTGGGACGCATAAACTATTCCTTTAATACATGAAGTACTCTGCATAAGATATGAACATCGATTATCGAATAATTATATTTTTTCTGTGTTACTTAGAACAAACGTAAATCTTGTCTGAAGTACTGGATTAATCAAATCTGTACCTAGTCTATCTATCCTTTAGTTTGATTCACTATCAACTTACTAATACATACATACATACATACATACATACATACATACATACATGTAATGAAACATGCGTGTAACAAGGCTGCTGATGTACACTTTGTTGAACTTATAAGATTATTCTGTGTATGGACACAGTCTCACCATTTTTGTTTAGACTATTTGCGTGTCACTGTGATGTTTCATTGATGAGGTTAAAGACCTTACGCAGACCGAACGTAGGTTTGTAATTTGGAGATGCATCAGAATTAAGGACAATGTTTTGCGGGGAAAAACTAGTTTGAACGATCCCCTCCTTCAAGTAGCTTTTCTGCTGACGGTTCCAACAAAACGATTCCTCTTTTGCAGGTGTTCGTGTGTCGATGATTTCATATGTGTCGGATGTTTTTCATTCTCTGTTCCTCATCTCTTCTTTCTACGCCTCTTGAAGGCTGTAATTCATGATTGTGACATATCCTATGTATCTTGACTTACATTTTCCAGGCGTGTTCATATGGCCAGAATGAAACAATCTTACTTGACGTATGTTCAAAAAATAATAATGAAAGTTCGTTCTGTATAGAACAGTTGGCGAAGGTCCTGCTGTCATACTTTCATCATGGCCATAGTTTCATTTATACCTTTATTTAAATGCCGCGAAAAACAAATTTTAACACTGATATTTATTCATTATTTACCTTAGAAACAGGATTTTAGACTTCATGCAACTCGTCTCCTTTGGATGGAGGAGTTCACAAGATATCATTATAAAACTATATACCCTGTAAGTACGTTTTAAAGTGACATATTGTTTCCCTATCAAGCCACTAAAACCTTGAAAAATGCTCCATTTGCCCCTGTAACTGCACGCGACATACGTACACGGGTTACTGCTCTTCATGTATAGAACTGCTTAGTTAACTTTTACAGTGAGGTTAAGTTTAACAATGAAATGGATTAAAGCAATTAAGCAATCCCAAAGAGAAGACGATGCACATTATTATACAATGTGTCAATTTTCTTTTATTTCAACATACATATTTTTATAAGACATAATATCAGAGTGAAATGTATGTTTGCGCTCCACCCAGGCCTCTGAGTAATATCCAGCCCGTGAGAAATTCACACGAAATGTTGGATGTGTTTTGTGGGTTGTTCCATATGTTGTTCTGTCTAGCTTTGCGTCGTATAAACTATCAGCTATTCGAACAAACTCCGGTTTCCGTCCTGAACTTAAGCTGCCACCATGGAAGACATCATTTGTTGAAAGTGCATGATTATACATTTCGCTGCCCCACACAGGAATTTTATCAACAGAAAATACAACAGATCTGTCATGGAGATTTATGACATCACCATGAGTCAGGTATGTCATAAAGACGTCTCGAACTGCAAAATGCGTCGAATGAAGGTCAACGCTTGACTTGGAAAGGTCGAAAAATGTAACACCTGCTGAACCAATTACCTGAAGTAGAAAATAACCTCTAATCTGGATTTGAGCCGGCACACGAAAAAAAGAACTTATGGTTTTCCGGTTTGTTGGCCTTCAAATGAGCATGAACAATCCCTTATTTGGGCTATAGACATGCGTTGTTGCCTGCTGCTTTCTTAAGGCCTCTAAAACATGTTTTAGTACAGAAAAAGCTCTGGTAAGACAGCTTATGCGCAGGATAGCCTAAGTCTTTGCTGGTCGCCTATATGATAAGTATCATTTTTTTCATATGCATATTATATTAAATGACAAGTGTAATGCACACATACACTATAGAAAGAAAACGTTTATTCACAGAAGACGTAAAAGTGTGAACTATGTTCTGAGATTTTCATAACACAAACATTTCGTTAACAATACTATGTAATGTAAACACCCATGCGCCCTCCTGTATACTGTATACAGTGAAATTAGGAGTTTGCAGGGGTAAACATTCATTACGAAAACACGCATATTCAAATAAACTGAAAATTTCACAACAAAAAAAAAAAAAACTGGAAGTTATCAGATAAAAATTCTATTCTTCATATTTCTGCTCAAAACATACTCGTTAGAAGCGCTCCGTTGAGGCGGTTTTAACGAGTACCCACAATCTTTGTTTGTTTGAGCAAGGGGGTCAAAATAATATAGGTATGTTTTCGTGATGATAAGGCGAATTTCCAGTAATTTCAGTTTTTAACCATCGTTTTATTTTTAGTTTATTATTAATATGCCTAAATTTACTTAATAACCAACCTTGTCTCCTTTTCTCTATATTACGAGTACAGAGTAGAAATGTGGCTATACAGCTAGAGTTTAGAAAGATGTCCAAATAAGTATTTTCTTTTTTCTTAACGAAAACTCGTTGTGGGTACTCATAAGAAGCGCCGCAGGGGGTGCTTCTAACGAATATCCACAATATTAGCTGCCTTGGGAAATAAGACAAAACATATCAATAAATTATGGTTGAAAAAAGTTCTGTATCTAGAGCGGTGACGTGTAAGTATACATGTTACATAGGGTTGTTAGTGTAATGGAAAAAAAAAAAAAAAAAAAAAAAAAAAAGAAAAAGAAAAGCTTAAACCAAGCATTGCTTGGGGAAGAGAGAGCTAAGCTCGGTGCTTTTCGTGCGTTTGTTCGATTTGCGCTTGATTGGTTTTGTCTGTTTTCTCTTCCTCTTGGTGTCTGGGAGGGGCTGCGGTTTGTGTTTGTGGCACTCCCTGGATTCTTCTCTTACCTTTTTTTTCTAGGACTCAGTACGGCTGAAACAACCTTATTATACATGTCAAAAAGTGCCTTTGGAAACAAAGAACAAAGGAAATGAAATGAAAACCCATCGATGGCACGAATGTAAATCAGGTAAGATTTTTCTAGTCTGGTCTGAAAATCGGGAAAACAGTAGTTTGCGATAAAAGGAGTTGTAATATGAAGAACATACAGCACATTAAGCTATGTTTTCCTTTATTTACTTTGACTTTAGCAGCAGTTGGATATATCAGTATATGAGATATCGAGGGTCAGCTGTTGTTGTTATTTAATTAAATACAAAGCTCATTATCAGAATAACAGCGAATATGTCTAGAAAATAAGTCTAGTCATGGCTAACAAGTTTCTGCCCTTCTTAACTGCGCGGCCTTTGGGCAGGCCATAAACTAAATGACACCTAAATGCCAGTCGGGCTCACCGTGTTTTTTCTCGTGTTTTTTTTTTGCGCTGGCTTTCAGTTTCCAGTCGTGTCCTTATTTGTTTAGAAAGTAGATTTATGTGTTACTATGCTGTGTAGATCCATTGATGGATCGTCTGTGGTAAGGCTTGCTCATCGTATAATTTAATTTGCTCTGACTTCAGTTTGTAGTCGAACCCTCATGTTTTTTTTTATCATGTCGTTTAAAAGCTAACTTATATATTATTGTGTGTTGATCCATTGATGAGATAGGAAACCCATACGCATATCGGACACTTATAGATTTGAATCAGGATTTAAGGAAAGTGTTAAAGCCAGTGAAACCAGGTTTCGGCACATCGTCAGTTTCGCCGTTGACAGTTTGAATGCACATTTCTGTTGCAGTTGATACCGATAATAAATGCCTCTGCTTTAGCCTTAAGTTCTGGCAAATCGAAAAGTCTTAGATGTATGCACACCTTATGATATAGCACATGAGACATCAGCATCCAAGAACGGTGTTTGCACTTTCAAAATCGAAGTCGTTACTTTTGTCATTAACTTTAGTAGAGATAATATCAATAAAAATTAATAAATCTAAATCGAGAAAGGTAGCATTTGTATCAGAAGTACTAGCCTTGTTTAAGTAACGTTCGTTAGAGATATTCCCCAGTAATGTATTACTGACCTTTCCAAGTCAACACTTTCACTGTGGTATTGTTTGTTTCATTTACAATTGTGTTCGTGAAAATCAGGCTGACATTATTGAGGCTTTCAATTCAACTTCAAGATACCTTGATGATATATTAAATATTGACAATATTTACTTTGACCAAATGGTGGACCGCATACACCCTGTAGAACTCCAATTAAATAGAGCAAATTCGTCAGATACCGAGGCACCTTTTTTGGATTTGAATCTATGTATATCTAATGGTACAGTTTCCACCAAAATTAATGATAAACGGGACGATTTTGATTTTGATATAGTCAATTTCCCTTTTCTGGATGGCGATGTCCCCCGGCGTACCTCATATGGGGTAAACATATCTCAACATTATATTCGCCAGAGCTTCTTCAAACCTTAGTGACTTTAACTACCGTAACAAAGCCCTTACTGCCAAACTTCTTAGGCAGGGCTATCGTTATTTTAAACTTCGTAAGGCGTTTTCAAAATTTTATCGCAGACACATTGCCTTGGTAGAAAAATATAGCGTCAGTCTGAAAACACTTCTGCAACAAGGTATATCGGAACCAGAATTTTACGCAGACTTAGTGTACAGACTTAGAAAAATTTTAGGAAAATCTAACTTTTCGGAGCAATTTAGAAAACTTATTAACCGTTATAAAAGAATTGGCTATAGTCTAGATATTATGCGGTAAATTGCATGCCTAGTTGTCAACCCAATCATTGTTGATGGCTATGCTTCACTCTTTAATTGCACGACGGCGGTTCGGACCTCAGACTCAATGACGGCCTCTTCGTGAAATTTTAACCAGTGGGTTGGGGCTTGAAGATATGTCTTTGGCTTGGCCCGCCGTGGTTCAACTATTGGTTTTCATTTACTCTGGCATACAGTAGAATTAGCCATGAGTACTCGTCTTTGTTTATTATAGTGATTAATTTGATTTTTATGTTTTCGCTTTGATGCATTGACTGAGTTGGGAGTCTTTATGCAAACCGAATTTTTATGTATTTCTGTATTAAGAGTAGCATCGGGACTCAGGGTGAAGTTGGCTGGCTGTAAAAGTGCTTTAAACCCCCTGGTGGTTTACTCTACTGACCGTTCTAAGGCGGTGGTCCCGGTATTAGTCTTACTCTTTGTTGCTTTGTGGTTTATTCTACGAGGCGATTTGTTTTTTGTCTTACCTTGTGTCATTTTGTTCTTGTCTTTTTCAGTCTTTTTAGCATTGCGATTACCTCGCTTGGGGAAGAGAGAGCTTATTTTAGTGCTTTTCGTAGGTTTATTTGATTTGTGTTTGTTTGGATTTGTCTGTTTCCTCTTCCTCTTGGTGCCTGGGAAAGGCTGCGGTTTGTGATTGTGGCACTCCCTGGACTTTTCTCTTGCCCTTTTTTCTTTTAACAAGTATGTTAGTCAAAAGATATCTTCAGTTAAGTGTGGGTAACAGAGTTGTCTTAGAGAAAGAGCTGCCAGCTCTACCAACTATTTGTTCTTTTTGTGGCTGTTTAATACATTTATCTGTCTTTAATGCTGATAATAAGATGCGGATCTGGTTGTATCAGTTCATGAGTTCCCTTGCTTACTGTTAACATTTCTAACAACAGTGTAATTAAAGTAGATATTCAGTATCTTCAGTAAGTTAGCCAAATATCGAAAATATGAACTGACTACCGTTAAACTCACTATTTGTTTTTTTTAACATGAAATCAAATAAAGTTATCATAAAGTGCAAATGAGACAATTAATATAGAAGTGAAGAAATCGCTATAGTCAGATATTAACGTTCATCACCAAAAATTAAGCGGAAGTGCGAGCGGACAGGAACAACCGCAGCCAGAACATAATAGAAAAAGTAGAAGCCCGGAAGTATGGATCTATTCAAATAAAAGTAAAAAAGGTCTGCCTTTGGAAACAAAGAAATCTTTAAAGATAGAAAATGGGAGTGTCGGTTTTATTGATACTCTTCATAAGTATTAATGAAGTTTGCAACACTGCTTATGCCCTCTAGCGTATACATGAGCAGAACTCCATTTTCAAAGGTACCACAATAAGCCCAGTAATCTCAAAGGAACTGAAAATCTGATCTACATTATGGTGAAGTACGGTGCGACGTTTTAAAGCCGCAACACAGCACTAACACCACACTACATAGAAGATGGAGCCTCGGTTTTATTGACTCTTCATTCTTCATAAGCAGTAATGAAGTTTGCAACACTGCTTACGCCCTCTAGCGTAAACATGGGCAGAGCTCCATTTTCAAAGATGCCACAATGTTCCCAGTGATCCCAAAGGAAATGAAAATACAATTTGCACTATGGTGTAGTACGGGGAGACGTTTTACTGTCGCCACACGGCACTAACACCAGCTGCAGTGTAGTAAAACAAAAGTAAAAACGATCGCCTTTGGAAACAAATAACACAATAAATAGAAGATTGGAGCCTCACATGAATTTTCATTGTACTAAAAATGGAAGCTTCGGGTTTTTAGACTCTTCAAGAGCAGTAATGAAGTTTGCAACACTGCTTACGCCATCTAGTGTGTACATGTAGTACGGGGAGTGTGTGTGTGTAGGGGACGTTTTACGTTCGCCACACGGCACTTACACCAGCTGCAGTGTAGTAAAATAAAAGTCAAATAGACTGCCTTTGGAAACAAAGAACAAGACCTAAGATGTATTTTTATTTTGTCAAAAGAGATGTTTTTTTCAGATATTTCTTAGACTGTATCACAGTATGTAATATCATGGTTTAACAGCAGTAATTTTATAATTTTGAAAGTTCATTCTAGGTCATGGACTGGAGTTTGCGGCCAAACTTCCTTTATATAGCATTTTAGAGGGCCTCTAAATGTAACAAATGTAAGGTTGGAGACTTAGTCTGGTTATATCTAAATTGTCAATACTGAACATCTCAGCTACATATATATGTTTTAGTACTACCAAGTTCCCTTTTAAAGTATTGATATAGCGCAGACAAACGTCATACAATGAAAATGATGTTTGCGGTTTCCTAAACTAGAACCAAATATATTTTCATGTGAACTAATATTACATACATGTGTGACCGTTATTAAATATGTACTTTTGGAATAGTTTTAGCATGGCATGGCTGAAATTTACGGCAATCGTACCTTTGCACTGATCTGATTTGTGTCTCCGTGAGTTATAACTAAGGCCGTGTCCTCATCTATACCAAAGCCATGAGCCGTTCCTTTCGACATATTTTTTGTGTCCGCTAGTAGACGTATCATTCTACCCTCGCGACCTCGCTGGCTGTAAAAAACAAAAAAAACATGTGCTGTATTTCTTTATCAAGCGAAAATGAGTTTTAGCACAAGCGAAATGCACAAGATCTGACATATGATGAGGTAATTTGTTTTTCCGTGGATACATTCTACAGTATCCAATGATTTTGTATGCAGATATCATGCGCTGTAATCGGATTGGAATTTGATCTAGCTTTTCGCTGTCCGAATAGTACTTGCCCCAATATGTAAAAATGCATGTTGTCCACTTGAAGTGGCCTAATTGGTACATCCTCAGGTTTACGTAAACAGGTGTTATACAGAAAATTGTTTAGCTTACAGATGACTCCCATATAAGTCGAGGTCGTGAACAGCCTTACTTATGTTAGTATTGTTCATTTAGGGAAACTGATACACTTTCAGGGCGACAACTCTTTCAAAATTGGTTTTGCCTCCTTCTGTAACAGGGTCTACTCTAAATGGAAAGAATTTGCTCCTCATGGCTTGAAGTGGGCAGGAACGCAAACAAGAAGTTACAAAAAATATTCTCTTGTACAAATAGCAGAACTTTACGAAAACATGATTATTTAAATATACTGAAAATTTTACCACCAAAAAAAATGAAAATTTTCAGATAAAAAAATCTGATATATTTCACATTTCTGCTCAAAACATAGATTGTTGGTGCTCGTTAGAACCGCCTCGACGAGGCTGTTCTATCGAGTACCCGCAATCTATGTTTTTGAGCAGAAATAAGAAAAAAATGTATACCCTGTAAACCCCAATTTTACTATATAAAAGTTGGGTTTAATGGGGTCAAAATTATATAAGCATGTTTTCGTGATGAGACATCACGGAAACATGCCTATATAATTTTGACCCCCTTAAACCCCACTTTTATATAGTAAAACTGGGGTTTACAGGGGTATACATTATTTTTCTTATTTCTGCTCAAAAACATAGATTGTGGGTATTCGTTAGAACCGCCTCTACGAGGCGGTTCTAACGAGTACCAACAATATATGTTTTGAGCAGAAATACGAAAAATATTTGAATTTTTTGTTTGAAAATTTTCAATTTTTCGGTGATTCACTTTTCAGTATATTTGAATAGGCGTGTTTTCGTAATGTGTATAATGTGTCTTAAGTCCCTTAATGCACTGAGTAAACCGAGACTGTGGTGCTTTCCTGCTTCCGCAGAATTCACCTTTTCAGAATCTTTTTTCCAATACGTTATATCATGATTTCACCAGGAAACCAATTACAGTACCTTAATTACTTTAATTGCATCCATCACTGTTTGTCGTTTATCTTTACAAATTGCATTTTGTTTATTCATTTAGGAAAACAAGGAAACAGTAAGTACTGCATTTGACAGACCTCATATATAACAACTCAGAAACGGCTCATAAATAACTTTAATTAACCTAAATTGCCAGACGCTTTAAAGTCTTATCATACTGAAACTAAAAGTTGCACAAGACCTTTAAATATCTATTCACGAAAGAACAATCTAAAATATTATAAACCCAAACAGCACAGAATTTGATGTTATTACGGCTTAGGTAACATGACCGCAACTACTAATGTTTAATAAGGATAAGAAAGCTTTCTGTCACTTTTTAAGTAAACATTAAACAAGAAAGCAAGTATTTAAATACTTATAGTGTGGACGCGAATCAAACGCAACGTTCTGTGGCGTCTGATCTGATTCTAAATTGCTTGCCAACATCTCGTTTAAAGGATAATACTGTCCTTTCGGCAACACTCGGAAAGACGTTTTTTCCTTGGCATTTTATTAAAAACAGAAATACAGTGAACCCTCGTTACAACGACAGCATTTGTTCCCCAAAAATTGCCATTATAATGAATTTACTGTTCTAAAGAATCCTTAAGGGATAGAATGATATGTAAGAAAAGGCCTTGTTTTATTCTTATTTCCCCGTAGAACATATGTTTTGATATTTATTAGAATCGCCTCTCTCTGAGGCGATTCTAACAAATATCCAAAACATATGTTGCTTGAATATATTATGCAATGTTTTTGCATAATTTCTCATTAACTGTCACCTCTTGAGCGAACGTTTTGTGACATTTGAATTGTCAGTATAACAAATTTGTCATTGTATCGAGTGTCGGTATAAAGAGAGTTGACTGTACTTTGTTCTGATTGACCATATCAGAAACCGGATGCCTTGTCTGGTTCTAGTTTTGTTCTCAAATATTTTATTTAAAATTAATTTACAATCAGAAATTAGTCTAACCTGTGCAATTTCTACGGTAAAGTGATTTTTTGAATTTTTATCTTAGAAAATATTTTTTTTTACTTTTCTTTGCTGATTTTTAATAACGTTGTTTCACTACAATATATTGAAAAGTAAAAAAAAAAAATGAACAAACGAATTGTGTTGAAAATATTCGTTTATTTATAAAACCAATGAATAGAAAGAATATTACTTGTTCATAAGTAGTTACGACAAAAAATTGCATTGTCATAACAAACATTTGCAAAGGGTTCTTCTGTATAAAGCGATAGGCAAACAGCAAAACAAGAACAACAACAACAATAGATAAATTCACGTAATTACATTTAGTGGACTTCAATACAATACAACTGATTAAGGAACCGTTTTGTCAATTGATGATATGGTTGATCTAGCGTCATTTGTCTTGGAACAGAAGATGTGTAGTTTCCCCTTTATTAGAGTAGTTAGCATTTTGCTTTAATTTATTATCCATTCTATATCAATACGTACATTATCCGCATTAGATGCTGATTCAATAAAACCGTTAAACAAGGGAAATGAACTTCTGGTATGCAAATCTGGGAAACGAATGCGATTTTCTTAAATAAATGAGCCGCGCCATACGAAAGAGTGCTCTAGGCATATGCGCACAGTTTATGCCCAGATCAGACTGCATGCGCGCAGTTTACTCGGGACCTTTGCTATCCGTTTACAGGATAATTGGGTACTGTCGAGTATAACGACATACAGCAATGATCGCATTACGAAAACACGCCTATTCAAATAATGAGAAAATTTCATCTCCAAAAACTGAAAATTTACAGGTAAAAAGCTCTATTTTTCACATTTCTGCCCAAAACATAGATTGTGGGTACTCTTTACAACTGCCTCGGCGAGGTGGTTCTAACGAGTACCCACAATTTATATTTTGGCAGAAATAAGAAAAAATGATGTATACCCCGGTAAACCCCAGCTTTACTTTATAAAAGTGGGGTTTAAGGGGGTCAAGTTCTAACAAGGCGAGGCAGTTCTAATAAGTACAAACAATGTATTTGTTTAGCAAAATAAGGCAAATAATGTATACCCCTGTAAACCCAAGTTTAACAATATAAAAGTGGGGTTTAAGGGGGTCAAAATTATACAGGCGTGTTTTCGCGATGGAGAGAAGTAATTCTCTTAGCCTGATTGTAATGAGGAAACTATCCGCACGCACATAAGAATATTATCTGGTGTAGACATACACATGTTCATGTTCTCGCGGACAGAATTAGTCATTTAACCTCATACCATTGACAAATGTTAGTCAGGGCGGACTTTGTTTTTACGTTTAAATAAAAATACGAATGCTCTAAAATTTCTTTTCAATTTTATTTTCATTTCTTCTGCCCTTCGAAAAAGACGCCTTGAGTTCGCATTGATGCTCTTACTTTTGAGCAATTTAGTTCTCTTGTCCGGTTAAACACTTACTCAATCTTCTTGACTACAGGTCTCATTACTAAATGAATTAATTCAATTTCTTGTATAAAACATGTAACGAACTTTGAATGAAAATTATATTCCGCAGTTCTACTAACCTAACTTTGTTTCAATTTCTGGGAGGAGGAGAAGAAGAAGAAGAAGAAGAAGAAGAAGAAGAAGAAGAAGGAGAAGAAGAAGAAAAAAAAAAACTGTTTCGACGGCACTTCGAGTAAGATTATATAAAGCATCAACCAATGACAGTCCTGTTTTCACAGCAACAAAGTACTGATCTGCAACGGGTGCCCGGTAAGATCGCATCTACAGGCCGTGAATTGCAGACGCCATAATTTGGTCACGTTAAACAAAAAGGTGTCATCGAGCATTTAGAAATGCGATCTCAGCCGGGCCTTTGCCGTCCGTTGATATGGACTTCAGCAGCCAATCATTCTGTAAGCAGACAGATGTACAGACTGATATTGTGCAGACTAATCTAGGCCTTTACTGTCCGTATATATCGCAAAGATACAGTCTATGCTTGGCGCGGCACATATGATCGACTTTTCTTACGACTTGAATGCAATGCCAAACTCCGACTTTAGCTAGAAATCAGAATATATATATATATCAGAATATATATATATATATATATATATATATATATATATATATATATATATATATATATATATATATATATTGTCACGCCTATTCAAATGTATTGAAAATTTCACCATCAAATAATAATAATAATAAAGAAACCCTGAAGGATTTCAGATAAAAATTCTGATATTTTTCATATTTCTGCTAAAAAAATAGATTGTGGGTACTCGTTAGAACCGCCTCGCCGAGGCGGTTCTTTCGAGTACCTACAATGTATGATTTTGTGCAAAAATAAGTAAAAAATAATGAATACCCCTGTAAACCCCAGTTTTACTATATAAAATGGGGTTTAAGGGGGTCAAAATTATATACGAGGGTCGTGCAAAACGTTCTGTCACTAGTAGGCTTCCTTTGGTTTATCCCAGGTATATTTTAAAATGCTTCACTGCACTTAAATGCTGTGTTGAATAGCTAACGATACCCGTTTATTTCGAGCAAATTGCTTTCCGACCGAGTTATTTCAAATTGAAATAGATGCACTCATATAAGTAAAGTAAGTAAGTAAGTAAAGACTTTATTTAAAGAGGGTAACTACATTTAGCATACAACAGCTAATCTTCCATGAGGCCCTCAGAGTTACAAAACATGTATTAACATAAAATATACAGACAAGTCAAACTGATGGTTTTAAAACAGACACAATGTCTCTGGACATTACACAGCCTGGGACTGCCATATTCAGCATTCCCTGGTGCATCGGTCAGCAAGCATTCACTGAATTATATACATATTATATATGTATACACAAATATACACATGTATACACATATATACATATATTCAGAAGCAGGAAGGCACTTATAAAACGTGAAGTAAAATGGATATGAGCAACAACAACAACAAACAAACAAACAAAAAAAAAAATAAATAAATATACACTGACCAATTTGCTTGTTACATTGGAACATGGACCAGAAGATTGAAATTCGTACCTATAGTAAATGCCGCATTAGGCTTAATGTAGATTTAAAAAAGGTAAGAAAAAAGTCCATGGAGTGCCACAATCACAAACCGCAGCCCTTCCCAGACCCCAAGAGGACGAGGAAACCGACAGATCTAAACAAGCACAAACCGAACAAACGTACGAAAAGAACTAAGATTAGCTCTCTCTTCCACAAGCGAGGTAATCGCAATACTAAAAGGACTAAAAAACACAAGAACAAAATGACACACGGAAAAACAAACAACAAATCGCCTCGTAGAATAAACCACAAAGCAACAAAAAGTAAGACTAACACCGGGACCACCGCCTTAGAACGGTCGGTAGAGCAATCCACCGGGGGGGTTGGGGGGTGGGGTTAAAGCACTTTTACAGCTAGCTAACTTCACCCTGCCTGGGTCTCGATGCTACTCTTAATACAGAAATACATAAAAATTCGGTTCGCATAAAGACTCCCAACTCAGTCAATGCATCAAAGCGAAAACATAAAAATCAAATTAATTACTATAATAAACAAAGACGAGTACTCATGGCTAATTCTACTGTATGCCAGAATAAATGAAAACCAATAGTTGAACCACGGCGGGCCAAGCCAAAGACATATCGTCAATCCCCAACCCACTTGTTAAAGTTTTACGAAGAGGCCGTCATTGAATCTGAGGCCCGAACCGCCGTCGTGCAATTAAAGAGTGAAGCATTGCCATCAACAATGATTGGGTTGACAACTAGGCATGCAGTCTGCCGCATAATATCCAGGCTATAGCCAAATTCTTTTTTATAACGGTTAATAAGTTTTCTGAATTGCTCCGAAAAGTTAGATTTACCTACAAGTTTTTTAAATCTGTACACTAAGTCACCGTAAAATTCGGGTTCCGATATACCTTGTTGCAGAAGTGTTTTCAGACTGACGCTATATTTTTCTATCAAGGCACTGTGTCTGCGATAAAATTTCGAAAACGCCTTACGAAGTTTAAAATAACGATAGCCCTGCCTAAGAAGTTTGGCAGTAAGGGCTTTATTACGGTAGTTAAAGTCATTAAGATTTGAAGAAGCTCTGGCGAATCTTATGTTGAGATATGTATACCCCGTAAGAGGTATGCCGGGGGACATCGCCATCCAGAAAAGGGAAATTGACTATATCAAAATCAAAATCGTCCCGTTTATCATAAATTTTGGTGGAAACTGTACCATTAGATATACATAGATTCAAATCCAAAAAAGGTACCTCGGTATCGGAAGAATTTGCTCTATTTAATTGGAGTTCTGTAGGGTATATCCGGTCCACCATTTTGTCAAAGTAAATATTGTCAATATTTAATAAATCGTCAAGGTATCTTGAAGTTGAATTGAAAGCCTCAATAATGTCGGCCTGATTTTCACGTGAGAGAGACTTCATGAAATTTCTCTCATAACAAAAAAGAAACAAATCTGCAACGAGAGGAGCACAATTAGTTCCCATCGGAATACCAATAGTTTGTCTATAAAGTTTAGTTCCAAATCTAATAAAAATATTATCAAAAAGATAAACAAGGGCATCACAGACTTTTTGACACGACCATAAATTGTGATTATTAGACACATCAGAAGTGAAAAAAAGCACATTCTTCGTTGCAAGCCAAATATTGGGTATTCTCCCGAATAAACGTTCGGTTAATTAAATCAATAAGTTTATCTTTTATAAGGTGATGAGGTAACGTAGTATACAGTGTAGAAAAATCATATGTAGATAATTTAGAAGCCTGAAAGTTTTTTAATTTAAATTTATTGAGAACATCATTAGAATTTTTAATTGACCAAAAATAGTTAATTCCGTCCCTTTCGTAAACAGTATCATAGTATCTACTCCAATGTTTTGAACAGCAGTAAGGCATGAAGTTAGCAGTTTGGACAAAGCAGATATTTAATGAATTTGTGTGGTATATGTGCCTATTTCAATGCGCACAGTGTTTAGGTGGGTTAAAGCTGTTAAAGCTGGGAAATTTTCTGTTGAAGATGATATCCGTCCTGGAAAGCCTAAAACCTCTGTTACATCGCTGCTGTAAAGATTGTGGTCGAACAGGATGCGCGATTGTCTGTCAAAGATATAGCTAGTTGTACTGGCATATCAGAAGGCAGTGTGCAAATAATTCTGAAAACGCGTTTGGACCGGAGAAAGGTTTGCGCTAGGTGGGTACCTCATTTGCTCACTGAGGAGCAAAAGACACAACGCCTTAAATGTGCCCGGGAACTTTTGAAAACATACAAAGGCTGTAATAGTCGGGTTATTTCTAACTTGCTAACAGGTGATGAAACCTGGGTGCACATGCTTGAGCCACAAAAAAGGGCTTATAATAAGCAATGGAAGCGAAAAGATAAAAAAGGCCCATGTATTGCCAAGAGAACCATAAGTTCGATAAAAAGATGTTGTACGCAATTTTCTTTAATTCAAGTGTGTCAGTCGTTCAAGTGCCTTGTCCATCTGGTCATACAGTCACTGGCCGATTCTACAAGAATTCTGTACTGAAGAAAGTGAAAGAGTTTCACAATAAGAAACGAACAAGCAACGGATGATCAGGAGTCCACCTTTTACATGACAACGCCTCCTCCTCTTATAAGTGTGAGGTTGTTAAGTCTTTCTTTTGGCTTCTGAAAAGGTGAAAGTTTTAAACCATCCACTTTACTGACCTGACCTGAGTTCCTGTGACTTCTTTTTATTTCCAAGGCTTAAGAAAATGCTTTCTGGAAATAAGCGCTATTTATCAGTGTCTCCAACAGATACCAAAAGAAGACTAGTTATCTGCTTTTTGCGACTAGGTAAAAAGGTTACAAAAATGTGTTTCAGTAAAGGGGAATACTTCGAAGGTTTGTAATAAAAATATGTTTGATAAAACGTAGCACTGAAGTAATCCGAACCCAGTGACAAAGCCTTTGGCAGGTACGTATTCGTGATGGAAACGCAGTCTCAACAACAGCAGGCAATATTCTACGTTTCATTACGAGAACACGCCTATTCAAATATATAGAAAATTTCACCTCCAAAAACTGAAAATTTTCAGATAAAAAACTCTGATAGTTTTCTTATTTCTGCATAAAACATAGATTGTGGGTACTCGTTAGAACCGCCTCGGTGAGGCGGTTCTAACGAGTACCTACAATCTATGTTTTATGCAGAAATAACAAAAAATAATGTATACCCCTGTAAACCCCAGTTTTACTATATAAAAGTGGGGTTTCAGGGGGTCAGAATTATATAGGCATGTTTTCCTGATGAGTTAGTAAAAAGAGGAAATAAGGCTTTCTTTTGAATCGTCAGCCTTGTTTTCACTGAAATATACTCGTATATATATAAATTAATTTAGAATGTCGTTTGCTACAAGCATGAATTTCATTTCATCACAAAAACAGGCCTATATAGTTTTGACCCCCTTATATCCCACTTTTATATAGTAAAACTGGGGTTTACAGGGGTATACATTATTTTTCTTATTTCTGCTCAGAAACATAGATTGTGGGTACTCGTTAGAACCGCCTCGACGAGGCGGTTCTAACGAGTACCCACAATCTATGTTTTGAGCAGAAATATGAAAAAATATCAGTAATTTTTATCTGAAAATTTTCATTATTTTGGTGGGAAAATTTTCAGTATATTTGAATAGGCATGTTTTCGTAATGTTATGGTCAATTATTTACCTGAAATGTGAATCCACTATGTAGTTCTTTACAAATCCAAGTCCTCCAAACTCTTCATACACGAGATTATTCTCTCCACCTACAGGCCATTCTCTATTGGACGCACCGTATCTAAGAGCCTCCCAGCTATCACCGGCTGACAGAAAAATAAAATTTTTATGATGTTGTTTATCGATATTATTTTTTTCTTATTTACACCCTTCCACATCTTTATTTAATTTATAATGATTCGTAGATTAAAGACAGATCATTTAAGTTGATATGTTGCCTCCTATTTTAAAAAAAAGATTATACCGTCAGAAAAGAACTTACTTTTCTTGTTCATGGGGTAACTCCTTAAGGTAATAGTTAGTAAAGTAAGTATTGCTGTAATTGAATAAATTGGCATGTACAAAATTCAAAATTATATACCTGTGCATTTTAGAAACTTATTAATATATTGTCATCAATCAATATTATAATTAAAAAGAAAATAACAACACTTTTTCAAGGCTATGCTGCGTTTGTCGCAGTTAGTCACCCATGTCTCATGAGAAGCGAATACTTTACAAAGACTTGCTTTAAATACCATTTTAAAAATGATCCAAAAAGATAAATATGTTCGGTGAGGTTTCGCGCCATTAAAACTGGTTAAAGCATCTCAGTAGTTTTCCTAATGGCCATTCTATTGCGGTTCCTCTGTTGCAGTTCTTCTTTGTTTGTGCGTCTGCGGTTTAATATTTGGCATTTATTTTGTCCTTATTCGTTCCTCATCTCTCCGCCTCACCTTCTTTTGGTGCCTGGGGAGGGTTGTGCATCGTGACTGTAGCATTTCCTTGGTATCTTCATATTTTTGTGTACTGTCTGTCTCTTACTCTTGGTGTCATTGGTAATTGTGGCTCTTGTTCGACATCTTCTACCCGGCAGGCCCACAACTTTGAAACAACGTCGATTCAAGGTCAAGACATCGAATCAACGTTGAATTGACGTTGTTTCTACGTTGTGTGAACGTCCATTCAACGTTGATTCAACGTCAAGACGTTGAATTAATGTTGAATTGACGTTGTTTATACGTTGTGTGACCGCTGGGTATACGTTTCCTGTACGTTGTATCAAAATGGTCTCTGTAATGTCACTTGCTATTTTCTGAACGTGCACTAGTTGGCTCGGAGTAATAAATTTCAATTGTTATTCATTATATTTCATTAGTAAATAACTCAATTTGTTTTACTAGTGGGGCGCTGTGGTGCAGTGGTAAAGCGTCGGATTCAAGATCGAGAGTTAGCAGGTTCGACCCCAGTGATCACCAAGTGCTGCGTCCTTGAGCAAGGCACTTTATCCTAATTGCTAAGTACTGGTTTCTCCTCAAGAAGATCTGCGCTTAATATTTAGAAAATAAGGGTGTCGCAGTATATATAGAAACAGAAATGGACGGTTGGGACGGGGACGGGGACGGGAACATGGTGCTAAAGGTAGTGCAAAAACCTGTTACACTTGAAGCAGGTTACGTGGCCTCTTTGTTCCTATTTCTTTCTTCCTCTGGTCCGGAGACGGCTCGATTAACCTTATACTCCCTAAGTGTTTGGACTTACACGCCCGAGCAAATAGTGCAGACCCAGATCAGACACAACAGAACGCGGCGACACATCAGGGTCTACACTATTTGACATGCGTTCATTCAGTATTTTAGACACGTCAACAGGTAGTGAAAGGACTTGTTCAAAATTTAGGACACGTATGGTAAGGTGTTAAGGCGCTTCACTATTTTGG
Organism: Anodontia alba; assembly: GCA_964016985.1. Lineage (NCBI taxonomy): Eukaryota > Metazoa > Mollusca > Bivalvia > Lucinida > Lucinidae > Anodontia > Anodontia alba. Next base: position 9,032,406 of record OZ024821.1, read on the forward strand.
GAATATACGGTATATACGACAGTCTGAGATTCTATCTGCTGGACTGTTAGTCCGAAGACAAATATTTGATTTTCGTCGGATAAATGAAAACGAAATTAATAAGTATAAGACGTTAAGGGGACAAACAACTAGAATGTACTTATCGTTACAGAATTCTGTCCTTGTCCGTTTTCGATTATAACAATATTTGAATGAGAACAGCTATTTACCAAGTATCACATAAACGGTTTAGGCATGTTATATGTCCTATCCCATTGAAAAGATCGTACTGGGTCTCTGATTTGAAGTACCATAATAACTCTAAGTATTGGGACAGAGATGTTAGAGCGAACTGTGTAGACGCTGATCAGACGCCTTCCTGCGCTGTCTGATCAGGGTCTACAATATTTGCTACTCATCCAGCAGTTTGTCAGGCACATAAAGAGGTAGAAAATGGACGTCAAATGGCGAAGTGTTAAGATGTCCCAAAAGGATAAATACGGTAATGCTGCGGGTTTGTATTTTATGTGTATTTATTAAACTAAATATATTTCCCATCAATATTCATAAATGAAAAGTCATGTATGCATAAACAATTAGCAGTCTGCATATGTGTTGCAATTAATTTTCCATCTTATTTGTAGAAATCTCTTCATTTTCTCCTTATCTACAAGAGACGATTATGATCAGTCAGATGGCTGAGATGTTCCATTAAGTCACATTTGTTTCATTTACATACCTAAAAAGGCTGACAAAGCGAGAGCAGTAACATATCGTCTCTCATAGCTTTTCAGTTTCAAATGTAAAAGTGCGGCAACATGGAAAATGCCAAACTCAAAAAGCGCAGCCCTCCAAAACATCAGAAAACGGTTGATAAGGAATGAATGACATAAAACGACATAAAAAGCAGCACTTCATCGAAAACAGAGAAAACAAACCGAGATGAAAATGTAGCAGAAATACCGCCATTGAAATGTCAACAACACAACTATGGGGACTTAAACCTAATTTTGCTGAAACGAAACCTCGTCCTTAAGTTTGGTACAGTTTCAGGAATACATAGTTGAACCGCAACGAGAGAAAACATACCTTATTACATGTGCGCCCAGCGAAATTTCAGATCAGCTTGCGCATTCGCCTGATCAGAATATTCGCTAGACGTATTTTGGATAGCCAAGAATCCAAAATGTCTTCATGTGGACAACAAAAACTCTGAACAGAATGCGCGGATGCGCGGGCTGATTTGGGTTTTCATTGAGCTTACGTGTCAGAAAATACGTTGTGACTGAATTGTTCGTTCTTCTAGGGTCCCTAACTAATAAGTGTGTCAATCGAAAAGAACGAACAATAAAAAAGCAAAAAAAAAAAAAAAAAAAATACACTATCTTTTCAACAATATGATGAAACAAAGATGCGGGCTCATCTACAAAAACAACAAAACAAAACAACAACAACAACAACAACAACAACAACAACAACAACAACAACAACAACAACAAAAACCCTGCTTTTCCGAAAATGTTTTTTTTTTTTTTTTGGTGGGGTGGGGAAATGAGGCTGCCGGTGAAGTAAATAACGAAAAGGAATACTTCTCCTGCAAACTAAAATTGGTGCGGTTGTGATTTTACACAATGTGTCTATAACAGTTACAAAAACATATTGCATTCTTCGTCTGATCATGGTCTAAACTGTTCGCTCAGGTCTATCTGTCCCAATACTTAAGGTAAGATGATTTATATAAATATAGTTACATCGCATCATATAGTTAGCAGTTTGACACGTGGTCCCTGCACTGGTGCCCGCTATGACTGCTCCGCGGTCGTACATCTGATGAAGAGCTTTCAAAGCTGGTGACTGATCTCCAGTTGACATAGATAAAAAGCTGAAATATACAGAAACTACAATCGATGGGGCCACAATATTTGCTGTATGTGAAAAATACCCAAATTACCCATTTATGCCGAGCGGACTTTTCTGTCTTAACTCTTTGGACACGTTCATTTCAATATTAGGGATGTCTGGTTAGTTTTTATTGTTACTATGTTTTATAGAAATTCTTGACCTAAAAGCAAACAGTGTAAATCCTGATCAGACGCCGCGATTTGCGGCGTCTGATCTGGATCGAAACTGTTTGCCAGTGTCTCTATGGGAAAGTCGGCATAAATGGATTAAGCATTTTAAGTATTTTATTTAATGTATGAGCCAGAATTTTTTCGCGGATTACGCAGACATAGACAAAGTATAGCAAGTTCATCATGACGATTGTTCACAAAGAAAAAAAATGACCCCATTTATATATTAAGTAATATACACGTTTAAGATAGAAAAACCTAGAAATTGTCATAATAGCAATCAAAGGGTCTTGATATACGTCATAGAATATCCGATACATTTATAAGTGAGAAAACTTTTTTTACTTCCTGCTTGCTTTTCTGCACACCAAACCTTTCTAGAAAGGTCATCTTTTAAAGGAACTAATGTGTTCCCCTTGGATTAGGGTCTATACTGTTTGTCCTTCACCTAGCAGATGATTAGATGCATCAGTAGGTCATAAAATGGGCATGTTAAATATTTCAGAGAAGTATGGTAAAGAGATACAGTGTCCCAGTAGTCAGGGTAAATATGTGATCAATTTTTGATCTCTTGCATCTTTGACAGAACAGCAAAACTATAAGTAACGGTACCTAGGATATGCCACACTCATGAAGCACAGCCCTCCCGACCCCAAAGAAGGGGAGATGAGGAATAAATAAGGACAACACAAACGCCAGCTATGAAACCACAGATGCACACAAAAGAAGAACTGCAACAGAAGAATCGCCTTCGAACGGTCTGTAGGAAACCTACTGGGGGCTTTAGCTAGTTTTACTCACACGAAACCTTGCCCTTAATTCTGATTCAGCTCAAAATGCAAATAACAAGGAATCTTTTACATAACAGGGCCCAGTTGTTCAAAGCTAACGATGTCGTTAGTTAACGATTCGTTAAAATTTACATTGAGTGATGCGCAAATATTCTGATATTTTTTGCTGAAAAAATGTGAGTAGCTACTCACATTTTTTCAGCAAAAAATATCAGAAAATTGTGTATTGAATCTGCTAAAACAGTTAACGAAATGACCCTTAACGAGCTCGTTAAGCTAACGACGCTTTGAACAACCGGGCCCTGTACTTTGAGTAGCTGATATGATAAATATAGTGTACTTACGACTGAATAATTCGATACTGGTCACCGCCTCCAAAGAAAAATCCCGTCTGTTGGTATATCTGTTTGATCACTGACTGGTTGTGGTTGTTGTTTGTATGATTCAGGTCTATAGGTATACGGTTTGCCTCCAGTGCACCGTAACGGAGGAACATATCACGATAATAATGGTAACCGCCCAGTGGATCAGCTGAAGCAGCATTGATGATACCAATTTTGGCAATTCCACGCCCTCCCTAAAAAGCAACACAGAACAAGTTCATGTACATTTGTTTCATGCTTTGTTAATTTCGTCTATTCTTAACTATTAACTTCTACAGATCGAACTCCACAGAACGCACAGTCGCATCAACGACGACATTGTTTGTCATGGTATTAGTAATTTATAACCACCAACTGATCATTGTAAATTGCTAATACCATGGCAAATCACTTCCATCCAACTCTTAATTGGTGATCGTAAATTGCTAAAACCATAGCAAATAGTGTCGACCGTGAGCCGACTCCGTAGTGGTGATCAGATCCAGATGAGATGGCTCATTATACAAACAGCATTGCCAATACCGTGGCAAATTACATCAACCCTTATCTGACTCCAAGCCCGTGATTTTAAATTGTCTATACCATGGCAACTAATGTCGACCTCGATCAGACTCCAAATTGGTGATTGTAAATTGCTAATTCCATGGCAAACTGTAAACCTTGACCCGTGCTCTGTAGAATCCGACCTGGTACAGTTTCGACATTTCTATATTACATCCTTTAGACCGATAATAGAACCTTCCAAATGTCGTGGTGGAAGAGTCCATCAATGATGGTTGGACATAAATGGGCTTATATTGTACAAATCAATACCCCATATTACAACAATCAGACTTTGAAATAGTTAACCAATTCTATGTACCGTACGCTGCAACTTTCTTCCGTACAGTTTTATAAAATGACTTTCAAACAGTTTCTCTATATCCGTATATAGGGAAAAAAGTTGACCATTTGAATATTTAGTGGATCTTCCATCACCTTAGTCGGCATTTGACGTTTATTCAACGTTACATCAACATCGATGCAACGTCATGACGTTGCATCGACATTGATGTGACGTTGTCTCAACGTTGCATGCCCGCTGGGCCCAATGTTGTATACTGAGATAAAGCCTCAAAGTTTTCTCGGCTCTGGAGAAAGGAAAGTGAGCAGATATTGGAAGGTTAACAACGTGTAACATGGCACACGTAAATTCTGAGTTTCTCTGAATTAAGAGCACGCACTACGAAAATGTATTTAGAAATTCTGAACTTTATACACTTTCAATTTTAACTCATTAATTGGTATATTTGTAGTACATGTATTGCCTTTTTACATATAAGACACTTGGCTGTTTACATATTTCTACTTCAACTTATCCCAAAACATGTAAATAGGTTCTGTTAAAACCAGGAAAAAAAAAATAAATAAATAAAATAAAGAAAGGTGTTAGGGGTCAAACGTGCCCGGTTTCTGTTGAGTTCTTACGGTGCCTCTAAATGTAAACACACTTATAAAACCTTTCTAGCAAGGGTTTTCTTGATTCACCATTTATCTTTTACATTTTTTAAACTAAAATGTACACCAATCAGGAAAATCACCGTTACAAAGCACATTCTTCCTCAAGGCACCAAAAGTTGATACAAGTCAAATAGAAAGGTTTTGCTTTGCGTTTAAAAACGGAGCGTCAGGCTAAAGATGCCTCACATATATGGGAGTAGCAAGAACTGAATCAGTGCAATATGGTGAAAAAATCTGACGTATGTAGACTGTGCGGGCGAAAATTAAAAGCCTTGGTGATTCAGGTTTTAGACTCTATGGTGGCCCCGCCTTAAAACTGTTCATTTAGATGATCTGAGCCGGCCCACCTGGGTTCAGCTGGTGGTTTTCTTTTTGCATCAGTAGTCCAGTGGTGTTGTTTGACACCCCAGGGATCTCCAAGTGTCTCAACACAATGTTTCTGTTGAATCCGTATCTTTGGTTCATTATGGGCTTTATCTGTGATTTATTTGTTGCCCGTAATGATTCATAGATGAGTTAGAAGACTTCCACGCGGACCGAACAAATATTTATTTTACCACTATGGACGCTGAGGCCGAGGTTTGGGATCCCGTAAAGCTAGCTTAAGCGCGCTCCGCCCAGTAATATGTTACTGACCGTTCGAAGGCGGTGATTTCATTGTGGCACTTTTTGTTAAATGTTCTGTAGTGTTTCACATGAAAATGATTGTCTTTTAACGATTATGTAAGTTATAGAGGCATTCAGTTGTTTGGGTAACAGGATTGCCACCTTTTTGGGAAAGGGTTGCCAATTTTGCTTGCCATCTGTTCATTTTGTGGCTGTTTTTCACTGCTACAGGCGATAGTAATAGGCTTTGCAAACAGCATAGATCAAGATGTGAGGTCTCACTTTACAAACAGCATAGATACAGATGAGACGGCTCATTATACAAACAGCATAAATCAAGATGAGACGGCCCATTATACAAACAGCATAAATCCAATCGGTGCCAAATTTCAGACGACATTTGTCTTCTGCTTTTCTTTTTTAACAAACTATAGCTTGAAAAAAAAGGTAAGAGAAAAGTCCAGAGAGTGCCACAATCACAAACCGCAGCCCTTCCCAGACATCAAGAGGAAGAGGAAACAGACAAATCAAACAAGCACAACTCGATCAAACGTACGAAAAGCACTAAGATTAGCTCTCTCTTCCCCAAGCGAGGTAATCGCAATGCTAAAAGGACTGAAAAACACAAGAACAAAATGGCACAAGGTAAGACATACAACAAAAGTTGAAAGTTGAAAGACTGAATGTCAAACCAGATGAGACGGCTTTGTTTTATCACATTAATTGTGATTATATGTGTTCCACTTGATGTTTTGGATGATTAAAAGGACCCCTATGTGGACATATGTTTGTATTTTGGAGTTGCATAAGAATTAACGGCGAGGTTTCGCACGCGTAAAACTGGTTTAAACTCCCGCCTCCACACAAACCCGTAGTTTTTTTTTCTACTGACCGTTTCATTTCTTCTTTATGCGTCGGTGGTTTTACACGTGACGTTTGTTTTGTCATTATTTGATCCTCATCCAGCCTTCTTTTAGTGCCTCGGGAAGGGTGTGTTTCGTGATTGTGGCATTTCTTGGGTATGTGTACTTATATTTTTGCGTGTGTCATCATGTGTTTTCTACAAATTTAAAACACTAGAACGTTCATCAATCAAAGCACAGTCTTCCCCAAGGAACCTAAAGTTGATACAAGTAAACAAAATTAAGGTTTTGCTAGATTGCGTATACACGTAAAGGCTGACGTTATAATCAACGTATTGGAAAAACAAAAACTAAATCCGCGCAGTCTGATGACATAATTCGACGTTTTCTACAGGACGTCTGGACAGTTCGGCTAAAAGCCTTGATATAACAGCGCGGATGAGTTGCTATGCAAGGTGTAAAATAAGCCTCGTATGGAATTGTGCCCTTCTTGTGTAAAGTCTGCTATATCCAATGATTCTGTAAGCAGACATCGAAGGTTCTGGTTAGACTGCGCGGTCTGATCTGAGCCTTTGATATCTGCATATGTCTACAACACATTTTCGAATGGGCGGTCTAAAATTGAGGTACGACTTACGGCCGTTTGAACGATAGTATTGTAGACCTCTGTATTGTTGTCAGCAAGATTTCCACCGACCAATACCATACTTTTTCCATAACTGGCAAACTGAGGTAGATTATTATCGTTTAAAATATATCCATCGCAGATATAACGTCCTGTTAACAGAATGATGAAACCACAAAGACATATCCCTGTCATTTTCCTATGATCGTTCCTATGCTTAATAGCTATGTCCTATTCTGTCTGTTTATATTAATTTGCATTTGAGGGAGCGATAAGATAAGAAATCATGTCACAGAAAACTAACTTGCTCTTCAATATATTCGATAAAAATAAATTTTCAAATGTTAATGTCAGCCGGGTTTCCTCCGCAGTCTCCTTCAGACACAGTCTCACAAAAAAGTGTTTCATCACCTTAATAAATCTATGTAATATGTACCCATGTCCAAAATATATAGCGAAAATAGGGTTATGAAGGGGTCTGCATTATGAAGGGAATTTTAGAATTGTGCAGTTTTTAGGCCAGGTTTTCAATCTGAATGTTACTTCTAAAACCTGTAAATGCATTAATCTGTATTAATATGCTTACTAACCAAACTCTCCCCCATTTCCCATATTATTTGAAAACATTGCCATTTCTTGCTTAGATAAAAGGGTAAGGTTAGTATTGGAAAATTTGTCATTGCCTTATTTATCTGATCCATAGGTAATATCATATCAGCCGACGCGTAGCAATAGTCCTACAAAGTTACATGTGGTCTGAGCGGAGAGTTACACCAGTCTCCACATCTAACAAGAAGACTGGCAGACTTTTGATGTGCAGACTGGTTTGAGTCTTCACTAGGTACATTTTTTTTTAATTTTGTAGGATGTGCTCTCTGCATTATTACCCTTCATTATTACGACAACCGAAACATGAAATGTCCAGTAGTCAACAGAATAGACAAAAATCCATAAACACACATAGACAAATTAACAAATAGATAAAAAATTTAATGAATAAAGACAAAAAGGAAAACAAGAAAAAATAATAAAATAATATTTAATGAAAAGAAGAAACAAACTAATATTATAACTAACATTTCCAATCTACCCTCCAAAAAATCGTTTTTTTCTTGCAAAATATTTGTTATCCCTAAAAATGTTCATAATCATTTACCTGTCCATTTAAATACATAGATAATAATAGTATTAGTAATAATAATAATAATAATAGTATTAATAATAATAATAATAATAATAATAATAATAATAATAATAATAAAAACATATTTAAAAAATGAAATATATATATATATCTGTGTGTGAGGCACAAACTAAAGCCCAATGCAGGAAATAATATATAAACAAATAGAAATTAGCGTTCAAAAACAGGTCGCGCCGGGACCGGGAATCGAACAACGGGCCTCCTGCTTGCCGGGCAGACGTGCTAACTACTTCACCATCGCGGATCCTCATCTTTTTTTCTTCAAAATATTTGTTATCACAAAATATCTATAACACTTTAGAAGGCCACTCAAATACATAAATGAAAATATTTTAACAATGAAAGAAATAAATTCATAAAAAAAAACAAAAACAAAAACAAACAACATAAAAAAAACACAAACAAAAAAACCCAAACAAAACAAACAAACAAAAAAACCCACAAAAAACATTTCAATCTAGAAGCGCGTCATGAGATTTCCACCACTTTACAAGACAGGTAACTATTGTGACTTTCTGTTCCACCTTGCGGCTGGATGCTACATGTAATAAGGGGATCATATCTGACCATGTTGCAAATACACTATAATTTATTGTTAGAACACTTGCTCGGCAGCACTTAGTTTCAAGAATGCGCTTGCTCACGATCCCCTTCTGAAAATGGACCTGCTCTGAGGCTTGAACAGGGTTTTTAGGGATACTGGATATTTGCCTCTTTATTTCCATGGATATGGGATATCAGTTGTTTTACTTCCAGGGATATGGGTACTGTGATTATTTTCAGGGTAATTTAATTGTTTGAAGATTATAATCAAAATAGTGAGAAAGAAGCAAAAAATCTAGAATGCAAAGTCGCATGGATGCTCCAACTACGGAAGAGAACTTATATATACAATGTCATCTTACATAAGTTGTGAACTTGTATCAGCCACTACGGAAGAGAACCTATATATACAATATCATCATACATAAGTTGTGAACTTGTATCAGCCACTACGGAAGAGAACCTATATATACAATACCATCATACATTAGTTGTGAACTTGTATCAATCACTACGGAAGAGAACCTATATATACAATACCATCATACATAAGTTGTGAACTTGTATCAACCACTACGGATGAGAACCTATATATACGATATGATCATACATAATTTGTAAACTTGTATCAACCACTACGGAAGAGAACATATATATACAATACCATCATACATAAGTTGTGAACTTGTATCAACCACGACGGAAGAGAACCTATATATACAATACCATCATACATAAGTTATGAACTTGTATCAACCACTACGGAAGAGAACCTATATATACAATACCATCATACATAAGTTGTGAACTTGTATCAACCACTACGGATGAGAACCTATATAAACGATATGATCATACATAAGTTGTGAACTTGTATCAACCACTACGGAAGAGAACCTATATATACAATACCATCATACATAAGTTGTGAACTTGTATCAGCCACTACGGATGAGAACCTATATATACGATATGATCATACATAAGTTGTAAACTTGTATCAACCACTACGGAAGAGAACATATATATACAATACCATCATACATAAGTTGTGAACTTGTATCAACCACTACGTAAGAGAACCTATATATACAATATCATCAAACATAAGTTGTGAACTTGTATCAACCACTACGGAAGAGAACCTATATATACAATATCGTCATATATAAGTTGTGAACTTGTATCAACCACTACGGAAGAGAACCTATATACACAATATCATCATGCATAAGTTGTGAACTTGTATCAACAACGACGGAAGAGAACTTATATACACAATGTCATCATACATAAGTTGTGAACTTGCATCAGCCACTACGGAAGAGAACCTATATATACAATATCATCCTACATAATTTGTGAACTTGTATAAGCCACTACGGAAGAGAACCTATATATACAATACCATCACACATAAGTTGTGAACTTGTATCAACCACTACGGAAAAGAACCTATATATACAATATCATCATACATAAGTTGTGAACTTGTATCAAACACTACGGAAGAGAACCTATATATACAATACCATCGATATAAGTTGTGAGTTTGTATCAACCACTACGGAAGAGAATCTATATATACAATATAATCATACATAAGTTGTGAACTTGTATCAAGCACTACGGAAGAGAACCTATATATAAAATATCATCATACATAAGTTGTGAACTTGTATCAACCACTTTGGAAGAAAACCTATATATACAATACCATCATACATAAGTTGTAAACCTGCATCAGCCACTACGGAAGAGAACCTATATATACAATATTATCATACATAAGTTGTGAACTTGTATCAGCCACTATGAAAGACAAATTACATATACAATACCATCATACATAAGTTGTGAACCTGTATCAGCCACAACGGAAGAGAACCTATATATACAATATCATCATACATAAGTTGTGAACTTGTACCAACCACTTGGGAAAAAAACCTATATATACAATTACATCATACATAAGTAGTGAATTTGTATCAACCACTACGGAAAAGAACCTATATATACAATATCATCATACATAAGTTGTGAACTTGTATCAAACACTACGGAAGAGAACCTATATATACAATACCATCGATATAAGTTGTGAGTTTGTATCAACCACTACGGAAGAGAGACTATATATACAATATAATCATACATAAGTTGTGAACTTGTATCAAGCACTACGGAAGAGAACCTATATATAAAATACCATCATACATAAGTTGTGAACTTGTATCAACCACTACGTAAGAGAACCTATGTATACAATATCATCAAACATAAGTTGTGAACTTGTATCAACCACTACGGAAGAGAACCTATATATACAATATCGTCATATATAAGTTGTGAACTTGTATCAACCACTACGGAAGAGAACCTATATACACAATATCATCATGCATAAGTTGTGAACTTGTATCAACAACGACGGAAGAGAACTTATATACACAATGTCATCATACATAAGTTGTGAACTTGCATCAGCCACTACGGAAGAGAACCTATATATACAATATCATCCTACATAATTTGTGAACTTGTATAAGCCACTACGGAAGAGAACCTATATAGACAATACCATCACACATAAGTTGTGAACTTGTATCAACCACTACGGAAAAGAACCTATATATACAATATCATCATACATAAGTTGTGAACTTGTATCAAACACTACGGAAGAGAACCTATATATACAATACCATCGATATAAGTTGTGAGTTTGTATCAACCACTACGGAAGAGAGACTATATATACAATATAATCATACATAAGTTGTGAACTTGTATCAAGCACTACGGAAGAGAACCTATATATAAAATATCATCATACATAAGTTGTGAACTTGTATCAACCACTTTGGAAGAAAACCTATATATACAATACCATCATACATAAGTTGTAAACCTGCATCAGCCACTACGGAAGAGAACCTATATATACAATATTATCATACATAAGTTGTGAACTTGTATCAGCCACCATGAAAGACAAATTACATATACAATACCATCATACATAAGTTGTGAACCTGTATCAGCCACTACGGAAGAGAACCTATATATACAATATCATCATACATAAGTTGTGAACTTATACCAACCACTTGGGAAAAAAACCTATATATACAATAACATCATACATAAGTTGTGAAATTGTATCAGCTACTACGCAAGAGAACCTACATATACAATACCACTAACATAAGTTGTGAACTTGTATAAGCCACTACGGAAAAGAACCTATATATACAGTACCATCATACATAAGTTGTGAACTTGTATCAGCCACTGCGGAAGAGAACCTATATATACAATATCATCATACATAAGTTGTGAACTTGTATCAGCTACTACGGAAGAAAATCTATATATACAATACCAACATACATAAGTTGTGAACTTGTATCAGCTACTACGGAAGAGGACCTATATATACAATACCATCATACATAAGTTGTGAACTTGTATCAGCTACTACGGAAGAGAATCTATATATACAATACCATCATACATAAGTTGTGAACTTGTATCAGCTACTACGGAAGAGAACCTATATATACAATATCATCATACATAAGTTGTGAACTTGTATCAGCTACTACGGAAGAGAACCTTTATATACAATATCATCATACATAAGTTGTGAACTTGTATCAGCTACTACGGAAGAGAACCTATATATACAATACCATCATACATAAGTTGTGAACTTGTATCAGCCACTACGGAAGAGAGCCTATATATACAATATCATCATGCATAAATTGTGAACTTGTATCAACCACTACGGAAGAGAGACTATATATACAATACCATTATACATAAGTTGTGAACTTGTATCAGCCACTACAGAAGAGAACCTATATATACAATACCATTATACATAAGTTGTGAACTTGTATCAGCCACTACGGAAGAAAACCTATGTATATAATACCACCATGCATTTGTTGTGAACTTGTATCAGCCACTACGGAAGGAAACCTATATATACATTACCATCATACATAAATTGTGAACTTGTATCATGTTTAGTACTTGACGGCAAACATTTTTTGTCTGTATTTTATGCTGGGGATTTAAAGGGATAGTTGCAAATAGACAAGAGCTGATGAAAAAGAACGTTTGATAGAATATTTTAACAGCTTCCGAGTTTCGAAATACTTGTTCATTTAAAATCAAAAGTGCAAGAAGAAGATGAAGCAAAAAAAAAAAAAAAAAAAAAGTTAAAAATAGATTCACGGAAGTAAGTAAATTATTTTAGCATAGAAACGTCATAACTGCTGACAGTTTTATTTAAAAAAAAAAAAAAAAACATCTGAAAACATAGCGAGGGAGTTAGAAAATTATTGTTGAAAAAAAAAGTTTGATTCAGAAAGAATTGCAAACTTTAAAAGCTCGGAAGAACACTTCTATTTCTGCCATGGTAACAAACAAAAATGTCACAAATAGAGAATAATGTAGCTCGGGATAAATTGAATGGAAACAGACTGTAAAATACTGTATGTAAACGGTAATACTAGTCAATACAATTTCATATTGCTCTTTGTTCACCATTTTGTCAAGGGTGTTATCTGCTTCTTCGAGGCGAAACGTCTTATCTCATTTTCAGTAGATTGACATCCCCCCTCTACCCCGAACAACTTCAGAAATATGGCGAAAAAGAGCAGAAAGACATTGTTATTCTATATTTTCTTTTATCCCAGAGAATTACTAATTAACAAGAGACAAACAGATGCTGTCATCATGTGGACTAGAATGTTTCAGATGCAGGAAGTGCATTGGAGTTAAATACCTTGGTGAAATTGTAACAACATGCCTCAGTCAGTGGTTGTGCGCAGGGTTGCTCGAATATAATTATAAAGAACCTAGTATACTAGAGAAATAAGGGAAACAAATTCTGCAGTAAAAACAAATAATGTATCAATTAGATTCTTGCCCATGATACACCGTTCTATATTCATAATTCAAAATAAAACGTCTGATACAGGAAACAATAGCGCTAAGATATATAAGAAAAAAGGGTAAAAGAAAAGTCCAGGGAATGCTACAATCACAAACCGCAGCCCTTTTCAGACACCAAGAGGAAGAGGAAACCGCCAAAACCAAACAAGCACAAATTGAACAAACGTACAAAAAAACACTAAGATTAGCTCTCTCTTCCCCAAGCGAGGTAATCGCGATGCTAAAAGGACCGAAAAACACAAGAACAAAATAATACAAGGTAAGACATAAAACAAATCAAAACCACGCATCTCATCACGAAAACACGCCTATATAATTTTGACCACTTTAAACCCCACTTTTATATTGTAAAACTGGGGTTTACAGGGGTATACATTATTTTTCTTATTTCTGCTCAAAACATAAATTGTGGGTACTCGTTAGAACCGCCTCGTCGAGGCGGTTCTAACGAGTACCCACAATCTATATTTTGAGCAGAAATATGAAAAATATCAGAATTTTTGACCGGAAAATTTTAATTTTTTGGTTGTAAAATTTTCTGTATACTTGAATAGGCATGTTTTCGTAATGTAGCCAGCCTATGTATTCATGCAGTCAGAGTAGGAATTTTGCGTATGCCTCTAGACAAGTCATCCAATAATCGAAGGCTCGAACAAGAGCTCACGAAAACATAGCTTGGATAATTTGATACTGCACTATTCGTGTACTGATATGCTTTATGCTCAATAGTTTATGCGAAGAGTGTACACGTTAAAGACCAGTGTTGGGCCAAGCCAAGCGAAATAGATGTCTTTGAGCTTATTGGGAATAGCCAAGGCTCAGTATGTTGTTCGCCTACGGAATCAGTAGCTACTGTATACTGTATCAAAGAAAAAAAATGTGGTGCCTGTTTTCAACATGGAAATCTAACAATACATAACAAAATATTATGGAAAAGAGAAGAAATTGCAATTTCTCCTCTTTTCCACAATATTTTCAACATATCTCTAACTTCAGGAGCCAATTTACATATTCATTTGTGAAATGTTGGTGTTAGATTTATTCTTTTTCCCCAATTCAGCAAATCTGACATATCAAGGTACGGATATTTCAATGTATTTTAGAGGGTTCCTTGGACTTCGAGATAACGAGAGTCGAATGTAATAAAGAAGGTCTAGAAAGCACACACAATCATAGAATATTGTCTACCAATGACACCAAGAGGAAGAATAAGCAACCCATGACGGATAGCACATTCGTAAAACAAAAAAAAAAAAAACAACAAAAAAACAAAAAAAAAAAAAAAAAAAAAAAATACAAAAAAAAAAAAAAAAAAAAAAAATGCAACAAACTGATGAGACTACGGATGTGCAGTGCAGGATGGTGTGAATATGCCCACTAATATATGCTGAAGAACACCATTTGCTTGACGCGGACTATTTAAGGGTTCTGGATACACTCAGTAGATTTTACTCCATGTTTGTAAGGTAAAGAAGACAACTTTGTGACTTGTGTGTGCTTTCCTACGCATCTAGTCCCTTCTGAAAATGGATCTGCTCTAAAAGGAAAGAATGTGCCCCCATGGCGAGCAAACTATTTCCTTTGAGAGAGTAGACTGATTATCAGAAGGGAGGCAAATAGATTCTTACATAAATGACAATTGTCCTTAAAGTGGAAGTAATATACTTTAACGGGGTCGGGGCCTCTCTTCTGAAAACGTTTAAAAGGAAAGAACTTGCTACCCTAAGCAGTAAGTAACATATTCCTTCCTTAAAAAGAAAATCCATTATTAGTAGGCTTGGCATGCCGGAGAGCAAAACAAGTTACACAAATTGTCCCACTTTTTAAATACGGCGAAAACTCTACGAAGTGTATCCCGGTCCCTAAACGAAATGTAGTTATGAGACCAGGCCCCGAGGTTTTATTTTTTGTCATGCTCAACTTAGCTGAGCATGAAATGTGTCCTGCTAATAAACGCATTACTAGCAATTGCAAATGCTGTCTTGCTACACATAGCTGAGCATGAAACTTTCTCTGCTAATAAATATGAAAATGCCAACTATTGTTGGCATTTTCATACAGTCTACTCTCGTTATCTCGAATTCCAAGGGACTCTCTGAAATACTTCGAGATATCCGTACTTCGACATATCAGATTTGCAGAATTGAGAAAAAAATTAATTTGATTAACCACATTCAACAAATATATGTGTAATTGGACTCTTGAAGTTAGAGATATATTGAAAATATTGTGGAAAAGAGGAGAAATTTCCTCTTTTCCACAATATTTTTTACATGTTGTTAGAGTTTCATGTTTAGGCAGGGACCAGATTTTCACTTCGAGATAAGTGGTTATTCAAGATAAGCGAGGTCGAGATAGCGAGAGTCAACTGTATTTATTAGCAGAGAAAATTTCATTCTCAGCAGAGTTAAGTATGACAAAAAGTTTTATAACATGGGATCAGGGTTGCTCTAAGGTTATCAAGAAACTTTCTTGATTTTCGGCTGCATAAGCTACCGCATACAATACAAGAAGTTTATAATCTTGTTATTGTATTGTAATGTATAAAATCATTATTTCACGTATATAAAACAGGCAAAATCTCTCGATCACTTGATGCGCTGTTCACCAATTCATAGCTGAATGCATAATCAAACGTATTTTGCAAAATGCGGTCACACAAACAACTAATTCTTACTATTTTATGATGTGACAATGTCTAACAAGTGCTAGATGAGTAGCAACTATTGTCGATCCTGATCAGACACAGCATTGTGATATGGGTCTACACTGCTCGCACAGACACGTCTGTCTGAATACTTCGGGTAAATACGGTATTCTACAATGAGCAACAACTGTCCAAATGAGAAACTGGACATTAAAGATGACAATCAAAATGCCTTTAATAACTTTAACAAAAATATTCTAACGGCTACACATCATCTTCGTTAAACGTTTTCTAAATGTTATCGTCAACACTCTTGTTATGCAATACATGACATGCTTAGTTCAGGTCGGTTATACCGCAAGCATTAAAGAAGATAACAGGCAAGAGACTGAGAAGAAAAAGGAAATACAGACGAATCTCGTTATCTTGACTTCTCCCGGTGTTAGTCTTACTCTTCGTTGCTTTGTGGTGTATTCTACGAGGTGATTTGATTTAGTTTTGCCTGGTGTTATTTTGTTCTTGTGTTTTTCAGTCCTTTGAGCATTGGGATTACCTCGCTAGGGGAAGAGAGAGCTAATCTTAGTGCTTTTCGTACGTTTGTTCGATTTGCGCTTCTTTGGTTTTGTCTGTTTCCTCTTCCTTTTGGCGTCTGTGAAGGGCTGCGGCTTGTGACTGTGGCACTCCCTGGACTTTTCTCATACCTGTTTTCTCTTATCTCGAATAACCGCTTATCTCGAAGTGAAAATGTGGTCCCTATTTTCAACATGGACATCTAACAACAATAACAAAATATTGTAGAAAACAGGAGAAATTGCTCAGTAGGAGCAATTTCTCCTCTTTTCCACAATATTTTCAATATATCTCTAACTTCGTGAGCAAATTTATATATTCGTTTGTGAAATGTTGGTGTTCGATTTATTCTTTTCTTCAATTCTGCAAATCTGACATGTCAAGGTACGGATATTTTGAAGTATTTCAGAGTGTACCTTGAACCTCTAGATAACGAGAGGCGATAATGAGGCGGTCTAGGAGCCACTAACAATCATAGAACATCGCCTACTAATGACACCAAGAGGAAGAGGCAGCAAACTATAGCGGATAGCACTTTCGTCACAAAACCAAAAAAGCAACAAACCGTTTCTTTCCCATCCCGGGTGATCAGTGATTACAAACACTAAAGGTAAGAAGACATTAAACAAGACAAAACACGAGGAAGTTCCTGCAACAAGCATCCACAATCCCTACAAAGAACGAACAATACAAGACCCTCGGTTCATAAGAACACAACGTTCCTCAGAACGGTTAGTGGTAAAAAACTACCTGGAGAGAGCGGGGGCATGAGACTAATGTTTAACTCTATTTGTCCGGTATTCGTATTGTACTAAATCGGACTGGTCTTTATGTTCGCATAGACTACATTTACTGTATAATGCCTAGCTATATGGAGCTGTGCCAAGCGAATACCAACGTCATCGGCTAGACTGTGGATCCTTCTTTCCGTCTTATGTTTTTTTTTGTGTTTGTTATGAAATTCGTGTCACAGACTAGTGAATATGAAAGCTGTACATAGGTTCCGCTTGTACACAATACAAGACTGATCATGCGTGGGAAGTCGTAATTTGTATCATAATAATGATAACAATTATTCATAAGGGTTGGTACATCAATCAAATTGTCAATTAGCTACAAAGATCTGGCTGCAGGCAGCACTTCTGCGCCTTTATCCACATCTTGTAATATTTCTTGCTGCAACACTGTCCAATTTGTGTAGCATTTGTATATATTAGGAGTCTGAACACTTCTGGTGCATTTTGTCTCAAAGTGAGTTTCAAATGACCATATTTACCCTACGTATTGTGGCAGCCTAAGCAAAAATACTTTGGACCCACTAATACGCCTAAGAATGTATTACTGTTTGCCACTACTTCAACAGTGTTCAGACACAGCAAAAAGGACAAAATGGACAAATTTAAATTTCATGACGACTATCGGGCTAGGATTTAAGGGAAATGGGCACGTTTGTTCTGTCTCTCTGCTGAGAAGTGGTCTACTCTAGGAGGAAAGAATTTGCTCCCATGGGGAGCAAATTCTTGCCTTTTAGAGTAGACCCCTCTTCTTTGAGAGAAACATCGTTCTTTTTAGAGTAGACCCCTTCTGAGAAGATAATTTGAGTACAGGAAAGCGTAGAGGAAATGACAAACATTGTCTCTCCTGTCAAAAAAAAAAAAAAA
Source organism: Anodontia alba (assembly GCA_964016985.1). Lineage (NCBI taxonomy): Eukaryota > Metazoa > Mollusca > Bivalvia > Lucinida > Lucinidae > Anodontia > Anodontia alba. The sequence continues at coordinate 9,050,824 of OZ024821.1, forward strand.
CAAAAAAAAAAAACGTCGGGAAACCTACTAGGTGTATCCAATGCCCCTAAGCTATCCCAGTGTTTAGGGCAAATACGGTCACATGGGTTTTATAGTGACTGACTTGTCTGGATGTGCTGATCGTTGACAGACAATATTTGATTGAAAACATCTTATTGGAGCTGATTAATACATCACAGGACTATTCTAGACCCACAAATCACCCAATGTAGATAAAATAATTACTGTCAAGCGGCGGTCTTTGATGCGTCAAAACGCCAGGTTTTTTGATAAATTAGTCTCGCAGCTTGTCCAATTTGGTGTTTGTACTTATAAATTTTCCTCTAATCGTGACAGGGTATCATTCAAATCAATTATTGTATTTGGCTTGTCTGAGACTGTCAGTTCGCTTTCTTTATTATTTGTTATAATAATGGGGTATTATTATTAACGCATTATTTTCTACAAATGAGGCTGTCGTATTTGTTGTATGACCTGTTCGATATTAATACTTAGTTCCGAAGGTTTTCTCTGTATGACAACCAAACAAAATACTTATGCATTTGTACGTAGGACAATTTGTCAAGGTCAATGCAACACAGCTATACAAGCTGTCATAATCAAATATGGAATGGAATGCTCGATTTATTAATTCATTAGAATTGTAATTAGCTTTTGTCAAAGGCAATATAATATTTTAGAAGTACTAGCTGGCATCAGTACACTCGCCTGTATCTCAAATCTTAAAAGTGCTAATCACAACTGCAGCAGATGACAGTTTGATTTATTTTAGTATTTTCAGACAAAATAAGCAAATGAATATATTTAGGGATGTCTTTTCGATCTTCTATATAATAGTTGTATGAGGCGATTCTAATGAGTACACACAACATACAATTTCATGATGAAAAAAGAAAATTTCCCTAAATATTTGTTTTCTGGATCTATTGAAGAATTTCTTAAATACTCAAAAACGAGTTCGACGTAGCGATGGTAAACGAGCCATCGGTTTTCAAGCTATCAAGGTTCGACTACGAAAAAAAGATCCTGCCATCGTTAATGGAGTGTATCGTAAAGGATTTAGGTTGTATTAATATCGATACGAATTAACATACAGCTGTACTTAAATTCGATAATACAGCAAATGCAGATGGAATGTTTACTTTTTAGCAAAGTGCATTTACTTGGCGCCATAAAACATTGATTAACCTAAACCACACTTTATCAGATTCAATACATGACGAATTGATGGTATTTTTATTCATCTCAGAAAACAGACTTAGACTTTTCATGCAAAATGTTTCCCTAGGAAACTAGGAAACATTTTGCATGGAATGTCAAAGTCTATTTTCTGGTAAGAAATAAGAAACAATATTTCAAAGGGTCGTCATTAAAAAAATTACCCAGCATGCTAAGCGTTCATTGAATTATGGCGTTGGGTCACGTGATCGTTAGTTCCTGAACCCCACTGACAGGTGGAGAAACGTCTTTGAGAGCCCATTCTTGTTACTTTGAAAATCAAATACTACTTAAGCCTGTGCTGGGGTGTGTGTGTGTGCGAGGGGTGGGGGAGCGTATGCAGCATCGTAAATTACATTGCTCTATATGAAGAGACTTAATAAAACCAAGTCTCTGACTTTTGTTCTAGTTGTTCTTTGTTTCCAAAGGCAACCATTTAGACTTTTTTTTTTTATTTTAGTTAGATATTAAGTAAACAAATCTATATAACGTATATCCCATGTACCTCTATTACATTATATAGAGGATATTCAAATGTTTGGAGTGAATATGACTTTTATTTCATCGAGTGAAGTGAAGAAATGTATATTTCATGAGTGACGAAGGCACGAATGAAATATACATTTTTTCACTTCACGAGATGAAATAAAAGTCATATTCACGACAAACATTTGAATTTTCTTTTTATTATATACATCACTTTCGATAGAAGAGATGCAAATCTTGCATTTGCAAGGGGAAGTCTGACATGCAGTTTTGTCCCTTGGCGTAGACGTATAAGAACCGCATAACAACGGGAAACCTACTTCCGAAAGAAAATAGTCCCCGAAATATTTCATCCTAAAAGCGTCTTTTTAAGGGATATGAGCAATAAAATCAACTGTATTTGGTTCAATTTAATAAAACAAGAAACATTTTAGGTATTGAACATGAACTGACACATTAAGGAGAGTTTAAAGACTAGAAATTAATACGCGCCACAAGTAGTTCGAGATCTTATATTTTTCACTGCTCAGAGGAGTGAAAATATAAGTTTTATATTTTCACTAGTGAAAATATAACTTTTTCGAAATATGCATTTTATTTCATTAATAATTCTCTATATTTCATTACTTTGTATATAATAAAAGTTACATTTTCAGTGTCTTGTCGTCAGTATTTAAATCTGATTTCAGTTTGTTCTGTTATTTATATCCGATATACATGCCATATTGCAGTAAATAACTAAATTGTCCTCCTTCTCAAAACCATATAAATGAAATGTTGCGGCTTACTTAGCTCTATATAAGAGGGGTGTACAGATACATGTAGGTGTCATTAATTTTCCATCAGAAACATATGTTGTGGGTACTCATTAGAAGCGCCTCTGCGAGGCGCTTCTAATGAGTGCCCATAACATATGTTTTCGTGAATAAATTAGTAAAATATCAATGCATTATAAAATGTAGTTGAAAAATATCTGTAGAGGGATGGATTACAGTAAACTTTTTACACAGGTGGTGTTAATATAATGAAAATCCCTTGTAGTAGGGTTTCATGTGCTGGGGAAACATTTTTTTGCGGGAGTCGTCTCCAGATGGAGAAGAAATTAACACTATTAATTTAATTTAGAGTTTCTAGAGTGCCCATTACCCGTTTAAAGGGATGTCATCTGAAAATAGACCACGACCAGACCTCGCGTCTGATTTCACGACCCGCAGTAAAGTCATCCGAAAGGAGGACACGAGGAGTGCCCTATAATCACAATGTTCGTCCATCCGTCCATCCGTAATCAGTTTGTGAAAATCGCTGGAACTTTTACACCGTATGGAATATTTAATTATTTTTGGCATGCAGATACATATTGACAAGTCCTAACCGATGAAATTTTCAAGTGCCAGATTTCTTTATAATAGCCGCGCCGAGGCATATCCGTAATAAGTTTGTGAAACCGCTTTAACTATTAAAACTCGAGGAGTATTTTGATAAGTTTTGTCATGCAGATTTATATTGACAAAAACGGGTAAGAGAAAAGTCCAGGGAGTGCCACAATTACAAACCGCAACCCTTTCCAGACACCAAGAAGAGGAACCCGATAAAACCAAACAAGCACAAATCGAATAAGTTAATGAAATTGTCAAATGGCAGATTTTTTTTATAAATAGCCTTGCTTAGGCATGTCCGTCCGTCCGTAATCAGTTTGTGAAGATCGATAGAACTTTTAAACCGTTTTGAATATTTTGATAATTTTCGGCATGTGGATACATACTGACAAAACCTAACCAATGAAATGTTTTAATGCTAGATTGCTTAATAGATAGTGATAAATAGAACCGCCAAGGCAAAAATGTAAAATAATTTAATCGCCATAACGCTCAAACCGTTGGGAATATTTTGGTAATATTTGACATATTGATACATAATGAAAAGACTTAACCAATGAAATTCTCAAAAGCCAGATTTCTTTATAAAGCAAAATTGAGAAAATATGAAACTGCTCGGAATATTTTGGTAATTTTGGGCTTACTGATGAAAACAGTGTTACTATATACATTCCGTTACAACAACATACTGTTAGGATTAAATTGCACGATCCGCAGTAAAGTCATCCGAAGACTTACGAGGAGTGTCCTATAATCACCATGTCAGTCCGTAAGTAATCATGACAGTCCTTAAGTAATCATGACAGTCCGTAAGTAATCGCTATAACTTTAAAACCGCTAAGGATATTTTGATAATGTTTGGCATGCAGATACATATTGACAAGACTTACCCAATAATACTGTCGAATGCCATATTTCTTTATAAATAGCTCTGCCGAGGCGTGCCCGTCAGTCCGCCCGTATTCAGTGTTTGAAAATCGCTTAAACTTTTAAACCGCTTTGCATCTTTTGGTAATTTTTGGCATGCAGATACATGTTGACAAGACCTACCCAATGCAATTGTCAAACGTCAGATTTCTTTATAAATAGTTATAATCTCTTGTAACCATCTGGAATCGAGACAGTTCACTGACAAGGCCATTTACCGACAAACGCTTTGGAGACAGTTCATCGACAAAAGTTAAGACAACAAACCGACACTTTGATTACAATTCACAGACACTATTGTTCTTGGTCTTATCTTATGCTTGTTCTTTCGACCAGGATCGGCCAACAGTTGTACTTTCGTTCAATGTACCTATTTGGCCTACATAAGCGCACATACCAGAGCTTTCTTTTCATGATTGTGATCTCTCTTTTGTGATCATAAAATACGTTAACAAACGATTAAATTTAAGCATAAAATATATGCTTTGTATCTCATTTACTAAATGGCAGAATGTTATCAAATCTTTATTGGTATTTTAACATATATGTAATAGGATAAAATGTTGTTTACGTTTTTTTATGAACGACCTTTTTGCATATTGTACTTCACTGTACAAAGTTTTCAGGTTAGGTTTTGTTCTTAAGCAGTCCAATTACTGTCACAGTGTTCTGGTTCATCTATTTTTATGTAACATATAATTTATCTAATCCATATTGCTATACTTCTATTCTTCTTGGCGCCTTGGTGGATTATTTCTTTTGATTGAGGCACTTCCTGGATCTCTCGTTTCCCTTTTGAATTCGTTTTAAATGTCAGAGGTACATTGTCGGTGGGGGCATCTGTTTTTAGCTTACTTTAGCACAGTGCTCAAGTAGAGCGATTGTGATCGGTCACTGTCCGCCTTGCTTCGTCCGTCGTGAGTCATCCGTCGTGCGACGTGCGTCGTGCGGATTAACACTTTGCTTTAAGAGACTACTCCTACACTCCTGGGCCAATTTCAATCAGACTTCACAGGAATTTTGTCCAGGTAACTCTTTTTACCAAAATAGCTAAAATGGTTTCACTCCAATGAACAAAATGGTCGCCAGATCTTAAAATAGAACAAATCTATTTTGAACTTCTTCTTCTGAATGGACTTCTCCTGAATGGAAAGGCCAACTGACTCAAAACTTAATGGGGTTGTATCGGGGTGACTGTAGATCAAAACATTAAAATCATTTCGAGCGGAAATCCAAGATGGCCGCCAAAGCCGCCTTGTTGAGAATCTATTTTGAACTTTTTCTCCTGAACCGAAAGGCCAGTTGATTGGAAACTTAGTAGGAAGCATCAGGGTGACTTGTAGATAAAAATACGAAAATCATCACGATCGAAAATCCAAGATGGATGCCAAGGCTGCCATCTTGAAAATATAATTCGATTTATTTCTTAACCTAAAAGGCCAACTGACTGGAAACTTGATAGGAGGTATCGGGGCCACTTGTAAATTAATAGCTCAATTCATTCCAATCGAAAATCCAAGATGACTGCCACGGCAGCCATGTTGAATATCTGTTTTGATTTTCTTACTTATCCGAAAGGTCACTTGACTCGAAACGTTATTGGAAGTACTGAGATGACTTGTAAACCAAAAAATGGCTAAAACACATCGTTTGGAAATCCAAGATGTCCCCGACCCCGCAAGACGCTATCTTGAAAATCTATATTTGTACTTCTGCTCTTGAACCGAAAGGCAAATTGACTCGAAACTTGTCTGGTAATCAGGTGAATGATATAGGGCCATCTTGACCCTCTTGTTTTGTGAAAACACTGTTACTACTAACACTCACCTGTTAGGATTTTTATATACACATATGCCAGTCTTTCATTTTCAATGACCTTTCACCGATAGTTAGAATTGGTAAATTGGTATAATGTTGTCAATAGAATTGGTAAATTGGTATAATGTTGTCAATGCTTTTTTGCGGGTCGTGCACCTTAGGTCTACTGTGTTTGCATATGTCCCTTTCTGGGGCGCTAGTTTATAAAAGGTTGAGTAGTTATCCAAATAAATTTGATCGAAATGTTTTGATTCCAATATGATATACATGTAAACGTTTTTAGCTTCATGAAAAGCTAATAGAGGGCTCACCTGACAAATATGTTCTTAGATACACTTTGCAAAGTACGTTAGAATTCTATATAGTTTGAATCCCTTCAGGTAGCATATATAAACTATCCGAGAACTTTAAGTACAATTAGTTCAATAAAGAGCATACATATAATAGAAAAGGTCATATTGTTTCAAATGAAACGGCTTAATGGAAACGTTTAAGGACACTACATACACTTAGTAGATTATTCGCCACTTTTTACTACACAGATTGCCTTTGTGACTTCAGTTTTGCTTTCCGGGATTATAAAAGCTCCTTAAAAAACACGTCTTCTCTAATTCTGCAACCAACAGTATAACCTGAATGGCTCGAACACGGATGGCTCGATTACCGTGGATGATTCGAACTCTTTTTAAGTCCTTACAAAATTCTTCCAATAGCTCAAGAAAACAAATATTTAGGTTTTTTTTTCTTATTTCATCATGGAATTGTATGTTGTGTGTACTCATTAGAATCGCCTTATCAAGGCGATTCTAATGAGTACACTCAACATACAATCATTGAGTAGAAAATTGAAAAGATTTCCCTAAATTATCGCTATTTGCTTCCTGAACTGGTGCCATGATTAACCCTCAGTGGCTCGAACTATCCATGTCTCGAACGAATTTCCATGGTCCCAAAGATGTTCGAGTTATTGAGGTTCGACTGTATTTCGTTTTAGAATAGACACGTTTTCAGAATGGAGGCAAACACATTTGAGGGAGTTGCTGCACTTCTCTACTCTACAATGGCAGACAGTTCCAAGCTTCATGTACAAAGGTTTCCTGCAGAGTTATTCGCCAAATATTTCTGAGAATCGCCAAACAAACGACCTAAGGGTCGTATTTTATAAATACTTAGCTTGATAGAATCTTGCTCATAAGAACGTATTTTAGAGGGTTTCAGAAAACGTCATGCAATATCATTAAGCGTTATATAACATCCGGCCAACGTCGTAGAGATAGTTCAATTGTACGAATTATTCAGATATTGCTAATTCCATCCTTTCAAGACGATACATATGTAGAGCAGTTGGCATAACAAAAGGACCAATCACATAACAATAATGTAGTGATTTTTAAAATAGCTTGCACAAGTGTGATGTTTGTAAAGCCATTGTATTTCGGGTATACACGCTGATAGGTGACGTTTGCTGCATAACTCTACCAGTCATAGGTTGTACAAAGGAAACCAAATATTCCATAGCACTAATGGCCAGCCTTTCACAGGACCATAATCCTACGTCATCAACATGGTTATATGCACACAGCTGCGACTATAACAATTGTTTGGATTTATGGCAAAATCACGAAGATTGCATAATGCAGCAAACATTTAATACGTGGACCAAACGTGTCCATTTTAGTAATGTATTTTACCAGAAATGCAAACCTAATGCGTATTCTACTTACTGTGGATACTTCGACCAATTATGTTTCAATTATTTGCACATAGACGGCCGAAGTATCTGAAAATCAGTTGCATTTCCGAAGCCAAATTTTTGAAAGACAGACAGTCCATATGACAAGAATATTGCGCGCTAAATGAATATTCCGAATTTCATAAAACCTAATTAGTTCAGCAAGATTCCGTGGAACTAGTTACTGACCATATTACTTACCTTCATTATCGATATGACATAGATTCAGAAGGGGTGATTCAGAATGCAAGCAAACTAGACACTTATGTAATGCATATTAATTATCAGGAGGATAGCATACCAGCTAACGTTATCAAAGGTCATCCCAGATACATTCCAGCGGGTGCATTACGTTAAATCAACGTCACAGCAACGTCGATGCAACGTCATGTCTCAACGTTGCGTGTCCGCTGGGATGTAACTAACAGAGATTATTTTATTTAGCATGTGTATATAAGAGACCCGTTGTTTAAATAATACATAATGGTCTTGACGTTGCATTCCTCTTCATACAAAATTCCAATAACCGGAGACTTACATTTTCAGTCAGAATATTAGCATTCGAAACATATCAGGCGACGAAAAATATGACGTTTCCAGACATAAATGTTCTTGTCATCAACGAAAACTAGTATTTAAGGTTTTTTTTTTCTGCGTCATCTGTTAATATTGAGAAAACTTTTATGATTTCATAAGTCCTTTCTTAAAGCTGTCAGCTATAAATGGAAATACAAATAATCTGTTCCGCTTGATTTTTGAAAACACATTCCTTCGTTTTATAGCAAGCCTCTATAATAAAGGAGATGGTCTGGAAGTGCAACAGTCAACTCACAGAATATAACACATTAGTAATACCAACAGGAAGAATTAACAGTCAGAACATACATTAGAAACTACGTAAAGAAAAGCAGCCAGATCCTCTTCTCCTACGATGTGTTCACAATACCATATAGGACCCACCAACACAACAACATTACTTAAAACAAGACCAAACATCCACTGCCAAGCAAACACGGCCTTAGAACGGTTTTTAACGACAAATTTGATAGTATCACCCAGACACTCATTTACCCGCTCCCAAATTAAAATGAAAATCTAAAACGTTATCTGACTGAACAAAAACTATACTATAGACTGAGGCTGTATACACCTACTAGTACCGGCTAAAGCGGTATTCGAAGTAGCCAGAATGGGCTGGATGATCCGAAAGGACTTTTAAATATAATGAAGCATAATAGTGAAGTACATGCAGAAATTCTATGGCCGCCACACGGGACTTCCCAGCGGGCACATGACGTAAATATAACGTCGCCTCAACGTCGATGCAACGTCATGACGTTGCATCGACGTTGAGGCGACGTTATATTTACGTCATGTGCCTGCCGGTTTCATACCAGCTGCAGTGAGGAATATCCGGACAAGTCTACATTTCTACAATATAAAACAACAAAATAATATGACTGATAGTATTCTAAAAATAACGCAAAATAGATAACGATATATCACTAGAGATGGCTAAACATGGAACCGTCTTATCTTAAAATACGCAAATCGCATTTGGTAAAAATGAAACCTGCATGAAAATGGAATGTCCTGAATACTTAAACCTAGCACGTGTGATAATATACCCGCGGACAACTATTCGACGGAATGAATTCTGTCAGAATGATATATAACCTCTTTTGTCCTACGTGCATTTCAATAACAGCTATTGATTCTCTTTTCATATTACTAACAGCATAAGGGAAATTACAGCGATTTTACCATGTGCTAACTGAAGAGGATCTGGATGAGCCTGGAAATCCGACTGACCTGGTTAGGATTGTGCGCTTGATACACGATAACGAGTCCGTATAGCAAGGGTGATTTCACGACTAGAAGAAGTTTACCGTGCTGAGCTGGTCAAGATCTCGGTTTTGGCAGCTAAGGTAGGGTATGTTTTCTCGCAAGGAAGTTATAGTCAATTGCTCTGATATCGGCAAACAACAATTTCAGACGGACAGTTTGACCATTTATTGACCGTGTGTCACGCGAGGAGTTCACGTCTGGGACAAACAATACATTTCTTGTTAGAGTAATATTTCAAGTGTCATCTATGTTTGTTGTTTCATTCGTTTCTCCGTCGTAGTTTGTAAACTGATGCAGAAAAGCTTAGCTCCTGATGTTCACATGTATATAATGTACGTCTTTCATTGCTGGGCTCCATACCACAGACGGTAGCACGTCTGACTACAGATCTTCCCCTTCCGCAGATTCAAGAAGGACAGTTGTTCGTTACTGACGATAGAATACATAAGTACTGCTTAACCGCTACGAGGACTTAACGTGTCCAGCAAAAATTTGAATAGGTTAACTGACCGACGACATGATCGTGACAGTGTTGACTGGGCTGTTAAACTCCAAGTCAGACTCAGACTCTAACTAAAATTTCATTTAAGTATTCTGCATTCAGTTAAACGTTTTGCCTTTTTTGCTTCGTTCGATTATACTATAACATAAATAGCAGCATGTCACTTTTCTCAGGCTCAACAGGAATGGGAGAACTGGTTGTTTGGGTATACGCTTTTTTTTGTATTATAGGCACTTCCACGACATCTTCTTTAGCATTTTTTTCTTGTTTTAATTACATGCTAAATCCCACAAACCACAGTTACAGTTTATTTAGTGAATTTTAAATTAGAAAACACAAACCAGTATTCCATAAAGCATCAGTCGTATTATTACTGAATTACACTGTATCATCAGCTAAAAAATTACAAGAATAAATATTTAAAGCCTACAATGCATGTGGAAATCTAAGTTATTCCCAGAGGATGTATAAGTAGACGTGCTTTAGAAATAAACATTACAATTATATATATACTGAAAATATAAAAGGCACATTATACTGAAAAGAATAGAATGATAAATGTACATAAAATGATAACTAGATGGTATGAGTACAAGCGATAAAGCAAAATGGATCGAAAGTCAGTTCAGATAATTCTTTTCCGAGTCCCTAAAGTACTATCCACACAAAATCGAGCTGCTATGGCATAAAAATGTACTATAATAAAAAAGAGAAACATTTCTAAGAGCTTGCAATTGCCAGTGTCGTCCAGAACTAGAAACTTAAATCTTTACTACGGATGATATAACGTGAGCAGTTAAAATATAATTGTGAATATTTCTTAACCCAGGATCTGCGGCATGCGGCAACTCACAGATATCAAATGAGTATTATAACATAAAATGGTGCAGAGTAGCTACTTATTCTAATGTATATAAATCGCAATGTTTTGAGCAAAGAAGTGTGTTAAACGCAAAGACCCAGATCAAACTTCGAAAGGCGGCTTGGAATGCATACACGATAAACAAATTATGCGTGAGTTTGCGCAGTTTATATCATCTGTCGCAATAAAACATTACTTTTCCGTGTACGGAAAACATTCATCGTCTGATGTTGCGTAGACAATGGTACACAAAACACAGAGATATCTGAATATTTGTTGTCAGTTGGCTGTGTTCGTGCGTTAAGTTATTATAACTTAACCTTGACTCTGAGGATAACAAATTTACTGAACCGGAGCACGGTATTTCCTACAAAACTGCATGTGCGCTCAGTGAAGACTGGATAAAAATCTTTGAATTTGAGGACGACAACTGAAATAAATATTTACTGAGCCGAGGGCACAGCATTTCCTGCAAGGACTCGGATCAGCCTACGCATTTACACAGTCTGAGCAGAGATCTCTCTAAGCATGCTGGAGATTCAAAGGATTTAAAGCATCTTCAGGCGGCGGACAGCGAAGAGTCTGATCAGCCTGCACGGATGCGAAGGCTAATTTAAGTCTTCGCTGGGCGCACAAGCAACCTTGAAGGAAATGCTGAGCCTTGCTCTACTGTCTTAAAAAATATGTTATCTGAGCAGGTGGTCTGTTCATACAATGATACTTACTGTTTTAACAAAACGTGCTTCAACAGTATGCCAGCAGTTTGATGTATAATAACAACATATAGCAGTTTTTGGCTTCAAATCAGATTTCCACGAAAGAGGTAAAATTTTCCAATATCTCGCCTTAAATAAAGTAAAGAAATGAAACATAAGGTAAGAAAAAAGTCCAGGGAGTGCCACAATCACAAACCGCAGCCCTTCCCAGACCCCAAGAGGAAGAGGAAACCGACAAATCCAAACAAGCACAAACCGAACAAACGTACGAAAATCCAAACAAGAACTTCGATAAATAAGTCTACATTTTCAGCTTTAATCAGAAATTGTGTTGGTCTGCATTATACAAAATAATTTTTCGATGTTTTAGACCGGCCTATTTCCCGTAGAAACGTAAATGTAAGGTTTTTGGTAAAATGACGCAGGGTTTTTTAATATGGGAAGGTTACAGTTATTCTAAAGCAGCTTAGAATTTGGTTTAGTGTACAAAACGTTTTTTCATCTCTCAGTCAATGAAACAAAAAGTATTGGGGCATTCATATAATTCACCTGAATCGACCAAAAAAGGTAGGAGAAAAGTCCAGGGAGTGCCACAATTACAAGCCGCAACTCTTCCCAGACACCAAGAAGAAGAGGAAATCGACAAAACTATACAAGCGCAAATCGAACAATCGTGCGAAAAGCACTAAGATTAGCTCTCTTTTCCCCCAGCGAGGTAATCCCAGTGCTCAAAGGACTGAAAAACACAAGAACAAAATAACACTATGCAAAACTAAACTGATATTAACTTATCAACAAAGAGTAAGACTAACACCGGGACCACCGCCTTAGAACGGTCAGTAGAGTATAGGGCACAGGGAACCAATTCATTCATGAATATTCATGCCAGCAAAAAGGGTAGGGAAGCTCGGGGTAGTTATTTTATGTAAGGAGGCCTCTGATTGGATAATAATAGAAAGGAATTAGTATTAATTGTTTCTAATTGAAGAAAAAATGTATTTTGTGTTATTTCATACATCTCTCTGACAAATACTTGCTTCTGTTTATGATTTTGAGAGCCAAAAGTGGAATTAGTAAAATTGCAGAATTGCAGTTGTACTTTTCTGCCGAGCTGAGGGTTGCTACAACCAACTGCCAAAAAGTCCCAGAAAGTGCTGGTGACCATGGTGTTTTTTGCATTTCTGATTGTTCAGCTTAGGCTAAGCTTTAAATTGAAACCAACTTTGGAGGTCCAGCCATACCCTGAAAACACCTATACTTGGCTGAAGTAAGGGTATTTATAATGGAGGTCTATGGGGAAAATAATTAGTTCACTGTACCCTAGACTGTGACATACGGCGGGAGATTTGGGATATTTGTAATGTTTGTTTATATTTTTTCTCTGTTGCTTTTTATGGAAACAGAGTGATTCTGAGCCCAAATGAATAAATTCTGGGAAAAAAGTGTCAAAAAGTTTGGCCAAGAATTCTGTTGAGGGTGCTGGAGGGTGTGTTTTATGGATAGGGAGTAGAGACGGTCATGGATATGGCAAGAAAAAGCTTAAATGGCCTGACCTGGAGGTTCAGAAGGTTGAGCGGGTGCACAGAGTGGCATACTGTTTGAAAAACAGGCTAATACGATTGCCCCACACTGATGAAGAAGGCACTTTACTGGATGTCAGCCGCATTTGTCACAATAAACTGTGTATAAATCCAGATCATCTGGTGTTAGAAACCCATCATTTCAACATGTCCCGCATTCATTGCCATTTCTCTGGTACTTGTTCACTTGAACATTCACCACCATGTTTATTATGAGGTTTCCTGGTCCTGGTGTGTTTGCTAGGGTAAGTGTGATCCTTCTGAAGGAGTTTCTTGCACTTTGCCAGAGTTTTACCTGTATAGCTGTGGTCGCTGCGGACAAATTTGTTCATTCTGGCATGGGTTCGCCTCTTCACTGCGGCCTCAAGTAGCAATTTCGCTTTCCTGTATTTTATTTCCTCTTGATTCTTCTCATAGATTTTAAATTTTATTGTTACTTGTTTCCTTCTTAATTTTCTCTTCGCTGACCGTCCCCTTTCTTTCTCTTTTTCAGATGATACTTGTTCACCAAGAAGTGCGGCCGAGACTCGACTATTGGACGGAACTGGACAACCAGTCTGCTCGCACAGCTTTAGAAGCGCCTCATCAGGACCATTGTTAGCGGCAAATATTGCGCTGTGAGCCCTACCTGAGAAGTTGCGGGAGAATGTTACTGTTTTCGGTAAGGAACGCCTTATTATTTGATTTACTGCTTCGACCTTCTGCGTGTTTGTGTTGAGTTTAGTCTTTTCGAGAATGTCAGGCCTAAATCTGTAGTCAATACAGTCTCTCACTGTGCTCTTGCTGGTAGTTTCACTTGCTTTAATTTTGAACGTTCCTGGTAAGAATGCACTTTTCAGTATGCAGTTATTGTCCGTCTCTCCCATGCATATACTTGATTGGGTCCTGCATAGTGTGTGATCACCTGAGTAGCACAATATGATGGCGTCTGTTATTTCACAAATTCTAGCTTTCAGTCTGGTAAAATTATCCCCTACATCCTGGTCTGCATTTTCAAATTCAGCCTGACAGCGCATGCTAAGTTCACTGGAGAATCTGTTCTGCATGGTTTCTCGATACGCCTTTGTGTATCCGGGAATTATCTTTAAAACTGCGGGTTTGTTCCTGATATACTTTCTGTGGTTCTCACTCAGATGGCGGGTGTCAATTTGATGTTCCGGAACTGTTGATGTGATATGCTGTTCTTTCAGTTCTTCAGCTGCTTTAAAAGCACCAGTGTCTGGGTCTGTAGTGATGTGCTTGACCTCTAAGTCATCATCTTTCAGATCTAGAAGGCAGCTTTTAGCCCACTCCTTCTCATCACCAATGCTTTTTTCCATTGGAACAGTGGCAGAGCACTTCCCTGATAGGATATCACATTCTTCATCATTGGCTGAATGAAAACCATGCTTAGAACAGTGTTTATTCACATTTTCCACTGCAATAACTTGCTTTTTTGGGGTGATATTCTCCACTATTGAGTAACTGCATTGTGTTGCAGGCTGAAAAGGTGTTTTTCCCACACCACTGTATAAAGGGTTATTGAAAATTCCATCAGACTGAACAGAAATTTCATTCTCTGGTCGCCCCCGTAGTAAGTTTATTCTCTTCAGCCCAGCTCTTCGGGTCTTCATATCAGATATGTTCACTTTTTCAATCATTTCGCACACTTTGGTGGCACATTTTTGTAGTCCACGCCTGGAGGGTGCTGGTATACTACTACTTAAGCACATCTTTCGAAGACTAGTAGGTCCGATTGGTGTCTGTGTCAGTGCCACATTCATTCCTACATTTGCAGTAGCTGCCTTTCTGCCTGGTCGTCCAGTTTCGATTTCATTAAACAGGTTAAACTTCTTTGAAACATAGGAACAGCTTTTACATACTACTTGTTCACGCCAGCAGAGACCCCGCTTTTCTTCTGCTCTGTAGTTGAAATCCAGGTTTCCTTCACATATAGGATTATGTCTTCGATGCTCGTGAGTTACATAGTTAATCATCTCCCATAGCTTGCCCGTGTGCAAAAGTCGATAGCAGTTTGCCTCATCTCTGTGAACAGAATTGACAAAAAAGTAGTTTCAAGAAAGGCGGAAATTGTATTCCTCTTTATTCTTCCTGCTTTCTTTCTTTTATTTATTTTCTTTCATTTTTTTTCCATTTTTCCTTGCTTGTTTTGTTTTTTTTTCTCTCTCTCTCTCTGTTCTCAGTCTGCCAGCAAAAATGTTTTTCCAAAGTCCTGCTTTCTACACATGATTTTTGTGACTTCAGACTGTCTTATAGCTTAGATTTCTATGAATTTGGTCCCAGAATGGCGCTGATTTCAGATTTGGGCATTTTTTCCCGAAAACTGGGCTCCGATATCTCAATTCACTTTCATTCGGGATCACTCTGATGCACCACAAAAATACTCAGATGCAGATGTCATTAAGATGCTGGAATATCTAATCGACAATATTTTTGTGGAGTTCGGCGGTCGGATATTTCAACAAACAATCGGCATACCGATGGGTACTAATTGTGCACCGTTACTTGCCGACTTGTTTTTATACTCGTATGAGGCGGAGTTTGTACAAAGTCTCCTCCAAGCAGGCAAGAAACACCTCGCACAACAATTCAATTTCACCTACAGATATATAGATGATGTATTGTCTCTGAAAAACACAAAATTTGCAGAGTATTTAGAATTCATCTACCCACGTGAACTTGAAATAAAGGAAACAACGGAGACTTCAGCCTCCTCCTCATACTTGGATTGTTATCTCTACATCGACAATGGAAAGCTTACTACTAGGCTTTACGACAAACGGGATGACTTCAATTTTCCCATCGTTAACTTTCCTTTCCTGAGCAGTAATATCCCTTCTGCACCAGCATACGGCGTTTACGTTTCACAGTTAATCCGTTATGCCAGAACTTGTTCAAATTATCAGGACTTCATGGAGCGTGGGAAAGTGCTCACTCAAAAGTTGTTGAGCCAGGGGTATCAAAAAACCAAACTGGTAGCAACACTTAAGAAGTTCTATGGGAGACATCATGATCTAGTCAATCCATACAATGTGGCAGTTTCCAGAATTGTTTCTGATGTTTTTGCCAGTGACGCGCCATAAGTAGACTTCCCAAATCCCGGACATACGCTTCTACCGATATTTTCTTCGTTCAGGCCCATGGGCATGGTGGGCGAAGCTTGCTTACCAAGTAATGCTTACTATCCGCGGACGCCTGATTACACCCTTTGTTCTGGGGTCCATGTCTGTTGGTCTGAACATTCTGATTCGTCATTCGTTTATGGATTTATGATTATGGATTACGGCTTTGGTACCATGACCGCAACTACTTCGAGATATCTGTAAAATCTGAAGTCTGTGATGTGGAGGAAAATTTATCAGATTGTATTTTGGCATTTGTTTTTTCTTCAGTGTTACTATTTTGCGACTTTTTCTAACCAAGTCACATTTAAAAAACAGAAATTAGGTGTCATTAAATGAGATATCAGCCCCCAAAATGAGATACCAATAGTGGAAGTGATATAATGGAGTAATCAAGTCAGCAGATCAACTGGGCTTAGAAACACCATTATTTCTGAGTAGAACAGTTGACTTCAGTATTTGATTCACTGAATAGATGTCTCATTTTTTGTTGATATCTGATTTTCAGATGATACCATAAGATATCTTAAAACTGTAGAAACTGTTTAAAGACAAATTTCCTTGATATTATTTGATGATATTTATGCTTTTTCACTTCTGAAGTGCTCATTTTCTGAACGGCCATGTGTTCAGACAGGTACCATAGAAGATATCTGATATCTCAATTTGAAATGGGGATATCAGCTCAGTACTCTTCTGTTTGTGTCAAGCAAAGAAAAGTGTTAGCAAATATGTGTTAAAAGATGCTCTGAGATGCACTCTTTTGAGAAGATTTCTTGTTAAAATGATGTTAAACTTATGCAAGTTATCTCACTTAGACCATTACTTAGAACTGCATACTGCTGCACAGAGTTTGTTTTACACTGGAAGTCATTTTTTCAAAGCTTTTCTCATACAGAACTGCTGCTTTTTATTAACTCATATTGTTTGCTACATGCTTTTAGCAAAAGCAAAACCATTTAGGCTTCAATAAGATAGAAATATTCCAGAATCTTGGAAAAAAATGTAAGAAAAATTGGGTCCATTTAAAGACCTCTTAGACTTTGGGCAGGTATAATGAGAAGTATTTTGTATTTAAAGCAGCAGAATGTACCGAAATAATTATGTGTGGCTTCACACAGGCCCACCATGCACTGCCTACCTTCCATTAATTAATCCAAAGTTCTTCTTCTCCACCTCTAATGGAAGGTCCCTCTTTGGCCGCAGAACCATAACTGATTCACACCTGTTGTCCGAGGCTTCTTGTTTGCTTCCTTCACGATGTCTGATGGGGTCTTCCTCAGCCATATTTAGTTCGCTTGTAGTTGGTCGTATGTAGCGTGTTGATACAACATCACTCAGCTCCTGCGGGTCCTGAAATTGTCCCTTATTATGGGCTCTCCTACCCTTTTTGTAACATGTCATTTTCCGTTTCAGTAATCCTTTCTTGTTAGCACCTGTCATGATGTTGTTGTAGGTATTTGGTAGTGTTAAACTTCTTAATAGTCTCAGTGTTTGTTTCCAAATGATAGGAGGAAAGTATTTGTAGCATATTTGGGATATTTTATCTATCTTCAGCATCTTCACTGACCAGCCAAAGCAGCTTTACAAGTAGGGTTTACCAATTATATGCCACCCTGTGCTGTTTTAATGGTTATTATCTGTATATTTTGTCTTACATAGATTACTCAATTTGGGAAGAAATGAAACATATTTCTTGATGATTATGCTTCTGCTGCCTTATTTCTATCATTTGCATGATAATGGAACTGTGTAATTTAAATCTATTTGATAATAAGTATGACACACTATTATATAGTGAAAATCCTGGTATAGGTGGGGTGGGTGGGGAATGGTAATGAGAATGATGATGATGATGATGGATATTAGTGATCAGGTGTATTCATATTGTAATTTAGGCTTATACAAATATTTTGTGTGATTTTGAGTTAGATCTAATGTGAAACTTGGAAATTATAACAATTTAAAAAAAAATGCCATTGTATATTAAGGGAAGGCTGAACAGTGGGTTTCAGCTATATTTATTGACGGGGGTATGTTTTGTAAAAATGTCATTCTGGCCATATTATTGCTAAAGTTGAGAAAAAAATAGTATGGTTTTAGTCAAAATTGCGTCTATATATGGAATTAACAAGGTTTTTCTTATTTGGGTGAAAAAAAAGGTGCTCTATAGGGCACAGGGAACCAATTCATTCATGAATATTCATGCCAGCAAGAAGGGTAGGGAAGCTCGGGGTAGTTATTTTATGTAAGGAGGCCTCTGATTGGATAATAATAGAAAGGAATTAGTATTAATTGTTTCTAATTGAAGAAAAAAAGTATTTTGTGTTATTTCATACATCTCTCTGACAAATATTTGCTTCTGTTTATGATTTTGAGAGCCAAAAGTGGAATTAGTAAAATTGCAGAATTGCAGTTGTACTTTTCTGCCGAGCTGAGGGTTGCTACAACCAACTGCCAAAAAGTCCCAGAAAGTGCTGGTGACCATGGTGTTTTTTGCATTTCTGATTGTTCAGCTTAGGCTAAGCTTTAAATTGAAACCAACTTTGGAGGTCCAGCCATACCCTGAAAACACCTATACTTGGCTGAAGTAAGGGTATTTATAATGGAGGTCTATGGGGAAAATAATTAGTTCACTGTACCCTAAACCACCGGTGGGGTTAATGCACTTTTACAGCTAGCCAACTTCACTCTGGGAAATTAATAAGATTTCTGAATTGCTCCGAAAAGTTAGAAGGGCTGCGGTTTGTGATTGTGGCACTCCCTGGACTTTTCTCTTACCTTTCTGCCTACATTTTTTTTATGTCTGTACCGTAAGTCATCGTAAAATTCTGGTTCCGATATACCTTGTTGCAGAAGTGGTTTCAGACTGACGTCATATTTTTCTATCAAGGCACTGTGTCTGCGATAAAATTTCGAAAACGCCTTACGAAGTTTAAAATAACGGTAGCCTGTCTAAGAAGTTTGGCAGTAAGGGCTTTATTACGTCTGTTAAAGTCACTAAATAAAGGTAGGAGAAAAGTCCAGGGAGTGCCACAATAACAAACCGCAGCCCTTCCCAGGCACCAAGAGGAAGAGGAAATCGACAAATCCAAACAAGCACAAATCGAAAAAACGTACGAAAAGCACTAAGATTAGCTCTCTCTTCCCCAAGCGAGGTAATCGCAATACTAAACGGACTGAAAACACAAGAACAAAATGACACAAGGTAAGACATAAAACAAATCCGCCTCGTAGAATAAACCACAAAGCAACAAAAAGTAAGACTAAAACCAGGACCACCGCCTTAGAACGGTCAGCAGAGCAAACAATCGGGAGGGGGGTGGGGGGAGGGGGTGGGGTGTGTGTGAGGGGGGGGGGGTGTTAAAGCACTTTTACAGTCAGCCAACTTCACTCTGGTCCCGATGCTACTCTCAATACAGAAATACATAAAAAATCGATTCGCATAAAGGCTCCCAACACAGTCAATGCTTTAAAGCGAAAACATAAAAATCAAATCAATCACTACGATAAACAACAGTACTCTTGGCTAATTCTACTGTATGCCAGAGTAAATGAAAACTAGTAATTGAGCCACGGCGGGCAAAGCCAAATGCATATCGTCTAGCCCCAACCCACTGGTTAAAGTTTTACGAAGAGGCCGTCATTGAGGCCCGAACCGCCGTCGTGCAATTAAAGAGTGAAGCATAGCTATCAACAATGATTGGGTAGATAACTAGGCGTGCAGTCTACCGCATAATATCCAGGCTATAGCCAATTCTTGATTTGGAATAAACAAGTAATTGTTGATGTGCTATGTTCTCCTTGATTTGGAATAAACAAGTAATAGTTTATATGTTATTTTCTCCCCGACATCTTCAAATTAAACTATAGCTGGTGAAAGTCCCTGCGAAGTCCAATTCTTTGTACAGTATTGACTAGTACATTTAGTTTCCTTTGAAAATCTTAGCAAGTAGCCACAGCGTTGATACAGATGTTAATAGTTTGATTTCTATTCATTTTCAGGTTGGTGTGGCGGAGCGGTACACAAATGTCATTCAACTCATGGACATGAATACACGTACAAGGGAGACAACTATGGCTAAACGGTTTACACTTCCCATATGAAAAATGGTAAGTTTTAAAAGGAAACAAATTGCATCCATGGAGAATAAATTGTTTTGCTAGAGTAGACATATTTTAATAACGGACTTTGCATCACGAAAACATGCCTATATAAATTTGACCCCCCTTAAACCCCACTTTTATATGGTAGAACTGGGGTTTATAGGGGTATACATTATTTTTCTTATTCCTGCTCAAAACATAGATTGTGGGTACTCGTTAGAACCGCCTCGTCGAGGCGGTTCTAACGAGTACCCACAATCTGTTTTTGAACAGAAATATGAAAAATCTCTAAGTTTTTTTTATCTAAAAAATTATATTTTCTGGTGGTAAAATTTTCAGTATATTTGTATAGGCTTGTTTTCGTAATGGTGTGCAGGAAAGCAAACGGGAATCCACATACATGTATGATGTCGTCCTAGTAAAATTGTTGAAAACTTCTACCAAGTTTATCAAGTTTCTTTAAAACCCAGATATGACTGTATAACGGAAACGTTCGTCAAGATTATTTATTGCATTGAGACGCTTTATCATATGCATCTTGATTAATTTCTGTAAAAAAATAAATCAATGATAGCTTCTATTCTTACCACGCTTGTCAACAGCATATGCGATAATACTTGTCCGGTTAGGCGTATCGATCCCCGGTCTAAAATCATGCATGATCTGCTTTCTTACATCGACCGTTTTGTTTGCCATTGTCACAACGCCAATTAAGAAATCAAATGAAAGAAGCATTTTAGATATTGTGAAATTAGATAGTAAAGTATTGTAAAGATCAATTGGCCCCAATCCTGTTTATATCTTGTTCCGGTGTTTTGTTTCTCATGGTTTGTTTGCTCTTCCTCTTGATAGCGTTGACGGGCTATGTTCTGAGATTAAGACTCTTTCTTGACATCTTCCATACTATGAACCATGTCATGGAAAAGAGCAGTTATAACATATGCGAACACCACAGGTTCAGGGGAACCTGCACATCCGCGCAGTCTCACAAGAACCTATGCTGGTAGCTCATGTACGCGGTAGGCCAAGGGGAAACCATTACGAAAACACGCCTATTCAAATATATTGACAAAATCACCACCAGAAAACTGAAAATTTTCAGATAAAAGTTCTGATATTTTCATATTTCTGCTCAGAACATAGATTGTGGGTACTCGTTAGAACCGCCTTACCAAGGCGGTTCTAACGAATACCCACAATCTATGTTTTTTGAGCAGAAATAAGAAAAATAATATATATCGCAGTAAATCCCAGTTTTACTATATACAAATAGGGTGTAAGGGGGTCAAAATTATACAGGTATGTTTTCATGATGTTCAGCCAAACAACTAGAAGAACGCAAAGTCAGAAGAGCCTTTTAGCTTGCGACGCAGCTTCTATGTTTGGTGACTTACCCTTTCTCGTAACAGAGATTCATTCTTTTGCATTTAATGATTGTACACGCTCACAAATATAAGTGCAGATACACAAGAAATGTCACACGAATCACAGCCTTCCTGAGACACCGATGAAGGAAAGATGAGGAACAAATAATGACAAAACAAACGCCACATGCGTAACCACCGATATACAAACAAAGACGAACTGCGACAGAGGACCAGCCTAGGTACGATCAGTGAAAAACTGTGTGTGTGTGTGTGGTGGGGGAGGGGATCGGGGGCCTGAAACCAAATTTACTTTCAGAAAACCTCACGCTTATTTCTGATGCAGCGCCAAATTAGAAATACATAACTGCTTAGGGCCCTCTGTTTCATCTGTGAAACATCAGAGTGAAACATATATAATCACAAACACTGTGATGAAACAAAGCAAAGTGCTCACTGGCGATCTGAATTCAGAACACGAAAACTACAAATGGACCAAAATGGGTACGACTTCAAGCGTTGATAGTCAGGCGCCAACCACCTGATACAGACTGAAGAAGGAGCCGTCATTTAGTCTGAGGATGAACCCACCGCCGCGTATTGAAAGAGGGAATTAAAGTTACCAACCTTAACTGGGTTTGGAGAATATACTTTTTGTAACCTATCGTTTTGTAGCAAGTGAAAAACCTTTTTAAATAATTTCTGCACCTGAGCTATGCGCTTTGGTAAGTTACTACCCACTTATTATTTATTGTTATCAGATGATTAGATCAGTTCAAAACAGGCGAAGATAATGACATTCAATCAATATACATGTATTCTTAAAGGGATGAATGACCTGCTTGAATGTGCTATATACACACATGGACCGGTAGGGTTCACGATTGCATTTTTACTTTCTAGTAATTTTAACTAACATGTAACTGAAGCTGTAACTGTGTTCGATTTTTTTTTGTACTTAAAAGTTATATAGAAAATGTCGAGGAAGAGCCAAACCATAACGCCTATCCAGTGCCTTGAGAGGACTGTGTTTCGTTATTGTGGCCATTCCTTGGTCCCTCTTGTGTCTCCTAGCCTCGTAGAGTAATGATAGGTCTTGGCCATCCTCCATAAATCGTACAATCACACAAGAACTGTTATGGTAATCAAGGGGAATAGAACACCTTTAGTGGAGAAAAAAAGTATAGGTGTTCAGGAGGAGCCACAAACACAGAACATAGCCTACCAATGACGCCAAGCGGAAGAGCAAACAAACCATGACATATGCCATAAACCAAAGAAAACCAAAGTACGAGTATATATCGCCTCCC
The DNA here is from genome assembly GCA_964016985.1 of Anodontia alba. Classification (NCBI taxonomy): domain Eukaryota; kingdom Metazoa; phylum Mollusca; class Bivalvia; order Lucinida; family Lucinidae; genus Anodontia; species Anodontia alba. Next base: position 9,073,792 of record OZ024821.1, read on the forward strand.
AAACGAGGTGATCACAATGCCAGACAGGATTCACCTAATCACCTCCATTGTCTCCAACGAGGTGTTCATAAGAAACTACCAAACACAACGATAAGACAATAAACACGACAAAGCAGGTAACAAACCCCGAAGTGTGTAGCTACTATTTCGTCAAACATGCTTTGTTCCCCGCTAAAGGATCTACTTTAGAAGAAAATATGATTTGCTCCCAAAAGTCTTTAATTTTATAGTAACCACTTTTCTGAAGAGGCGCTGTTCAAGAAACCAAACTAAAAGTAAAAAGACAAATTATCCCTTGTAAGCAATGACAGAGAACTTTCAGACATGTGTGCCCAGCGATGACTCAGATCAGCCTGCGCATCCGCGCAGTCTGATCAGTCTTTGCTGGCCGCCTGAAGCAATAGAGTCCGGCGAAGACTCAGACTTCCCGGATGAACAGCAGATTGAGCTGAGTCTTCAGTGTATACACGTGCCGGACGATAAGTTCTCTCAGACACGTGGCGGCTGCTTTATTGGCTCAAATGTCACCGAAGAAGTTCATTGTCATGGCATCTAGTGTGTCAAGTCCCCTTGAATATAATCAGATTCGTGAACAAATACCTAAATACTTTACAAGCACTAATTAACGAAGCAGACAGTGTAACACAATTAAATACAATAACATAAACTGTTACTGTCAGACTAATACTGAGATTCAATGATGAAGCATAAATACCGAATCTGGCTGGTCTGTCCCACTATTTCTGTTGTTTTCCGTGTGTGTATGTGACTAGTCCAAATGCCTACTTAGATATATGCATATGTCAAGCAATTCACGCATCGATCTATAACCAAGCACCTGCGTGACGCGTGACAGCTAGTATACCTATAATCACGACTCTGATTCCAAGCCATTAGGAAAATAAAAATGAAGATGTCAAGAAAGGTCTCGATCACGGAACACAGCCTTGCCAAGGCAGAAGATAATAGTTGATTTAAATGAAATGACAACACGAAACAGCACTTCGTTGGAAACAGAACGAATAAGAGTAAACGAGAGAAACTGTAACAGACATACATCCTTCGAAACCCAAATAGTAAGACCGCTGAGCTTGAGGCTGATACTATGAACATCGAACCCTCGCCCGTAATATCTGAAAGGAGCCTCAAACATCAGCATAAAGTTAAAGAAAAATATCCAAAAATCAGATTAAGAAAAAACGAAGAGAAAAGACAGCACATTCACGCCTACCAAACGAATGAATGCTTAAACACCGGTTAAGAACGTGAAACAATTAGAATCGGTTGGGCATTTGATGACTCAAAAAAGGTCAACAAACGTTGCATTTTCTGTGTTTCATGAGCGATATAAATGTTTTGTAGAAATTATTTGAAAAAGGGGAATAACATTTAACCGCCCATTGATATCGGCGTCTGTGGAGTAAATCTCAGCCCACCTACTTCACGCATATTGGCTGAATTATTTTTCGCGTGCTGAAGGTGTACCCAAAGCCATACAAAACACGTAGAAATTCATAGTGTTTATTGTCCCTTTCTTAATTTTGCGCTTTGCTAGAAGTTCAGCATATCATCACGCACACACGATAGACGTATATGATTATTTGTGTTATGCACATTACCTAATTCACGCATATTGGCTGAATATTTCGGGTGCTGAAGGTGTACCCAAAGCCATACAAAACACGTGGTAATTCATTGTATTTATTGTCTCTTATTTAATTTTGCGCTTTGCTAGAAGTTCAGCATATCATTACGCACACACGATAGACGCATATGATTATTTGTGTTATGGACATTTTGGTTGTCATGCAGCATTGTTGAGAAATCGCCACGGTAAGGGGCGAAATGAGTGGTAACGCATTACAGCTGCAAGTTTTTATTTGATTTATTTAGATCTAATGCGTAACCACTCATTTTCGACCCTTACCTTAACCTATTTTATGAATTTGGGAAAAATCACAAGCCACAGCCCTTCCCAGACACCAAAAGGCAGAAGAAACAGACAAAAAACAAACAAGCGCAAATCGAACAAACGTACGAAAAGCGCTAAGATTAGCTCTCTCTTTCCCAAGCGAGGTAATCGCAATGCTAAAAGGACTGAAGAACAAAAGAGCAAAATAGCACAAGGAAAGTCCCCGGTAGTTTTTACTATGGTCCGTTCTAAGGTGCTGGTTTCAAGTATTGTTTAGAGCTGACTAATCAGAGCTGAAAAGATAATCGGTTATTAGTCCCGCCATTGTGATCGATAATCTATTAGTGATCACTGAAGATTTTGTGATGATTTTACCTGTCTGTCTGAGCATGACTCTTACTATATGTTATACTTTACCGACATATTTGGTCTGACAGGCCTGAGCAAACACTGTAGACCCAGATGAGGCGTCGCAAAACGCGGCGTCTCATCAGAGTCTACACTGTTTGCCACTCATTCAGCTATTTTTAGACACAACAATGGGTAGTAAATTGTATTTGTTCAAATTTTAGATAAAATATGGTAAGGAGTTTAAGTGTCTGAATACTAAAGGTAAATACGGTAAAGTATCAGACACAGGAATCAAATGATCGATTATTCGCAAATCTGTAACGATAGACATTTTTGTGGAATTTATCGATCAATTAATCGATTATCTGATTAATTGTGCCAGGCTTAGTATTGTTTGTTCTTTGTAGGGCCTTGTAGCTGCTTCCTTAAAGGTTTATGTCACGTTCTGTCCTGTTTGTTGTCGTACTGTGGGTTTGGTGGGTCCAGTCTGGCATTGTGATCGCCTCATTACCTCGGTGGGAAAGAGGGAGCTGACTGCTGACTGCGTTGGTTTGTAATGTGTTTTGTCCGTCCTAGTTTTGTTTACTCTTCCTGTAGGAGTCATTTGTAAGATATGTTCTGTCTGTGATTGTCTCTTTCTGGACACATTCTTGATCATTTTAGTCGTGTGAACAACAGTGGTATTGGGCACCCTACTATTTCAACGTACAATGGAATGACTATAATTAGATTCAAATTATTAATGAAGATACAATGCAAATTCAATTTGTACGAAACATGCATTCAAGCATACAAATGAAACATAATAAAACTCAGTTCTCTAAGAATAATGGCTGTTTTCAGGTAATTTAAAAACAATTTAATTGATGGATTCAATATCGTAACAGTATTTTATCAATTACCGGAAAAACAAAAGCCCAATATTATCTGGCGTTCGCTTCTTGAATTTCTTTAACGTTGCTTTTGGTTTCACAACCAAAGATTAAAAGGGAATATACAAAAAGATAAAATCGAAAAAAAAACAAAAAAAAAAAAAAAAAAAAAAAAACAAAAAAAAAAAAAAAAAAAAAACAAACAAACAAAAAACAACAACAAAAAACAGAAAAAAAAAACAATGACTAAATTACGACGTCAGCATAAGATTGATGACGCCATGCATCGGCCAGGTCGTAAAAAGCTGAAGGGAAATTGATACGTTTTTATATTTGCTAGTCCTCAGTTTGAAAGTATAATAGCCGAAACTAGAGAAAACGTACCTTCTGGCATGTGCGAAGACTCAAATCAACCGCCCCAATCACGCACTCTGATGGGTCTTCGTTGTCCGCACGAAGAAAGTTTGCATCCTTGGCTATCCAAAAAGCGCCCAGTGAAGATTCTGATCAGACTGCACGAATGCGCAGTCTGATCAGAATCTTCGCTGGGCGCACATGTCCGGGGTATGTTTTCTGACGTTGCGGCTCACATGCTAACGTGCCATTACCGATGCACTGATTCGGACAGAATCTGTCTAGTTAGTCATTGTTTGCATCCATGCTCGGGCTACGTGAGGCTCCTTTCAGGAGGATTGTTTGTAATTGTGTTTTTTCGGAATAATTTAAAAGGATTGTTACACGATACAAAAAGATCATGGCATGAAACTTGTGTAAAAAAGTACACACATTCGAATCCAATAATAATTGACGACTTTGCTTTTGTCTTGAATTGCAATGAAAGTGAAACAGTTCAGAAGATGTTCAGGATGACCAGGTACCACAATCACAGAAAAAAAATCCTACTAATGCCATGAAGAGGAACAATTAACAAGTTACAGCATATAGGTCCAAAAACCAAAAAGCTCTCTTCTCGAACGAGCTTATCAGAATTCCAGATAGAACACACACACACACACACACACACACACACACACACACACACACACACACACACACACACACACACACACACACACACACACACACTAAATATGTGATACGATAATACCCAGCCATTATCATGTAGCGGACAGATAGCTCAAAAACTGACAAAATTTGCCCATTAGCAACCCAAGTCAGATTTCCATATTATCAATGAACATACCAATTTACTCAAGTTATTGTTCTGTAAGAAAATACGGACGTGTGGAGGGCAGATAACTCTGTCAAAAATTCATGAAATTTACCCATTAGAAATCCAAAACCAGATCGGCACAATATCAATGCACATGCCAAGCTTGGTGAAAATCCACTGACATTTACTCTAGTAAACGAAATTATTGACATGTGGCGGACAAATGACTGTCAAAATTGACATACTCACCCCTGATATACAAGTGTACACAACATCTGAATAAAATCCATAAAAATTTATTCAAGTTAGAAGGTGGAAATCAAGAGCTGACGGACGGACAAACGGGAAAACATACTACCCCACCTCTATCTTGTGGCGGGGTATTAAAAACATTAAATAGGGGCAAAGAAATACCTGAAATTGATTGATGACTGATTCCATAATCTGTCTTAGAGGTTGATGCTTCACTATCTATACCTGTAGCCTGGTCCATCATTGGACTGGCTCAGATGTGGTTTTCTTTTGCTGTTTGGTTACAAACATCAAAAGGAAACCACATCTGAACCAGTCCAATAATAGACCAGACTACACTTTCAGGGGCGGCAGTTTTGTCAGAATTGTTTTGCTTCCCTTCTGAAAAGAGGTATACACTAAATCATTAGAATTCACTCCTTTTTGGAGCAAATTTATTCCTTTCATAATAGACCCATTTTGTGAAAGGGCTTGCTTTGCAGAAATGCAATCAGGAAGTTAAAAAAGTTTTTTTCCTCATGGAACAAATGGTGGGAAACCCCCCCCCCCCCAAAAGAAAAAAACAAAACAAAAAAAAAAAAAAAAAAAAAAAAACAACAACAAAAAACAAAACAAAAAACAAAACATAAAAAAAAAAAACAAAAAAAAAAAAAAAAAAAACAACAAAAACAAACAAACAAAAAAAAAAAAAAAAAAAAAAACAACAGTGTATCTAGTACTCTTAAGGCCTCTGCTTGGTTTCTTCAAGCGGTTTTGATTATAGTGCTTTTGACTATGATGTTTTACTAATGTGTAGAGGTCCCCTATGCAGACCGAACATATATTCGAAAATGGAATCTGTGTCAGAATTTACTCTTTCATTGCCACAGGCGATAATAATAGGTTTTTTGCAAACAGCATAGATCCAGATGAGACGGCTCAATGAGCCGTCTCATCTGGATATACGCTGTTTGACATTCAGTCTTTCAACTTTACATATAAACGTCTTTCCTAACGATAGTTTGTTAAAATAAAAAAAAAAAAAAAAAAAAAAAAAAAAAAAAAAGCGAACAAAAAAAAAAACAAAACAAAAAAAAACAACAACAAAAAACAGACGACAAATGTCGTCTGAAATCTGGCACCGAAAGAGATAAGGGCGATGCTTCGCGCTTGTTGAACTGATCCCATCAAATTTCCTGCTGACCATTCTACGATGGTTCCTCTATTGCTTATATTTTTTTGATTTGACGATAATTGCAAATGGTTTTTATTTTATTTTATTTTTTTTATTTGTCCTTGTTTTTTTCTTCGTCTCGTATTCTTTTGGGGCTCCGGGAGATAGGCTTTTTGTGACTGTTGCCTTTCCTGGACGGCTTCATTTATATTTATCAAAGAATCATTGATCAAATTCTAGTTCTTCGTTTGAGCTATTTTATGGAACACTCTTACCCGACCACTAATCTGAGTCCAGTGCTCTTTACGTAGTCCGTATCATGTTCGAAATGAAGCGCCCCATGAGCCTATATTGCTATTTATTTCGAAAACTCGCCCATTCAAATATATGGAAAATTTCACCTCCAAAAAACTGAAAATTTTCAGATAAAAAAACTCTGATATTTTTCATATTTCTGCTCAAAACGTAGATTGTGGGTACTCGTTAGAACCGCCTCGGCCAATCTATCCACAATCTATGTTTTATGCAGTAATAAGAAAACTAATGTATACCCCTGTAAACCTCAGTTTTACTATATAAAAGTGGGGTTTAAGGGTGTCAAAATTATATAGGCATGTTTTCGTGATGTAATAAACGAATAAGCCAGGATATGAAAAAAGAGTACTTACAATGTATCACATAGGCGACCAGCATAGGCGAGCTTGCGCATAAGCGCAGTCTCGCTAGGGCCTGTACAGTTCACAAACATGTAGTAGTGATGTTGAGGAAGCCTCAGGCAAAACGCATGTCTGTAGCCCAAGTAGGGGACTGCGCATGTGCCTTTGAAGACCCACAAACCAGAAGATCATATGATCCTTTTTTTGTACTTAAATTTATGCTCAAATATTGTAATGCAATTTTTGTGGGATACGTCTCACTCCACCATTACTCTTATCTAAAAGTAAAATGATAGAGGAAAAGTCACAATTACAAGCCACAATCTTCCCAAGTCACAGGAAAAAAAAAAAAAAAAAAAAAAAAAAAAAAAAAAATTATAGAATGTGAGGCAAGCTAGCGCAAACATAAACATGGACAGCTATCAGATAAACGATGCCATTATATTATTAAGTTTATGTTCTTTACACCCGTATGTTCTCACAAACTATGTATTGAGATACGGGATATGTTGAATTACACAATAAGTGGTTTGTCTTTTCAAGCTTAAAAATGGATTTACTGCATGTACCAAAGGTTACTATTGCAAATCGAGTTTAATGGACAATTTCCCCACGTTTGCACCTTTTGTGGAGAGAAAGGGCAAAATGTTAGAGGGGTGCAACTTACACAAGCGTGTTTACACACCATAAATTGTCCTAAGAATTCGGGGACCTTACCTCCTTACCATAACTATTCTAAAAATGAACACATCCATCTTAGAACCTATTAATGTGTCTAAACCTGTTGGATACGCCGCACACATTGTAGACCCTGTAGAGACACCTCGGTATACAGCTTCTGACGTGGGTCAACACTGTTTTCTTAGACCTGGTTGTCCATGTACTTAGAGTAAATACAGTAATCAGTTACGGCTAAAATGCCCCTTGGTTAGCCTAGCCACATTTTATGACTTCCAAACAGATGCGAATCTCATCCTCAGTGGACATGAAAATCGTTGGTTCTTCACAAATAATTATCCCATTCAATTAATCTGTCATATATTTGTATTTATTTGTGGGCTGATACAGTTGGATTACGCCAATTTCAGCTGAATGTTCTTCTAAGAGAATGATATTTGAGTCCAACCGTGCGAAAACATACCTTAAGACATGTGCGCCCAGCGAAGACAGATCAGACTGCGCATCCGCGCAGTCTGATCAGTCTTCGCTGTCCGCCTGAAGAAATAGAGTCCGGCGAAGACACAGCCCGGATGAACAGCAGATTGAGCCAAGTGTTCAGTGTGCACACGTGTCCGAAGTTAAGTTTTCTCAGACACGTGACGGTTGCTTTATTGGCTGAAATGTCACATGGGAAGTTCATTGTCAGGGCAAAAAGAGATATATTTCGATTGATCGTCTTGGTAGCTTAAAGTTTCTTTGAGATGGCTATTCGATATCACTTGAGAATATTTCTGATTGTTAAGCATCAGATTTCATTAGTATGTGTCATTACGACCGAGCCATTAGTTCTACAGCAGTGATGCTAACATAAGTTCATGTACATGAAAACATATAAGTGACGATGTCGATGTCTGGTACAGTTATTGAGTACCATGCAAAATCGGGGCTACGATTTCAAACTGTCCTATGCATAGAACAAGCGTATTACTGAAAAGCACTTATAATTGGCGGTTACGTTTGGTGGCACTATTTACGATACATGCAAAAGCCACCAAATTAAAACCCCGCCAGTATTCACTGAAATGTATATAGTATCGCATACATCTGAAAGTATGAATGCGCAGTCGAAAAAAAAAATAAAAAAAAAAAAAAATAAATAAAAATAACAGAATCGCAAACAGTGTAGATCCCGATGAGACGGCTTGTTACGAGCCGTCTCATCGGGATCTACACTGTTTGCACATATATCTGGTTTTGTCTGCCGGGCTGAAAGACTTAACCGCGTCGTCTGCTCAGGTACCATATCAATCTGCATATACATCTGCTTAGGTACTAGACTAATCTGCAGATGAGCGACAGGTACCAGATGGTTTACTATACGTGCGTCATTTGCTCAGATTCAAGACCAGTCTTCGAATCCGCGCCATCTTCTGTGATCAGATCAGTATGCGTATCCGCGACATGTGCTCAAAATTCAAGGTCAGGCTGCGTATCCGCGATATCTGCTCCAAATTCAAGATCAGTCTGCGTATCCGCAATACCTGCTCAAAATTCAAGGTCAGTCTGCGTATCCGCGATATCTGCTCAAAATTCAAGATCAGTCTGCGTATCCGCAATACCTGCTCAAAATTCAAGATCAGTCTGTGTATCCGCAATACCTGCTCAAAATTCAAGGTCAGTCTGCGTATTCGCGATATCTGCTCAAAATTCAAGGTCAGTCTGCGTATCCGCGATACCTGCTCAAAATTCAAGATCAGTCTGTATCCGCAATACCTGCTCAAAATTCAAGGTCAGTCTGCGTATCCGCGATATCTGCTCAAAATTCAAGGTCCAGGTATCCGCGATATATGCTCAAAATTCAAGATCAGTCTGCTTATCCGCGCCATATTCTCAGTGACCAGATCACTCTGCGTATCCGCACTATCTTCTCAGTGACCAGATCAGTCTGCGTATCCGCACCATCTTCTCAGTGCCCAGATCACTCTGCGTATCCGCACCATCTTCTCAGTGACCAGATCACTCTGCATATCCGCACCATCTTCTCAGTGACCAGATCACTCTGCATTCCGCACCATCTTCTCAGTGACCAGATCACTCTGCGTATCCCCACCATCTTCTCAGTGACCATATCAATGTGCGTATCAACGCCATCTTCTCAGTGACCTGATCACTCCGCATATCCGCGCCATTTTCTCAGTGACCTGATAACTCTGCGTATCCGCGCCATCTTCTCAGTGACCAGATCAGTCTGCGTATCCGCGATATTTTCTCAGTAACCAGATCAGTTTTCCTTTCCGCGATATCTGCTCAAAATTCAAGATCAGTCTGCGTATCCATGCCATCTTCTCAGTGACCAGATCGGCTATGTATACGCGATGTCTGGTCAAAACTTAAGATCAATCTGTGTATCCGCGCAATCTTCTAAGTGACAAGCCCATCAGCGTATCAGCGGCATCAGCTCAATGTTCAGATCAGCATGCATATCCGCGCCATCGGATCGGATCTTTGCTTTTCGATCATTAGATACTGAAGAATACGAAAGCACGCTTCTCGCATACGCACTTGCGTATGCGAGATGCGTGCTTTGCAGATCCGCTATATATACATGTACCTATATTCTCACACTGCGGTTGAGCTGGACCAAAGATGCGGACGCAAACTAAAAGCCCCCCATCGTGCAACGCAACGTCAGATCACGGTCTATAGTGATAATCATAATATTAACAATTTTGGATAGCAAAACGTATTGAGGCAAAACAGATAAGTCTCAGCAGATTGCGCCTTCAGATCAGTGTTTTCATTGTTACCCACTCATCCAGCAGTTTTTAATCACATTAAAAGGTATCACATTGGACTTGTCCAAATTTTAGAAAAGGTATGGCAAGGAGTTAACATTTCCGTACCGGCAGACCAAAACAGATACCTTGCAAACAGTGCAGATCCAAATGACACGGCTAGTCTCGTCAGGTTCTACACTGTTTGCCATTTTGTTTTTTGCTTTTTGACTAAAACCCCTCTTTGAGGCAGTGGACATTTCCAAATTCAAAGATGGAGGTCCACTTCAGAAACTCAGGGATCAAAGGTTTAAGGTGACCTAATTAGTAGGGTAACACGGTTATCATATAATTCTAAATAACTTATGGCCTCTCCTGTCTCGCCTTGCATGATGGACGAATCCACTGAAGATAACTGGGCATTAATGAGTTAATCAGAAAAAAAAAAAAAAAAAAAAAAAAAAAAAAGAAGAAAAAAGAAACATGTTGATTGAAATTGGTGCATAATGTTTATTCACATTACGAACACTCCTAATTTAATCAATGAAACTAACACTATTTCCATAAAAAAAGGACAAGATAAATTACTTTTGATCACAGATATATAGTTCTCGTGCGCTTAAATTACTATCCTCGTTTGCTTCTGGGTCTCTTTGATTTAATTTGTTTAGGAACATTGTCGAGTTTATTTACGCCTTGAAAACGGAAATTTGATTTGTCATCATGATCGCCGTGATAGAAGTGTTCGAACTAGAAACCTAGATAGAGGAGAATTCTTTGCCTTGAGGTGAATGAATATCCTAGGTAGAGTTTCCGCTAATTTTTAACAAGGGTGATAACTTTTGTGAATTCCTGTTTGCTTTTCTGCGCATTGATCCTATTCCAAAAATGGTCTGTTCTAAAAGAAAAGAATTTGCTCCCCGTGGGAACAAATTCTTTCCTTTTGGAGTAGACCCCTTTTCAGAAGGGAGCAAAAACGATTTCAACAGAGATGCCTCCCTTGACAAGGATAAATTTTTTTTTATAGTTTCTACAACATATAATTATTGTTAACAGACTCAAAATCAAACCGATACTGCAATTGTCCGTGTTCTGTTTTCCCCTGTAATTCTAAAGGATTGCAATTTCAGATTATTTGTGATCGCAGCAACTGTGGCTAAGGTGAATGGATATAAATGATTGTTTTTTTTCCGTCATTTTGTGCCTTAAGGAAATTTTGATGTATGTATACTGTAGATCGATTGTAAACAGAAGAACCCAAAATAAAACTAACATATCCCTTCCCGGTTACCGTATTTCAAATATATACTTGTGCATTTATTTTCTTTTTTCCACAAGCTTCCGTCTCCGAAATCAAAGAGAAAAAAAAATAATTATCCTTGCAACGTTTTACTTTGTGCACCGTGTTTCAAAGTGCAAGAAATATGCAACAGAACTTGTCACGTGACTTGCTTGGTAACAAAAGTAAATAAACATGGCCGACAAACGACAGAGTATAAAAGCAGGGGTAAAGCCGAGAGCTTGTAGTAAATTCCGGAGGTACCTTTGACAAGCAATTAATGGTATCAAATGGGCATCTATCGGGCTGAGATTTGGAACATATGTAAAATGTAGATTCGTTTTTAAAACCACATATTAGTTTTTATCCGTAAATTCGGCGTTTTTCAAACTCGACCATTCTAAGGCGGTGGTCCCGGTGTTAGTCTTACTCTTTGTTGCTTTGTGGTTTATTCTACGAGGCGATTTGTTGTATGTCTTTCCGTGTGTCATTTTGTTCTTGTGTTTTTCAGTCCTTTTAGTATTGCGATTACCTCGCTTAGGGGAAGAGAGAGCTAATCTTATTGCTTTTCGTACGTTTGTTCGGTTTGTGCTTGTTTAGATTTGTCGGTTTCCTCTTCCTCTTGGTGTCTTGGAAGGGCTGCGGTTTGTGATTGTGGCACTCCCTGAACTTTTCTCTTACCTTTTTTCAAACATTTAAGCTACATAGACAACCATGTCTTGTAAATTGTGGCCGAGAGTAAATTATGCGGTTTTAACAATGTCACGTATTTCTCAAAATGCACCCATATTGATATTGGTTATATGCAAAACGGATTTGTTTGAAAATTATAACAATTTAACAATGTCAGAAAAAGGTTTCTCACTTTACAGATATGCATCTAAAATATTTGACCCGTGACCAATTTTCTTGAAACCGGGACTGCATTTGCGATTGATTATGTCCAGTATTTATTAGAATATGCCCGTTAAAGACAGGCAATGTGCAATGTTTATTCTCATATCTTAAATTCTAGATTATATGAATTTACTTTTCTCTGTTTTACTCCCCCCCACCCCCCCCCCCCGACTACCCCCCCCACCTAGGGACCAATCAGGTGAGCCCGTTACCGATTTTTATGGCCGGGATTGAATTTCGATTAGCTTTATTGTAACACTAGGAGGAAAAGACAAAAACAGTTACGTTCGATTGTTTTATTTATAAAAAATACTATCTTCAGGTACTAAGAGAAAAATAAATAAATAAATAAATAAGCCTCAGTTGTGTTGCATTGAAACTAAAAGAAAATCAAGCAATGTCCATTTTATTTCTGCCTGTCGATTTCCGTCCCGAGTTGGTCCCGAATTGTTCACGGCTCAGCTATTCATTAAATGGTTTCATAAGTGTTCCTTAATCTATCTTTGTCTTATCTTTTGCATGTTTTAAGATGATGATACACAAAATAAGTCCAGAGTACGCCCTACAGGATTTGCAAAATTGAAACTGCAAAAGTTACTCCCAACCAGGAATCTTGCAAAGGGGAGACATATTTCTTTTGTATAAAAGCAGAGCACGGTAAATTATGTAACTAGCTTAATTTCATTTGGAAGAAGGGACAAAATGCAACATAAGTTCCAAATTTCAGCACGATAGGTGACCAATAATCTCGGCTTTTATACACTCTCCCCCGCCCCCGCCCCCCCCCCCCTACTCCCGACAAACATTTGTGACGCTTTAGTTCAATATGGATTTCTGAAATTTAAACGAATTCTTTATAAATGAAAGTTTTACGAACTTCGTTGTTGCTAAATTCTTATTTTAGAGATTTATCTAGCTGTGTGAGATTGAGACCCTGAAAGGTATAATAAACCGAAAATCGTGGCCGGCTGATATCGCACACGGCATTTTGTTGCTCTTCCAAGACAATTCTATGATTTAGCGTCATGCCACCGCCTGTCCATATTGATCTTGCTCATCCAGGCATTTTACGCATTAGGTGAAAACACTGGCAAATACCTATATTAATCTACGCATTTTTGGAAAATTTTATCTCGCCATATCTTTTAAATTGAATGATATTTTCAGCATTATTTAACCCATAATTTTCTCTTGATAATTGAAATATTTAGACAAGATTGCACAACTGACAGGTGATATCACTGATTGAAATAAAGGATTTTAAGCACTTTTAAAAAGCGCCTGGCAGTTGTTTATCTTTTACCTAGAAGTTAAGTGAAACTCTTCGCCGGGATACATCATTTGGTCCCAATACAAGGCAAAAGGATACACATTTTGCGGCTTCTGATCTGTGTCTTTACTGTTTGCCACTATTCATTTTATGGGATGCTTGGCATAAATGGGTTAATAGTATACCCGAAAGAGGCCATAGTTGGATAATAAAACATTTCATTCTATTCCGTTCGTAATCAGATGCACGATTACTATGTCAACTGTCTTGGTAGCTACTACGCTTAAGCTGGGTTTGGTATAATTCCCCTATTTGACGTGTGATTAGCAAAACTCATATATATGCGGCTCGCCCGGGCGAGTCGCAGTTAGTCACTTTCAACAGTGCAATATAAATATGGAAAATATGGAAGTATATAATAAAAAGGTGTTTGACGATTCTTACAAAGCATAGTACATGTACTGACAATCATATGCTATTACATAACGCAAATAGTTTTATATGTAACAACGGAGAATTGTTTCAGCGGAGTGAAATAACATACGAAGGTCGTGCAAAAATTTCTGTCACTAATAGGCTTCCTCCGTTTTATCCCAGGTATATTTCAAAATACTTCACTGCACTTGAATGGTGTGTTGAATAGCTAACGATACCGTTTTATTTCGTGCAAATTGCTTTCCAACTGACCGAGTTATTTCAAATTGAAATAGATGCAGTCATATACACTGAACAATTTACTTGTTACGTTGGAATATGGACCAGGAGACTGAAATTCGTAGCAATATTAAATGCCGCATTAGGCTTAATATAGATTCAAAGCAGATATTTAATGAGTTGTGTGGTATATATTGACCTCAGACCATTTCAATGCGCACAGTTTTTAGGTGGATTAAAGCTTTTAAAGCTGGGAAATTTTCTGTTGAAGATGATACCTGTCCTGGAAAGCCTAAAAGCTCTGTTACCATGGCTAACATCGCTGCTGGAAAGATTGTGGTCGAACAGGAGGACTGTCTTCGAACAGGATGCGCGAACAGTAGTCCACCTTTTACATGACAACGCCTCCTCTCATAAGTGTGAGGTTGTAATGTCTTTTTTGGCTTCTGAAAAGGTGAAAGTTTTAAACCAGCCACCTTATTCACCTGACCTGAGTCCCTGTTACTTCTTTTTATTTCCAAAGCTTAAGAAAATTTTTCCTGGAAATAAGTATATGTCTAGAAGTTCTCTTGGCAGCGCTATTTATCAGTGTCTCCAACAGATAGCAAAAGAAGAATTTTTATCTGCTTTTCGCGACTAGATAAAAAGGTTACAAAAATGTATTTCAGTAAAGGGGGAATACTTTGAAGGTTTGTAATAAAAATATGTTTGATAAAACATAGCACTGAAGTAATCCGAACCCAGTGACAAAACTTTTTGCAGGACCCTCGTAATACTATCCAATTTTATTACTACACTTGAAAGAATACACGAGCTTCAAGCCTTCAATGAAATTTTCATATTTTATCGATATCTATTCTAAGAAACTATATTGCTTTGCCACTCTTTTCCAAGTGCTATACCAGGTCTCGCACACACCATGTATGTTTAACCTGTGATATATGCCATCACACACGTGCGTCCAGCAAATAGACATTATACATATTCGCGCAGTCTTCACGGGTAAATCTTAGGATAACAAAGGATCAACGGTGTCTTCAGGCGGACAGCGAAAATCCCAGTAAGCATTCTACACAAATCTATAGCGGGCCGCTATCGGCCCGTCAGGGTAGCTGACGGGCCGATAACGGCCCGCTATAGATTTATAAAGAATGCTAGCTTGGTATGATTAGACTTAGTGCGTGCGCAGTATCAAATTCCTTCCTTTTACATTTACCTACTTTATGGAAGAAGGGCAAAATCATTTTGACAGAGTTGCCTCCCCTGAAAGTGTATCCATTCCCCTTAAAGTAAAAGTCGTTCTTTATTTTAGTTCTTGTAGTTGAAATACATGCTCGACTTGGTTAATTAGAAATCAGTTAAAATTGCCGTGTTTGAAAAAAAAAATCAGGACGTATGAAATTTTAAACTATCAGTTACAAATTCATTGCATGAAGAATTGTAGATAATTACACCATTATACCAGAATAACATTGAAATACGCCAGACTAAAGAATGTCTTTGAAGAAACTTATATTATGTAGATTAAAGTTGCTATAGGTCTTAAATTCACTGTTATCAAAGTTTTATAAGGATTAATCCTTGTATGTTTTATCCCGTATGATACAAAATTTAATTATTTTTGGTCAATTAAAAATTCTAATGATGTTCTCAATAAATTTAAATCTAAAAACTTTCAAGCTTCTAAATTGTCTACATATGATTTTTCTACACTGTATACTACGTTACCTCATACAAGATAAACTTATTGATTTAATTAACCGAACGTTTATTCGGGAGAATACCCAATATTTGGCTTGCAACGAAGAATGTGCTTTTTTCACTTCTGATGTATACAATAATCACAATTTATGGTCGTGTCAAAAAGTCTGTGATGCCCTTGTTTATCTTTTGGATAATATTTTTATTAGATTTGGAACTAAACTTTATAGGCAAACTATTGGTATTCCGATGGGAACTAATTGTGCTCCTCTTGTTGCAGATTTGTTTCTTTTTTGTTATGAGAGAGATTTCATAAAGTCGCTCGCACGTGAAAATCAGGCTGACATTATTGAGGCTTTCAATTCAACTTCAAGATACCTTGATGATTTATTAAATATTGACAATATTTACTTTGACCAAATGGTGGACCGGATATACCCTACAGAACAGTTAAATAGAGCAAATTCTTCCGATACCGAGGCACCTTTTTTGGATTTGAATCTATGTATATCTAATGGTACAGTTTCCACCAAAATTTATGATAAACGGGACGATTTAGATTTTGATATTATCAATTACCCTTTTCTGGATGGCGATGTCCCCCGTCGTACCTCATATGGGGTATACATATCTCAACTTATTAGATTCGCCAGAGCTTCTTCAAATCTTAATGACTTTAACTGCCGTAATAAAGCCCTTACTGCCAAACTTCTTAGGCAGGGCTATCGTTATTTTAAACTTCGTAAGGCATTTTCGAAATTTTATTGCAGACACAGTGCCTTGTTAGAAAAATATAGCATCAGTCTGAAAACACTTCTGCAACATGGTATATCGGAACCAGAATTTTACGGTGACTTAGTGTACAGATTTAGAAAAATTGTAGGTAAATCTAACTTTTCGGAGCAATTCAGAAAACTTATTAACCGTTATAAAAGAATTGGCTATAGTCTGGATATTATGCGGCAGACTGCATGCCTAGTTGTCAACCCAATCATTGTTGATGGCTATGCTTCACTGTTTAATTGCACGACGGCGGTTCGGGCCTCAGACTCAATGACGGCCTCTTCGTAAAACTTTAACCAGTGGGTTGGGGCTTGACGAAATGTCTTTGGCTTGGCCCGCCGTGGTTCAACTATTGCTTTACATTTACTCTGGCATACAGTAGAATTAGCCATGAGTACTCGTCTTTGTTTATTATAGTGATTAATTTGATTTTTATGTTTTCGCTTTGATGCATTGACAGTTGGGAGCCTTTATGCGAACCTAATTTTTATGTATTTCTGTATTAAGAGTAGCATCGGGACCCAGGGTGAAGTTAGCTAGCTGTAAAACCTCCCCCTCCCCCCCCCCCCCCACGGTGGTTTACTCTACTGACCGTTCTAAGGCGGTGGTCCCGGTGTTAGTCTTACTCTTTGTTGCTTTGTGGTTTATTCTACGAGGCGATTTGTTGTATGTCTTACTATGTGTCATTTTGTTCTTGTGTTTTTCAGTCCTTTTAGTAGTGCGATTACCTCGCTTGGGGAAGAGAGAGCTAATCTTAGTGATTTTCGTCCGTTTGTTCGATTTGTGCTTGTTTGGATTTGTCGGTTTCCTCTTCCTCTTGCTGTCTGGGAAGGGCTGCGGTTTGTGATTGTGGCACTCCCTGGACTTTTCTCTTACCTTTGTTTTTGCAATGCATTAAAGTAGTTTACCTGCATTTTAGGCATATAAATTTATAACTAATCATGTTTTATATAAGACATCGATTATCGTATTTACGCTGAAATGTTAGACTTCACTCCTAACTAACTCTCTCTAAAATTTAAACAAGTCCATTTGGCTATCTGAAATGCGTTAGGAAGTGTTAAATACTCATAAACGCTTTTGCCCTGGATCCTTTCTCATGTTGTCGGTCTTTATTATGTACAGGAATCCAGTATAAGTTTGGGTTAATTCTGCACTAATGAACTAAGTCTGTGTGAGGCGTTTTAATAGTTGTGGTTGAATGGCGCTCTGTTGCGTCTGATCGGGGTCTACATGATTTGGTCATGCATGTCTCTTCAAATACTTAAAGTGTACACCTGGTAGGTTATCCGCTATATTTTACAAGGCATGCAATTTTTTGTAACTTCCTGTATGTAAGTTTTCCGCACATGAATGCCCTTCCAGAAAGGGATGAACGCTAATAAGAAAGAATATGCTCCTCATGGGGGCACATTCTTTTCTTTTAGAGTGCCCCCCCCCCCCCCGCTCCCACACACACCTCCCCGCCCCCTTTCAGCAGGTTTAAAAGGCGAGGAAAATCAATTTTTGCACTTGCCTCATCGAAAATCTATCTATATCTATTTATTTCTATTAAGGTAAATAGTGTACACGGCACAGCTAGTGTGCTCTTTAATTCTGCGATCAGTATGTCAGGAATCATAACGTATGTTCCAAAAACGTGCATTTAGAAATAAGTGAAAAGTAAAATAAGAAAGCCAGAACTGAAAAATATCTGTTTATTATCAAAATTATTGTCACCAGAGTGTCCTGACAGGTTAGATAACAGGGTAACTTTTCAACAACAACAGCCTTGGACAGGTACAAAGTTTGCCGTTGTTAAGAGATGGCTTTGATATTTAATATATATAAAATCATTCCTTGATTCCGTTATAGATTGCTGTTGTTGACAGGTGATCATTCCATTCATGGAGGTTCCTCTGAATAGCAAGCATCTATAAAACACATTAAGGAACAATCTAGCCAATTAAAAAAGTAAAGACATACAGCCACAGCTCATAATATGGCCCACGTCAAGCGAAAAAGTGCCTTCGAACAGGTGCAAAATGTGCTGATACAGATCATCTTGCACATGCGCAAAATATCAACCGGACGTTTGCTCTCTATTCAGGCATTCTGTAGTATCCAATACTTCTGTAAGCGGACAGATCAGGGCCTTCACTTTCCGCATTTGCCCGAAAACACGTTTTGCATGACCTTTAAGTTCGACAATTGTTCTGTACATGTAATGAAAAGTAGCATTCTCTATGCGTTATATCAAAGCAGCTTAATTATTTTACATATAAAGTCTTAAAAATGTCCTTTACCACATCGAGACCTCCATGTAATGTAATTAGGGATACAGCGACCACGCAAAAAGTCTTCGCAATAATCTGAAAGGGTGATCGTTTAGAAATACAGAAAATACCAACTCGGTTTGATTGAACTTGTTTATGAGGGAAACTTGAACAAGAGGCCCATCGGCCATAACTCGCTCACCTTATAAAACAGCTATGGCATATTTGCAAATGCCATGCTATATTCTTCTAATATTGCCACAGCAACTGGGACACAAACTTGACCAAATCACTAAAAGGTCAAAGGTCATCCTACTCTCATCATTTGAACAAACTTGGTATCATTATAAAAAAAAAAAAACAAAAAAAAAAAAAAAACAAAAAACAAAAAACAAAAAAAAAAAAAAAAAACAAAAAAAAAAAAAAAAAAAAAAAAAACGAGTCCGAAGTACATAAATATTTGGACCCCTAGCTCAACCCCTGCGCATGACCCATGTGTACGACCCAGGGGCAATTGTAGCACAGAGTTAAAGGTTTAGGTATGGTTAAGTAGCATACCTACTTTCGACTTCCTAGTGTAAAACGTACCCAAGTGATGACCTCCAAGTGAAACGCAGATGTACATAGGTTTGGGCATAACCCACCCCTTGGCATGATCCAGAAGCAAGTCTAGCACAGACGAAGGTTTAGGTATGGGCAGGTAGCATACCAACTTTCAACCTCCTAGCGTAAAATATAAACAATTTATGACTTCCAAGAGAAACGCAGACATAAATGTCAATGTAACTTGAATGTAAACAAACATTGACCCCTCACATGGTCAACTCTAGCACAGACCTAAAGGTTTAGGTCTGGGTAAGTAGCATACCAAATTTCTACTTACTAGCATATGAGGTACCCAAATTATCAGTTCCAAGAGAAACGCGGATGTACATGTCAATGTAAACCTGAATGTAAACTTAAACATTGACCTGTAGCCCCACCCCAGGGCATAGCCCAGGGCAGCTCTAGTACAGAGTTAAAGGTTTAGGCCTGGGTAAGTAGCATTCCGACTTTTCAACTGCCTAGCTTAAAAAATATCCAAGTTATGACCTCAGGAAAAAGGCGGACGTAAATGTCAATGTAAACTTGAATGTAAATTTAAACAGCGAGCCCTAGCCCCCACCCCAGGGCATGACCCAGGGGTAACATTAGCACATTGTTGAAGGCTTAGGTCTGGGTAAGTACCATACCAAATTTAAACTTTTCTGGCGTAAAAGGTACCCAAGTTACGACTTCCAGGAGAAACGCGGACGTAGAAACGCTGACGTAGATGTCAATGTAAACTTAAACACTGACCCCTAACTCCACCCTAGGGCAAGACCTAGGGGTAACTCTAGTACAGAGTTGAATGTATGGGTGCTCTGGGTAAGTTGCATACCAAATTTCAACTTCCTGGCATAAAAGGTACCTAAGTTAAGACCACTAAGAGAAACGCGGACATAGAAAAGCAGACTTTAATGTCAATGTAAATTTAAACATTGACCCCTGGCCATACCCAAGGGCATGACCTAGGGACAACTTTAGCACAGAGTTAAAAGTTTAGGTCTGGGTAAGTAGCATACCAAGTTTCAACTTCCTAGCTTAAAAGATGACCAAGTTATGACTCTGATTATGAATGTCGAAACGCGGACGTAAATGTCAATGTGAGCTTAAACAGTGACCCTTAGCCCCATCCAGGGCAAGACCCAGAAGTAGCTTTAGTACAGATGTAAAGGTTTAGGTCTGGGTAAGTAGCATATCAAATTTCAATTTCCTAGCATAAAAAGGTACTCAAGTTATAAATAAGATTATGAATGTGACTTACGCACGTATTGACGTAACATAACGGCAAAACGCATATACCCCACTCCTGCTTTCGGCAGGCGGGGGCATAAAAGTGATTTTTCATTTTTTCCCCCATACAAATGTATGGAGTCGCAAATTTGTCCTTACCATAAAAAGGTCAAATGTAAACCTGCAATCATCATATAAACAAACATGGTTGAGCTTGATTCAGACAGCGATGCTATATACTATGACTCAGCTTCAAAGCTTTCTTGGTTCTGCAGAAGATTTTTAAAAGTTTTTACCATATATGGACATGGCGACCATCTTGTACAATGGCGCGGAACTATTTGAACAAACTGGCAATACCCTTTCGACAGAAGACCCCATGCGAAATCTGGTGAAAATTGCTCAAGCGGTTTCAGAGAAGAAATTTAAAAATTGCACAATTTTATAAATGCATATAGCCCAGGGACAATAGCATATAACCCCAAGGAGACAAAATTTTGATTGGAACTAAAATGTTTTACTACTTTGATCATACAGTGTAACTTTCAGCCAATACGTTTTAATACATTTTGAGAAAATGACTTTTCAACAATTTCCCTATACAAATGCATGGGAAAGCAAATTTGAAGAAGCTATAAAAGAATCAGAAGTCAATCTACGGTCCTCATTTGAACAATATTGGTAGCATTGAGTCCTCAATGCTATATACCAAGATTCAGTCCCAAAGCTTTCTTCGTTCTGGCGAAGAAGATTTTAAAGTGTTTTTAATATATACAGGCATGGCGGCCATTTTGTCCAATGGCGCGGAACTATTTGAACAAATTGGCAATGCCCTTTCGACAGAAGGCCCCATGTGAAATCTAGTGAAAAGTGCTCAAACGATTTCAGAGAAGACATTTAAAAATTGCACAATTTTATGCATGCATATAGCCCAGGGTCAAGGGCAGATAGCCCCTAGGAGACAAACTTTTGATTATAACTAAGATGTTTTACTGTTTTAATCATACATTGTAAGTTTCAGCCATTAGTCTTTAATGCATTTTGAGAAAATGACTTTTCAACATTTTCCCCATACAAATGCATGAGGACGCAAATTTGATCTTGCCATAAAAAGGTCAAAGGTAACCCTACGATCATCATTTGAACAGATTTGGTAGATCTTGAATCCTCAATGCTATATACCAAGATTCAGGTCCTAAAGCTTTCTTGGTTCTGGAGAAGAAGATTTTTAAGTGCTTATTATATATGGGCATGGCGGCCATCTTGTTCAATGTCGCGGAACTATTTGTCAGAACAAGTTGGCAATACCCTTTCGACAGAAGGCCCAAATTGAAATCTTGTGAAAAGTGCTCAAGCGGTTTTAGAGAAGAAAATTAAAGATTGCACAATTTTATACATCCATATAGCTCTGGGACAAGAGCATAACACCCCCCCGCCCGCCGACACACACACCCGAGGTAAAAGTTTGATTATAACTAAAATGTTTTACTACTTTAATAATAAATTGTAAGTTGCAGCCATTAGTTTTAATACATTTTGAGAAAAAGAGTTTTCAACATTTTCCCCTACAAATGCAGGGGAACGCAAATTTGACCTTGCCATGAAAAGGTCATAGGTCAACCTACGATCAGCATCTTGAGTCCTCAATGCTATATACCAAGTTTCAGTCCTAAAGCTTTCTTGGTTCTGAAGAAGTAGATTTTAAGTGTTTTTATTAAATATGAACATAGTGGCCATCTTGTTCAATGTCGCGGAACTATTTTTCAGAACAAATTGGCAATACCCTTTCGAAAGAAGGCCCCATGTGAAATCTGGTGAAAATTGCTCAAGGGGTTTCAAAGAAGAAGATATTAAAAAATTGCACAATTTTATACATTTATAAACCCCAGGCGAAGGGAAGATAACCCCCATGGGAATTTAATTTTGATTATAACATAAATGTTTACTACTTTAATCACTCATTGTAAGTTTCAGCCATGAGTCTTTAAAACATTTTGAGAAACTGGCTCTTCAACACTCACCTCCCACCTCCCCCCCCTTCCCCACTACAAATACATGGGGACTCAAATTTGACTTTGCCTAAAATGTCTACGTTCAACCTACGATCATCATTTGAACAATTTGGTAGACCTAGAGTCCATGATGCTATATATCAAAATTCAGCCTTGAAGCTTTTTTGGTTCTGGAGAAGAAGATTTTTAAGTGTTTTTACAATATATGGGCATGGCGGCCACCTTGATTTACGGACCGTGACCGCTTGTACAAATTTTTAATCTCTGTTTAATAGAAGGCTCCACATGCAGTTTGAAGAAAACTGGCCCAGGGGTTTCAGAGGAGAAGTCTTTCAAAAGTGTGGACGGACGACAGGACGGACGGAAGACAGACGGACGACGGACGACGACGGCATTTGATCACAATAGCTCAGCCTGAGCTTTCGGCTCAGGTGAGCTAAAAACCTACAATATCCCTCTAGATCCATAGCAGTCTGAAGCAGAATTCCTTTTTTACACCAACGAGATTTGTGGATTCAGTAGTCCGAAGAACCAATGGTTCACAGACGTCCATTATACGACCTAAAGCAGATACTAATAACAGAAACTCATGTAAACTTAATAAAACAATGGCTATCAATCAGTCTGAAGCGAATGCAAGACCTAATTCGTGTACTTTCATCTTTTATTAAATCGATAGAACTATACTGGTGCATTTGATGCACACAATAGTACATCCCGTTTGATTACATTGATAGTCTATGTTCTATGATTATAGCTCTTCTTGTATATCTTCATTACTGTTAACGAGACAGCGCACAACAGAACCTACAATAAGATCTGTGTAACCAGCAAAGACTCAAGAAAGGTTTAATAAATTGATATATGGTATTAATACAATCATAAAATGTGGCACCTGGCAGCCTGTGAAATTTCAGTTATTCTCTCGTTCTTGAAATGAAATGATTTTTTTTGTCATATCTCTTAAAAAAATGTTGCCAACATTAATTCAGAGATACAATAAAAAAAATGATCCAGTTCAAAAACGAGAGACTAACTTAAATTTTACAGGCTGTCAGATGTCACACATTTTAGGATCGTATTAATACTACGAGGGTCGTGCAAAAGGTTCTGTCACTTATAGGCTTCCTTAGTTTTATCCCAAGTATATTTTAAAATGCTTCACTGCACTTGAATGGTGTGTTGAATAGCTAACAATACCCGTTTATTTCGTGCAAATTGCTTTCCAACTGACCGAGTTATTTCAAATTGAAATAGATGCAGTCATATACACTGACCAATTTACTTGTTACAAGGGAACATGGACCAAAAGACTGAAATTCGTAACTATACTAAATGCCGCATTAGGCTTAATATAGATTCAAAGCAGATATTTAATGAATTGTGTGGTATATATGGACCTCAGACCATTTCAATGCGCACAGTTTTTAGGTGGGTTAAAGCTTTTAAAGCTGGGAATTTTCTGTTGAAGATGATACCCGTCCTGGAAGGCCTAAAACCTCTGTTACCAAGGCTAACATCGCTGCTGTAAAGATTGTGGTCAAACAGGATGCGCGATTGTCTGTCAAAGATAAGGCAGTGTGAACATTTCTGAAAAAGCGTTTGGACCTGAGAAAGGTTTGCGATAGGTGGGTACCTCGTTTGCTTACTGAGGAGCAAAAGACACAACGCCTTAAATGTGCCCGGGAACTTTTTAAAACAATCAAAGGCTGTAATGGGTCATTTCTAACTTGCTAACAGGTGATGAAACCTGGGTGCACATGTTTGAGCCACAAAGAAGGGCTGATAATAAGTAATGGAAGCGAAAAGATAAAAAACGCCCATGTATTGCCAAGAAAACCATAAGTTCGAAAAAGATGTTGTACGCAATTTTCTTTAATTCAAGTGGGCCAGTCGTTCAAGTGCCTTGTCCGTCTGGTCATACAGTCATTGGCCGATTCTACAAGAATTCTGTACTGAAGAAAGTGAAAGTTTTACAAAACGAAACGACCAAGCAAAGGATGGTCATAAGTCCACCTTTTACATGACAACGCCTCCTCTCATAAGTGTGAGATTGTTAAGTCTTTTTTGGCTTCTGAAAAGGTGAAAGTTTTAAACCATTCACCTTATTCACCTGACCTGAGTTCCTGTGACTTCTTTTTATTTCCAAGGCTTAAGAAAATGCTTTCTGGAAATAAGTATACGTCTAGAATTTCTCTTGGCAGCGCTATTAATCAGTGTCTCCAACAGTTACCAAAAGAAAACTATTTATCTGCTTTTCGCGACTGGGTAAAAAGGTTACAAAAATGTGTTTCAGTAAAGGGGGAATACTTTGAAGATTTGTAATAAAAATATGTTTGATAAAACGTAGCACTGAAGTAATTCGAACCCAGTGCAGGACGCTCGTATATATCAATTTATTTAACCTTTCTTGGATAAAGAAAATGTCTATTTTTGACGAATATGGAGCCTTAAACTGGCTAAACTTTGGGAAAAAAGGTAAGAGAAAAGCCATTGGAATATTTATGTGATTATCAATAGAGGAGACGCCATATTTATGCGTATATTTAAAACATATAAACGCAACGTGAGAAAACATACCTTCTGACTGTGCGTCCAAGGAGGACACAAACTCAGCCTGCGCATCCGCACAGTTTGATCAGAGTCTTCGATGTCCGCAGGAAGAATTTTTGCATCCTTGGCTATCCAAAATGCGTCCAGTGATGATTCTGATCAGACTGCGCGAATGCAAAGTGATAGCGAACGCGTTTTGCCCTGTGTCCCTGTACCAAATGATGAGCGCCAGCAGGAACAGGCATCCAGGGCAAAACACTTGCGAGTAACTTCTGAACAACAGCATAGGTGTTATATTTAACTACTTCTCTCTAGGATAATTCAGCAGACGACATTTTGAAATATTTTTCTTTTTGTCTTCCAGAAAATTGGCTTTGATAGTTCAAGCAAATTGTCTCTTCTGTGAGATTTCATGCATATCGTCTCCTTAGGAGAATTCTGACATTTCATGCAAATTGTCTCTTTATGTGACAATTTGCATGAAATGTCAAGCCTTTTTTTTTGAGACAATTTGCATAAAATGTCAAAGACTATTTTTCTGAGAAACATAGGAGACAATTTTCATGAAATGTCAAAGCCCATTTTCTTGGGAAAAAAAAAAGAAAATATTTCAAAATGTAGTCTGCTGAATTATCCTAGAGAACGGGAAAAATAAGAAAATATCAATGAATATTTTTACACAGCATGCAACTGTCCAAAACTGGAATATTTATGTGATTATCAATAGACTGGTCGTCATATTTGTGTTTATATTCAAAACATATGTAGAAAATTGTCACGGATCGTTTCGATTAACCTTTAAATTTAAGAAACGCACTGCCAGAAGACTGTCAAAGTTAACAGAAAATTTAATGTTAACGTTCCAAGCTTGAGCACCCCGCTAAACTTTGTCAGAATCCCGGAAAAGCAGAAGACACTTTGTCTGAGACTATTCCAATTTGAATTTCTGTCTAGAAATATTATTCTACCTTCCATGTATGAGCTTCTACCCTACCCCGCTAATGCTTATCGTACTCCTCTACCACACTCTTTGGGCAGGTCAGTTACTAACAAAAGGGCGTTTACTTTTTTTTACAATTGCTATTTTATAGAAAATTGTGTACTTTATGTGAACTTTATTTAATGCGGTTAGGGCAGAACCTGATCAGACGCTGACGAACGGCATCTCATCAGGATCTACACTGTTTGCCAAAGTCCTTATCATGAAACCAAAACGTACTGACATTGTTCTTATTTCTCCACGAAAACACATATTGAAGTACTCATTAGAATCGCTTGGAGCTATGTATTCTTCATCGAAAAATAGAAGGATCAAACTAAAGAAAATCTAACAGAAATATCGCTTTAATACGGTCTATGTACTCGTATAGAGTCGACTCCCGTTATCTCGAACTCGCTTATCTCGAATAACCGCTTATCTCGAAATGAAAATCTGGTCCCTGTTTTAACACAGAGATCTAACAACAGGCAATAAAATATTGTGGAAAAGAGGAGAAATTGCTCCCTAGGAGCAATTTCTCCTCTTTTCTACAATATTTTCAAAATGTCTCTAACTTAGGAGTCAGATAACATATTCATTCTGTTAAAGGTGGTTGTTCGATTAATTGTGTTCCTGAGTCCGCAAATCTGATATGTCGAAGTACGGATATCTCGAACTGTTTCATAGAGTCCCTTGGAGTTCGAGATAACGAGAGTCGACTGTCGGCTTTACATACCCTTTTCACATTGATTTGATGAAATAAATTTTTCCATCATTGAATTTGGGACCTGCCCATTGATGCAAATAAGGATGCCAGTATAATTCCAAAACACAACGACAAACATTGTAGATTCTGATGAGACAGCTCTTTATGAACAAAATCATCAGGATCTACACTATTTTCACAGGTATCTGGCTCAGCAGGGCTGAAAAAGTTAACCCTAATGCGGACCGAACATATGCTTGTAATTTAGGCATTAGAATTAAGAGTGAGGTTTCACGCGAATAAAACTTGTTTAAGCGCCACACCTCGGTGGTTTTTATTGGTTTAAGCCCCCTACCGCCCTTTCGACATTCATTTTTTTTTGCGTGGCATTTAACCATAGCTAATCAGGAATCATTTGTCTTTCTGTTTCTTTGTTTTTGTTCTCAAATATTAACTCTAAATTTATGGACAAAAAGTAGTCCGACCCATGCAGTTTTTATAGTATAGTTTGTTTTTTTATTTTATTTTATTTTTTAAAGAAAAAAATACTATCTGAGAAAATATTCTGAGAAAATATTTTTTCTTTTCTTTTCTTTGCTGATTTTCAATTATTGATGTTTCATAAAATACTTTGGAATGAATAATAGTACGGACTCCAGTACTCAATTATCGCTAACCCTAGCATCTGAAAGATATACGATTTATTTCGATGTAGGAAGACAGCCTGGACAAGTTTGTATATAAAACAACTGTATAGCAGATACGTATACATAGTACTTCGCGAAAACTTGCACGTTTCTATGGAGGCCCAGTTAATACTTAACAATTTCTAAATATACAAAACCTTGTGTGTTCAGTTAAAATCATAAAAAAGAAAGAAAAAATGCTCAAAACAGAACGCAAAGTGTTTATTTTCTCATGCGCATATGCAAACACGACGTCACTAGTAACATCCCGGTTGTTTTCCGCATTTAAGGGAAAGTACCCCGTTTTCCTGTCTGACATCAATTTTTAAATTTCGCATTCAAACTGCGTTTTAAATAGATTTTCTACCATTTTCTATAGCCTTTATTAGAAGGTATACAGGAATGGATTAACACCACAAAATGTTTGATTTTTTCTGTAAGAAAACGTTTTATTGCAAAATATTTTGATACCATTTTAAATGACACATTTTAAATTTTACCAGGCATCTTTCGGGCGTTCGTGCTTATGTTTTTTTTTCAATAAAAATATTCGTATAGAACACTGTATTGTCCTAACGTAAGCCTTGAACGTGCATGTTGCGGGGAATCGCCGCGCATTTCTTCATGTCCGTAATTTCAAAACCTTTGTTGACGAACTATACTGGGTAAGAGTGTATGAAAAGCAAACATAATATCTGACGTAATTTCCGCAAACTAAATTATTCATCAAAATTCCATAAAATACACGTAGTTTTACAAAACGCGACAAGAATTTTAAACAACCAGTGCTAATTTATATTCAGAGACCAACTGTACAGATTTCTTTATCGTGAGTTGGGTGTATATTGGGTGTATTTGAACCTGTTATCAACAGAAGTTACAGTTGCTTGGCAAAACTTTAAACCAGTATCATGCAAAATACACGCCTTTCTCCAAAACGCAATTGGTTTCGCATTGCTATACAGCGGTTTTGTATGAACCAATAACCAAGCTTTATATATACAAAAATTCAGCCGTATATCTTTTCGATGTTAGAGTTACGTTGTTTGCAAGCTTTGTTTTGAGAAACTCGACAATCAGTGGAACTTGTTGCAAACTTGTTCAATGTACCTAACTACAAAATTTCAGCACCATTTTCAGCAAACTTTACTATGGGACAAAAAAAAAAAAAAAAAAAAAAAAAAAATATTCGATTTATTTAAGAACCAATGACTAATTAAACTTTTATTGGCAGATGTAGTTATGACTTATGGTTTAGGATTTAAACATAGAAAAAGTTTGCAAATTTACTTCTGTGTATAGCGCCAGGCAAAAAACAATTTTCCGAAAGATATCGAAAGGAGAGTAATAGTTTCTTTACTGAAATTTCCAATGCGGTTCCTCTGTTCCAGTTCTGCTTAGTTTTGTCATTACTTGTTGTTTGTTCCTCACCTCTCTTTGTTTTGGTGCCTCGGGAGGGCTATGTTTGTATTTTCACTTATATGTGTGTATGCTTTACAAAATTACACATGCTATGGTTGCTATTCAAATTTCAGTTCAAAGTGGCGTCACAGTCAGCGGCCCGCCTTCGTGTTTCGTCAAATCCACACTTCCGTCAGTTTTTACAACTTTTTTTTTTCTGTTCAATTTGGCTGTTGCGAAATGAAACAGGATACCACTTTCTGCAGTAATGTTGCCAACACTGCCTCAGTTCATTGCAGCAATCAGATCTCTTGATCACCAGATACCTTTAATAAAACAGGCCCGTTTTTAAGCTGATTTTTATCTAATATTTCTAACACTTAACACTAACATATATTTCTTTTTAGTTCACTATTGACCTTTTATCCTCACTATCATCCTTAATTCTTCCCGGTGCGCAAAAAACCTGCATATAATTCGCTTAAGGGAGTGTTACAGTATAACTAGATACACAGGAGTTTAATAGTAGAACTAGACAGAGAGAGGGAGTGTAAGAGTACAATAAGATGGATAGAGGTAGTGTAAAAGTACAACTAGACAGAGAGGGGGAGTGTTAAAGAACAACTAGATAGAGGTATTTTAACAGTACTTGTTAGATAAAGGGAGTTTTAAAGTTAAACTGGACATATAGAGTGAGAGGTAGAGTACAACTAGATAGACAGAATGTGTTATAGTACAATTAAAGAGATAGATAGAGTGTTACAGCACAACTGGATAGACAAAGGGGATGTTATATGTTATATTACAACAAGATAGATGGAGGAAGTGTTACAGTACAACTGAATAGATTGGGGAAATGTTACGAGTACAGTACAACAAGATAGATAAAGGGAGTATTACAGTACAACTAGACAGAAAGAGTGAGTGTTACAGTACAGCTTGATAGATAGGGGAAGTGTTACAGTACAATAAATTAGATAAAGGATGTATTGCAGTACAATTAGACAGATAGAGGGAGTCTTACAGTACAACTAGACAGATAGAGGGGGTGTTGCAGAAAAAAACTAGAGAGACAGAGGGAGTGTTGCAGTACAACTAGAATAATAGAGATAGTGTTACAGACCAACAAGATAGAGAGAGGGGGCGTTGCAGTACAACCAGAAAGATATAGGTAGTGTTACAGTACAAGGTAGATAGAGGGAATGTTGCAGTACAACTAGACAGATAGAGGGAGTGTTACAGTACATTCAGATAGATAGAGGGAGTGTTGCAGTACAACTAGACAGATAAAGGGAGGTTTGCAGTACAACAAGACAGATAGAGAAAGTGTTGCAATACAACTAAATAGTTAGAGGCAGTATTACTGAACAATTAGATAGAGGTAGCCTTACAGTACAACTAGATAGGTAGATGGAGTGTTACAGTACAACTAGATAGATAAAAGAAGTGTTGCAGTATAACTAGATAGACAGAGGAAGTACAGTAAAACTAGATAGATAGTGGGAGTGCTGCAGTACAACTAGATAGCTAGAGGGAGTGTTACAGTATATATAGATAGATAGAGGGAGTATTACAATACAACGGGATAGACAGAGGGAGTGTTATAATACAACAAGATAGAGGGAGTGTTACAGCACACATAAATAGATAGAGGAAGTGTTACAGTACAACAAGATAGATAGAGGTAGTGTTACAGTAAAACAAAACGTTAGAGGGGGTGTTGCAGTACACTTAGATAGATAGAGAAAATGTTGCAGTACAACTAGATAGATCGGAGGAGTGTTAAAATACATCTAGATAGATAGAGGTAGTTTTACAGTACATCTAGATAGATGGAGGGGATGTTACAATACAACTAGATAGATAGAGGAAGTGTTACAATACATCTAGATAGGCAGAGAGAGTGTTACAATACATCTAGACAGACAGAAGAAGTGTTACAGTGACAGAGGGCGTGCTACAGTACAACTAGATAGATAGGGGGATTGTTACAGTAAAACTAGATAAACAGAGTGAATGTTAAAGTACAACTAAATCCACAGAAGCAGAAGGAAAGTTACAATACATCTACATAGATAGAGGGAGTGTTGCAGTACAATGAGATAGATAGAAGGAGTCTTACAGTAGAACTAAATAGATAGAGGGTTTGTTACTACAATATATCTAGATAGACAAAGGGAGTGCTACAGTACAACTAGACAGACAGAAGGAGTGTTAAAATACAGCTAAATAGAAAGAGGGAGGACTGTCACATGCAGTTAATTAGAAAGAGGGAGTCTTACAGTACAACTAGATAGGTATAGAGCTTGTTACAATACATCTAAATAGATAGAGGGAGTGTTACAGTACAATTAGATAGATAGAGGGAGTCTTACAATACTTCATAGATAGAGGAGTTGTTACATCTAGATTGATAGAGGGAGTGTTGCAGTACAACAAAATAGAGGAAATGTTACATTGCATTTAGACAGATAGAGGAAGTGTTACAATACCTCTAGATAGACGGAAAGGGTGTTACAATACATCTAGACAGACAAGATAGAGTAACTTGATAGATTAAGGGAGTGTTACAATACATCTAGATAGACAGAGGGAGTGTTACAATACATATAGACAGACAGATGGAGTGTTAAAGTACAACTAGACAGACAGAGGTAGTGTTACAATACAACTAGATAGATAAAGGGAGTGTTAAGGTACAACTAGATAAGATAGATGGAGTGCTATAGTACAACTAGGTAAATAGTGGGAGTGTTACAGTGCAAATAGATAGATAGAGGTAGTGTTACAGTACAACTAGATAGATAAAGGGAGTGCTACAGTAAAACTAGATAGATAGAGGTAGATTTACAGTACAACAAGTTAAATAAAGGGTGTGTTACATTATAACTAGATGGACAGATAGAAAGACTGCAACAAAGCGCCTTGGAACAGTCTGTAGCACAGCTGTATCATAAAGGCTTAACCTTAAGTTTCTGAAATGGATTATCGCATCTCTGAATTTGGACACATTCATTGTTGCAATGTTGTTCAGTCAAACATCAGTTCCATAATGACAAACAGTGTGTATCCTGATGAGACATCTCGTGACGAGCCGACGCATCAGGATTTACACTGTTATAAATGTAGCTATTTGGGCCTATAGGACGGAAAGGTTTAACCTAGATTTATAGGTCAAAACCTTGCCCTTAGTCGTGGTGCAGTTTCAGCTTAACAAACCATCTCTAGAGGACTTGTTAAAGAGGAGTATTTGGTGATAATTCTCGGATAACTTTTCATATTGCTCTATAAACCGTATATTGTGGGTACCCATTCGAAGGGGCACTTTTAATCTGCAAATGCATAGCCGGAAAAGAATTATATTATTTTACGTACATCCAGGAAAATCTGAAATAAATCTTCTTAGTATGACTTAAAAAAACGGGGTTGGTTGGGGGTGGGTGGTGGGGGGGGGGGGGGGGGGGGCGGGGGAGGGGTACTCCTAGAATGAGTAGTTAAATAATTTACGTCTGCTAGTGTGCAATGGCATTGGCGGCAGCATCATCATTGGCAGACTGCATTCAGCTCTGCTTCTCTTGAATGCAACAGTGAACCTATTCAACCTAATATAGCCATAGCGTCAGATAAGGGACTGTTTTTCGTATTTCTCCACAAAATCATATGTTGATGTACTCATTAGAAATGCCTCCCCGAGGGATATTAAATGAGTACCCGTAATGTATGCTTTCGTGGGCAGATAGGTGATCTTTCTCTATTGCAAATATTTGTCTATATCCACATACCTTTGAGGAGTATTTGCATCCAAAATATTAATTTTATGGCGGGTCGGGGAACATTATCTCAGAATTTCATTAAATACTCTTAAATCTACATACGCAAACATGCAGAATTTTTTTGCTGAAAAAATGTGAGTAGCTTTTGCAGTGCAAAAGCTACTCACATCTTTTTCAGCAAAAAATATCAGAATATTGTGTATTGAATCCGCTAAAACTGTTAACGAAATGACTTTTAACGAGCTCATTAAGCTAACGACGTTTTGAACAACTGGGCCCAGTTGTCAAGTATGCGCCCTATACTAGGCACGAGAAACTACCGCTGAATTGCTGCTCTATGCTAAAATGTTTACCGTTTCGATTTCTTCTCCTTGTGCAGCGATGTGAGAATACACCTACGCTCGCGTATTGAACTCCTGGTGCATTCAACCATTTGACCAAATGTTCTTGGTGCATTTATACAATTATTATTACATTATTCCGAGCAGTTAACCAAGATATAAGCTTAAAAATATTTTCATGTGACCGATTATTGTAATAGGTATTCTGTACGAATTCCCAAAAGAACCGCCAATTTACTGTTTAAATATTTGAAGTTGTGCATGAAGGCGGAATGCTTTAAACAAATTGACAATTCAAGTCTACTTTTTGTGCAGTCAATGTAGGGTAAATAAATGCACACTATTTTCATGAAGAAATTATACTGTTGTGGAATCATGTCATTTTCCATCGTTTGTTTGCATCGATTCAAACATAAGAGATGATATGCCACAATCACGAATCACAGCCCTCCCGCAGTACAAAAGAAGATCAGATGAGGAATGAACACTGACCAGCTAACGTCACATATGAAACCACAGACGCACAAAGACAGAAGAACTGCAACAGAGGAACCGCCTTGGAAAGATCAGTAGTAAACTACTGGGGTGGGGCGGGGGCGGGGGGCGGGGGTCAGGTTTATTCGCGCGACAAGACGAACTGAGACACCTGAAGTATGTTGCCCTGTTTTGCATACAGGAAAGTTCCATCATAGTATTTGAAAAATTTTAAAACAGGGGCTACTCTTTAAGAAAAACAATTGCCTTCCGTTGAAGAATAGCCTTAATAAGAATGCAGGTAAATATTTCAAAGTCAATTATTTCCCTTGGAGGAGTTATTCCTCGGCATCTAGTGTTTGACGTCAGAAAAACAACAACACAAACCTTGTATTGCTACAAACACAGGTAATGCTGCTTGCGAGTAGTGAGTCCCCTCTGACAAGCAAAACACACCAGCACACGTGCGCAAGAGCATGTCGGATATTTGGTAAACAACCGAACAACGTGAAGTAAATTCAAAACACGCTATGCCAATTCGTAGTTATACAGGAAGACTGAGTTTACACCACCCGTAGCTGACACCACTGATCCGATAAGACCTGTCAATCATCGTCTTTACAACTCGGTTATGCCATCTCAGAATGTGGGTTTAACCGTTTCAGCTCGGAAGACCAAAGCAGATACCTATGCAAACAGGGTAGATCCAGATGAGACGGCTCTGTTTTTGGCTTTTGAGTGGCATCTACTACAATGGACCTGTTCAATATCAGAACTGGACGAGTTCAGGAACTTAGGGGTGAAAGGGTTAAGATAGGTCTTAAAACAAGAGCTTAAACAGGTCAAAGAAGAGATTTATTGTCTCGAACTTATCAGTGGTGTCTTTCGTTCCCGTGCAGGGCCATTTTCGAAGCCTACTCTCAGAGACAATCGAACCACCAGTGCTGTCAGTGCTTTGATTGTGCACTGTCCTATCAGGTCAATCTGGTTTTATGGCATTCATGTTTAATCCTTTCACCCATGGGTTACTCTGCATTTAGACACAGCTATTGCTAGCAAAAAGCTGACAATTGTAAATCAAGAACTGGGCCCAGTTGTTCAAAGCGTCGTTAGCTTAACGAGCTCGTTAAGGGTCATTTCGTTAACTGTTTTAGCAGATTTAATATACAATATTTTAATATTTTTTGCTGAAAAAATGTGAGTAGCTTTTGCACTCACATTTTTTCAGCAAAAAATTTCAGCATATTTGCGTATCAATCTATGTAAATTTTAACGAATCGTTAACTAACGACATCGTAAGTTTTGAACAACTGGGCCCAGAATGTCACTCTCTGCTAACAGAATCATTTGATACTACAGAATGTTTGAATGACAAGCAAAGGCCAAGAGGATACTTTGCACATGCGCAGGGTGATCTGTATCTACGCATTTTACGTATGTCCGAAGGTACTGTTTCGCTTGACGCGGCCCAGTCTTTATCTCGCAGGCACGCCAGGACAGATATCAATGTCCATCGTAGTATCGGTCAAAAATCGGTCTATAAGTGTTACAGGTTATTTTTACACAGTATCGAATCATTGTTGAATATGGCCAAACATATTCATTAATGTGGGCTTAATATGGATTTAAAATGTGAACATTTGTACTTGAATTATAGATATTTCTCTGAAAATAGCATTGATATTTGCTTTTTCCTCTCAAATATAGGTTAAGGTCGAAAGATTCCTCTTAAGACAGATTTAATGATAACCTGCACCACAATAAAAGGAAACATTGATACAATCAACCAAAGAGAGAGAGAGAAAAAAAGATAGCCTCTATATCCGCAGTCTCATCAGTGCATGCCTTGTTATGTTACGGTTACGACTCGAATTATTCGGACAGGCAGGGCTGAGTAAACAGTGTAAACCCAGATCAAACACCGCAGAACGCGGCGTCTGATCAGGGCATAAACTGTTTGCCACTCACTGAACAATTTAAACCATTTCGAGAGGTACACGTACATTTAGTGAGGTGGAATTGTTCAAATTATCACGAAAACACGCCTATATAATGTTGACCCCCCCTTAAACCCCACTTTTAAACAGTAAAACTGGGGTTTACAGGGGTATACATTATTTTTCTTATTTCTGTCCAAAAACATAGATTGTGGTACTCGATAGAACCGCCTCGCCGCGGCGGTTCTAACGAGTACCCACAATCTATGTTTTGACCAGAAGTATGAGAAATATCCGAATTTTTATCTGATAATTTTCATTTTTTGGTGATTAAAATTTTCAGTATATTTGAATAGGCTTGTTTTCGTCATGTTTAGAATAAGTGTGGTAAGGAGTTATAGTGTTACAATACAATGAACCCTCATTATTTGATCCTCAAGATTAATTTGGTTGTGTAAAGAATCTGTAATGAGCAGAATGTTATGCAAGAAGGCTTTGTTTTATTCTTATTTCCTCATAGAAAATAGTTTCTGATGTGTATTAGAATCATCTAACTGTTTTAACAAATATCCAAACATTACGTTTCTTGATGTATTAAATACAATATTCTCGCATCATTTCTGATCGATATCATCCACTGATCGAAGGTTTCAAATTACCAGTTAAAACCCATTTTGTCGTTGTTACATGTAAATGTATTTCGTATAAATAAAGCAAATACTGTACACCATCAAGAAAACTTGCCTATATAATTTTGACTCCTCCTTAAGCCCCACTTTTATAACGTAAAACTGGGGTTTACCGGGGTATACATTATTTTTCTTATTTTGCTAAAAAAACATAGATTGTGAGAACAGGAATATGTAAAATATTAGAATTTTTTATTTGAAAATTTTCCTCTTCTGGATGTAAGATTTTCAATATATTTAAATAGGTATGTTTTCGTAATGCTAAGAATTATGGTGTCCGATGTTTTTAACTGAGCATACAGGGACATCGGGGGCTCTAATTAGACAGCATATCCGCGCATATTGATCTCTCTATACATATTGTTTATCAGATAACACTTTTAACAGACTGCACAGATGCGCAGAGTGA
Source organism: Anodontia alba (assembly GCA_964016985.1). NCBI lineage: Eukaryota > Metazoa > Mollusca > Bivalvia > Lucinida > Lucinidae > Anodontia > Anodontia alba. The sequence goes on from OZ024821.1 coordinate 9,110,210, forward strand.
TCTATTAGTGCAGTCTGTTTCATCACGAAAGCAAGCCTATATAATTTTTACCCTCTTAAACCCCACTTTTATATGGTAAAACTTAGGTTTACAGGGGTATACATTATTTTTCTTATTTCTGCTCAAAAACATAGATTGTAGGTACTCGTTGGAACCGCCTCGCCAAGGCGGTTCTAACAAGTATCCACAATCTACGGTTTAAGCAGAAATATGAAAAATATCAGAGTTTTTATCTGATATTTTTCAGTTTTTGTGGGTGAAATTTTCTGTATATGTGAACAGGTGTGTTTTCGTAATGAATGTGTTATCTGATGACCATTACACAAAAAACATATCAGTCTGCGCGGATAAGCAGTCTGAATAGAGTCCGCGCTGTCCGTATATATGCATTTGCCGTTGGCATATTACATAAGGGCCCTTTTTGTGCTGCCAATCATATATATGTTTTCTCACATTTGACCTACTATAAACAAGTAACTTGTTCAAATTTAAATCTTGTTTGTCCATGTATTTTTGTAATGTATACTTAATAAGGTTAATACATCCCTTAACATTTACCACTCCCTTGGCTAATTCAGCAGACGACAAATTAAGAACATTTTTTTTCCCTAGAAAACTGAATTGGGGAAAATTTGCATGAAATGACAAATCCTGGTTTCTGGAAGAAATAAGACAATTAGTTCAATACCTAGAGTGCAAGGCCTTAAAAACAACATTCTCTCATATAATCCAAAAGCAAGCGAATTAGCTTAATCCGAGTGTAGATGTTATGTATTTGACTTCTCGCGGGGAAATGCAAAACATTGTATGAATTAGAAAATGTTTGCAAAATGTTAGATCTGCTCAATACAAGTGGATTTCACACATTTATTATTGCGGTGTTATTTTGAACCTGGAGTCATCATTGTGAGAACGCCCCCTTTTTGAACTCAAAATATAGAACTTACGTGGCGTCTGAGCGGAATCCACACTATTATGAAAATCAATGAAGTTTTCCCTGTCGTGCCTACAAGCAGACGCGATCAAAGAAACACTGTCCCAGCTAGCATTCGTTATAAAACTATAGCGGGCTGTTATCGGCCCGTCAGGTACCCTATATACCCGCTATAGATTTATAAAGAATGCTTACTGGGCCGATAAGCTAGAACAGTCAAAGTAGTATAGAATATGTCCAGGAATAGCGGCAATCAACGATTATAGCCTACCAATGATACCGAAACCATGTCAATGGGCCTTGTTGAGTCTGTACAACAATGACGTATGACTACGTAAATATGTTTGCTCATCAGGGCCTACACCATGTCCATGAGGAAGGATGTTTTATTGGGACTGAGGTTCGCCTGAAGCAGAAGCCTGTGCGAATGCTGATCTGGATCTTCTTTTCCCATATAAACGGTAAAATGTGTGTGTGTGTGTGTGTGTGTGTGTGTGTGTGTGTGTGTGTGTGTGTGTGTGTGTGTGTGTGTGTGAGTACATGATCTTATCCAGAACGCCTGTCAGGTACAAAATGAGATGTATTGCTAATCCTCTAACATCAATAATATAGGGCACGTACCGCCTACCGAGCACACAATAAGTCTTCTGTTGGCAAACACAGCAATGGTAGACATCAGACAAGCGTTGATTGCAATGAAACATTGCACGACATACCTGTCTAGAACGAAATACGAACCGATGTTTGCAATTAAAAACGTTTAAGATATAGCGATAAAAACAAGCGACAAAGAAGTTACAGATAAAAATTGACTATTAACCTTAACACTGGAATAAAGTAGCAGCCAACACATTTATGATTTTTATTATTCTTATTTCAAGGAAACAGGGTATGACATTCCATGCAAATTGTACATGTAGGAGGCAATTTGCATTAAATGTCAAACTTCATTTTTCCAGAAAAATAAGAAAAATATTTCAAAATATCTTCTATTAAAATTTGCTACGCTACATATACGCGATGTTATTTCTTGTTCATGATATACTTTGCCTGTTGGAATTAAGTTGGATTGGCAACATTGTTTTACCTGAAGGCACGTAACACTGAGACTGATTAAAATGCTTCAGCTACTGTAAACATTGTTTGCGACTTAAATAAGCCGCATCAGCAAACTTGTTGAACCTCAAAGCACAGAACATTGATCTTATCGTTTCAAACCCTAGAATACGGTACATATCATTTACGTATATCCTAAATTAACATTATGAAAACATGCCTTTTCAAATATGCTGAAAATTTTACCAACAAAGTGTGAAAATATTCAGACAAAAAATTCTGATATTATTTCATATTTCTGCTCAAACATAGATTGTGGGTACGCGTTAGAATCGCCTTGACGAGGCGGTTCTAACGGGTACCCACAATCTATGTTTTTGAGCAGAAACAAGAAAAATAATGTATACCCCTGTAAACCCCACTTTACAATATAGAAGTTGGGTTTAAGGGGCTCAAAATTATAAGGCATGTTTTCCTGATGAGGTGTATAGATACACATTGTGGATTATATGCCATTTTGTACAAGGGAAACAACTATTGTGACTTCCTGTTTGTTCTCCTGCACACCAAAGGTCCTTCTGAAAAGGCATCTGCTCTAAAATGAAATAAATGCTACCATCGGGAGCAATTTTCATTCTTTTAGAGTAGACCCCTTTCAAAAAAGGAGACAAAAACAATTTTGATACAACTGCCTTCCCTGAAATAGTATCCAATCCTGTTATATATTCAGACACGTAACTCCTGATAATACCCTATACTTTGATAGTTCATTTGCCGAACTGATGACGTTTCTATAAACTATTGGACAGCAATCTGCAATGTAGATCCTGTTTAGCTGCCACGTTCTGCGGCGTTTGATGTGTCTTTATTATTTACGCAGGCATAAACGGAAGACTATTTAGGTTTAAAGATATTTATTGTCATTTTAGCCTAAGCGAAATAATGCAGGAAAGATTTACACAGATAGAAATTGCCTGTCTACGATTATTTGAACGTATCTTATTGATATGATAGTCTTAGAAAAAGTAATAACCTTACAGCTTTGTTTTAAAGTCATATTCCTTCAGGGTTACCGTTCTTATTTTGCATCAATGTCTTCTGTCTGAAATGATTATTGTCGTTGTTGTTTACAGTGTATTATGCACCTATCAAATAATGTACAAACGACTCCCGTTATCTCGAATTCCAAGGGACTCCTCAGGAGCAATTTCTCCTCTTTTCCACATTATTTTGTTACCTGTTATCATAGTTTCATGTTAAAACAGGGACCAGATTTTTCACTTCGAGATAAGCGGTAATTCGAAATAAGCGAGTTCGAGATAACGAGGTTCGACTGTATATAATGTCAATTGTGTATGCCAAGCACAAAGTAGAAACAGTTTGAATTCCTACAACGTGGTTCTCAGCAAGCATACTTTCTCTTTAAGGAAAGTGATAGAGCCATGTGCAGTAATTAAATGCCCGTTACCCGAACAAGCTTCTGTTTGACTCTGTAATCAGCACTACTCATTCAGTTTTCAAGATCATGAGTCATTTGAACGATCAGGTTCTTATCTGAAAAGCAACATCCTTTTCGACAATACCGTACTTGTGAAATTCAGCTGGTAGTAGTAGTAAATGGTTAGGTAAAAGTTTGAACGGTGGAGGTCTAATTTAACTAGAATTTAACCCATTTATAGAACTAGAACTGAACCCATTTATACCGAGGGGACTATTCTGCCTCAGTAAATTTGGATTTGTCCATCTCAAGTAGAAGGGTTGTCTGGGTATTTGTTTTATTATAACCATGATTTGAATTTCCTGTACTTAATGCAAACAGTGTAGACCCAGAGCAGTCACCGCAGGTGAAACAGCGGGTTTAAACTATTTACAAACGGACTGTTCGGGAACACAAGACAGACACAAGTTAACACCTATCCACATGAGCTACTAGAGTGCCAAACTCTTAAACTGATGTACCCATTTCTGTGTTTTAAACAACAATGTAATGTCATAAATTGTTTGTATTCTGGCTGGCCCCTGCCTTGTCTGGTGGGCCTTAGCAAGCGGTTTTCAGACCCCTGTTATTCTCCTTTAGGGAAGCCATATCAAAATGGATGTGGAGTCTGAGGACCATTTTTAGCTCACCTGGGCCAGAGGCTTCAAAAGCTTAAAGGATAGTAGACCGTCCGACGTCGTCCGTCGTCCGTCAGTACTTAGTCATATCTCTACAGTCGGCATTTCTCATCTGTAACATGCCTTTGGTAGGGCATCGATGACATCAGCTTTTCATGGAAATCCAATGAAATCTTTGTTGCTTTAGCAACCACAATGTCCCATAGACTTACAATGGGAAAATACTTGTCACCACCGTAACTCCTTCAGTTTTGATCGGATGTTCCTGAAACTCGCAGATAAGGTGGACTGGGATGAAAGCTTGGACAAGTTTGAACACACTGGCTACATCGGATAATTATTCCTAGCGTAATGTCCCCTTGGTTGCTGATTAAGCCTCTGTTTGATATTGTCAGCAGCGTAACTGATTCAGTTTTGATCGGATCTCCTAAAACTTGCAGATAAGGTGGGCATCAATGAAATCTCAAACAAGTTCGAAAACTGAAAACAGATTAGATTATTAATCTTAGAATTACATCCTTGTATTTGCTGTAAGTTTCTGTTTGACTTTGTAACATATTCAGTCTTGATTCGATCTCTCTGAAACTTGCAGATAAGGTGGACATGAATGAAATCGCGAAATAAAGTTTTAAAACTGGCCAGATTGAATCTTTAATCTTAGAGTTACATCTCCTTGAATGCTGAAAAAAGCTTCTGTTTGACTCTGTAATCAGCACTACTCATTCAGTTTTGATCGGATGTTCCTGAAACATGCAGATAAATGGATGTGTGTATGTGTGTGTTTGTGTGTGTGTGTGTGTGTGTGGGGGTGGGGGGAGGGAGGTGGGGGGGGGGGGGAGGCATGGCCAGATCCAATTATTTGTATTAGAGTTACGTCCCCTTGATTGTTGAAAAAACCTATACTTGACTTCATCATCAGCATAGAACATTCATTTTTTAATCGGATCATCCTAAAATTTAAAGGTAAGTGGACATGGATGAAGTTTCGGATGAATTCGAAATCTGCCCAATCAGATTATTAAATTTAGAGTTACGTCCACTTGGTTGCTGAAAACGCCTATTTTCTGCCTTGTCATCGTCATAATCTATTCACTTTTGTTCAGGGCCTAGTTGTTCAAAACTAACGATGTCGTTAGTTAACGTATCTTTTAAACTTTGATTATTAAATATGGCATATAAGGTAAAATGTGAGTAGCAAAAATACCTGTGAATTAGATATTGTACTTACTTGAACAGTTAAGATTTTGACTACTAACGAGCTCGTTAAGCTAACGATGCTTTGAACAACTCGGCCCAGATCTTCCTGAACCTTGCATATAAGATCAACATGAAACTATATGGAAAGTTAGACCTAAGGTGAAACAGCGCATATTGTTTTGAGGTTAAAGTACACCAAACTTTGATAGTTATCACTATTTATTAAAGCTTTTTCAGTCATGACGTCAGTAGTATAGGGCGGCACTATGGGTGCCGCCCTATACTACCACCCCATAGTGCCGCCCTATACTACTGACGTCGTTTCCAGATGACTACCCCTACAGTTTTCATCGAATGAGCTTAGAACAGTTAGACTATGAAGTGGCTTAGGGCATATTGTTTCGTGGTTACAGTACACCAAATTTTGATAGTCATTACTCTTTAAACATGGCTTCATACTGTCGAACTCCTCCTACAGATTTTATCGGATTGGGTTGAAACTTCATGGACACTTAGAACATGTGGTGGTATAGCATGCATATTATTTGCAGGTTAGAGTGCACCAAATTTTGATAAGTGTTATCAATATGTTTTAAAGTTTTGTCAGATATGACTTGATTTCCGGATATCTCTTCCTACCGTTTTCATTTCATGAGGTTGAGGAATCTAGGTGGACAGTTAGACTATGAAGCGGCACAGTTCATATTGTTTCGAGGTTACAGATTACCGAAATTTGAAAGTGTTATTACTCTTTAAAGATAGTTCACACATCATCTCATTTCCGGCAAACTCTTTGTACAATTTCCATCTATCAAGTGGAAAATTATTGGCTGGTAAGATCATGCGGTGGACCAGCGTCTAGTCTTTTGAAGTTACAGTACACAAACAATAAACACATTATAATCCTTTAAAGATTTCAAAAAACTTTGAAAACCAACACAATATGATACATAGAGGTATATCCCTAAAGATACCTATAATTAACCTTGTTTCCTGCATAGCTACGTCTGTTTTAATTGGATCTGCCAACTTGCAGATGAGCGTATGGTGGGTGTTGGATGGGACGGCGGAGGAGGGAGCATGGATATGATAAGAGTTAAGTCCTCTAGATTAATGAATGTTGTACCTTGAGAGACCTTCACCTACCTTTTAGCAGGACCACCATGGTCCTCTTGTCTTGCTGTAAACTAAGTTTCATAGTCTAACTGTTCTAACCTCATTCTGATTCGTCATTCGTTTACGGATTTATGAGTTTGGAGTATGGCTTAGGTACCATGACCGCAACCATCTTTGACAGAGGCAAATTAAAACAGTTGAGGTTGCCCAAAAGCTTCCATATGACAGTGATAAGCTTAGTATATGGATCAGATAGTGAGGAATAATTTTCAACTACAAAAGTGCAGTATAATGCAACTGACTATGAAGCGGATCAAACAGATCCAAATCACACACACACACACACACACACACACACACACACACACACACACACACACTTAAGGTAGAGTGTTGGAAGATGCAAATTTTATGCACCGTAGAGTCATTATCACAAGTGACAACAGATGGGATCCACTCACCGGTAACAACAGGACCTTAGAATTAACTCAAAAGGAATTTCTCAATATGTCCTGCTAAAGTTTAATAAGCAGCTTACAAAGGACTTAGGCGCCCAGTACTGGCATATGTGTGTTCAGTCTATGAACCGCATAGTGTAGGTATTCGAGAAAAGTTGGAACATGTAAAAATGTGGCAGCCAGGTTCGTGACTTTGGTTTATAGTTAACAGCTGGCAGTAAGACAAAAATTACCGACCGCTGAAGTGGGAATCGCGAAAGCACTTCTAATGAGAACCAACCATGCCTATTGTTGTGGAGCAATAAGTAAAATATCCTCAGTTACCCCTCCTATCTAGCGTTTTGAAAGCAACGGCATTACCATATAACACGAACAACGAGGAAGATTTGGTTACTAAGCTAATTAAGACATACTTATGCCGTACAGATTTTGTCAGAAATAACCAAACAAATTGATGTTCAGGAATAGCCACAATCACTGATCATAGCCTACTAATGACATCAAGAGGAACCAAGAGGTGCAAACGAACATAAGGCGATTAAAATACTCCAATAACTGATTCCGCCTAACAATGTATACCCCTGTATACCCTGTTTCCACTATATACACGGGAATAGATTGCATAGAAGTGTTAACGTAACAAGGAGATCAAATCTGAAAATAAATCAATTTTCAATGCTCGAAAACATATAGCTAAAACTGTAATAAAATACTTGAAATATAAAACTTAAGGGGCAAATATCTCCCAAATTTATACGTTTCGTGCAATCTCATGAAAAAAAAAAACAAGAAAAAAAAAAAAAAACTTTCGAATTACTACCATGATCATTTTCATTCTTGTCTTGGCGTTATGAAATTAACTAATTGTATTTTCCGGTGTTGTTTGCTCTTTGTGTGGCCTCGTGGCTACACGCTGCGGGGCATTTTTGATATTTTGCCCCATTCATTGTCTTATTAGTGTGTTTCTTGGATCCTTTCTAGTATTGTTGCTTTGCTTTTCTTTGGTTTATGTATTTGTGCACTGTCTGTCTTGGCTTGTTTGCTCTTCCTCTTGGTGTAATTAGCAGGCTATGTTCTTTTCGTTTTTCTTTTTGATGGGTTTTCCTCGACATTCGATTTTTAAATTAATTTTAAATTCATTAACCACTCTCAGAGTTAAAAGAAAGTATACACTTTTCAATTGCAATGATTCTTACTTTTCTCAATATAAGTTCTAACTGATGCAATATATATATTTTCATCCGAGATACAAAAATATTCTAAATGATACACTTGGCTGGCGTCATTTTCCGCACATGCCGATTTTGCACTTTTTCCACGTACACCATATTGGATAAGCCGACTGCGCCATATTGGACACCCCGTTTTGGCTGTTAAAATTTGAATCTAATTAAGCCACACAACTTACAGTACCGCAACATTTCTTCATACGGACAACGAGGACTCAGATCAGACTGCGAGTAAACTCCCCCAGCCGATCAATCGTGACATCCAGTACATTTCATTAGCGAGCCACAAAGCGCTTTGAGCCGCAAAATGACATTTTCTCGTGTGTTTACTCGGGAACCCGCTGTGGTTAACGTCTATAGCATCAGTGTACCTGATGTCAACTCACGTCTTGCTTCGCGGGTCAAAGCAATTTAGGTAGGGAGTTCGCTCGGGAAGGAACTTCTCATTGATGTCTGTAGCCGCCGTTTTTCGCGAGTCATGGAACATGGAATTTGATGGGTGCTCGTGGAGGGAGGGGCTGGTGGGGGGGGGGGATGGGGGATGTTTACTGTTTGCCAGCATTTACTCTTCACCAATTCTTTTCAAACAGTTCAGGGTTAGTGCTGCCGCACAATTTAAAAACAGGCACTGCGTGCGTTAAGCATACTAGATGGTACGGTTTTGTTTAAATTCTAACTAATGATGAAGGACAAAATTGAACCTGGGCACAGCATTCCCTACAAGATTGCATGTGCGCGCAGAGATGATTAAGATCAATTTGCGAATCCGCGCAGTCTAATCGGTCTTTGCAGGACACCCTGTGAGTAACCAAGGGTATATATTGTCTTTAGGCGGACAGGGAATACTCTGATCTGATTATTCGCTGTACTGATTTGAGTCTTCGCTGGGCGCACATGCAGTCTTGTAGCAAATGATGTGCACAGACTCAGTTGATAAAATTTAGACATTTTACGATGGAAGCGTTATGGAGACTACCAATATTTTGAACCTTTCGAACGTAAGGCATCTTGGGACCATTTGCAATTTCAACAACTAGGCTAATCTAAATTCTAATCTATATGTAAGTGCAAACTTCACATTTTCTTATGACATTCTGAAAACCGTCCGCCTAGTAAATACGCGTGTGGGCGCTGATATCTATATTCTCAGGTGGCTTTGCATCTGGTACGATATAAAATGAAAAAGTGCGAACAATTCCATTGTGTATTTATTATCTACTTCAATGCTTTTCGGTGTTTCAGCACTTTCCTGGTGAAAAGATTAATCTTTTATTTGAGCCGGTGCACAGCGTTGCCTTCAAGATTTCCTGTGTACCTAACGAAGATTCGACCCAGTTAGCATTCTTATAAATCTATAGCGGGCCGTTATCGGCCCGTCAGCTACCCTGACGGACCGAGGACGGCCCGCTATAGATTTATAAAGAATACTTACTGGGCGGATTAGAGTTTTCGGAGGGCGCTCGGTGGGCAGCCATGTATCCACAGCACCTTCAGCGGAGAGTCTGATACGCATGCATATCGACCAGCCTGTGGAGATGCACAGATTGATCTAAGTGTTCGCTGAGCGTACATGTAATTATGTTGGAAATAACACTGTAAGCACTCTTTAGAAATTTATAGCGGGCCGTTATCGGCTCGTCAGGGTAGCTGACGGGCCAATAACGGCCCGCTATAGATTTATAAAGAATCCTAGCTGGGTTAATGTCCCCTGCTCACAATTTTATTTAAACTACTTCACCTATACATTAGCAATAGGTGCTACAGGGCATAAGCGAACACTGAACATACTGATAACCAGCTAATGAAACGGCATACCCTGGTAAAGGAAAGAATTCGTCCCAGAGGTATAAAATTGTTTCTTTTGCGAGAAGGTCCTATTGAGAAGGTAGGCATATATTTCCATGCCAATATATTTCCCTTAGGCAAATTCATTCTTCTTAAAGTCTCCATAGGCCACTGAATTTACATATCGCTTGTAATTAACTAATAGATAAAACCTGGGGATTTTAAGTGCTATCCAGTTTGTGTTTCTCAGGAACTGCAAGTGAAACTAATTTAGGTCATTTTGATGGCGCGGTGTTTCTCGGGAACTGCACGTAAAATTAATTTAGGTCATTTTGATTGTTACTGTATGACCCACTTTCCATAAAAAAGCAACGTGTTGAACATAAATACAACGCACAGGAAGGCTTCAAACCCATTTACTGTGTTTTAAAATGGTCGTGTTTAATGACTCGTAACAGAATGACACCTTTTAACTGACGGAAATTACGTTCGAACTATTAATATGCTGGGTAAAAAATCAACTGACGTCAATTTAAATCTTTGTCTTGCTTTTTCCAGAAAAAAAAGTTTTGACATTTCATGCAAGTGGTCTCTTAAGACAATTTTCTATGAAATGTCAAAGCCTATCTTCTGGGAAAAATAAGAAAAAATTATCATCGGTTTGTCGTCCGCCGAATTTTTTCTATAGAGCGGTAAAGAGTAAGAAAATAGCCAACTGCCCGTGTTGAGTATTTATAAGGTTACAAACTAGAACAGATAGAAAGCTTTGCCAGTATGAGGGGGCAATGAAAACTCCAAGTGTATACCTACTTTGATTTGTTAGTTTGTGGTGCATTTAGTGTCATAAGGTGGTATGCAGTGACTGATTGGATCGCAGTAGAAAGGATATAACATGGTATGTTTATGTGCTGATAACAGAGTTTAAGGAATAAGTATGCGATCTTTTACATCCATGTGCACTTCACTTCACGTTTGTGTGCATACGGGTTCTGAAATAATAGCACTGCCCTTAATACCATTATTAAAAATAATATTAACCCTTTTCAGCTCTTCAGACCAAAACAGATACTATTGCAAGGAGAGGCAATCCAGATGAAAAAGTAGGTAACAAGTCATCTCGTCAGGTTATAAACTGTCATTCTGGGCCCAGTTTGTTCAAAGCATCGTCAGCTTAACGAGCTCGTTGGAGGTAAAAACGTTAACTGTTCTAGTAAATATGATATCTAATTCGCAGGTATTTTTGCTGAAAAAAAAAAAATATGAGTAGCTTTTGCAGTAGCTTTATTTTCAGCAAAATTATTAGCGTATATGTCATATCTAATAATAAAAGTTGTAACGATACGTTGACTAACGACATCGTTAGTTACGAACAAGTGGACCCTGATTTATGAGTTTTGCCAGACATCCCTTTTTCAACAATGTTCCATGATTATGGCTTTTTCTAGATATCCTTATGCTTTTGTACATTGTGGTTCAGCCAGCGTACAACAAACCTACGATAAAGACCTGTGTGACCAGCAAAGACTCAGATCAGCGTGTACATTTTCCCAGTATGGTGGTGTTCTTGTTCAGCCATCTTTGGATAGGCCGAAGGTCGTAGAAGACTCATGCTATCAGCGAAGACTCTGATCAGACTGAGCGGATGCGCAGGCTGATCTGAGTCCTAGTTGGTCGCACAGGTCTTTTTGTAGGTTTTGTCGTGCGCTGGCTTATTACTATTTCAACAACGAACTTTAGTTAAAGCTTGCCACTTTGGGTAAAATTTCAGCAGATGACATTTAAAAAGTATTTTTTTATTATTTGTATCAGGAAACAGGCTTGACATGACATGCAAATTGTCTCCATCAGAGATAATTTGCATGTAGTATTAAAACTTGTTTTCTGAAAGAAATAAGAAAATCAAATGATCAGTTTGTCGTCTGCTGCGTTAGTCCAGGGAGTGGTAAAGGTTAATGTTCTTTTATGAAAAAAAAAAAAAAAAAAAAAAAAAAAAAACAACAACAAAAAAAAAACAAAAAACAAAACAAAAACCAAAAAAAACCAACTGTAATCTGTGTCATTCAGCGGACTGCTCAACTCTCCAACGAAACAAAGAAATGAACTTTATCATGAGAAAAAGGTTGTTGCGACACATGCTGAGAGCGCCTGCCTCGATCAACCTTCATATTCGTACAATCTGATCAGAGCCTACACCGCACGCTTACACAATGACCAAATATTTTGGAAAGCATCGGCAAGCACGACAGTGTTTAATCTGATGCATGATGCCACCGATAGGAACAGAAATAGATACAGCGGAATGTATGGATATAAGGCGGATTGCCACTCTGGGCATCTGCGTTGAACTCTAAGGAAATATTCAAAATGAATGTAAAAAAACTGAAATACTTAATACTCAACTGTCACTCGAAACCAGGCCATAAATATTAAATTCCTCAAACAGAAGACTCATTTAATTCTAGCTTATGTCATAAACGTGCATATCATTATTGTTAGATGGCCGTCATTTAACACAACAGAACTGGCGAGAAGTTATAATTTTATCAAACAGCTGCTTTGGGACTTTATCCCAGACTAACACTAGCACTAATTGTCGTGCCAAAGGCCGGTATAAATGCTTTAACGCTAATCTCCAAATCAGACAAGTTTTAGCAGACGGACTACCTATAGAAAACAGCCCTGCCAACCCAAACAAAGTGTATAGATACCCGTTAAAGCGAGACAAACCTGATAAAATGGTTTTGCTGCCCTTCTGAAAAGGGGGCTACACGCTAAAATGAAGGAATCGCTCCCATCGGGATAGAAATCTTTCCTCTTAGAATAGACTCCTTTTCAGAAGGAGCATAATGCACAGAATAGCAAATGAGAATTCACAAAAGTTGTTCCCCTTATCAAAAGTGGCGGACATTCTACCAATTGTATCAAGTCGCCTTAAGATACCGTGAAGGGGCAATTACCAACAACACAGCTTGAGAACATTTCAACACTGACATAAGCATACAGAAATATTTACATGTTATGCGAACGCAGCCCGTTTCATGAAACTTAAAATGTAAGTTCCTTCTCAAAACCAAACCAACCACAGTAAACGCCTGTCTCCTAACCGATACACCAAAGTAGACCAGCCTCAATATAAAAAAAAAACAAAAAAAAAAAAAAAAAACAAAAAAAAAAAAAAAACATTAAAATATGAAAACTGAAGAATCGGTTTATTGAATCTGTTCAGCAGAATATAACTTGCAACGCTATTCAGACATTCTTGCGCCGGCCTGAGCGGTATTCTATATTCGCAATATTCAAAATGGGCTGATATATCCCAAATGGATCTATATTCTGATGTGGTACACGAGTTTTTACCACTGTCACAGAAGTCTATTTATTATACAAACGGTTATCAGTAAAATTTTATTCAAAGTTCATCAAGTTACTATTCCTGAGGCATCAATAGACCTACGTGCACATCGTCATTGAACTGGTAAAGGAAGAAATTAGCTTACCGATGACGCTAAGAGGAGTAGCAAACCAACCATGAAAGACAGCGCACATGCCCCAAACCACAAAAAGTAAAGCAACCAGCTCCCTCATCCTCATTGAGATGATCATAATGCGATACAGTTCCCTTCAGACACAATAGTAAGACAACAAACAGGACAAAACATGGCAAGAAGACCCGCAGCTACAAGAAAACATAAAAGTATACATATAAACTGTTCGGCTCGCAGACCTACTGTCCTTTCGACATCTCTCGGAAAGACGTTATTTGCTTGGCGTTTTATTTTGAATGAAAACATTTTGTTCTGATTGACGATATCTAATCAGAAACCATTTGTCTTTTCTGTTTCAGTGTTTTGTTCTCAAACATTTACAGTAAAATTAAATTTACGACCAAAAATTGGTCTGACCCATGCAATTTCTATAGTAAAGTGACTTTTTGGAGTTTTTGTCTAAGAAAATATTTTTTACTTTTCTTTGCTGAATTTAAATTACTGATGTTTCACAACAATATTGTGAAAATTTCAGAAAAATTGAACAAGCGGAACTTGTAAACAGTCTGCCTCCAAGCTACCTACCCTACAGATTTCTGCAAAATTCGCATTCATTTTTACTAGAGAAAAAAGTGAAAATATTTGATTTTTTAAAATCCAATGAATAAAATAAAACTTTTTGTGCATAGGTAGTTACGATAAATGGTTTTGCATTAATTCATGACAAAAGTTTGCAAATTTACTTCTTTTGTGTAAAGCGCCAAGTAAAAAACTACTTTCTGAAAGATGTCGAAAGCACAGTAGCCTGCATTTTACTTAAATCTATATTGGACCGTTATCGGCCTGACAGGTATCATATTTGTAAGAATCGTATTAGCGGTGATACAGCAGGCTGTTGCCGAAAGCGTGTTTGCGTTGCCAAATGTACTTGCATTCCCTGTATGAACAAAAGTATCCCCGTATGTCGTCATGGTGCATTTTCATTAATGTTTTCCTAGAATCATTGGATCCGTTTATATTGATATCGCTTCCTGCAAGGCGTTGGAAAGGAATGCATTTAACACAACAAAATACATTGCAGCATATCCAAGACTCCGATCTATGTAATCGATGTTTCCAATGGCATCATTTATAGATTTTATTCCCTTAAAGTATTTAATGAAAAAAAAAAAAAAAAAAAAAAAAAAAATAGATGTTCGCACATTTATATTTTGAACTTACTAGATAATTAGTTAAAGCCGTATGTCATAAATATGTGCATATAAATAGTATCTATCTGACTTATCTATTTAAATAAGCGCTACGGTGAGTAGTGCAACAGCATTGCAACTGTATGTAAGCCTAATATCATTGGTCTGTCCAGTAGAGAAATACGCAGGACCACCTGCCCCCGCCCCGCCCCCGTCCCCAACCCTCGCAAACACTGACGAATAAGGGACCCCCGTGGCACCCCGCAGACAGCACCCCTCGTGCAATAATGCTTCTCCAGGACAGGTACTGCGAACGACCAGAGTATAGGTCCGACCGTTTTGCATCGAACCGTGTGCGTGTACAACATAGATAAACAGTAATAAGGTGACTTACGTTGTCAGTCTGAAAACACTTCTGCAACAAGGTATATGGGAACCCGAATTTTACGGTGACTTAGTGTACAGATTTAGAAAAATTGTAGGTAAATCTAACTTTTCGGAGCAATTCAGAAAACTTATTAACCGTTATAAAAGAATTGGCTATAGCCTGGATATTATGCGGCAGACTGCATGCCTAGTTGTCAACCCAATCATTGTTGATGGCTATGCTTCACTCTTTAATTGCACGACGGCGGTTCGGGTCTCAGACTCAATGACGGCCTCTTCGTAAACCTTAACCAGTGGGTTGGGTCTTGACGATATGTCTTTGGCTTGGCCCGCCGTGGCTGCGTTTTGTGATTGTGGCACTCCCTGGACTTTTCTCTTACCTTTTTTACGGTCTGTTCAGGGCCTCGCCAGAGGTCGCTAGTATAAATAAGGATATAAACCTAGACGGACGTGACCGAGTCATAGAAAAAAATGGTTTGTGTATGGTAAGTGGAGTTTTCAGCCTCGCCAGTGATCTAGAGTTAACATAATAATAATTGTCGGTAGCTCGGTAGGAGGACCAAAAGCATGTTTGTAAATGTGACATGAGCAAGATACATATAGCTGCAAAAGAACAAGCCAAGGTAACCAAATGAATAGGATCCGTTACATGAAGATATATACAGGCGAGTGACGCTTTGGACTCCCTGTCAGTGAAACACAAATACAATTTGTTAGTGTTGTTCTAAATCTAGTAATTGTTAGCAGGTCAAGGTCTACAAATATGACCACTTGATGTTTGTACCCACAGTAGTAAAATTGTCTATATTTAGTTTTTTGCCGACACGTGATTCATTTTGTTTCTACCACAGAATACTGTTCGAACAGAATACTATGATAGAAAGAAAACAAGACGTTGAATTTAACTATTCTTTTTCCTTCTTTAATGCAAGAAGAAGTCATTTAATATTATAAATAATTGTCTTGTATTATATATTTGCACGATAAAAAATGTCCAAAAAATTACTAGCCGTAGCAGGATTAAAACACTTTCTACATAATGTTCATATGCAAATATTTGCAGAAGTTAACAGGAGTATAGATATATAAGTATCGAATTGTATCCAAGGTTCTTAGCTTCTGCTTGTATGTATCATGTATGTTTGATTGTACGATATGAGAATACCAGGTACTGTAACACAGCTCGCCAATATAAATAATGGTAAAAAACTGAATTTTGTTCTACAACAAAGTCACTGGATAACATAGTGCGTCGCAAAGTGCTATCTTTTTATGACGTCATTCGTCATGTTTGCCATCAGACGCTGTAACAGCTTTTTTCTCGCACCCAATACTTTATAATATCAGATAAATGCATGTATTACAGTCAAAAGTATTTCGCTCTAATCCATAGACTTATAAATTAGGTTGTTTAAAACAACTAAAGGGACATTATAACTATGAACCATTTCATAAAGAGTGGTGCCAGACGTAATGTTGCATTAGATCTTTTTTATTCGACTGGTCTGGTGTTCAATTTTAGAAAAAAATAACAGGGTTCAAATTTTACGGGCCCTAGATTTCATTTTATGTGGTGAACTGGAAAGGGGCGCAAAACTACACTGGAAATCTATCTGTTTATCTGAAGTAACCATAATGCACAGCATCTATTTATTTTGATGTTGGTTTTGTAGTTTCTTGGAATAAGGTAACCGTAGTATCAGGGATACACTAGCTGAACATTTATGATGCTTTCGAGTCGGTAAAATGGAAAAGTTATTCCAGAAATTATGATTGTTAAAAGTGTTTGCAATATTTGCAGTTATGGTGCTATACCATCTAAGAGACTTGTTAGTAAAACTCAGATGGTTGAGGAGTTAACTTTTCGGAGCAATTCAGAAAACTTATTAACCGTTATAAAAGAATTGGCTATAGCCTGGATATTATGCGGCAGACTGCATGCCTAGTTGTCAACCCAATCATTGTTGATGGCTATGCTTCACTCTTTAATTGCACGACGGCGGTTTGGGCCTCAGACTCAATGACGGCCTCTTCCTAAAGCTTTAACCAGTGGGTTGGTGCTTGACGATATGTCTTCGGATTGGCCCGACGTGGTTCAACTATTGGTTTTCATTTACTCTGGCATACAGTAGAATTTGCCATGAGTACTCGTCTTTGTTTATTATAGTGATTAATTTGATTTTTATGTTTTCGCTTTGATGCATTGACTGAGTTGGTAGCCTTTATGCGAACTGAATTTTAAGTATTTCTGTATTAAGAGTAGCATCGGGACCCAGGGTGAAGTTAGCTAGCTGTAAAAGTGCTTTAAACCCCCCGGAAGTTTGCTCTACCGACCGTTCTAAGGCGGTGGTCCCGGTGTTAGTCTTACTCTTTGTTGCTTTTTGGTTTATTCTACGAGGCGATTTGTTGTATGTCTTTCCGTATGTCATTTTGTTCTTGTGTTTTTCAGTCCTTTTAGTATTGCGGTTACCTCGCTTGGGGAAGAGAGAGCTAAACTCAGTGCTTTTCGTGCGTTTGTTCGGTTTGTGCCTGTTCAGATTTGTCGGTTTCCTCTTCCTCTTGGGGTCTGGGAAGGGCTGCGGTTTGTGATTGTGGCACTCCCTGGACTTTTCTCTTACCTTTTTTGTAGGTCAAATCTAGCTAAAATTGTTTCGATCAGAACTCTAAGATGGCCTCCATGGCTGCTGTCTTGAAAATCTATTCAGAACTCCTGAACCGAAAAACCATTAGACTCGAAACGTGGAAGGAAGTATTGAGGTGACTTGTAGATCAAAGATAGCTAAATGTTTTCGATCGAAAATCTAAGGTGGCCGTTACGGCCGCCATCTTGAAATATGTACTTTGAACTCTCCTGAACCAAAACGCTAATTGACTCGAAGTTTGATAGGAAGTATAAGGGCGACGTAGATTAAAAAACAGTTAAAATTGTTTCGGTCAGAAATCCAAGATGACTGTCACAGCTGCCATTTAAAAAAATCAGTTTGAACTTCTTCTCCTGAACTTAAAGACCAATTGACTCGATAGTTAACAGAAAGTATCCGGGCGACTTGAGATTAAAATAACTTGTCGTTCTGATCGGATTCCAAGATGACCGTAATGGCCACAATCTTGAAATCTCTTTTGAACTTCTTATCCTAAACTGAACGGCAAATTTACTCGAGACTTGATAGAAAGTTTCAGGATGACTTGTAGATTAAAATAGCTAAAAAGAAATCTATGTTAAAAATGTATTTCGAACTTCTTCTCCTGCATCGACTGGCCAACTGACAAGAAACTATATTTGAAGTATCGAGATAACTTGGTAAAATAATATCCTCGGGATAAAAATGGCTCCACCCCAGGGTCTCTTCTCTGGTAGGTGAGCGATACAAGGCCATGTTGGCCTTCTTGTTGTCATACGTTATACGAAAGATGGTTTGAGATAAACTGATGACCTTGATGTGCAAAGATCATTTCCTGGTAGTTCTGATGTTAGCACATTTCTTTTCCCACAATGACAGCGCATCAACACGTATGTGCACGTGTACGCGCACAAGTATATGATAAACACGAATGTACACAAGCGGAATATGACTTCCATAAAACCAAATTAATGGCTGTCTGGATGCTGATTGATGGACGTTTGAAGCAGAGGACTTCTCAACTATCGTCTTCAGAGACAGAAAACATTCGGAACTTGGCGGGTTTGGTGAGACATCTTCAGAGAGGCAACCCGACAATAGGGTTTTGCCTTCCTTCTGAACATGATCTACTCTAGAAAGAAAGAGTTGGCTTGCTGAAAGAACAAGAAGGTGTCTGTGTTATAAAATGACCGAAAACAAGTCCCGTTATACGGGCTGTAAAGAATGAGTGGCAGAGAGAAGAGCGACCAGTCGTAAATAGCTGGACAAAACCATATGGACTTATCTATTACCTACGATTTTCAAATTGAGCAATCCACTTATTTCAGTCCATTTATTGAAATTCGAAATCAAGAGAAAGTAGAATTGTTTCAAATACGTAAAATCTCTCATATTTCTTTTTACAGCCAGATTTGATAACAATCCTGACAAGACAAGAAGAATATGCACAGTATATTAAATAAAATGGATGCCTTGATGTAGACCTGTTTCAATCAGTTCTCAAATGAGATAAATGAAAACTGCCTATATACTATATAAGATTAATTTATTCATAATAAACTTGAAACCTTTACCCAGTTAGGTTAGAACCTTATGATGTCAGGCATACAATTACCTTATAAAAAAATTAATATCTACTCAGAGGCAAAAGAAAGTATACACTTTTGTAGTGCCCTTATTTTTTTATTTTACATTATGCATAGGGTTCAATTTATGTAGTGCAGTACATTTAGCGAACGAAACACTTGGTTTTAGCATCATAATACTTGCATGTGGATTTTACACGTTTGGCACACGCATCGTATTGAAGAATTCAAATTTACTGTTTAGTCAGCATTTCAATTCTGGGTTGTTTCTCTGCACAAACCACAAGGTCTGCGTTTCATTTAGTTGATTGCAAGGCTTACAGTGGCAAACAGAATTCGCACCCTTACGATGTTACTGTATGATCACTCACAATTCCTGCTATCTGGTAATCTTTCCAAAAGCATTCAGTCGTGATTCAAGTGCATTGCATTATAGCGAAAAAAAGGTAAGAGAAAAGTCCAGCCAGGGAGTGCCACAATCACAAACCGCAGCCCGTCCCAGACACCAAGAGGAAGAGGAAATAGACCAAACCAAACAAGCGCAAATCGAACAAACGTACGAAAAGCACTAAGATTAGCTCTCTTTTTCCCAAGCGAGGTAAGCGCAATGCCAAAAGGACTGAAAACACAAGAACTAAATAACACAAGGTAAGACATAAAACAAATAATACTTTAATAGTTTTGAGCAACCAGTCTGTAACATCTCTTTGGCACGTTTTCTCTCGGCCATTGAGACTCTTGCCATCATGTAAATGAATTTCAAAGGTTGTGGCTTGCGTAGAAAGTACAACCGATTCAAATACTGCTTAACAGCATTGTTGGATGGTCCGCTATGATGTACTTGCCAAAAGGGTAATATTGACATGTACGTACAGTGTCGCTAGAGAGGCATTTCATTTAGTAATATTATCATACCACATTATTGTACAACTGGGAAAACATGCACCATGCGTATTTTTGGGCCTTTTCAATAAAAAACAAGAAAACTACGGGTATTCAAAAAGTGTTAACTTTTGCCGCTGAGTGTATAAAATGCCCAAGAAATACCAAAATGACAAAAAATGACAAAAACAAGAAAAAAAAAACAAACAAAACAAAACAAAAAAAAAAAAAAAAAACAAAAAAAAAACAAAAAACAAAAAAAAAAAAAAAAAAAAAACAGCAAAAAAAAAAAAAAAAAAAAAAAAAAAAAAAAACAACAACAAAAAACAAAAAATCAACAACAACAACAAAAAACACAGATATGACAAAGGGCAGAGACAAAAATACCAACGCCACATAAAGCCACCGACGCGCGAACAAAGAAAGACTGCAACATAAGAACCGCCTTGGTACGCATTATTTCCACTATTCGCACTAACGGTTTAAAATTGGATCGCTTTTGTATGCAGACAAACAGAAAAACAAAGTATTTTGTTTTCTGTCCATTCCTTGAGAATTTATCAACAAAATTAAATATGACTAAAACATCCTTAAAAAGTAAATTTTATTTTCATATATTAAGCGCTGCATCGTATTCATCAAGATCAAAGTTAATTAAAATTGTATTCGTTAGATTGATTAATATCTTTCTCAGGAATACAATTAATAAAACTTTCTAGTTGTGTGATTCTGAGAGATATTGTTTGAATCTATATTTCGTCAAAAGCATGCATAAAGGTATTTCAGCCCAAGTACAAATTGAACCTATATCGGCCGCTACACCGACTACGCCTGATCAGACCTGTATATCTTACATGATTCTACTAGTACACCATGCATGTGGTTTGTATTTAATTATTTTCATGCGAAGCCTGCGTCACATAGGAAAGAACAGGAATAAGCCACGACATAAGGTAAGTGAGCAGTTACCACACATTTGAGCCAACGCATGACAAAACAAACAAAGTGGCATGTGCGACCAGCAAAGACTCCTATCAGCCTAGCATCCGCCAAGTCTGATCAGTCGGCGTGCGCTCAATAAGTAGCTATGGACCCAAGCTTTCTTCTTGCGGACAGCAAAGACTTTGATCAGACTGGGCGGACGCTGAGTCTTGGCTGGGTGCACATGCCATTTTGTTGGTTTTGTCACGCGCTGCTTAATTAACGCTTTCGCCCAGTCTGTAAAGTCTGTTCTGCTAACAGAAACATTGGATACTTTATGAGCCACAAAATCATATATCGTACCTTCTTACATGTGTTCCTAACGAAGACTCGATTCACCCTGCGCATCTGTGCAGTCTAATCAATGCTTTTGTTGTTCGCATGAAGACATTTTGCACCCATGGCTATCCAAAATGCTCCCAGTGAAGATTCTGATCTGACTGTGTGAAAGCGCAGTTTGACCGGAATCACTGCTGTGCGCTATTGTCCGACGGTAGGCATTACTAAAAAACACGCCTATTCAAATATATAGAAAATTTCACCTCCAAAAACTGAAAATTTTCTGATAAAAAACTGATATTTTTCATATTTCTGCTCAAACATAGATTGTAGGTACTCGTAAGAACCGCCTCGGCGAGGCGGTTCTAACGAGTACCCACAATCTATGTTTCTGAGCAGAAATAAGAAAGATAATGTCTACCCCTGTAAACCCCAGTTTTACTATATAAAAGTGGGGTTTAAGGGGAGCAAAATTATATAGGCATGTTTTTTTGTGATGCATTTCTGATGCTGCAGGTCTTATATTGATGTTTAGACGCCCCGATCAAACTTCAATACAACTTATGTCAAATGACATGAAGCGGCCGTAAACGTACTTTATCACTGTGTCAGTTGTATATTTTGATTGTTTGGTACCATCGAGCCCATTTCATATGTACGGAAAACGGTTTTTATTAACTCGATACTAGACGGCGTGTGAAGCTTAACCCAATGAGCACACGTAATAAAATCGAGTATGCTGTCTTTATTTCCCCGGTGTGGCCTGTGTTTCCAAAGGATCTCATTGTACCGAACATACTCGGGAAAAGCGTAGGCTGATCTATATTATGCTGGGTGCAAAGGTCATATATTCTCTCTGTTTCTTAACAAGCCATTCAAAATTATTTGCAGGAAGGTCTATCGGACCCCGAATTTTATGGCGACAGTCTATAAATTCAGAAGGATTGCTGGTAATACTGAGTTTTTGGAACAATTAAAAATATTGTCAGTCGTTACAAAAAATGGTTATGGATGTTGTGCGGCAAAGTGCATGCATGGTTGTTAACCCAATTGTGGTTAATAATTTTTCTTCCCTCTTTAATTGCATAACAATGAGTTGAGCCTCAGATTGCTATAATGCAGATCATTTCCGCTAAGCTTCATGAAAACCTAGCAAAACTGTACGTGTTCGCGTAGCGCATTTGGACAGATGGACATTGGTACCGAAGGCAGATTACCTTGCAAAGAAACACTTTTTTTTATGTCACGCACTATAGTTCGTCAAGGTGATAATTTCTGTAAAGCGTCATGAAAACTTAACTGAAACTGGAAAAAAAAAACTGTAGAAGTAGTTCGCGTCACAAGGTTGGCCAGCCGGGCTTGAGTGCCAAGGGCAACCCTGCAACAACAACGACTACTATTACAAAACTTATGCAATGCCACTTATCAGGCTGATTATTTATGTGAAGTTTCATGACAATCTGCCAACCGCCCGTCGTGATGACTCTTAAATACCTCTCCAAACGTCGTTGGCAGGGTTACAAAAATTTTCCCAAGGGTAGCTATGTTTTTCCTTTGATCTAGTTTTCTTTCAGAAGATAGCCATAACATTTGTCTTACCGGAAATATTATTCATTCTCCTTAAGCAATAAGCTACCATTTTCCACGCTAGTATTCGGACATATGTATACCCAACAAAATAATTTAAGGGTCACTTTGTGCAATTTTCCGTATATGCAAACTTTGACTGAGTCTGTGGGCAAAAACCACAGAATATATTGAAATATGATTGTTACTTAAAGTGCATTCTGAAAAGGAGTGTTTCCAACAACAAATTTTGAAATGAAAATTTTCGTTTTAACATTCGCAAAAAATACTGCTTTTTACCCCAAAATGAAAAATTGACATCAGAACATAATACGTAATGGCTTGACTTCTAACTGTGAATAAATCATAGAGAAAGCTTTAATTTCAATCAAGAACCTTGCATTTTCCCACAGGTACGCTCTATAGATTTTTCACGGTCTATGGGGAATCATCGAGCAATTTTAGCCTCTTAAAGGGTTGACATTTTCTCTGGCCATATCTGTGTGTCTTTTACCCCGAAGAAAGTTGAATTTGTAGGATTGTGTTTAGAGTAAATAATTCTTTTGATAAAAATAGAAAATTTTAGATATTCTGAAAAAAAAAAACAACAAAAAAAAAAAACAAAAAAAAAAAAAAATAAAAACAAATAAAAAAAAAAAAAAAAAAAAAAAACAAAACAAAAAAACATTATCTTGGGGTAAAAAGAAATTCCCATTTTTCTCAGAATCTTCTAGGCTGACGATGTTTGCACCATTGGCACTATAGTGGCTGAAAATATTGCTAATATGTTGAGCTTATTGAAATTAGCTTGCAAATAGCAGTATTCCCCACAGAATAATTTTAACAACTGACGGGTTGCATTTGAATGTTTATCAAAGGGAAACTGAAACTGGTGACCCTTTAATTATTTTGTTCAGTATATTTAATCCACGACATACATTATTTACCCTCACTCCTTACCATATTTGTTCTGAAATTTGCACAAGTACATTTACTACCAGATATTGTGTCTAAAAGTTGCTGATGAGTATTAAACAGTGTATACCCTGATGAGATGCCGCGTTCTGCGGCATCTCATCTGGGTCTACACTGTTTACTCAGGCATGTCTGTCCGAATTCATACGTTACACACGGTTAATCGAAGACAGACTGCTCTAAATGTTCACACTTTGCGAAGCAGCCTGCATGGTATAGTCACAATATCAAATACCGTATTTACCCTTAATATAGTAACAACTTATCTTCTTATAATACTTGTCCTAAAAGTCTGAACAGTTCCAGTTTACTACTGGTTGATATGTCTAAAAATACTGGATTCAGTGGCAAACAGTGTGGACCCTGCTCAGACGCCGCATTCTACGGCGTCTGATACGGGGTAACACAGTTTGCTCAGTCAAGTCTGTCAAACTACCCAGAGTTATTACGGTAACGTTAATATTTTTGTATTAGTATGGTGTCCGGATATCTAAAATAATAACAGACAACAAGGCCTTGACCTGTGCGCGCTGTTTAAAATAATAACAAACAGCAAAGCCTTGACCTGCGCGCGCAGATCAGCATGATTCGACTCAGAAAGTGCATCTGACAATTTGACAGTACGCACAATTTGGTAGTCAGAAAAGACATACTGGTAATGATTCTTTTATCTATATCCATACGTTATCGTTTCCTTTGGATATTTGTAAGTATCTAAGATATGCGAAGTCTGAAGGCTTAGTTCGTTTGCATATCACATTAGAATTTCATTGCTTATATTAATAAGAATGACAAATTATTACCGTATTAACCCTTAATAATGAAACAGTTCAACTATCACCATAATTCTTCCAAAATATAAACATGTCCAGTTTACTACTTGTTGACTTGTCTCTAAACTGCTTGATAAAAGGCAAACAGTGTAGACCCTGATCAGACGCCGATCTGGGTCTACACTGTTTACCAAGGCCTACCAAGGCCAACATAGCCCAATACTTTTAGTAATTAAGGTGCGAAACAAAAGTTTTATCTCTAATGACGGCTTGGTGACTGTTTTTATTTTGGATAGCCGTTTGGCCAATTTTGGAGAAAGAAACTGTCCTTTTTGACTTCTGCTAGTAGTGTTTTCATTGTGGTGCCGTTGCTTCAAGTGCGCCCTTCTTTACCTTTTGTGTCTTGGACAGAAGGTGTTTGGTAATGGTATCGATTCCTGATCAGAGGAAGCTGAACCTCGCCTGGAAGCCTTTTTAAGTGGGAGGCTTTTCTTAAAGGAAAGACATTTCTTTCTGCCGAGAGGGTCAAACGTGTACCCATAGTGAGTAAGGATGAAAATGGTTCCATGTCAGAGTTATTTCCCTTAGTAGACGAGTATACGTTGCCCTTAGAGCGCATTTAGTGCAGCAGTCAAAGGCTTGACTCTGTCTACATTTCGAATTATCAAAAACCCATGACCAAGTGCAAGTACAGAATAGCGCTGTTGTGAAGTATGTGCACTATGATATTGACCCCTTGCTAAAGAACATCGAATATGTAGTTATGAGTATTGAGTTTTAAGATGCCACGTAATATTCTGTAACAGAACACAAGACTAAGGGCTAAACTCTTTTCTAAAACCACAGTAAAAGCAAGACGTGCCAAAAATTTGCTGACTATCTGTAAATCACCTGGCTTTTCCTGTAATGAGTTAATGGAACAGCTGTAGTTTACGTTTTGGCTACTCTTTTTCTGAATGGCCCCTATCTGAGCTATAAACAGACTTTTAGTTTTGGGAACCAGTTGCAGCATTTTTAACAACTTTGAATTTTTTGCTAGTAAAGATCACACCTGAATACAAACAAGATATTCAATATATTGTATCCTGTGATACGAGCGTATGATCTACATCGTATCGTGTATTAGATCCGAGTTGCGTTCTTTTGTATTATATTCAGATTTTTATTGTCTCACCTTCCTTAGCATGGGCAATATCAGCGTGCACGTTTCTGTCCTTGCGTTCTTCCCTCCGTTCGTTCGTCCGTGTGCGTCAGTCCATACTAGAGTCATCCCTTTTGTCCATCATCACTACCACCCTATATGAAGTGGAAACCATCTGAAACATTTTAATGATACTTGGTAGGATTATAGAATAGGGTAAGGCGGAGTGTCACATACAAGACTGTCAACTGTCACTGAGCTGAATCTCGTAGGATGACAACTCTCACTTTTCTGCTGCTTGTTCACATTTTTAGTACGCAGGTGCAACGTAAACTTCAAAGAAGTTCTTTCTATTCTTATTTAAAAAATCCAGAGAAAACAAATGATATTTTACAATGAAATGTATACAGTCGACTCTCGTTATCTCGAATTCCAAGGGACTCTCTGAAAAACTTCGAGATATCCGTACCTCGACATATCAGAGTTGCGGAAGTGAGGAAAACAATAAATCAAACAACCACATTTAACAAATGAATATTATTATGTAATTTGACTCCTGAAGTTAGTTATATATATAAAATAATGTGGAAAAGAGGAGAAATTAAAGCAATTTCTCCTCTTTTCCACAATATTTTGTTACCGGTTCTTAGATTTCCATGTTAAAACAGGGACCAGAATTTCACATCGATATAAGCGGTTATTCGAGATAAGCGAGTGAGATAACGAGGGTCGACTGGTCTGTGATCAAAGTAACGGATACTGTAGGCAAATAATTGTAAAAGCGCTTATATTTTTTTTTATTTTAAAGTAACACCGATTATTTCGCAATACCGTCTTGTTTTGTTGTTTTATTTTGTAAAATGTTACTGGCACGGTAAATGTTTTCTTGTATCTAAATTTTGAACTATTGCAGATGTAGAAATGGTTTTCGAAATTGCGGTGCTTGACTTTTATGTATATAGATTGTAAATTTGCTATTTATATAAGCCAGACAGATTTATTTGTTTAATTAGCTAGTTAGCAAGCTTATATTTGAAAGCACCAAGTACATTATTATTTCTGAATCCATATTTATTTGTGTATCAGGTATAACTAAAGTCATCAGTTACTTTCTCATTCTAATCAACATATGTCATATGAATCGGACCACAGCATTTCCTACTAGATTGCATGTCCGCCCGTCGAAGACAGATCAGCTTGCGTAGCCGCACAGTCTGATCAGAGCCACGCTGCAGGACACTGTAGGGGAACAAGTATTCAAAGCATCCTTAGGTGGACATTGAAGACTCTAATCTGCCAGCGCATCATGCTGATTCGAGTCTTCACTAGGCGCACATGCTATCTTGTAGACATGCAGTACACCGGCTGGCATGTACTAGCATGGATTACTACAGTATTTGTAATGCAGATGAAGTCTGGTTCATCCTTTATTATACTTATAATTGAACATATTGTCTGTAGTACGAGCATTTAATCTTCCTACAGAATGCTTTCTGGTTTCTATTAATGCTAGTTTCCGACATTTAATCCATAAGTATAGTCATTTGCAATAAATTCTGTGATACAGGATACGAAAGTTTAGGACATTTCAAACACCTTTTCCATAACTTTTTCGGCTTATGTATTTGGAAAGAAATAATGGACTCGACAGTGAGAACCCAGATCATATTGCCCTTTGAAGAACTATTTATCTGGGTGTGTACCGGTTGTTATTCAGCTAGCCGTTTGTATTGCACAATATAATGATTAAGTGGATTTATTAAAAAGAATATGGAGCTACCAACGTAAGGCCAAATTCACGAAACATAGCCCTCACAAGGCATCGGAAAAGGGTTAAATGAAACGAAACAACATCATAAAAAAAGAAAACCCTAACAAAAACAGAATGAACGAACGAACGAACAAATTACTCAGTGATACAACAAGTGGTTACGGTTGCCCGACACTTTAGAGAAATTACGGTGTATCTAAAGGGAATACTCAAGGACTCGCGCTAAGAAGGCAATTACGTTGCGCAGCAGCTGTCTTAAATGGAAGCTTTTTCTCTATAATTTATTTGCTACTGTGCATCGTCTGTTAAATCAAGTGATAAGTTCAGTTACACAAGCAAAATTGTACCATATAGCATTACGGACGGCGTAAAGGTCCAACACTGTCGTCATAATCGATGCACTTGAACACTTTCTGATTTTGGTTTGCCTGTAGTTGACATATATTTACACTGATTAAGTTGTTTATGTGCATTTATTAATTATTGTCAACGCTGTTTGTTCCGCGATTGGTTGCCTTGTTGCTTGATCCGTTTTATCTCCAGTTGAGTAGTATTAAATTGAATTTCGCTTTTTCTTAAATATGCATGCTCTACTAAGGCGATCAGATTAAATGCTTTCAAGATTAGTAACAGCAGATGTGTGAATCATTAATGCACGGGTGCACATGGAATGTTGAATTAAATGTGAAAAAGTTAGCCGTAGTAATCTTGCTACTGTCATGTTCATTATACCCCGCTCCCGCATACGAAGTATGAGAGGTTGGGCGAGGAGGGGGGGGGGGGGGTGAAAGGGGAGAGGGTATACTTTTTTCAGCTTGTCCGTGATTCCGTCGTGCCGTGATTCCATGAATCCTTCATATTATGTTCGTTTCCGCACAATATTTTGAGAACGCATTAATAGAATTAAGCCAAATTTTGCATATTCAATGACGTTGACGGGATCTAGATTGGGATTGTTACGCGTCTATTTTCGCAAATTTACAACACATTTATGGCCCTTGGCTGTCGTGGGATTTTGTTTCCGCTCAATATCTTGTAAACGAATGGACGAAATTTGCTCAAATTTTGCATATGCATTGACCTTAACCACATCTAGGTTGGGATTGTTACGCGTCCAATTTCGCAAATTTACAACATAGTTTTGACCACTGGTTATCGTCAGAATTTGGTGTCCGCTCAATATCTTGTGAACGAATCGATGGAATTTGATCAGACTTTGCATATGGATTACCTTAACTACATCTAGGTTGGTTATTTCCGCGCCCATTTTCGCAAATTTACAACAGAGTTATGGCCATTGGTTATCATTCTGAGTTCGTTTCTTCTCAGTATCTTGAGAATGAATTAATAGAAGTAGACCAAAGTTTGCATATTCTTGACGTTGACGGGATCTAGGTAGGGATTGTTACGTGCCCATTTTTGCAAATTTACGACACAGTTATGGCCCTTGGTTATCGTGAGGATTTTGTTTCTGTTCAATATCTTGTGAATGAATCAATGGAATTTGATCAAATTTTGCATATGTATTGACCTTAACCACATCTCGGTTGGGATTGTTACACGTCATTTTTTTTGTAAATTTACAATAGAGGTATGACCCTTGGTTATCGTCAGAATTTCGTTTTCGGTCAATATTTTGTGAACGAATCGATGGAATTTGATCAAAGTTTGCATATGCATTGACCTTAACCACATCTCGGATGGGATTGTTACACGCCCATTTTGGCAAATTTGCAACAGAGTAATGGTCCTTGGTTATCGTCAGAATTTCGTTTCCGCTCAATATCTTGTAAACGAACCGATGGAACTTGATCAAATTGTGCATATGCATTGACCTTAATCAGGTCTACGTTGGAATTGTTACGTTTCCATTTTCGCAACATAACAACAGAGTTATGGCCCTTGGTTTTTGTCCAAATAATCTTTCTGCTCAATATCTTGTGAACAAATCAATGAATTTTGCTCAGATGTTGCATATGATTTGACTTTAACCAGATCTGGGTCGGGATTTTTTTCCATTTGTTACCCATCCATTGCCGCAAATTTACAACAGAGCTATGGCCCTTGATTATCGTCAGAATTTCGTTTTCGCTCAATATCTTCAGAAAGAATTGATGGAATTAGACCGACTTTTTCTTAAGTATTGATGTGGACCAAGTATTGGAATTCTAAACGTCAATTTTTTTTTTATAACATATTATGACCCTTAGTATTGTTAAAATTTTGCTTCCGCTCAAAATTTTGTAAACAAATCGATCGAATTTGATCAGATTTTGCATATGCGTGGATCTAAAAAAAGGTAAGAGAAAAGTCCAGGGAGTGCCACAATCACAAACCGCAGCCCTTCCCAGACCCCAAGAGGAAGAGGAAACCGACAAACCCAAACAAGCACAAATCGAACAAACGTACGAAAAGCACTAAGATTAGCTCTCTCTTCCCCAAGCGAGGTAATCGCAATACTAAAAGGACTGAAAAACACAAGAACAAAATGACACATGGAAAGACATACAACAAATCGCCTCGTAGAATAAACCACAAAGCAACAAAGAGTAAGACTAACACCGGGACCACCGCCTTAGAACGGTCAGAACAGTAAATCACCGTGAGGAGGGGCGGGGTGTTAAAGCACTTTTACAGCTAACCAACCACCCTAGGTCCCGATGCTAAACCACCGTGAGGTTTAAAGCACTTTTACAGCTAGCCATGGCACAAGGTAAGACATAAAACAAATCGCCTCGTAGAATAAACCACAAAGCAACAAAGACCAAGACTAACACCGAGATCACCGCCTTAGAACGGTCAGTAGAGTAAACCACCGTGAAGAGGGGGTGGGGGGGGGGGTGGGGGCGGGGGGTTAAAGCACTTTTACAGCTAGCCCACTTCACCCTGGGTCCCCTTGCTACTCTTAATACAGAAATGCATAAAAATTCGGTTCGCAAAGTGGCTCCCAGCTCAGTCAATGCATCAAAGCGAAAACATAAACATCAAATTAATCACTATAATAAACAAAGACGAGTACATATGGCTAATTCTCCTGTATGCCAGAGTAAATGAAAACCAATAGTTGAACTACGGCGGACCAAGCCAAAGACGTATCGTCAAGCCCCAACCCACTAGTTAAAGTTTAACGAAGAGGTCGTCATTGAGTCTGAGGTCCGAACCGCCGTCGTGCAATTAAAGAGTGAAGCATAGCTATCAATAATGATTGGGTTGACAACTAGGCATGCAGTCTGCCGCATAATATCCAGGCTATAGCCAATTCTTTTATAATGGTTTGTAAGTTTTCTAAATTGCTCCGAAAAGTTAGATCATGCTACATTTTTTTTAAATCTGTACAGTAAGTAACCGTGAAATTCTGGTTCTGATCTACCTTGTTGCAGAAATGTTTTCAGACTGACGCTATATTTTTCTACCGAGGCATTGTGTCTGCGATAAAATTTCGAAAACGCCTTACGAAGTTTAAAAAAAACAATAGCTCTGTCTAAGACGTCCGGCAGTAAGGGCTTTATTACGGTAGTTAAAGCCATTAAGATTTGAAGAAGCTCTGGCGAATCTAATAAGTTGAGATATGTATACCCCATATGGGGTACGCCGGGGACATCGCCATCCAGAAAAGGGAAATTGACTATATCAAAATCAAAATCGTCCCGTTTATCATAAATTTTGGTGGACTGTACCATTAGATTTACATAGATTCAAATCTAAAAAAAAGGTGCCTCGGTATCGGAAGAATTTGCTCTATTTAATTGCAGTTCTGTAGGGTATATGCGGTCCACCATTTGGTCAAAGTAAATATTGTCAATATTTAATAAATCATTAAGGTATCTTGAAATCGAATTGAAAGCTTCAATAATGTCAGCCCGATTTTCACGTGAGAGAGACTTCATGAAATCTCTCTCATAACAGGAAAGAAGCAAATCTGCAACAAGAGGAACACAATAAGTTCCCATCGGAATATCCAATTGCTTGCCTATAAAGTTTAGTTCCAAATCTAATAAAAAATATTATCCAAAAGATAAACAAAGGCATCACAGACTTTTTGACACGACCATAAATTGTGATTAAAACACCGGGTAGAGGGGTGTGTCTGTGTGTGAGTGTGTGTGTGGGTGGGGGGGGGGGGTGGGGGGGTGGGGAGGGGGGGTTAAAGTACTTTTGCAGCCGGCCAACTTCACCCTGGGTCCTGATGCTACCCTTAATCACAACTAGTAATGTAGTAATGATAAAAAACAACCAGACACCCCTTCTATTCCAAACGAACCTGTTCAAAGAGCTGAGGTAGAAAAGTCAAGCATAAATAAATGAGTTAAACCTAATGATGTGATGCCGTGTGTTCTTTTAGTGTTTTCTTTCCCATCACGAGAACACGCCTATATCATTTTGACCCCCTTAAATCCCACTTTTATATAGTAAAACTGGGGTTTACAGGGGTATACATTTTCTTTCTTATTTCTGCTCAAAAACATAGAATGTGGGTACTCGTTAGAACCGCCTCGCCGAGGCGGTTCTAACGAATACGCACAATCTATGTTTTGAGCAGAAATTTGAAAAATATCAGAGCTTTTTATCTGAAATTTTTCATTTTTTGGTGATAATTTTTTTCAGTATATTTGAATAGGCATATTTTCGTAATGCTGCGTAACTATCTCCGTAAGAGTCGGGCAGAGCATTTCCGACAAGCCTGACTGTGCGCCCAGCAAAGGCTCAGACAAGCCTGCGCTACCATGCAGCCTGATAAAAGTCACTACTGTCCGCCTGAAGACGCTTTTGATCCTTGACCACCCACAAAGTACTCAGCGAAGAATCAGCGCCTTGGCTGCTGAACTGTAAACAGTAATCATATCCTGCCTGAGATTTTATGATAAGGTAACCAACCTTGCTCTTGGACCTGGCACATTTCTGCAGCAGTTTAACCAATCCTAGAATCACAGAACATAGCCTACCAGTGACACCAAGAGGATGAGTGAAGTTTAACAAACTTCGACGGATACGTACTAATACTGCATGTATACATATACAAGAGGACCATGATGGTCCCATATCGCTCACCCGAGTGAGAAGATTTGCATACTAAAACAAGTTCACTGCTTTAAGATTTTGTGTACAAATTTTCGATAAATGAAGGAATTTAATGATTGAATTTAAAAAATCAGAAATGGTACGAAAACGTATATGTACAGGCAGATACTGCAAAGGAGGAGGCTTAACTTTGCACGAAACAGTCCAAAATTAAAAGCTAACATCTTTACCTGCTGGTTTTAAATAAAAGCAGACAATACTTATGCGTTCCTTATCTCTGACAAAACAAATGCTTGATATTTCATTTAAATTATTTACAAAGAGACAATTTGAATATTTTGTTCTAAAGAGAGAATTTGAATATTTTATTCAAGTTGTCTCAAAAGACAGACAGTTGAAATGAAAATTCAAATTGTCTCCAAAGACAAACAATTAATTGGAAGGTAAAACCTTACTTCCGTAAAAAATAAGAAAAACAAATCGTTCATTTTCACTGGCGCGACTTAACACCAAATGTAATAATAGTGATTTGGCGTCAGATCGCAATCGAGGCATTTGTTTCATCACAGTTTATTTTTGTGACTTAATATGTTTTACTTTCATCACGAAAACACGCCTATGTAATTTTGACCCCCTTTAACCCCGCTTTTATACAATAAAACTGGGGTCTACAGGGGTCTACATTATTTTTCTTATTCCTGCTCAAAACTGAGGCGGTTTTAACGAGTACTCACAATCTATGTTTTGAGCAAATATGAAAAATATCAGATTGTTTAGCTGGAAATTTTCAGTTTTTGGAGGTGAAATTGTTTATTTATTTGAATAGGCCTGTTTTCGTTATGGATGTTTCACACATGGGGTAGAGGATCCTTACGCAGACAGTAAAAATGCTAGTAATTTGGTGCTACATCAGAATAAAAGGTGAGGGTTTGTGCGAGTAAAACTGGTTTAAAATCCCCCTGTAGTGTTTTCTACTCATCACGAAAACATGCCTATATAATTTTGACCCCCTTGAACTCCACTTTTATACAGTAAATCTGGGGTTTACAGTGGTAAACATTATTTTTCTTATTTCAGCTCCAAACATAAATTGTGGGTACTCGTTAGGACCACCTCATCGAGGCGGTTCTAACGCGTTAGAACTGCCTCATCGAGGCGGTTCTAGCGACTACCCACAATTTATAGTTTTAGCAGAAATATGAAAAAATATCAGATGTGCTTATCTGAAAATTTTCATTTTTTGGTGGTAAAATTCTTTATATTTGAATAGGCGTGTTTTCGTAATGTGGTCGTTCCAAGGCGGGTTCTCTGTTGCAGTTTGTGCGGCGGTGGTTTCATATGTTGCGTTTGTTTTGTCATTATATTTTGTAGTTTTGAGTCTTTCATGCGACGAGGATTGAATAAATTAGTTTTACATCGGTGGCTGAAGCAGTATGGACTGCTTCAAATGTATCATGAGAAGGTGACCTAATACAGACACTGTCAGTTCAGCGTCATTTGATGACAAAGACAACGTACATGCAACAATAACTAGCACTACGAACAACATGGTGCATATTCTAGAGCCGCGGTCGGTGAAACTATTCAAGGTTTTTATGAATAGCTTCTTCTAAATTCTTTTGTCTCATAGCGATGTGCGTTTGGTGTCTCCAACAATTACTGATACATCATTCTGCCATACGTTACAGCTGTGTCTGAGTCGTTCTTTGGAACGCGTGTACATTTTCTAGCTTCTTGCTGTATAAAAACCTTTTCAAATTGCTAAAGTGCCTCTGAAGAAGACTAAAGGAAAGAAGCAAAAGTTAACAGTACCATAGCCAAAAGAAAAAAGAAAACGTTTAAGTGCCAAGAGCCCATCCTGCAGATAAGGTATATAAAGAATCCCTAGATCAGCTTAGTTCAAATAAGAATAAGTTGAAGAAACTTAGAATTCACATGCAATAAGAAGCTGAGTATGAACGGAGACAGCGATAGAACAATGATAAAACAATATTAGAATATAAACATAAGAAAATTTCGAAAGCTCGTATCAGAGATTACAATAAGAAACTTCGGGTTCTGATTCAGAATAAAATGCTATGAATGGATGAGGAAAGCAACACTTTAGAACATTTTATATATGTTCTTTTGGCAGAGAGGATGGTCCACCACCCATATATATCGGAGACGCTTCACAATGTGACATTTAATGCACGACAGTAAGCCTTTAAAATAAGGAAGGAACTAGGAAGACAGTTGTTTGCTTGGTGTCAATATAAATGTGAGATCATATCGAGGGTTAAGCGCAAGACTGTAGCAAGTCAGATGGTTGTTTTTCCTAATACTTAATCTCCTCACCACGAAGGCGTTATGAAGATTACAACATTTCTTTCTGTAAACAATGGAAATTTAGGTACCATTGCTCGTATGAGCAATGGCACCTAAATTTGCATTGTTTACAAAGGGGTCAAAGCTGCCCTTAAACAAGGGTTTCAAAATATGTTTGAGCTACAACAGTCTTGCGCTCAACCCTCGATATAGTGTTAATCTCATAAGGAATTAATATGTATCCGGACAAAGGTTTAGCATCAGTTTCATTTGGCAATCCCATTCTGTGTTAAATGAATTGTAATTTGGGCTATTTTACTATTACACATTGCAAATTAGCGTGGGCATAGTACTTTCTACAAGATTGCATGTGTGCCTGGTAAAGACTCGGCTCAGCCTGCGGATCCATAGGTCAGCCTACGCTTTTACGTTTTATTAGGTCAGCCATCGCTTTTCGCCTGAAGACGAATTGGATCCTCGAATGAGTCTTCGCAGGGCGCACATGCAATCTTTAAAGAAATGCTGTGACGAGGCTCAAATATCATTGTCAGGGTTTGACGGGATGTGCGGGTAAGTTTATATTATAAACTTTACTCTTTCCAATTTATATTTGCAGAAGAGAAGCATCAAGAAACGAGTTTCCGGACTGTAAATACAACCGATTTTGTGCATACGTGAAACAAATTGATATACTTTCAGAGGAGACGACGCCTTTCAGAATTGATTTGCCTCACTTCTGCAATAGGGCTCAACTCTAAAAGGGGTCGGCTCTAAAAGGAGCAGATTAGCTCCCTATGGAACAAAATTCTATCCTTTTGTGCTGTTTACTTCTTATTGCTTTTTGTGTATAGGCAATTAGACGAATAAGTATATCTGCAAATCTTGTGAAAACATTGCAGTTTGTAGCATAAGACGTATATTGGGTTGGTTTCTACATGACGCCGTGTAGTGTAACGTTGATTGCATGCTATAAATGTTACAAAAGCTAAAACCTATACTACCTTCGTGATCCAAACATTAAACCATATACCGTTATAGTGTAACCACGGTTTCGGAAGGGATAGCCCAAAAAGTGTTTCATTTTTGGCATTTAATTAAGGTTTGAAATGATCTGTTTGCCTGGTTATTTTGTTGTTTTTCTCTATCTTAATATTGAAAATGCGTCCTTCAATTTAAGCGTATTAAAGCCAATTGAAGGCAGGCCTGATTTTTCTCTGCATTAATAGACTTTTCCAAACTTTAAATTTAATTATTTTTCTCCATATTCATTCGATTATTGTGCGTAAAACAGTGTAAATCTCTATAAAGTAGAATTATTCAAGGAAATCCAAAGCAAGTTTAGCCACCATTAGATTTGCTTCAAGATAGGCTGCAGATTTGAACGATGATGATTATAATGGTGACGGTATGATGATGATGCTGTATTCATAACTAACAAGATGGAATGATACTGAGTATGTGTTTGAAGGAAGACATAAAATTTGTCAATTAGTAATTGTACTTTGCCGAAAAATTATAAACTCTGCAGATAGCATTGTCCATGAATGTATTTGGGTACGCAAACTATTTTCTTGCCGTATTTGGCTACAGTAATGCAATGTTTTTCGACAATTGTACCCATTCACTATAAGAGTAAGGCACAAAAAATACCGGTAATGGACATATACGTACCTGTGCTGGCAGTAACAGTTAATTGGCTTAAAGATTATATTAAAACAAGAGGACCATGATGGTCCTATATCGCTCACCTGAGCAAACAGATTTGCATATTCACTACTGAAGTTTCAGCCAAGTTCACTGCTCTAAGATTTTTGTATAAATTTTATAGCCCTGTCCCCTAGCGGTCATGTGTTTTTAATGCATCATGATGGCTTAAACTGAATCTTAATAGAGAGTGTGGACGCCGTTGACAACACCAACACGAAGGTTGTACAATAGTTCTTACTGAACTTTCATCCAAGCGAGCTAAAACGTGGAGGGCAAATAACATATTATGTTTGATTATCTTTTGTATTGCTACCTTCACAAAATTGACAGTACACGCAGAAAGCTAGACATTAGTCTGAGAAATCATGCACCAGTGGTTATGAGAAATAAGAGTCGCCATGTTAAAAGGTGTCTTCGAAGTATATATAAGCTGTAAAGGTCAAAATCAGCAAGAAAAGCCGCACAATCTGAGAAGGGCCTCTGCTGGAATTCGATATAGCCTACAGTATCAGCTGAATTTGTAAATGGACAGCGTAGGTCCTGCTGAGTCTGCGTGGAAGCATATTCCCTGATGACACCCTTTTTGTCATGGCGAAGCTCATAAAAAGAATTTACAGAGAAGGTCAATAATAAAAATGAATCAACACAAATAAGATTGTGTGGTAATAGGAACGGCATACAGGCGTGATTATTTATTAAAGGGTTAAGGCTATTCAAACATAAGAGGAAATTAACTCATATTCCGATAGGGAAACCTTTACCCTTCGCATGCAGGGTGAACATGTTAGCAGATGACATTTTAAAATCCTTTTCTCTGATTTGTTCCAAGAAAATAGACTTTGACATTTCATGCAAATTGTCTCCTTAGTAGGAGACATTTTGCATGAATTATCATAGACTATTTTAAAGGACAAAATATGAAAAAAAAAACAAAAAAAAAAACAAAAAAAAAACAAAAAAAAAAAACAACAACAAAAAAAAAAACAAAAAAAAAAAACAACAACAACAAACAAACAAAAAAACAAAAACAAACAAAAAAAAAACTAAAATCAATTTGTCGCCAGCGGTATCTGTCCAGAGAGGGGTAAAGGTTTATTAGATTTCCCATCCTTGATGTCACACTTTAAGGAAGCTATTCGTTCTTTCGTAACATATACGGAAGATAACGTTTACACATTATAACCCTCTGCACGTGATCTCACGTTCTGTATCACGTCGAGTGGATATTCCAAGATCAAGTCAAGCGCAATTGAGTTTGGACCTTCGCAATGGTCAGGTTACAAAACATGTGACTGAACAATAAACAACAGTACTGCTATAGGATATGTAAAATTTCTAGTACATATTATAATTTTTCATGGGAAAAAATATTCATGTCACTATGTAAAGACAAATTATTGACTGTATACATACACAAATAATTAGATTCTACAATTACTTGCGCTAGAATTTTTTTCTCATGAAGACGTTTCCGAAACTGACTCATTCTTTTGTTTTTGAAAACGGATTCTAAAAGAATGATTATTAATAGCAATGAATATACTCACAAAACTGAAGAAAAAAGCTGAAGTGTCACGTTTACTGGGTCAGACTAGCTGAGGTAAGACAAACATTTGTCAAGCACATTCTAGTCTGGACCTTTGCAATGGTCTGATCAAATCTCAACCTTGGGTAAGATAATAATATAAATCAAGCGCATTCTAGTCTGGACCTTCGCAATGCTCTGATCAAGTCTCAGCCTTGGGTAAGATAAAATATGTCAAGCGCAATCTAGTCTGGACCTTCGCTATGTTCTGATCAAGTCTCAGCCTTGGGTTGGATAAAAATATAAGTCAAGCGCATTCTAGTGTGGACCTTCGCAATGCTCTGATCAAGTCTCAGTATTGTAAGATAAAAAATATAAGTCAAGCATATTCTAGTCTGGACCTTCGCAATACTCTGTTCAAGTCTCAGCCTTGAATAAGATAAGATATAAGTCAAGCGCGATCTAGTCTGACCCTTCACATTGGTCTGAGGAAGCCTCAGCCTGTGGTAATATAAAAATATAAGTCAAGCGCGATCTAGTCTGACCCTTCGCAATGGTCAGATCAAGTCTCAACCTGAGGTAATATAAAACATGTCAAGCACAATCCAGTTTGGACCTTTGCAATAGTCTGATCAAATCTCATCCTGAGGCAAGATAAATATGTCATGCGAAATCGAATTTGGACCTCGCAATGGTCTGATCAAGTCTCAACGTGAGTTAAGATAAAAATCAAAATCAAGCGCAATTCAGTCTGGACCTTTGCAATAGTCTGATCAAGTCTCATCCTGAGGTAAATTAAATATGTCAAGCGAAATCGAGTTTGGACCTTCGCAACCTTTGGTCTGATCAAAACAGGTAAGAGAAAAGACCAGGGAGTGCCACAATCGCAAGCCGCAGCCCTTCCCAGACACCTAGAGGTAGAGGAAACGGACAAAACCAAACAAGCACAAATAGAACAAACCTACGAAAAGCACTATGATTAGCTCTCTCTTCCCCTAGCGAGGTAATCTCCATGCTCAAAGGACTGAAAAACATATGTATATATGTATACATACATACATACACACACACACACACACACACACACACACACACACACACACACATATATAGGGAGAAATATGAAATACCACTGGACTGAGTGAGGCTCGAACCCACGCCGGCTGCGACGGCAGCGCCTAGCCCTTCAGAGTCAAGCGTAGTGGTGCAGTGGTTATGTCTCCTGACTCTGAAGGGCTAGGCGCTGCCGTCGCAGCCGGCGTGGGTTCCAGCCTCACTCAGTCCAGTGGTATTTCATATTTCTCCCTATACACTTTTTTCTGAAGTACTTGCATCAGTATTGATCCTGGGCCGGAATTCTTTGTTGAAGTTTGTTTAAATCTTAAATTATATAAAACATGTATATAAAATATGTATATAAAACACCAAGCAAAACTAAAACAAATCGCCTCGTAGAATAAACAACAAAGTAACAAAGAGTAAGACTATCACCGAGACCATCACCTTAGAACGGTTAGTAGAATAGAATAAGCCACTGATGGTGGTGGGGTGGGGATGGGGGCGGGGGTTAAAGCTCTTTTACAGCTAGCCAACTGAGGTAAAATAAAACTATAAGTCAAGCGAAACCTGGTCTGGACCTTCTCAATGGTTTGGTCAAGTTTCAACAGAGGTACAATTGTAAAATTTAGTCTGGAGCTTCGCAATGGTCTGATCAAATCTCAACCTGAAGTAAGATAAGAATTACAAGTCAAACGCAATCTAGTCTGAATCTTCGCAATAGCCTGATTAAGTTTCAACCTGAGGTGACATAAAATAATGTCAATCAAAATCTAGTCTGGGCCTTCGCAATGGTCTGATCAAGTCTCGAGGTACGATAAAAATATACGTCAAGCGAAATCTAGTCTAAAATTTCGCACAGGTTTTATCGAGTCTCTATTTGAGGCAAGATAAAAATATGTGAAGCGTCTCGCGTGGTACTGTGACCTGGGAACATCCGTTTGACGTTTTAAATAGAAATTACTGAATGCAAGGGACATTTTGTAAATGCTGATACTGATGCAAAAACAAAAAAAAACAAAACAAAAACAAAAAAAAAACAAACAACAACAACAACAAACAAACAAACAAACAAAAAAAAAAAAAAAAAAAAAAAAAAAAAAAAAAAACAACAAATGTTAGTCACTGCTTATGAAATGCAGATACAGAAATATAAAATACAAATACGACATATTGTAGTTGGTTTCAAATAGTCATAAACAAGGATCCAATTCACACTGCAAAGGGATATTTTTTTATGTTCGACTTTACATTTGTATGGCAAACTATTCATTGAATACTTTCGTTACAAGAATTCCCATTGGCTAAGAAGCTCTTCCTTAGCGACGCTTAATTGCTATTGTTGATTATATCTCTTCATGAAATCATGGAATAAGAAATCATGGAAAACAACTATTTGTGTTTCAGGGGAAGAAAGTAGGAAGATGACAGTTTTATGCTTTGAAAATGTTTTCTTTTATTTCTGAACATTCTTTCCTTTTGAAGTAGCCCACCTTTAGGTTAGGCTTTGCGAGGAAGTCACAAAGTCGTCTCTTATGTACAAAATACGGAAATATCTATTAAGTGTATTCAGTCCCTTTCAAATAAGAAGGATGATCGTGTATGTTATATTAGATCTACAACTACAGATTATGATATCTGCTTTGGTGTTTGCAAGTTCTCACAGAGGATTGTTAATTGGAACATTTAGGTAATTTTTTACAAAATTATGGTCCCAGATAATTTATGCGGATCTAGGGGATGGTTTAAGGTTCCATATTCCTCACAATAGATATTTTGTATGGACGAAAGGTTTAATAAATTGTTAAACAGTATTAATACGTTCATAAAATGTGGAATCTGACAGCCTGTAACATTTTAATGGGTCTCTCGTTTTTGAACTGGATAAAAACTGAAATGATTTTTGTCGTATTAATTCAGAGATAGTTAGCAAGCTGTAAAAGTACTTTAACCCGCCCCCCACCCCCCCCACCAACCCCGGTGGTTTGCTCTACTGACCGTTCTAAGGCGGTGGTCCCGGTGTTAGTCTTATTCTTTGTTGTTTTGTGGTTTATTCTACGAGGCGATTTGTTCTATGTCTTTCCGTGTGTCATTTTGTTCTTGTGTTTTTCAGTCCTTTTAGTAGTGCGATTACCTCGCTTGGGGAAGAGAGAGCTAATCTTAGTGCTTTTCGTACGTTTGTTCGGTTTGTGCTTGTTTGGATTTGTCGGTTTCCTCTTCCTCCTTGGGTCTGGGAAGGCTGCGGTTTGTGATTGTGGCACTCCCTGGACTTTTCTCTTACCTTTTTTTTTAGGGCATTGTTAATGGGAAAATTTATATAATTATTTACAAATTTATGGTTCCAGATAAATGCGTCTTAATGTGATTTTTTAATGGGAAATTTAAGATAATTAATTACAAGATTATGGTCCAGGTAAATATGAATTAAGTGGATTGTTAATGTGAAAAGTAAGATAAGATAATTATTTACCAAGTTATGGTCCCATAAAAAATCTTAAAATTGCTTCCAGTGCGATAAGTTATGTTGCGTTGCAAC
Organism: Anodontia alba; assembly: GCA_964016985.1. Classification (NCBI taxonomy): domain Eukaryota; kingdom Metazoa; phylum Mollusca; class Bivalvia; order Lucinida; family Lucinidae; genus Anodontia; species Anodontia alba. The sequence continues at coordinate 9,151,887 of OZ024821.1, forward strand.
CGATTCAAATGCAAGTCATGCAATGTCGTAACAGCCAATTAGGACAGATTCTTTTATGTGTCGATTTCGACATGAATTTCGGCCCCTTATAAATATAAGCATTTTTTGTTTATTTTTACTTTGTAAACCAAATGATTTGAAATTCATACAATGACTTCAGTTACACGCAAACCCTGTATAAGCGCATTTCTACTTAAGATAGTTTCCATGCATTATTGCTGTGCACTTAGTTTATGCCACAGTGATTCGTCAGCATCCACCTATCTTTACCATTCTGACAGTTAAGGCGTAACATTAGAAAACTTACCTTATGAAAGGTGTACCAAACGTAGACTCAAATCAGCCTGCTCTTCCGCACAATCTGATCAGAGTCTTTGTTGTCCGAGTAAAGCAACTACAGCCTTGGCCATCCAAAATGTTCTGGTCAGGATTATGATCAGACTGTGCGAATGTGCCGGCTGATTTGAGTCTTCGCTGAGTTCACATGTCCGAAGGTATGTTATCTGACGTTGTGGCACAATTGATTTCCTATTAATAACATGAATTTATCTTCATTTTTTCCAACGTAATATAATACGTTATTCATGCTTTATACTCAATGTGAGACATCAGTGCGCTTTATCTTAGAAAAACACCAGATAGCACAAATTATGTTTTCATTAAATGACCGGCATCTGAAATGTAATCGTGTTATGGGATTTTCAGTAGAAAGTACAAAGATAGCTGTGCCATGGCGATCTTATATTTGCCGCTTCATGGGAAAAGCACCGTTAAAGCATATGCGAACAGCTAAGGTTCAAGCGAGCCTGCGCATCCGTGCAGTCTCGTCAGAACTTACGTATACTATTCGCTGACATAAGCGATAGAGCAAGAAGAAATTTTAGCCTCGCTAAAGAGCCAGGCATGCGCACTGAAAGGTTGACTTGACAGAAAGTACAAAGAGCATTTTTCTTGCAATGCGGGTGATATAGTAGCAATGCAAACACTTCACTGCAAATGCTTCACAGCTTATATCAACATAAAAATTGCCATCTGAAGAGATGGCCAAAAGCCAATAAAACCTTCAGAAGATTGTATATACACAGAAATTTCACTAGAAATACAACACATCCTCCAATCCTCAAGAACATTCTGCAAAGAATCAGCAAGGCATATGCAAGTGCAGTCGACTCCCGTTATCTCGAATTCCAAGGGACTCACTGAAACACTTCGAGATATCCGTACCTCGACATATCAGAGTTGAGAGAGTGAGGAAAACAATAAATTGAACAACCACATTTAACAAATGAATATGTAATTTGAATCCTGAAGTCAGAAATATATATAAAATAATGTGGAAAAGAGGAGAAATTGCTCCTCTCCTCTTTTCCACATTATTTTGTTCTGTTGTCATAGTTTCATGTTAAAACAGGGACTAGACTTTCACTTCGAGATAAGCGGTAATTCGAAATAAGCGAGTTCGAGATAACGAGGTTCGACTGTATTTATATCTCAAAGGGTGTTTGAGTTGTATTGATCACAAGGATTCTATTACCAAATACTGTCAGGAAAATAAATAAAAGAAGTGTGGCACTTAGAGTAGTGGTTACTGTACGAGACACATCTTCTCAGCCTTGTGTAAAAGTATCATAAATATATTTGAAAGTGTATTTAAGTTGTCTCGATCACAAGATTTCTGTTACCAAAACTCTATGAGGTAATATTTCATGGGCAGGTATCTCAAAAAGTGAAGAAGTGAGAGTCGTCATTCTTGTATGCAACAAGCCTTCTAGTCTTGATTCACAACTCTACCAAATATTGTCTAAATATTCCAAAGCATATAGAAGTTATGGCATTCATAAACAGTACCCGCAAAAACATAAGAGAAGACAAAATGAAGAAATTGTGAGTTGTCATTCTTGCGCGTGACACGTCTGCTGAACTTAACATACGTCCCTACTAAATATTGTCAAAATATCTGTAAGGGTTTAACAGTAATGGTGCACACAAGAATGTGTCTACAGGTGGACGGATGCTAGGCTGATCACTATATCCACTGAGCCTATTTGGTTTGGGGATAAAAAAGGGGGAAACACATTATTTCATCATTCATTTAAGATGGTTGCATGGGGCCCGTCAAGGGGAATAGCTCTGTTCCAATAGTATTTGCCTCAAAGGAGTAACTTTTGCTTTCCAAGAGAGTACATTCTTTCCTTTAATAGTACCGTGTGTACACTAAGTACTGGGTCAGAAAGGCCTGAAGAAACAGTGTAAACACAGTCCAGGAACCGAAAACGCGGAATTTTATCAGCGTCTATACTTTCTGTCACTCCTCTAGCAGTTTAAGACATAAGAACAGGTATGAAGTAAAATGGAAACATTACAATTTTAGAAAAAGTACGGTAAGGAGACAAGTTGTCTCAATATTTAGGTAAAATACGGCAGCTGCCTTGAGGAAGCTGTTCATATGTACCAAGAAAACACACTCTCTTCCACTGGAGTGATCTGTCTTTCAAAACGTTGAATCAACGATAAGTCGACATTGCTTTAACGTTGTGTGCCCGCCTGATGGTGAGCTGATACACTTTTAGAGAGCAGTGGCATAGTCCGAAAGGAATTATTGTTACGCACACTCAGAAAAAATCTGAACTCCTATGCCTAGAATCGCTTCTAAGATAAGGCCTACGCAAAAAGGAAAGAATTGCTCCCAGAGGGAGCAAATTCTTTCCCTTAAGAGGAGCCCCTAGGGTAAAGAAGCAAACTATTTTATGTTAATGCCACTTTAGTATAAAAAAAGGTAAGAGAAAAGTCCAGGGAGTGCCACAATCACAAACCGCAGCCCTTCCCAGACATCAAGAGGAAGAGGAAACCGACAAATCCAAACAAGCACAAATCGATCAAACATACGAAAAGCACTAAGGGGGTTTAAAGCACTTTTACAGCTAGCCAACTTCATCCTGGGTCCCAATGCTAATACATAAAAATTTGGTTCGCATAAAGGCTCTCAGCACAGTCCATGCATCAAAGCGAAAACATAAAAATCGAATCAATCACTATAATAAACAAAGACGAGTACTCATGGCTAATTCTACTGTATGCCAGAGTAAATGAAAACCAATAGTTGAACCACGGCGGGCCAAGCCAAAGACATATCATATCGTCAAGCCCCAACCAACTGGTTAAATTTTTACGGAGGGGCCGTCATTGAGTCTGAGGCCCAAACCGCCGTCGTGCAATTAAAGAGTGAAGCATAGCCATCAACAATGATTGGTCTGACAACTAGGCATGCAGTCTGCTGCATAATATCTAGGCTATAGCCAATTCTTTTATAATGGTTAATAAGTTTTCTGAATTGCTCCGAAAAGTTAAATTTACCTACATTCTTTTTTAAATCTGTATACTAAGTCACCGTAAAATTCTGGTTCCGATATACCTTGTTGCAGAAGTGTTTTCAGACTGACGCTATATTTTTCTAACAAGGCAATGTGTCTGCGATAAAATTTCGAAAACGCCTGACGAAGTTTAAAATAACGATAGCCCTGCCTAAGAAGTTTGGCAGTAAGGGCTTTATTACGGTAGTTAAAGTCATTAAGATTTGAAGAAGCTCTGGCGAATCTAATACGTTGAGATATGTATACCCCATATGAGGTACGCCGGGGGACATCGACATCTAGAAAAGGGAAATTGACTATACCAAAATCAAAATCATCCCGTTTATCATAAACTTTGGTGCAAACTGTACCATTAGATATACATAGATTCAAATCCAAAAACGGTGCCTCGGTATTGGAAGAATTTGCTTTAATTAATTGGAGTTCTGTAGGCAATATGCGGTCCACCATTTGGCCAAAGTAAATATTGTCAATATTTAGTATACATATACTGAAAGGAAAAAGAAACGCAGGGTAAATTTTATTCCTAAATTTGATTCAAATTTGAAAAAGTTTGTTAAATATTTTACTATGATTACAAAACGGTACATGTATGGAACAAAAGTTCAAAATTTCATTGGTTTGTGATCAACAAGTCTCGAGTTCATTGGTAGCTACCCCCCAAGTCTTGATATCAAAATCAAACTGAAAATCAATATCTGGTGTGCCCCCCTCTTGCTGCCGTTGCTGCCCTAATTCTCCTTTGCAAAAAGTTAACCAAAGCATTGACAGTTCGCATCGGGATGTTATTCCAATCATCGATCAACGCATTCCTTAGTTGTGCGAGAGTTGCGGGGAGATTTCGGCGCTTCCTAACCCTTCTGTCCAGCTCATTCCACATGTGCTCTATTGGGGGTTGGGGGTGGGGGGGGGCGAGGGGGGTCAAATCTTGACTGTACGGTGGCCATGCTAGTGGTGCGATGTTATTGTTTGCCAGGAAATCCTGACAAACTCGGGCAACATGTGGTCGGGCATTGTCCTGCTGCAGAATCAGATTACGTTGTTGCACAAGCGGGACTGCAACAGGACGCAAAATCTCATCCCTATACCTTACTGCGGTCATATTGCCCGCAGCAATAATCAACTGTGATTTTATCCCGTTAGCAATGCTTCCCAAGACCATAACGGAGCCACCCCCAATTCGATCCCGTTCGACAACACAGGCGTCGGCAAAGCGTACTCCGCGACGTCGGTATACACGACGTCGACCATCTGCGCGATAGAGAGCGAACCTAGACTCGTGCGTAAAAAGAACTCGTCTCCACTGCCTCATCGGAAATAGCCTGGGCGCATGCGCCGTCAACCACGCCATACGACGCAACCTACGTGCCTGGGTCAGAGGCAGACCATAGTATGGACAACGAGCTCGAAGACCAATCTCACGCAATCGACTTCCAACAATCTTCGGAGAAATTTGTCGATTATGCGTACCTACTGTATTAAGGGCAGTTTCGGTAGCAGTGAGATGACGATTCCGCAAATGTGCCAGACGGATTATCCTGTCTTGACGTCGCGACGTCACGCGTGGACGCCCGGACCGCGGTCGGTCTGCTGAATGCCCTGTCTCCCTTAAACGTCTAACAAGACGTTCAATTGTTGAGACGTTAACCCCAAAATGATTGGCAACTTGCTGTAGCCTCTGACCCTGCATCAGCAACGCAATTCTCTTACCCCTCTGAACATCAGTCAATCGTACCATGATTGGAAAAAAGTTCAAAGTAGCGTAAAAATGAAAAGAAAAATCGGTAAAAGAATCGAAGAGCGTTGTGTATCGTTGAAGTATACCAAATGGTGTGAGGAAATCTTGTGCTGAAGGTTTAAACATGCTTGTTTTGCACGAAATTTTGGCTTTCCGTATTGTCCGTGCAATGCACTGTGTAGTGCACGGTTGAATGATTTCACACAGTGGGTACACCAAAGACTCGTATACCCGCGGTTCACATTCACAGGACAATTTGTAAAAGTGTATGGCTATAGTAAACACCGTAAAAAATGGTTAAAATAAGAAGGAAAAAACTCTACCCTGCGTTTCTTGTTCCTTTCAGTATATTTTGCTTACGTATGTTACACACATGCATAATGTGCGTAATGAGCGCTACGCCTGTGGGGTGGTAATTGTCAGTTGATCTTGGCTCCTTTCTAAAAAGGGGTCTACTCTAAGGGAAAGAATTTCACTTGTATTTTGTTCCCATATGCTACCACTTCTTTCCTTTTAGAGTTGGCCCTTTTCACAAGGAGCATGGTAAAATAAACGTAAAAAAGATTGCCTTTGGAAACAAAGAACATATCAGAAAATGGGAGTCTCGGTTTTACTGAGACTCTTCATAAGCAGTAATGGAGTTTGCAACACTGCTTACGCCCTCTAGCGTATACATGAGCAGACCATCATCTTCAAATGTACCAAAATGGGCCCAATGATCCCAGAGGAAATGAAATATACTGAAAGGAAAAAGAAACGCAGGGTAAATTTTATTCCTAAATTTCATTCAAGTTTGAAAAAGTTTGTTTAATATTTTACTATGATTACAAAACGGTACATGTATGGAACAAAAGTTCCAAATTTCATTGGTTTGTGATCAACAAGTCTCGAGTTATTGAAGTTCATTGGTAGCTACCCCCTAAATCTTGAAATCAAAATCAAACTGAAAATCAATATCGGATGTGCCCCCCTCTTGCTGCCGTTGCTGCCCTAATTCAACTTTGGATAGAGTTAACCAAAGCATTTGACAGTTCGCATCGGGATGTTATTCCATTAATCGATCAACGCATTCTTTAGTTGTGCGAGAGTTGCGGGGGGGATTTCGGGTCTTCCTAACCCTTCTGTCCAGCTCATCCCACATGTGCTCTATTGGGATCAAATCTGGACTGTACGGTGGCCATGCTAGTGGTGCGATGTTATTGTTTGCCAGGAAATCCTGACAAACTCGGGCAACATGTGGTCGGGCATTGTCCTGCTGCAGAATCAGATTACGTTGTTGCACAAGCGGGACTGCAACAGGACGCAAGATCTCATCCCTATACCGTACTGCGGTCATATTGCCCGCAACAATAATCAACTGTGATTTTATCCCGTGAGCAATGCCACCCCAGACCATAACGGAGCCACCCCCAAACCGATCCCGTTCGACAACACAGGCGTCGGCAAAGCGTTCTCCGCGACGTCGGTACACACGACGTCGACCATCTGTGCAACAGAGAGTGAACTAGACTCGTCCGTAAAAAGAACTCGTCTCCACTGCCTCATCGGAAATAGCCTGGGCGCATGCGCCGTCAACCACGCCATACGACGCAACCTACGTGCCTGGGTCAGAGGGAGACCAATAAATGGACGACGAGCTCGAAGACCAATCTCACGCAATCGACTTCCAACAATCTTCGGAGAAATTTGTCGATTATGCGTACCTACTGTATTAAGGGCAGTTTCGGTAGCAGTGAGATGACGATTCCGCAAATGTGCCAGACGGATTGTCCTGTCTTGACGTCGCGACGTCATGCGTGGACGCCCAGACCGCGGTCGGTCTGCTAAATGCCCTGTCTCCCTTAAACGTCTAACAAGACGTTCAATTGTTGAGACGTTAACCCCAAAATGATTGGCAACTTGCTGTAGCCTCTGACCCTGCATCAGCAACGCAATTGCCCTTCCCCTCTGATCATCAGTCAATCGTACCATGATTGAAAAAAAGTTCAAAGTAGCGTAAAAATGAAACGAAAAATCGGTAAAAGAATCGAAGAGCGTTGTGTATCGTTGAAGTGTACCAAATGGTGTGAGGAAATCTTGTGCTGAAGGTTTAAACATGCTTGTTTTGCACGAAATTTTGGCTTTCCGTATTGTCCGTGCAATGCACTGTGTAGTGCACGGTTGAATGATTTCACACACTGGGTAGATAGCACATCGACCAAAGACTCGTATACCCGCGGTTCACATTCACAGGACAATCTGTAAAAGTGTATGGCTATAGTAAACACCGTAAAAAATGGTTAAAATAAGAAGGAACTCTAACCTGCGTTTCTTTTTCCTTTCAGTATATAATCTGCACTATGGTTAAGACAGAAAGCAAACAGGAAGTCAGCTTCACAAGAGCACAAACATTTGATATCACAAGACACTTGTAAAAACACCCCGCACAATATAGAATTCATAAAAAAACATTGCAGTTGTTTAAGTTTAATCCATGTATGACTAGCGTCCAATAAACTCGACATTGGCAAACACTGTAGACCCAGATCATGGTCTACAATGCTTGCATTAAATATAGCAATAACAATTAAATATGGTAATAACAATAAAAATCTAAATGGATTATCCTATTATTGGCTCGGTCCAAAGAGTTAAAGTAGAGGAGTCCATTCGGCATCATTGGGCTAATTTACATTTTTCCAAGGATACCTAATTAAAAGTTATCAAACGTCGACACACGAAACGTTTCGCTTTAACACAAAAAAGGGTAAGAGAAAAGTCCAGGGAGTGCCACAATCACAAACCGCAGCCCTTCCCAGACCCCAAGAGGAAGAGGAAACCGACAAATCTAAACAAGCACAAACCGAACAAACGTATGAAAAGCACTAAGATTAGCTCTCTCTTCCCCAAGCGAAGTAATCGCAATACTAAAAGGACTGAAAAACACAAGAACAAAATGACCCACGGAAAGACATACAACAAATAGCCTCGTAGAATAAACCACAAAGCAACAAAGAGTAAGACTAACACCGGGACCACTGCCTTAGAACGGTCGGTAGAGCAAACCACCGGGGGCGGGGAGGGGGGGGGGAGGGGGGTTGGGTTTAAAGCACTTTTACAGCTAGCTAACTTCACCCTGCGTCCCGATGCTACTCTTAATACTGAAATACATAAAAAATCGGTTCTCATAACGGCTCCCAACTCAGTCAATGCATCAAAGCGAAAACATAAAAATCAAACCAATCACTATAATAAACAAAGACGAGTACTCATGGCTAATTCTACTGTAGCCAGAGTAAATGAAAACCAATAGTTGAACCACGGCGGGACAAGCCTTCGTTTGTCCGCATTCGCGGTCCACAGTGAAATCGTACTTCAAAATTCATATTTTTCAAAACCTTCCTGCAAAATCCACCATTGTACGCTAACCTCTAAATGATTATAAGTAATTTTACAAAACACAGGGTTTTTATGTGAGTTGTCAATCAGGTAATGATCACATGATCACGGCTTTTCCGTTAATAGTTAAGATTTTTAGTTTGTACACCATATGTGCGAGCCAGAATGAAGTCGATGGAAAATGTGGAAAATAACGGTAAGGGTATCCCTTCCAAAACCCAGGTCAGAAGGTAATTCAGCAGGATAAAAGCTAATAGGGTGTCAAACTGGAGTGTGAAATTCAGTTTGCGGCCATTATTTGTCATTTGATAAAAAATATCACTTCCATGGTAAATTAGAAAAATAGACTTTTCTTACTATCACTAATACTGTTGTTTGCGTATCATCACGAAAACACACATATATAATTTCGACCACATTAAACCCTACTTTTATATAGAAAAACTGGGTTTTACAGGGGTATATATTATTTTTCTTATTTTGTTAAAAACATAGATTGTGGGTACTCGTTAGGCCGAGGCGGTTCTAACCACTACCTATAATCTATGTTTTGAGCAGAAATATGAAAAAATATCGGATTTTTTTTATCTGAAATTTTCCCGTTTTGGGTTGTAACATTTTCAATATATTTGAATAGGCGTTTTTTTTCGTAATGATTATGCCTTCGAGTAGGGTAGGGAGGCCTACCTGAATGTATCTCGGGACCTCCAAGAACAAATATCATGTCTTAGTCTCAGAATGTTCTGACAGTGGAGAGAATTTGATTTAATAAAAATCTCGTTTTCTTCGGTCTATCTCTTTCAAGCCACACAGCATCTACCAAACTTCCAGGGATAAATGCGCAGAAATGATAAATGCGCAGAAATGATACATGTAAATAAATTAAGTATTCCAATGCCCAGTCATGCTTTTATGTGCGTGTTTGAATTAAGCAGGCAGCAAAAAAGGAAATAACGGGTGCTACCCCTTCAAGAGATTCAGAGCAAAAGGAAATGCAACAGGATAAGGGTTCATTTTATCTATATAATGACATTAATAATTTTCTCTACAACAGAAAGGTGAGATGGTCCTCAGACTAAATGACGGCTCCCTCCTGAATCTGTTTCAGAAGGTTGTCGCTTGACTATATCAATATCTGTGGTCGGGCTTATTGTGATCATTTTGTGGTTTTCATGTGTTCTGGCTTCAGTTTTGTTGATTTGTTTCATCACAATGTTTATGATTTTGTTTCACTGTGGTGTTTCACTGATGAGGTAGAGGATCTCTATGCTGACTAAACATACTTTTAGGCTGCTTGAGAATTAATGGTGCGGTTTCCCTTCATAGGCACCCCGAACACCCCTCCCCCTGGTGAGTAGGTTTTCTACTGACTGTTCCAATGCATTCGTCTGTTGCAATTCTGGTTTTGTACGTCGGTGTTTTTTTCTCTTACCTTTTTTTTTTCATATATGACGTTTGTTTTGTCATTGTTTGTGTCTAATATCTCCTTCTTTTGGTGTTTCGGGAAAGTCTGCTTCGTAATTGTTTATTGCCTCGGTATCTTCACATGTTTTTTTTTCGTATTTTTTTAAATGACTTTTTATTGATATATATCGAAAATCAATACTGTTGTTTTAAATTCATCTCTTATAAATAACATGTTTCTGAAATCATGTAGATCACCTACAGCCTAAGACAGTATATTTGAAAACAGTGTGCTAATATATACTCATACGAGGGTCATGCATAAAGTTCTGTCACTAATAGGCTTCCTTGGGTTTATCCCAGGTATATTTTAAAATGCTTCACTGCACTTGAATGGTGTGTTTAATAGCTAAGGATACCCGTTTATTTCGTTCAAATTGCTTTCCAACTGACCGAGCTATTTTAAATTGAAATAGATGCAGTCATATACACTGACCAATTTACTTGTTACAATAAGAAACGACCAAGCAAAGGATGGTCAGGAGTCCACATTTTACATGACAACGCCTCCTCTCATAAGTGTGAGCTTGTAAAGCCTTTTTTGGCTTCTGAAAAGGTGAAAGTTTTAAACCATCCTCCTTATTCACCTGACCTGAGTCCCTGTGACTTTTTTTTTATTTCCAAGGCTTAAGAAAATGCTTTCTGGAAATAAGTATACGTCTAGAAGTTCTCTTAGCAGCGCTATTTATCAGTGTCTCCAACAGATAATAAAAAGAAGACTATTTATCTGCTTTTCGCGACTAGGTAAAAGGTTACAAAAATGTGTTTCAGAAAAGGGGGAATACTTGGAAGGTTTGTAATAAGAATATTTTTGATAAAACGTAGCACTGAAGTCATCCGAACCCAGTGGCAAAACTTTTTGCAGGACCCTCGTATACACATGTTTTTTATACCACGCCACACGATAGTGGCGGAACATTATGGTTTCACGTTAGACGTCCGTGTGTCTGTCCGTCAGTCTATCAGTTGTACGTACATCCGTCCACCAGCCTGTCCTTATTTCGTTTCAGGATGATAACTTAATTGAGTAAACATTAATGGAGTTTCACCAAAATTGGTATGCGCATTGATATTTCGGAGGTCTGGTTTGGGATTCCTATTGGGCGTTAAATTTTGACAGAATCTGTATGAGACACGCCCATATCTTTATTTCCGAACAGTAACGAGTAAATATCAAGGGATTTTAACCAAACTTGGTACATGCATTGATATTATGGAGATCTGGTTTAGAATTGCTAACGTCAAATTTTGTCAATTTTTGACAGAGTTGTCTGCCCGTGACACGATGATGGTGGGGTACTATCGTTTTACGAATTTTTCTTAATATAGTAGTAATTATTTTTTGCATAATATAATATACTCAACAATATATGTTCGATTCTAAAGCCAGAAAGTATACATGAATAAACAAGCCACAGTTGTATTTGTGCATGTACCAGTTTTCAGCATGTTACAATATTTAAATCAACAGAACCATCAAACGAAGTGATAAACATTGTTTGGTAAAGTCTAACAGGCGTTTCTGCCAAATTAAATTTCACCTCAGACGTAGAAAAGTGTTTACAAATTCAATTAGGTTTTGAGAGCGAATTCGACTAATCAACGCTAAAACGCTACTTACAGTTCCTCCGTCGATTAGAATTTAACTGTGCTAGGCACCAATACCATAACGCATACACGAAAAACAACTATCTAGACAAATTTGCACATTCTTGTAGCGTCTACAATAGCCATTTCACGTCAGTGCAAGAACGAAGGCCAAGGTTAGACGTCCTGTAGGCAGAATGCAACGGTTTCTGTTCAGATTCCTAGTATTCAGAGACTTATCGGGACCTTCGCTGTTCGTGTGTGCAATAAAGCTTCTTTTTGCTTAACGCAACGCAATTAATTAGTGCAACACTACGTATGTTGCAATATAGCTGCAAGCATACAAAAAGATTTAATGTAACTTACTTTTAGTGATTAAAGTATGTTTTTATAGGCAAAGCAAATGAGAAGGTGGCGATTTTGGTGCCTATACAAACACATACTACTAATTCGCCACTTTGTAAAATCGTCCAAAATGAAACTCGTGCAATAGTCAATATTTGGCTATTGGTTGATTCAAAAATGGCAAAAGAAAGAAAGAAAGAAAAAAAAGAGTCTTGAATTACATATAATTTAGAATACCTTTTAGCATAAAGCGTACTAAATGTGGCTCTCAACTGGTGAAAAATAGTGAAATAACATTTTAGACACATAAAGAGGTAGTAGACTAAACTGTTTCAAATTTTAGGACAAGTATGGTAAGTAGACAAAATGTCCCAATACTTAGGATTATAAAGGTGCCTTTATGGGGTCAATCACACTAAATGATCTATTTTGATGCAAAACGTCCGTGTACATTTTACAAGTCATGGTCATTTTGTGTTTTATCTGAATTTGATATTACACCGTTTTTCGTGATTTTATGTATATTTTAGCACTAAAATTATTAGGGATAGAAGTAAAGTGTTTCGAAAACAAAAATTAAATATTAACTCGACGACCCATACTTTTCTTTAAAAATTCTGTTGCTCTGAAGCCTAGCATTTTCCGTATGCCCCTAAAAATGGAAAGAACTGGATCATTGTATGGATATTTTGGAAGTGACATGAGACGTTTTTGCAACAGCTTACCGTAGATTACCGTAAGTTACCTAAGGTTACAAACTAGCTATAGCTGTGCATCAGTATCGTCTCCTACATCATTCCGATTGAAATTATACAATTAGAAGCTATTGAAATACTATTTTTGACATAACATTGAGTGTCGAACTAAATTGAGTATGCAATTTTACAGGAAATGCTTTTTCCCGGATGATTGATGGTATCAATGAGATGAATTGGCTTTATTTGATAAAAAAAAGAAATTCATATGAATAGTTCATGTTGGACTACTGGCGAGGGAGTGGTCATAGTCTCTTTTAAAACACTAATTACCGCCATGTTTTTGTGCACTAATTCATTGACTTATCCATATAGAATGTGATGTTGAAAAAGAAAAAGGTAAGGGAAAAGTTCAGGAAGTGCCACAATCACAAACCGCAGCCCTTCCCAGACGCCAAGAGGAAGAAGAAACCGACAATCCCAAACAAGCATAAATCGAACAAACGTACGAAAAGCACCAAGATTAGCTCTCTCTTCCCCAACCTAGAAGTCTGCTCTCTAGGTTTGGCAAATCTGAGGGATTTTTAGTTGATCTGAAGTGCCGTGTGAAGGCCGTAAAATGTCTATCTGTACTTCATAATAGTACACATTATATATGCGGGTCTCAACTTTATAATAGTAAATATTAGGGTCCTATGGTTTAGTTGTATGTCAAACAGAGCTCTGCTCATCATGAGGATAGAGGGCGTGTGCAGCGTTGTATAACCCAATACTGCACATGTACAGTCTCAATAAATTATACACTCCTGTTTTCATTTCCTCAGCGTGTTTCTTGTTTGCAAAGGAGGCATTTTGACTTTACATTTAGCGCAAGGGTTCATCCTGTAAGACAGCAGTTACGTGATATTAACAACTGCCTAAGTTAAATGGGGCGCAGGTCATATTTACGTTTATGGGGACTCGATATCCTTGGTAGAATTTCCGCCATTTTTGACAAGGGAAAAATGTGACATTTTGTTTGCTTTCCTTCACATGCCTATCCTGAAAGTATATCCGTTTCCTAAAAAGAATAATAGACACAGCTATTACATAGGCCGCATCAAGGAAAACAACATATCTTCAAGCATGCGAATACGGATTCACATCCTGCGCATGGTTTACCGGGTCTTTTCTCTCAATTGATATATTCTATAGTATCAAATGATTCTGGAAGCGGACAGCGAAGATCCTGATCAGTCTGCGCCGATGCGCAAGCTGATCTAGGCCCTCGCTGACCACGCATGCTCTATGGCACATTTTGATTGGTGCAATTCGTAATCCTGGTGTTTACCTTGTGGACACAACTACTAGAGATGCAACACTATTCACTTTATAACTTGACCGTTTCTGGCAAGACCCGAATATATGCAGGAGACATTTTTACCTTCCTTTCGAAATAGTTTGTCAGTCATCACTCGTCTTTTTTTAAACAAGTGTATTCTGGTGGTGTACCCGGGCTGCATTCAAAAGTGCAAAGTGCTCGCAAACGTTTTGTGTTGGACACCTCCACCTAATAACAAGCACCAACGGAATTAATAGTCCAGTGGAAACTCTTGCGAGTGTTTGCATTCTGAACACAGCCTTGACGCAGCCATTATATACTATAAACTTGTCCTTCAGTATTCACGCGTTGGATACTTGGTAGGCTTACAACTGAAGACCAGGAATGAACATATATTTGATATTATCACCTTCACAAGGCGAGATCCCCTAAAAGCCAGAAGTACATGTATATATGATATACTACCAGCTGCTAGCTCTTATTTAAGGGGTCTGGATGCATATGGAAGCTTCTCGTCCATGTTTTACAAGGGATTAATTTTTGTGATTTTATTTTATTTCTTGCGCATCGATCTTGCTTCTGAAAAGGGGTCCCATCTAAAGAAAGAAGAACTTGATTCTTACCTTTGTAAGTGAATCGCTTTCCAGAAATGCGGCAAAACAATTTTGATAGAGTTGTTTTCCCTATGAGCGTATCCATGAAGTACATGTATATATAACGCGAAGTGTTCACAGACGAGCTCAGTATTAATGAAACTTTAATAGATATTACGACTGAAACCATTACCCTGTTTGCCATTTTTAGTTATAGCCTTCATTAAAACAGACACCATAACCGATTTGTAAATTACATTGTATTTAAACATTAACAGTATGTAGAAGTCTGACAACGAATGAAGCGAAGCACCCACCTTGATTGTGATTAATCTATCTTTAATTAGAAATACGAAGTTTGCTGATTGCACTTTTTGTCGCATTCATACAACCAGTTTTAGCTGCAGCGTTTTGATGCTGACTACTTCAAAGATATGGATTAACCCTTACAGTTCTTATTGACCGACGCGGGAATCGCGCCGGTCTCTTAATATAGCTTTGGATTTTTACATATGGTAGACTATTCGATTAGCTCACTAAGGACGTTTTATATTTGCCGGGATGTCGGTTTGTAATGATCCCGGCAAATATAAAGAACCTCAAAACAAACTATGTTATAAGCAGATTAATGTCCATTTTATTTTCATTTCAATCAGAAAATTTCATAAAACTTAATAAAAGCAAATATTAACTCTTTCGGTGCCAAATTTCAGACGACATTTGTCGTCTGCTTTTCTTCTTTAAGAAATTATTGCTTGAAAAAAAGTTTATACGTAAAGTGGAAAGACTGACTGTCAAACAGCGTAGATCCAGATGACACGGCTAATATGTGCCGTCTCATCTGGATCTATGCTGTTTGCAAAAGCCTATTATTATCGCCCGTGGCAGTGAAAAAGAATCATATTGTTGTTCGATTTTTCCTGTTACATTGAAAATTTATTAAAGTTTAGTATGCCCTTGTCCCAGATCTTTATGTAAACATGAACAAAATTTGCGCCAGTACTTAGACGTTTACGTCTAAATATTTTATCTTGTGTGGTTGTTAAGTCGCTTTCATTAGGTGTATGTTAGGCTCACCTTGTGTGCTTATGTTTACACAATCTGTCATTTGTCGGTAGCTTAAATATCGTACAGGTTCCCCACAGCCCTTAGTGATTTGCATCGAGCTCGAAATGCAACACAGTGTTCTTGGCAAGTTACGGTTTTTGCAATCAGATGAATTTGTTATTTTTGACCATAATGTAAACAATATTGATAGACCATGAATGCATCCATTGATATATCAGTATTTTAGTCTAAACAAAGTACCGATTGTCTTCCGATTGTAATCTCTTTTCAAAACGCATGTATCTTTTGAGATAATCACTCAGCCATGTTACTCTGCGGTCTATAAACAGCCTGAAATCCCAAGGTTTCAACATGTAGACATCAGAGAGTGTGCACCCGCAGAGCCTGTTCATCCTCAGAACCTGATCTGAGTCTTTGCTTGGCACGCCGGTGTCAGCATCTCGCTTTGAGGGTCATTTATTTGCTGTTTCTTTCAAGACTACAATGTAAAAGTCAACGAATAATTGCTTGTTTGTTTGCCAGTATGATAACTGGGTAGTAGGATCTCGTATACTGTCAGCAACCACAATTAAGATATACACAAAGAATCTGAATTGGCCTGCCCGACGGGGAAGGACACGTAAGGATGGTACATATTCCGGTAGACGGCTTTTAGAATGCCATGTTATTCTTGAATATTCAATATTTGGATTACCAGCCAAATCCCCGTCACATTGTACGCATATTTTGACATACACTCTGCTTTCATTTATATATGTGAAGGTTATTCTGTCTGCTGACAACTTTGGCAGTGGTTGCCCGGCATTGCTAATAAACGCTTGACGTGACAAATGGTCGATAAAATGTTCCTAATTGTTGCCTACTCTATTCTAAAATCTAAGAATAAATCCAAAACTCTCGTACAAACATAGTACCTATTGCTAGGGAAGGTTTATTAACTGATTCATACTTGGGTTTCTGAAGAAAACTCTTCCATCTTTGGTGTCGGACACATCCGTTGTTACAAATGAAAAAGAGTCATAAATGAGAAATGAAAACAATAATGACAAACAGTTCGTACGGTTCAAACGGTTTGTAACGAGCCGTCTCATCTGGATCTGCACTGTTTGGAAGGTGTCTGATTTGGTGTTCAGAGCTGAAGGGTTAAAAGTTAATCTTGTTTCGCTATTCTGCGAAATTAACGGTGAGTATTTTGTCGTTAATGTTACACAAGGTTCTCGGTATCTTTATCAAAGTACATGAACCTAAAAGAAACGATACTGTGTTATATTCGCCAACCAGTGCCGGGCCACTCTTCTTGCAGTCTCGCTGCTCTTCTGAAGCTACAGGGCGATTGTTGATGATAGTCAATCAGTTTTCCGAAAGCAAAATACAGGCATCAAGTTTTCTGGCTTTAAGCGACATATCATTTCTTAATGCATCAGGCAATAAGTACTTCTCTGAAATTTGAGAAAAAAAAAAAAAAAAAAAAAAAAAAAAAAAAAAACACACAAAAAAAACCTGACACTTTCCATTAGTATGTTATAGTATCAAAGCCATCATAATTTAAGAGGACTGTGCACACTCAGAAAATATTCTGTCATTTGAACAAGTGTGACCAGTTTTGTGACTTCCTGTTTACTTGTCTGCACATCACATCCCTTCTCAAAAAGGGGTATGCTCTAAAATGAAACAATTTGCTCCCTTGGGAGCCAACTGTTTTTCTGTTAGAATAGGCCCATTTTTAGATAGGTGTAGAAACATTCTGACAGAGTCGTTTTCCAAGAATGTGTATCTGTTCCCCTTAATGGCTTCGGTATGGTTTTGTTTTCAGATTTTATGATAGTATATATTCAGGAATAATTGATTCAGAGTCCATTTGTCACATGTAACTCTACGAATTGTTAACATGTCACTCATTTAAAGGTACACTTGATATTACGGAAAATGTGTAGATAACTATAAAATACGTTAACGTCATTTCTAAAAGGGGCACACTTGTCCAGACACGAAGTTGCCTCGTTAGTATTTGAAAAGAGAAGTATACCTGCTTAAAGAAACAAATGCTCTCCCAGAAGGGGACAAGGTCATTTCTCTTAGAGTTGAAAACCACAATTATGGAAAGCAAATATTTCCATTTGAAGATACTTCCCTTAAAAGTGTGGCTATTCCATTTGGTTACTGTTATTGTGTTGTATTCTGTATAAATTGGTAATAATATTGACACATACAGGTTAAGTTAGACTGGTTATAAAAATATGAGATATTCAAATGACCCGCAGCATGTGAAACTGTACCTAATGCATGTTTGTGGAAAACTGAGATGAGCTTATGCGACCGCTCATTTTGGTCAGTCTTTGAGGCATCAAAACAAAACAAAAAAAAAAACAAAAAAAAAAAAAACAAAAAAAAAAAAAAAAACAAAAAAAAAAAAAACAAAAAAACAAACTACTCTCTAAATTAGTAATTATTTGAAATATCTAACCGAGCTTACAAAACTCCTTCAAAGTAATGTCCCTTGTGTTCAATCACAGACCGACTCGGCATCCCGGCTGTATTCCTGTTGATAGGCAACCGCGCACATACGTACGGACCCGCACGGCCACGGCATCTTCTACTCTGAGTCCTTAAATCTACCCCTCCCCCACCCCCCCGCATATTTTCTTACAATCTAGGGGAAAAGATCTAAGTGTATTGGACTGAGGTGTGAAGAAAAAGGAGGATTGGGCAACGTTTCTTATTTGCAGCCTCGCAAGTAGTGACGTCTCCCCCTCCGAAAGATGTGACGCAGTATTATCATATAGGATGATTGGACCTGCTGCTTAAATTTATGGACGCTTCCTATGGATAGCATGTTGCAATGGCATTTGAGTATAGCCCTTGTAGTACGTGTCAGTCACAGTTTGGCCAGTCTCTACCCTATGACTGATGAGAACACCGCGGATACCATAGGCGAATATCATGAGCATCTTTAATTTCCCTTGCTCGCGTCGCAACTTTGCTGGTCCAGGAGAATTCGGCGTGTGCCATTAAGTGCCCTGTCTCTCCATTTCAGGTTCATATGATTCAACTCAAGTCTTGTCAATAGTAACGATTCCAGAAAGAAAGTTATTATCTTCTGTTTCATTGCGAGAGAGTAAGTTGATGGCGACAGTAAAACGACAGTTGCACATGGTCGGACGTCAAATGATGTAATACCCAACTACATGTAGCTGACACCTTTTGCATTTCAAAACGATTTCGAATAATTAAATGAACAGTACTATGGCTCGAATCCAGTTCCTTGGCTAGTTCCACACACACACACACACACACACACACACACACACACACACACACACACACACACACATATATATATATATATATATATATATATATATATATATATATATATATATATCGTCGATCACAGTCTAGAATTTTTTTAACTTTTTCTATAAAAATGCGTCACTTACTGAAAATTTTCCGACCTCTCTCCTTCCTGTATTTTGCACTCTCTCAACCGCTGTTAAAGTGGTTATCCCATCCTGCAACTTGTGAATAAGAAAGAAAACGATTGCCACAAAATTCCTGCAAAGCAACGTGAAATTCCCGCGTAATCTTCTTTCGATAATAGTCAAACTTAATACAGATGCATTGTTCTTCCGACGAAAACGCGACCGCCATGTCTTCACTAGTGCCATGCGACGTCTAGCATTGATGACGTATGTAATGATTACGTTTAATTGTTTTATCTACTTGCCTCCACACATCCACACGGACTGAATGAATATATATTTTTCCACGAAAGCTGAGAGGCGTGGTTGGGATCCCGCAAAGCTAGCTAAAGCCTCATAGTATTTCATTACTGACCCTTCCAAGGCGGTTCCTAGCAGGCACATGACGTTAATACAACGTCGACTCGACGTCGATGCAACGTCATGACGTTGTATCGACGTTAAGCCGACGTTGTATAAACGTCATGTGCCCGCTGGGTAATTTCTTGTGGTACTTTTTGTTAATTGTTATGTAGTGTTTCGCTTTCTAATGTTTTTCTTTTAATACGAGGGATGTTCGAAATGAATTGCTTATTGTCCTCTAGCTCGATATCCACGTGGGGCACGATAAAAACCAATACATACCTGTATAGGACTATTCAATATCTACACAATGGTGTATAAATGTGCATGTTAGACTAAGTGTAAGACATAAAATTTGCCATTTGAATACACGCAGTCATTGACCACTGCAGTAAAAATGGTTGGTAGAAGCGTCGACAAAAAAGATGAAATACGGGCTTACATCAAAGCTCGCTCAAAACTTGGTTGTTCTTTGAAGAAGCTGATGACTGAAATTTCTACTGCTTTTGGACCTTCTTGTGTGTCTTATGACACAGTTGGGCGGTGGAAAAAGAAATTTGAGTCTGGTGTAGAGTCCATCAAAAATGCACCGAAATCAGGTAGGCCAAATTCTGCATCTCGTAAAGAAATTGTTTCCAAAATAAAGGAAATCATTGAAGGAGATGCCAGATTTACAGTTCGTGATATTGCACGAAAGGTAGGCATATCACTATCAACGGTTCACCTTATTTTGAAGAAGCATTTGAAAGTCAGAAAGATTTCTGCTAGATGGGTGCCACATCTGTTGACTGACGAGCAAAAGAGGCAACGGGTTAAAGTGGCCAAATAGCTGCTTCAAATGTTTCCAAAATATGACAAAAAGCAGTTTGCCAGTGTCGTCACAGGTGATGAAACCTGGGTCCATTATTTTGAGCCCGTCAGAAAAGTTAGCAATAAGATCTGGGCCACTAAACACAGCAAACGCCCAATAATTGCCAAACGTTCTTTGAGTACAAAGAAGGTTTTGTATGCAATCTTCTTCTCTGCTGAAGGAGTCGCAATAAAAGTGCCAGTGAAAAAGGGCAAAAGCATCACCGGAAAGTACTACAAAGACGTAGTACTGAAGAAACTGAAAAAGTATTATCAGAAACGACGCCCTGCCATTGGTTTTAAACGTGTCCGTCTTCTACATGACAATGCCCCAGCTCATACCTTCGCAACAGTTACGGCGTTTTTGAAAAAAGAAAAAGTAACTGTTTTGCCTCACCCCGCCTCCCTCCCGCCCCCCACCCCCCCCCCCCCCCCCACGTATTCCCCAGACCTTGCCCCATGTGATTTCTTTTTGTTTCCGAAATTGAAAGCATTCCTTGCTGGGCGGAAATACCAGTCCCGACAGGCACTTTGATCTGCCATTCATCAGTACCTTATTACTGTGCCCAAATCAGCGTGCCGTGACGCCTTCAAGAAGTGAATACATCGGCTGAAACTTTGCATTTCTAGCCATGGGGAGTACTTCAAGGGCATGAAATGAGTACTTTTGGGCTAACTTGAAATTTGAAGTCTCCAGGTAGAAATAAGCAATTCATTTCGAACATCCCTCGTAAGTTTGTGAAACGGAGCTCCCACCTTTTTGGGAAAGAGTGGTAAGCTCTGCTTGCCGTCTGTTCATTTTGTGGCTGCTTTATTGTATTTATCTGTCCGGTGTTTGGGGCTCGATGTGGATCTGATTGTATCAGTTTATTTTGCCAAATTTCATGATCATGTAAATAGCAGTTATGGAATAAAATGATAGTTCGCATTTTTTTTGGATGTTCCTCGAAGCCATTCATCTAAGACTCATTCGTTCCTGGTTTTGAATTCACCTGTATCTAGCGACATAATCGTTACTAAAATTATGCAAAAGAGAAAACTTTATTTTCTAGTGGAAATTTTCGAGCGCGAGCCTGTGTGTGTGTGTGTGTGTGTGTGTGTGTGTGTGTGTGTGCGCGCGCATGCGTGCGTGCGTGCGTGTGTGTGTGTTTTGTTCTGGAGGGCGATATCTACAGTGCTGCAATCTATGGCGTGTATACAAGTATTTTTCAGCTTATTCAGTTTCTTGAGTGTCTATTTAATTCAGTAGTTTATTTATTGGAATAAACCTTTAACTGCTAAATTTCTTGTGTGTTTTTCAATGTTTCATCGACGGCATTCCGAGATAATTTCCAAATAAAACGTTGGTTTGAAAACTGTTCTAGCAAGGTCTATCGAAACCCGATTTCATTGTGACTTAGTCTATAAATTCAGAAGGATTAGTATGCTACTGATTTATTTTATAAATTTAGAAAGATTAGTGGTGATTTTTTAGAGGCAGTTAAAATAGTTTGCAAAGCATTACACAACATGGATATTATGCGGCAAACTGCATCGCGTGGTTGTTAACCAACTTGACTTTTATAACTTTGTTTCCTTTTGTAATTGTACGACAGTGAATCCATCCGTACAACGAATCCTGGCTTCTTCCGCATTGTGTTTCAGCGAGTTAGCACCTTCTGTTTTTTTTTTTTTGTTCTGGCTTCATATCGCCTTAGAGCCATTAACTTTTTTCATCACATATAGTGTGTGTGTTGGTATGTGTTTTACTGAAATATGTCAATGACTGTGTTAAGGGCTCTTATGCGGATTTAACATTTTGTAATTGTGAACTGTACCAACTTATGGCAATGTTCCGCCCCAGTAAAACTAGTTAACCGCCACCACAATCCATCTCCACATACCATTAGCTATTTATCTGCTGACCGTTCCAAGGCTGTTCCTCTGGTCGCATATCTTGTTTAGTATGTCGGTCATTTAAAGTGATCTGCTTTGATTTGACATTGTTAGTCCTTCATCCATCCATCTTTCAGTGCTTAGGCAGGCCAAGTTTCATGATTTTACCATATTCTGTGTAACTTTATATATTTTATACATGGTTTTGGGTTAGTTCTTCATTTGTTCTTCTTGAAGTTTTGGCTTTCAGTGCGAATATAGTCACTCTGACCGTGTCTATTCTTCTTTGTGCGCCAGTGGTTTCATATGTGCCGTTCATTTTGTCATTATGTGTTCCTCATCTTTTCTTCTATTTGGTGCCTCAGGAACTCGGGAAAGCTGTACCTCGTGATTGTAGCATTCCCTGGGTATCTTCATTTATATTTGTTTTTTTGTTTTAATGGCTCAGACTGTCTGGGTTCGTTGATTGTATCGTTTTATGTGTAACTTCTGTTCCACTTTTAATCTTTATAATTGAGTTTGAAGTTCGGTCTCAAAAGTGTAGAAGAATGGTTTGTTTTAGTTCCTCAGTGCAATTACTGTAAAATAAACACCACGAAAACAGATTCATATAATGTTGACCCCCTTAACCCCCATTTTTATGTAGTATGTATGAGTTTACAGGAGTATACATTATTTTGTCTTATTTCTGCTCAAAACGATAGATTATGGGTACTCGTTAGAACCGCAGAAATATGTAAAATATCAGAATTTTTTATCTTAAAAGTTTCATTTTTGGTGGTAAAATTTTCAGTTCATTTGAATAGGCGTATTCGTAATGGTAAAATAAAACATTGAATAGCAAGGAAAAACCTTGACCACGACGCATAGCCTTTCCACAGCACAGAATGAAGAACAGGGCCCAGTTGTTCAAAGCATCGTTAGCTTAACGAGCTAGTTAGTGGTCAAAACTGGTTAACTGTTCTAGTAAGTACAATATCTAATTCACAGGTATTTTTGCTGAAAAAAATGTAAGTACTCACATATTATCAGCAAAAATATTAGCGTATATGCCATATTTAATGATTAAAGATACGTTAACTTACGATATCGTTAGTTTTAAACAACTGGACCTAGATGAGTAACTAATAATGACAAAACAAACAGGTCCAACTGTAATAAATTACATACGAACAAAGAACTGCAACAGAGGAACAGCAATGGAGCATTCAGCAGAAAAACAAAAACAAAAAAACAAAACAAAAAAAAACAAAAAAAAAACAAACAACAAAAAACAAAAAAAACAAAAACAAACAAACAAAAAAACAAACAAAAAAAACAAAACAACAACAACAACAACAACAACAAAAAAACACTATTTAGTGGCTTTAAATTATTGTTCCTTTGTCTTGTCACTGTTTGATCCTCATCTCGTCTTCTTTTTGGTGCGTCGGGAAGTCTTGGCTTCGTGAATGTGGCCTTTGCTGGCAAATTTCATTTTTAGTTTTAGTCCATCGAAACATTGCAAAATATGTGTTTATTCTGCGGAAGAGTGAAATACGTCAGCTACCGCACTATATATAGAAATCTATGTAATAGTGAACATACGTACATTATAGTGAAAACCAGGGTGTATTGTGTTTTCACGGTATTATAGTTAACAAAGCTTAATTCGTTATTTTATCGGCAATGGCACTGCATAATTCTACATTAGAAGGCATATTAACAAATGTTCAGTTTTTTTCTTATCTTATGTAAAAATGTGATATAATACGGCAGACCATATTTTGCATAGGTATGTTGACGTAATAAGTCATCAGTTACACATCACAGTAAAATTCTTATCTTATGTAAAAATGTGATATAATACGGCAGAATATATTTTGCATAGGTATGTTGACGTAATAAGTCATCAGTTACACATCACAGTAAAATTCTTATCTTATGTAAAAAATGTGATATAATACGGCAGACCATATTTTGCATAGGTATGTTGACGTAATAAGTCATCAGTTACACATCACAGTAAAACGTATACATAAATATAATCACGAAAAACTATCGTGATGAAGCCAACGTAGAGGGCCAAGTCGCTAACTCAAGCATGAGCAAAGCGAATCTCAAGCAGGACCATGACGGGCCTTACCACAGATATCTGTAAAGCGCAACAAAGCAGGGCCCAGTTGTTCAAAGCTAACGATGTCGTTAGTTAACGATTCGTTAAAATTTACATCGAGTGATACGCAAATATGCTGAAATTTTTTGCTGAAAAATGTGAGTAGCTTTTGCATTGCAAAAGCTACTCACATTTTTTCAGCAAAAAATATCAGAATATTGTGTATTGAATCCGCTAAAACAGTTAATGAAATGAACCTTAACGAGTTCGTTGAGCTAACGACGCTTTGAACAACCGGGCCCAGGTTTCGAGTCTTCTTGCACGTCGTATTCTTTATTTCCCTATCTTATGGAAGTTGGTGAAATATGTTGGCACTTAAATGACCTTAGTTAGTATTCACTTACATTTTCTGAGAGACATATTTAATGGTTTCCCTAGTTTGTGTTCTTTGTATAGTAAATAGGAATCTGCAGGTGGTAGGGAAGTAATGCCTTCTGATGAAACTTTCAAAGGGTTGGTCCTGGCATAATTGGCTTTAGGCAGGAAGATTCTTGAATCTCGTGAAGCAAGATCAGGAGTTAGGCCTTTTCTTCATCTATCTCATTCTATATGTTTTCTTTCTCCCACCCTCTGGAAGAAAGCTAGACATGACTGAAATATTGTATTCATGGTGTTGTTAAATGGGCCCGTTTCGTGATGGGCATCTATAGTGCAAGCACTACAATAATGTATCACAGATTTTTGCTGAAAGTTCTAAATAGAAAGATATATTTCTCAAAAGTAAAACATAACATTTTTTTTTATTTTCTATATCGAAATTGATTGGAAACACTGAACAAAAGTTTCATTTAAATCCACACCGAGTGAAATATTAAACTTCTGTGATATAGTTGCCAAGGTGTCACTTCAATGAATTTATGTGCCAAAACTTCTGGAATCTGGACAATACATTAGGATCTGAATTAATTTGAAGACCGCACGTCATATAAATGCTCCATTTTTGAGGCAAGTTAAAGTTGTCTGCTACTATTGAAAAACACTTTCACGAATGACAGAACTGACACAACAGTTTCCTTCCCAGGACCAATCAGTATTTTGCGAACATTCAGAAATATATGTATTTTCTTTTCAATCATTAGAAATGAAAATTCTTTAAAATTTGCATATTCCACTGATGGTGGTACTTCAGTAACTGACAGGAAATTATTCCCATGATTAAGCATGAAGCCCAAGTACTACCTAATTGCTTCACGTTTCAGACCAATAAATTCTTACAAGATGAAATAAGGCAATTTTATGGCAAATACCGACACCTCGGAGTGCGTCTCTGATGTGCTGATCTGTGATCATGAAATATATGCAATTGTATTAAGTGGAATAAAAACAGACATTGCAGTTTACTGTTAGTTTTACTTTTCATTTAGGTGTAAAATATAGATCTAAATGATTGCTTTTGGAAACAGTCAGGCGATCTGACTTTGTTTCCAAAAGCAGCCTTTTAGATTTATTAAATTTTTAAGAAAATATACCAACCACACAAAACTACTTGGAAAAAACATGCTTTTGAAAAATGATTGAAGTTTCATATTTTGGTTGAGTCTATCCTTAATAAGGCTATAAGGGTATTTGCTTCTTAAATTGATGAAGGAAATTTCTTATCACTTACAGACAGCCTGATATATGGATTGTAGGTCTACAATCACAAGTGAATAAAACACAACAACAATATCAAATAAAAGTATTTATCACAAATTAAATAATGCAATCAGCAAATATATTAATCATTTCTGCTGTTGAACGTTAACACATAGAAGATAATCGAGCAGCAACGTCAGAAAAGGTACCCTCTGACATATGCGCTCAGCGAAGATTCAAATCAGACTGCGCATTCGCTAAGTCTTATCAGAATCTTTACTGGGCGCGTTTTGGATAGTCAAGGATACAAAGTTTCTTCATGCCATCACGAAAACATGCCTATATAATTTTGACCCCCTTAAACCCCACTTTTATATAGTAAAATTGGGGTTTACAGGGGTAAGCATTATTTTTCTTATTTTTGCTCAAAAACATAAATTGTGGGTACTCGTTATAACCGCCTCACCGAAGCGGTTCTAACGAATACCCACAATCTATGTTTTGAGCAGAAATATGAAAAATATTAGATTTCTTTTTTTTTATCTGAAAATTTTCAGGTTTTGGAGGTGAAATTTTCTATATATTTGAATAGGCGTGTTTTCGTAATGCTGATAACGGAAACTCTGATCATACTGCGCCAATGTCCGAAGGTATTTTAGCGGACGTTGCGGTTCACTAAAGATACATGTATGAAACAAAGACACCGATATCTAATGTCTCATGCCAACTTCGAAGGCCCCGATCTGGACACGTGTCGTCCGATAACAGCACAGATTGTGTTTGCTTAAGCCTACAGCAGCATGGATTTTGATTGTTTAGCTTAAACCTGATCCTTCGCTGTCAGCAACATGATATCAGATATACAAGAATGATGTGATAGCTACATGTATTGTATGTTTACATGATTATATGTTATATGTGTACATCTCCAAGGCAGTGCACTATGATATGAAAATTTTGGCCTTCATTCTCAAAGTGGGGCTAATCAGGAAATAAACTCCTTCCTTAATTCATCACGATAGCATGCCTATATAATTTTGACCCCTTAAACCCCACTTTTATATAGTAAAACGGGTTTATAAGGGTATCCATTATTTTTCTTATTTCTGCTCAAAAACATAGATTGTGGGTACTCGTTAGAACCGCCTCGTGGAGGCAGTTCTAACGAGTACCCACAATCTTTGTTTTGAACAGAAATATAAAAAAATATCAGAATTTTTTATCTGAAAAGTTTCATTTTTTGGTGATAAAATGTTCAGTATATTTGAATAGGTATGTTTTCGTAATGTCTTTTAAAAAACAGTCACTTTTGGATAGGTTTTCATATACCAGGGAAACATATACATGTACGTTGAAGAAGTCTCTCTTTGAAAAAGGTAACCAAAACTTTCAGCATAGAGTTTTCGCTCTATTCATTACGAAAACAAGCCTATTCAAATATATTGAAAATTTCACCACCCAAAAAAATTGAAAAGTTTTCAGATAAAATTTCTGACATTTTTTTTTATATTTTTGCTCAAAACATAGACTGTGGATACTCGTTAGAACCCACAATCTATGTTTATTAGCAAAAATAAGAAAAATAATGTATACCGCTGTAAACCCCAGTTTTACTATATTAAAGTGGGGTTTAAGGGGGTCAAAATTATATAGGCGTGTTTTCGTGATGTTGAGGTGCATTCATTAACCTGAAAAAAGATACTGGCTGTCTGTGGACGGCTACAGTATCAGCAATATGAAATGAAACTTGATATAACAATGGTGTCCAACCAAGTGAAATGAGTACATGTACCTTTGGTATCCGTATATAGCTATGGCTCATGTCAGAATCCGCAGCTTTGCAGCCTGATTGGTCAGAGCCTTCACTCTTCCACAAGTTAATATACCGTATTTATCCTAAGTATCAGGACACCTCAACTCCTTACCATACTTGTTCTAAAATTTGAACAAGTACAATTTACTACCCGATGTTATGTCTAAGAATTGCTGGATGAGTTGCAAACTGTGTAGACCCTGATTATAAGATAAATACAATATCCATCTGAAACGTAAACATGAAAGCCATCACCCTAATTAAGTCGCATTTTGCAACTATAATTCATTGTTTAGTCTTTAATTTCTGAACAAAAAACATAGGTTGTGGGTATTCATCAGAAGCGCCTTATGAGTGCCTGCAACATAGGTTTTCACGGGGGAATAAGGAGTATATTTATCTGGACATCCATCTTAACTAGAGTTCCTAGAACATGATTTTTTCTATTACAATATGGAGAAAAGCGGAATATTAGGTTATAATGTACATTTAAAGACATGTTTATTCAATATCAAAATCATAGAAATAGCAAAACAAACTGAAATCAGGCTTAGAAAGATGAGAAAATTCATAAATTCTGCCTTATTATGTAAACCTCTGTCGGAGCTAATTCTTTCATTTTAGTGTAGATCCCTTTTCAGAAGGGGACACTTAATTTTTACTGATTACTTCGCTTGAAAATGTCTCAGGTTTCCTTAACCCCTTCCTAAAATTGTCTTAACCCACTGTAGTCGGGAGACCCTAAATGGGTAATTGGCAAACAGTGCAGACCCAGATCAGACGCCGCAGAACGCGGCGTCTGATCAAGGTCTTCACTGTTTGCAAATGCTTTAGTCATTTTCTCTAGGAATATCTAAATCGCATAGCCTCCCCTACCTAAAACTGAAATTGGACTCTTCCAATATATAGTGTTGGAAGTTCATTCAGTCTACAATGGGTTAAAATCTGAACAAGTACATTTGACAGCCTCAATAACTTGCCTCTGTATATGTCTTGAAACGAATGTGTTCACTTAGTAGGGACTCATGCCCTGTACATGAAAAAATGGCACACAATAAAAATGGTTTGAGACAGTATCATATTGTGTCAAATTGTATTATAATGCTAGGCAGAATAGACTCATTTGTGTATTTTCTGACATTTATTTAAGTTTGTTCATTTTCACAACTCTCTGGGAGCATGCTTTGCGAAATCCCATTTCTAATATAGCACAGGTAGGGCCTCCGAATCAGTTTGTTGTTTGAATTAGTGTTTTATTGCCAAGTCAACACTGCTAAGATCATGTTGAGCCTGTCAAATAGCCTACGCACACTTTTTCCGAGGCAGGCTCAGTTCTCTAAGCGGTCAGTCAGTACTTGTGCACATACCTTCGTCAGTAACTGACAACTACCCTTCTTGAATAGGCGGAGGGCGAGAATGACCGAAGAAATAATTCCATACTCAATTTCCACGAAAGTTATATGGCCGAGATGGGATTCGAACCTGCGATTCCTGGATCTGCTGTCAGACCATCACGAAAACATACCTATATAATATTGATCCCCTTAAACCCCACTTTTATATGGTAAAACTGGGGTTTACAGGAGTATACATTATTTTTCTTATTCCTGCTCAAAAACATAGATTGTGGTACTCGTTAGAACCGCCTCGCCGAGGCGATTCTAACGAGTACCCACAATCTATGTTTTGAGCAGAAATGTGAAAAATATCAGAGTTTTTTATCTGAAAATTTTCAGTTTTTGGAGGTGAAATTTTCTATACATTTGCATAGCCGTGTCTTCGTAATAGGTGCTACAGACTGCGCTATGGAGCCAGGCCCTCTGAATCAGTTACTCTTTAAACAAAGACAACGATAATTTTAATGAACATAAGCCCTCACCAAATAGCCTTGTTGTCATTTTCTTAGAATAAAATAGCGTTAGTAAATACCTCATAACATGTCTGCCACAACGTAAGAAAACGCATCTTCTGACATGCGCCCAACGAAGACTCAAATCAGTGCGCATGCGCGCAGTCTGATCAGAATCTTTTTGTCCGCATGAAGAAGCTTTGATTACATACTGTTCGAATGTGCAGTCGGGTCCGAACGAGTTAATACCATTGCTAAGACTATTATTTTATTTAAAACTGAAATCTTGGGACAAGTTTTGAGTAAGTAAAATAATCATTCTATGAAACCTGTCCTGAACTTGAGAATTCATTGATAAAGGCCTTTATAAGTCCTTGCATTCATAACTTACCTTCATATATGTAGTATTACATTAAATGCTGATATTAGTATGAAAATGTGTCTATTGTAGGCTTTAATGAATTATGATTAAGATACTTCATCTTAACGGACTTACCAACTTCTTGACAAGCATGCAAAAATGAATAAAAATACTATTTCGTATAGAAAAGAAGTTTGAGCAAGCTTTTTTCTCTCTCAAAAATGACATACGTAGCTCAGAAAAATCATTTTCCCGCATTTTGTACGTAGCATAATCTTGATTACTTAAAAGAAAATAAAATAATGAGTCAATACTTTTTAAGGCAGGTCTTTATCTACAAAATTTATAAAGCAAGTAATGTGCATATATTGGCCGCCAGCTGACAAAAAGTCCCACAGGGTCAATATGAATGGCAAAGCCCCAGACCAGTTTGCGCAGCCACGCATCGGGTCAAGCAAGATCTTTGCTATTAGTCCTGTATCTTCTACAAGCTGTCTATATTGTGTAGGCGAACAGCGAAGATCCAGGCCAGTCTGCGCATCCGCGCAGACTGGCCTGGATCTTCCCTGTTCGCATATGTTCTAAGGGCCCTTTTCTCAGCCGCCGGCCCGTATGAACAGCAATGCGAGAAACTATACATATGGTATGTGCATCCAACTAAGACTCAGACAAACTTCAGCATCATAACAGTCTGACCAAAGTCATGGATGTCCAGTCGTAGAAGCCTTGGAATCTCGAGTATCCAAACAATGGCTTCACAGGCGGCTTTACAGGATTGTCTGCGTATTCCTTGGTGCACATTTTATATGGCAGGTTTTTCGCGGTGTCACTCGCACTGTGAAGATGACATGGATGAATTACTATACTTGTAAGTTGTACATGTACACAGCATCCTCCCTCGCGGGAACAAAGTTCATAACGATGTGGGTACAATATACCATATTAACCCTTAGTATTCGGACACCTTAATTCCTAATCAGATTTGTCCTAAAATGTAAACAAGTCAATTTTACTACCTGTTGATGTGGCTAAGAAACTGCCGGATGCGTGTCAAACAGTGTAGACCCTGATCAGACACCGCGTGTTGCGGTGTCTAATCTCTTTCTACACTGTTTGCTCAGGCATGTCTGTCCCAATATTTAGGGTTACAAGTGCGACGGTTATCTTCTTTGGCTGACCTGCATCGAACTTGGAAGAAGAAGAAGAAGAAGAAATGGACCAAATTTCCATCACGAAAACATGCCTATGTAATTTCGACCCCCTTAAAGCCCACTTTTATATAATAAAACTGGGGTTTAATGGGGTATAAATTATTTTTTCTCATTTCTGCTCAAAACATAGATTGTGGGTACTCGTTAGAACCGCCTCGCCGAGGCGGTTCTAACGAGTACCCACAATCTATGTTTTGAGCAGAAATATGAAAAATATCAGAGTTTTTTATCTGAAAATTTTCAGATTTAGAGGTGACCCTTTCTCTATAAATTTAATAGGCGCGTTTTCGTAATGACTTGAAAATGAAGCAAGGCATGTTTGAAATAATGAGCAACTAACAGCAATATGGTCAGAGCACTCCGTTGTTTAGCATTCCTATCAGCGGAGTCCGATTTTTAGCCTTTTGGTATTTCAAATATGATTCTAGAGAGTGTAATATATTTACCCTAAATATGTGGACACCTTAACTTCTTACCATACGTGTCCTACACGTGTAAAGAACACAAACATACTACAACATTTTGATGTTCTTAAAGGTACTAAATCATTGTCAAACAGTTTAAATACTGATCAAATGTGTTACATGTATCTGTGTATACACTGTTTGCCCAGACCTGACTGTTCGAGTGAATACGGTACACTTTTCTGCGAAAGTGAGATGTTCGGACACCGATATCTGCACATATCTTAGATGGGTCCTTCACTGTTCGAAAAAATATTATTCCCCATTTGCATGTACGCATAAAACGTATTAACCTTCGGATATGTGAAACTTTGGACGTGCGCTCAGCGAAGACTCTAATTAACCAATGTGCCAAGGCTGATTTAAGTCTTTGTTCAGTGCTCACGTCCAGAGGTATATTTTCTGATGTAACGTTTCTTGTTTACATGTAAGAGTGCACATAAAATTGAATACTTTCATTGATATAAATTAGAAGACCAACCCATCATTACTTTTATCAATTTTGTTCCTCCCACCATGGGGTATATGACACCATAACAACAAAACTGGAAGGTCCGTGTCACAAAGTAATAATTCATAACGTTATTTATATGCTCTTTATTACTATAAGAAAGTAAAATTGGACAATTTTCTTGCTGAATGGAGGAAAATAGATATTTTCTTTACCTTATTGAAAAGGTTAATGCAATGAATAACTCTATCGGCTGACCTTTTTAAATACATACGTAGGTGGTGAAAATTTAGATGACAGTATTAATTTGGAAATACTACAGTAATTATAGGATATGGTTCATGTACTGTATTTGACCTAAATATTGGTCATCTCATTACCTTACTAGTCCTAAAATTTTAACAATGCAATTTAACTACCTACTGGCGTGTTTAAAAAACTGCTTCGTGAATGGCAAACAGTTGTGACCCTGATCAGACGCCGCGTTCTGCGGCGTCTGATCGGGGCCTACACTGTTTTCTCATGTATGTCTGTCCGAATACTTTGACAAAATATGGTATATTGTACCATGCAATTTTAAGTCTTTTTGGACAAACAAATTTAGCTTTGACGTTTCAAAGTGATTTTATAAGATTTTTAGTTGACAATAAATGCATATTTAAACAAAACTTCTTCCGGTTATCAAAAGACATAATAAAGTATGATTTTTTTTGTCAGTTTAAGTAATCCAAGACACGTTTACCCTTTTTGTACTTATTTATGCCTTTTGCGTTGGTTTGTTTATCATACAAGTACACATTCCCCATGACTTTGCTACAAACATGAGAAAACGGTAACATTTCAGCCGCAGCATAACATAACATATAAGCCTGCCGTCATAAGGAAGAGACACGAGAGTATACATTAAATACACGTTAACAGGTCAATGTAATGTTGACTCCGTATTCTCCTATGATATAGTGAAAATAGGGATATTCAGGGGTACACAATATTAAGCAAATTTTCAGATTTTTTTTTCTCTTCGTTTTTCAGTTTTTAAATCTAATTTCAATTTATTCTATTATCTCCTTCAATCTTTAATATTGCGTTTGTATGTCTTAATGTACACTGTTATCAAATTTTCCTCTTTTTTTCCACACTATGAAGTAGAAATGGCATGGCCTTGATGGCTATAGATAAGAGGCATGTCCAGAGAAATACCATCACGAAAACATGCCTATATAATACTTTACCGCCTTAAACCCCACTTTTATATTGTGAAACTGGGGTTTACAGGGGTATACTTTATTTTTCTTACTTCTGCTAAAAAATATAGATTGTGGATACTAGTTAGAACCGCCTCGCCGAGGCGGTTCTAACAAATACCCACAATCTGTTTTGTGCAGAAATATGACAAATATCAGAGTTTTTATCTGATTTTTTTTAGTTTTTGGAGGTGAAAGTTTCTATATATTTGAATAGGCATGTTTTCGTAATGTTTTCTTATTTCTCTATGGAAACATATGTTTCTAATGTGAAGGCGTTTCTAATGTGTATCCTTAACCTATTTTCTTGGGAGAACTTAGACTTGCCCAAGTCTGTTAATTGATTTTTTTTACTTATTAAAAATAAAAATAAAAAATAAATATAAAAAGGAACAATCAGAATCAAGTCCCTTATCTGAAATAACTGAACTGAACATTCAGAAATAAAACCTATAGGGGCTGTTACGATTATGTGCTCTTAAAGGGACATTTCCGATATCAAGGAGTGCAAATTCAAATTTAGGTGCTTAGGCGAGTCTAGGGAGAAATATGAAATTATCAGTATGTTATTGAAAAAATGCCTTATCTAGAGTGATGAACTAGAGGTGTACATTTCACATACCTGTCTTAATGTACATTTAAAACATTCGCATTCTGACCGGTCAAGACCAGTTCGCCTTTAAAATGCTTGCGCATGCGCAGTTTGCATATTTCCGTAAACAGGTTTTTCTTACGACCAGTGATGTGTTCCGTCTCATATAAAATGTCTAAGCGCCGTCGGATCAAATTAGAGATCGTTTTCATCTTATTTGCAAAGAAAATAATGCTTAACGTTACACTCACAATTTGAATGCAATTTCAGGTCTTATTTTATTGAAAAATAAGGTTATTTTTGAAATGTTGTCTGATTTTATTTAGAGTCAGCAGGTTTTTAGTCGAAGTCTTCAGCTTTAGAAACTCTCCAATGTGCTTGCACAAACTTTGTCTCTGCCGTAATATATGTCCTTGTTGCGTAATCAGAAAAATATTAAAAATAATAACTTTGATACCCGTATTATCTAAAGCGATTTAAGCCCTGCCATTTTCACCATCAAGCAAATTAATACAGATATATGCAGTAAAAAGTGCACGCTGTAACAAACAAATGGAAAAGCTGGTCATCTGAAAATCCGCCTAACTCTGTACACTCCTAAAAACACGCACCCAAGTGTTCACCATATACTGCAGACTTATTAACGTATACGCTACGTTGAACTGACAGAGAAAACATTGAACATTTATTGTGTCTTTTGTTAAGCAGTAACAGTAAAGTGAAGCTCATTTGCATATATATGTATGCAAAGACCGACCCAGTTTTCATACAGCACATGGCCCAGTTTCTTACCAGGGAGCTTGTTTGTTTTCTATAATTAAAACTATTTTTACTTTTTCCATTTGCATTAATTGCCCTATCTTGACTTTAATCTAATTGCGTACTTCGGACGCCGGAATAAGGCTCTTTATGTTTTCCAATTATGTAATAAAATTCGATTAATG
Source organism: Anodontia alba (assembly GCA_964016985.1). NCBI lineage: Eukaryota > Metazoa > Mollusca > Bivalvia > Lucinida > Lucinidae > Anodontia > Anodontia alba. The sequence continues at coordinate 9,186,651 of OZ024821.1, forward strand.
CATATAATCGCTGCGAAGACATGACCATGCAAACTGGGTTTTGTCACTGTAAAAGAGACATTATTTTGTATAACAAGAGTACATGTGGTGTTGATTTGCAATATGAACAAGCTCTACGTTATCTACGAACTTTTGAAAGATGTATCCACTGTCTTAAGAAAGCCATGGACCTTAAATGGGCTTGACTCACTTAATAGATTTTCCCCCATTTTTTTAACAAGAAAGGAACTTTTGTTACTTCATGTTAGTGTTTCCGCACAAAGCTCCCCTTGCAAAAATGGGTCTACACTAAAAGGAAAGAATTTGCTCCCATGGGGAGCAAATTCTTTCCTTTAAGAGTAGACCCCTTTTCACGAGGTACCAAATTCTTTCCTTCTAGAGTTGACCCTTTTTCAGAAGCAAGTCAAAACAGTTTTCATACAGTTGCCTCCCCTGAAAGTGTATCAATTCCCCTTAACCCATTGTATTCTGGAGATCCTGAACGGGTAATTGGCAAACAGTGCAGACCCAGATCAGACGCCACAGAACGTTTGCGAACAGTTAAACCATTTTTCTCTCAGAATATCTAAATCACATAGCCTGGCATGCCTAAAATCAAAATTAGAATCTTCCAATATATAGTGTGGGGGAGTTCATTCAGTCTACAATGGGTTAATTTGTTTGTGTCAATGCGTTTGTCTGGAGCATCAGTTTCATTAAGAATCTTCTACCTCACTCTTCGGTCACGATTTCCAATATAACCCTTGCCTTGCTGAGTAAATTAAGATGCCACACCCACCTCTAATTTCCAGCCAATCAGGTTACTTGATCCGAGTTTTTGATAGAAATTCACATATTTAATGACAAACAGAGCAGATCCAGATCAGTTGGCTTCTTCAGAAGCCAACTGATCTGGATCTATACTGTTTGCTAAGACAGGGTATGTCGTGGTCAGCAAGAGAAGGGATAAGGGTATCTGGATTGTTTTCTTAATGCCATTTTGTGAGAATTTCTGTATTCAGTACAAATAGTGTAACCCTGATCAGACGCCACGTGTATCAACGAACTTTATGATAATGAAGTTGCTTGTACCACTTCTTAATATGATGAAAAATAATACATGTGAACGAATTTTTCATATTTGTCACTTCCTTTACATAGCGAATGGTATTGTAACCCATTGATTTGAGTGTCTGACTGTGGTTGCTGAAGGTTCAGGGCTCTAGCCCAGCTCAGCCAAACAACTGATAAACTTTCTCTGTTCACCTATCAGTAAATACGTATCAATCATGGTGAAGGTTAAAGGCAGCGAAAGGAGAGGATTGCATGGGCCCCACATTTCATATACAAGACACACTGGGCCTCAACTGTTACTGACCCTGCTGCGGCAAAACCATGTGGCATCTTTTACTTTATCTATCGCTCATACACAACACACAATAATGCAAAAATGCGATCTTTTCTAAATTATAAGGATATTGTTTAAAATGTTCAGCCAAAGAAAAGCAATCAGAAGTTAACTTCAAACTGTTCAATAATTTAATGAATTTGAAACAGTATAATCGCGAATTAAGCAAGAAGTTTGCAGGTGTTTCGTAAAATTTAACAATACTACTAAACTGTAAAAAAAAAGGATATATGACCTAGTGTCAAACTGTTGTGTGGAAAGACGAGCCAGGGAGATTCTTCAAGTACTGATAATTCGTTATGGTGTCCGAATATTGGGGGTAGGAAAGGAATTGCATGCAGGTGTCAGGGTATTTTAGACAGGAGAAACTCACCGGCAGTATTTTTGCAAAACAAAGAAATAAAAAAGTTGTGATTTGATTTGTTCCACTCTTACAATTAGTTTGTCGATTCGCATAACACCGCAAGATATACGGGTACAGTACGTCTAAATTCAGAATATCTGAAAGAACAATTTCAAGGGCAAAGTTGTTACAGATGTGCTTAGCTGTACCAAAAAATGGCATTACGCAAACATGCCTATTCAAATATACTGAAAATTTTATCACCAAAAAAAATGAAAAATTTCTAGATAAAAATTCCTGATATTTTTCATATTTCTGCCCAAAACATTGATGTGCGTACTCGTTAGAACCGCCTCGACGAGGCGGTTCTAACGAATACCCACAATCTATGTTTTTGAGCAGAAATAAGAAAAATAATGTATACCCCTGTAAACCCCAGTTTTACTATATAAAAGTGGGGTTTAAGGGGGTCAAAATTATATAGGTATGTTTTCGTGATGGCATCCTAAAATGAAAAGATGGCAAAGAGAGAATCAATCTCCGTCACAAGAGTTCGTTCACATGATACTTAACCCTTCAACGATCCTGCTGAACAGGATATACCCTGCCTTTGCAAGCAGTGTAGCCCAAGATCAGTTGGCTTCTGATCTGAATCTGCACTGTGTGTCGTTAAGTATTTAAATTTGTATGAAAAACTTGAATCAAGTATTCCGAATGGCCGAAAATTAGAAGTGGGCGTGGCATCTTAATTTATTCAGCATGACACGGGTTCAGTTTGGGCATATAAGTCATTCCCGACAGATGTGTTGCACTACAAATTGTTACTGCTGTTGGACAACTTAGCGTGTTGGTGTTAATGCAAAGTTGTAAACATGTAAAGTTTAATCCTGTCGTTTGACCTTAATCGGAAAGATACAAGAGATTTTAGAATCTGTATATTATACCTTTTAGCATAAAATTATACACCGTGTGCATTTGACGAGGTCGGTTTGGTGTAATAAACGAGTACCTGATCCCTTGTCCTGCTGAACCCGGATATGCCCTGCCTTTGCAAACAGTGTAGTTCCAGATCATTTGCCTTCTGAAGAAGCCAACTGATCTGGATCGGCACTGTTTGTCATTAGGTATGTAAATTTATATCAGCAACCTGGGTCAAGAAATCTGATTGGTTGACAATTAGAAGAGGGTGTGGCATATCAATTTATTCAGCAGGACAAGGGTTAAATCATTTTGGCGTTATTTTGACCTATGTTCTAATGATATGTTCCATTTGGTTTGAAGACATCTGTACTGCGAATGATAATAAACTGGATCGCGTCAAGCGAAAAAATGAAATGTGCGGATTCACAACATCTTGCACATGCGCAAAGTCTCATCCTATAGTATCTAAGAATTTGATTGCGGGCAACGAAGGTCCTGATCAGACTGTGTGGATCCGCATGCTGATCTAAGCCGTCGCTGTCCGCATAGTCCAAAGACACATTTTCGCTTGACGCGGCCAAATTATTCTTCCCGTGAAGAAACTTCAGGTCAAAAACTGATTTTTTTTTTTGTGTTATCTTGCATGTATCGTGTTCTGAATTTCGTCTTCTTACTAACTTGAAACGTGTCATACCATGTTTAATATAACGAATATTGATGAAAAATTGATTCTTTTGCAAAATAAATTTATTCCTCTCTTTCCTATTATAACATGTTTTAGTATAATTTTCGACTTCATTAACCGATTAAAAGAAAGCGTCCAGAAGTCACGATTCCGTATTTGTCATATTTATCCGGATAACAATGTAGAGCCCAGAGGACGCTGAGGGTGAGTACATGTGAAAATTCTGGGATATCTTTTTCTTATTTCTCAATATTAAAAACATAGTTGTGAGTACTTATTAGAAGCGCCTTGGGAAAGGCGCTTCTAATAAGTACTCACAACATGTTTTTATAGAGATCAGGAGAAAATGATTCCAGAAATATCAACAAATACGCCTTCTTAACAAGCGCCCCCACCCCGATGGGAGCCAGATAAAATGCTAATAAAGAACATTATGGCCAGTGTCTGCGCCGTTTGCACTTCAGCAAGCACAGTATAGACATTTCACCAAGTACTGCAGGTAGTCATATGCTTATCTTCAAAATTCATCATACTGTATTGAACCTAAATACCCGAACATCTTAATTCCTTATTGTACTTGAACCATTCCCTTTAACTAAACCTGATGATATTTAAAAACGGCTGGATGAGTGGTAAACAAGGTAGACCCGGATCAAACGCCTCGTTACGAGGCAGCTGTACCCAACTAGCATTCTTTATAAATCTATAGCGGGTCGTTATCGGCCCGTCAGGGTAGCTGACGGGCCGATAACGGCCCGCTATAGATTTATAAAGAATGCTTACTGGGAGGACTCTGTGTTTACGTTGCTTACTCAGACCTATCTCTCCGAATACTTAGGATAAATACAGTAAGTTCAGTGTGGAGTTGTTTCGAAAATTTGAGATAAGTTAGGTATGGAAGTTCATGGAAATGTATATGTTAACATGTAGCATTCTTCTCACAATAGGCATCTAAAGACAGACAATGGCCTAAAAGCTCTGGGCTCAGTTGTTCAATGCGTCGTTAGCTTAGCGAGCTCGTTAGTGGTCAAAATATTAATTGCTCTAGTAAGTACAATATCTAATTCACAGTTATTTTTGCTGAAAAAATATGAGTAGCTTTTGCAAATCATATTTTTCAGCAAAAATATTAGCATATATGCCATATTTAATGATCAAAGTTTTAACGGTACGTTAACTAACGACATCGTTAGTTTTGAATAACTGGGCCCTGATCATTATTTAAATTATTTTATTTTTTTTTATTTTTCAGATAAAATAAGGCTTGATATTCCTGAAATTTCACGTCTTATTTTCTCTAAAAAATTAAAAAAAAAATAAATAAAATAAAATGTCGTCTGCTGCATTTGTGATTTTTATGGTTAAAAAGAAAAATGAACTTTGATGAAACTACTATATGCGTAAGACAATATCAAGCTAGCAACCAAAATAATAAGTATCACAGTCACACTGGCGTTACCCCTTGCCCCGCCCACCCCAACCCACCCCTTTAAGATAAATAAATGGTCAAGTTACCGTTTGTAAGTCATAACTGTTTATCCAACTACATGACAGTACTTATACACACTTATTGACAGTATAAGATAAACCATAACCCCGGATAAGGCGTGGATCAGCTAAATGTGTTTTCTTATTTCTCCATGAAAACATATGTTATGGATACTCATTATTAAAATAAAAAAACAATACTAAAGCGCCTGAACTGAAGCTACACATTACGAAAACACGCCTATTCAAATATATTGAAAATTTCACCACCAAAACCACAAAATTTTCAGATAAAAAATCTGATATTTTTCATATTTCTGCTCAAAACAAAGATTGTGGGTACTCGTTAGAACCGCCTCGGCGAGGCGGTTCTAACGAGTACTCACAATCTATGTTTTGAGCAGATATAAGAAAAATAATGTATACCCCTGTAAACCCCAGTTTTACTGTATAAAAGTGGGGTTTAAGGGGGTCAAAATTATATAGGTATGTTTTCGTGATGTATGAGTATATGCATCAACCCAATTATGTCTATTATTCCACAAAGAGGTGTCTTGAAAACAGTGTGGACCCAGATCAGACGTTGCGAAAAACGGCGTCTGATCATGGTTTGCACACAATATTATTGTAAAACACCCCTAAAATACTAAAAGGAGCAGTGCAACTGCTTAGATGGAAGAAACAACAAGGCTTATAAGGTTAAGATAGGCTATGGAAACTAATTATACACAAGAGCGAAGATCCTAGTAGGACCTTTAATATAAGCCTTGTCGTGAGAAAATGTACCTGTCAGGGAATGGATAAACTTTCAGGGGAGGTAACATTATCAAAATTGTTTGAAAAGAGGTCTAATCTAAAAGGAAAGAATTTTCTCCCTTTTGGGAGAAAATTCTTTCCTTTTATAGTTGACCTATTTTTAGAAGGGAGTCAGACCAGTTTGGACAGAGTTGCGTCCTATGAAAGTGTATCGCATTTTGATGATATTTCCTTGGGTGTTCCACGAAAAGCGAAGATTTGAGCAGTAAGCACGCCATGAAATATAGGTTATAGTCCGATTCAGAGGCATATTTTACATAAGTTATGTACTTTATTTACACTAAAATACTGCTTTGTGGAATTTTGATATTTATGTTATTGTCATTCCTCTCAAAATACTATAAGGTCATCCCGGTCTACGATATGGATTGTCATTTTATATGACATACCTTGTAACGAAATGTTAGTTTTGTTGATTTATTGCTGGATATAATTCTGTTTTCAGTACAACTGCATCATTTTTGGCACATGAACCTGGAATGCATTTACAGTAAATATTCAGACATGACAACTATTACCACACTTTTCCTAATCCTAAGTAAGTATAGTGGCCCTTCCAGGGGTTATCGGGAACAGGGGAATAATGTCATATATTTCAGGGGAACAGGGGAAAACAAGTCTAAAATGAAGGGAACAGGGGAACAAATGTAATTTTGGGGAGTAGAGAACATAGAAAATTAAGATTTTGATTTTGGGGAACAAGGAAAAATGCTAAACTATTTCAGGGGAACAAGGGAACAAGTACCCCTCACACCCTCACGGGAGGGCCTCAGTATACTTAACTGTCTGGTGAAGTACCTAAACGTGTATAACGAATGACAAACATTGCAAATCCTGATCAGGCGCTGCATTCCGCGGCGTCTAACCTAGTTTTTGCTCAAGCAAAAAAAAAAAAAAAAAAAAAAACTGTCCGAATATTTAGGGTAGATGCAATAACACAATGAATTAAATTAAAAGTTTTGATCTTCCTTGTATTGCTGTAAAAACGTTTTTTTTTTTTTTCGCAACAGAGCTGGTCTTTTCAAAATATTGCAAAAATATACCGCATTTACTCTACGTATTCCGACAGTCAGGCATTTGCAAGCAGTGTAGATCCAGATCAGACGCCGCGGAAGCGGCGTCTGATCAGGGTCTACACAGTTTGACAATCAGCCGTCAAGTTGGTGGCACATCAACAGGTAGTAAAATAGACGGTGGATGTTTAGGATAAGCATGGCACACAGTTAACGTGAAGTGATACACCTGGAGAATAATCAAAATGGAGATGATTTAGTAACTTCCGGTTTGCTTTCCTGTTCACCATTCCCTTCAAAAAGGGGTGTACGGTATAAGGAAAGAATCTGCTTCTCTTAGGAGCCAATTCGTACCGTATAGAGCTGACTCCTTTCCAGATGGGGACAAAACAATTTTGACAAGTTACCTCCCCTGAAAGCATATCAATTTCCTCTAAGCTGTCAGAATATTTAGCGTAAATACGGTAAATTAAGAATTGTATGCTGTATATACTATAGTGCTGTAATTCTCTCGTCCATCAATGGCTCTTTGGAGTCTTTAGATAACCGGGTTCCATTCTCTGTTCGTGTCATCAAGTACTCGCTTGTCGTGCTCGTACCATTTTTGGATTTCTTGGGACTTCTAGTGTTGTAAAATCCATTTCTATTATCTGAACATTGGCATGATTTCGGAAATAGGATTCGTTTAAAGGCATCTCTGAATTCCGAGTTAAAAATGGAATAAATGACAGGGTTTAAACAGGAATTTATGTATCCTAACCACGTCAGAATTTGAAACAATATGATTGGAGCACACTTACAAAAAGCCTCTATAAGATTGAGAATAAAAAATGGCAACCAGCAAAAGAGAAACACGCCCATTATTACTCCAAGTGTCACTGCCGCTTTGTGATCGGAGAGTTTGGATGAATTCCCACGGCCGGATTTCGAATCATTTAAATTTCCATGAACCATCGTACTTTTGATGGATTTCACTTGCTGTCTTGCATACATATATAATTTGCAATATAAGGCTAACATAATAACACATGGTATGTAAAAGCTAATGGTTGATGACACGACAGCATACGTTCCGCTTATTTCTAAAATACATACATTCGGCGGTAACACATACTCAGAATCCGAGGGACTCCTGTGCCATCCAACATGAATCGGAATAAATGATAGAATGAGGGAGATAGTCCACACTAAGGCGATTGCTATAGCCACTTTTTTCCAATTCATCCACCGTGCATATTTCAGAGGATCCCTAATATGTATATATCTATCTAATGAAATCACACACAGATTAAGTATGGAAGCAGTTGAGCCCATTATATCAGAAGAAATCCAAATGTTACAAAATATCGGACCAAACAGCCAACTTCCTGTGATGTCATTTATGACTGCAAACGTCATGACTACTAAAGCCATCCATAAGTCTGCTACAGCCAGCGATACAATGAACAAATTATTCAGCCGTTTTAATCGTCTGTCTGTGAACACTGCAATACAGACAAGCAAGTTACCCGAAATTGCAAAAAATATGAGTAGCACCAGCAGAGTTCCTATTAAAACCCGATGAGTGATGTTGTCATCTGTCGCCTCATTCTCTTCACTGGGAACCGTAGTATTTACATCAGTCTGGTTTCCGTTCGTTATAGTCGTGGTAGTGAGCGTGGTGGTTTGTGTACTCAGGGTTTGTAACCCTATCACTGTGTAGTTTGTTAACATCGTTCTGTACAATGAACTAAAATTTCGAGATTTACAGCTCCTACATTCAACTGCATCTTAGTGAACGCTTGGTGTCTTAAGTAGAAATCCTCTGACAGTCTGTTTCTGTGTCACACATTTAAGTAAAAGGTTTGTGTTTATTTACTTGTGTAGGCGGCATCACTTCAAAATATAAACACACGGAATCTGATTCCACCCGGAACAACCTCCTCTCTTGTAGACAAAAAAACACAATTTACTTTCACAGCAGCCTTTGAGTGAGTAATTTTTAATTATATATCTTAGAAAAACTGTTTTCACATCCAATTATAAAGGAGCGAGATCGATGTTAATCCATATCAGAAAATTACTCTACTGACTAAAGTCCACCCAATTACTGAAAATGTACCGCTTATTACTGTCAAAAGATTTACTCACACTTGTTTTATATTTGGATATGTATTCCAGTTATTTACATAACCACTCCGAAATATGACCTATACGTTGTTTTCGTAAACTGAAGACTAACCGTTTCGTACAGAGAAGCCGAAATGTCAACAAAACTGTGAGTCCAAAATCGATCTACCAATACTTATATATATTTCGATAATTCACCATGTGTACTTGTTCTTAAAATTCTCATTTAAACATTTGCTTGCCCGTATTTGTGCGCTTCTTATAAAATTCGAAGGTGGATTCCTATTTTGTTCTTCTCATATGACAGATAATTTCAAAGCACATCATGCAGACCAAAGTAAAGTAAACAGAAATTTTGAAGAGGTTCTGTCAGTGTCAATCAATTCATTACAGAATATAATCCCCTGTTAAATATTATTGTTAAAGTAACTGCGGTGTTCAAACAGTATTCTTCAGTTAAATTAATGACCACTTTTGGCGGCATAGGAAGAAGCTTGAATCAAACTTAAGATCATGTTAGAATAAATACTGTCTCCGTATGATGAGCCGATTTTTGTTCATGTCACGCGCTGTGTCCAATGATATTTATTCTCTTATATTAGAGCACCAGTTAATAGTCTTCTTCATCGACCGGTTTGCTGTAAGTCTGCTTGGTAAGTTGCAGGAATAAAGATTGTCCGTTTACCATCTTGCAGTCACATCCTCCTGGAAGTATAAAATAAAGAAAATAATATGAGCAACAATGTCAGAAATCCATCACAAAACATGCCTATATAATTTTGACCCTCTTAAACCCCACTTTTATATAGTAAAACTGGGGTTTACAGGGGTATATATTCTTTTTCTTACTTCTGCTTAAAACATAGATTGTGGGTACTCATTAGAACCGCCTCACCGAGGCGGTTCTAACGAGTACCCACAATCAATGTTTTTTTTTGAGCAGAAATATAAAAAAATATCAGATTTTTTATCTGAAAATTTTCCCTTTTTTGGTTGTAAAATGTTCAATATATTTGGATAGGCGTGTTTTCGTAATGGTACCTATGGACATGTGCGCCCCACAAAGACTCAAAGCAACCTACGCATCTGTGTAGTCTGTTCAGACTCATCTTTCTCCGCATGAAGAAACTTTGCATCCTTGGCAATCCAAAATGCGCACAGTGAAGATTCAGATCAGACTGCGCGAATGCGCAGGCTGATCTGAATCTTCACTAAGCGCATCTGTCCGATGGTACATTTTCTGACGTTGCGGCTAAATATCCGTATTACTATTAGAAAAGGGAACTTGAAGCATAGGAGAACAGCAAAGGCCCTGACTTGACTGCGCAGTCTGATAATGCCCTTCACTGTTACATGTATACAGAACAACAGTCAATGAAGCGTACATTCTCCTCTACCGATACGCAAGTTGATCTCTCGCATTTGCCTTGAGAATGCGTTTTGGTATGACATAGGTCTTTAAATATTTACGTTGATTACGTATCTGAAGCTAGTTTTAGTAATTTCGGCGGGAAATAAATAAATTTATATTTCCCAGGAGGAAATATTTCCTTTAGAACGCTGTCATGCAGCATGACGATTGTAGATGTCGTAACGTCGCAAAACTTATAGGCGTCATTTGAAAGAGCGTAATACAGAATCCGAAGAAAAAAAATCATTTTTATGATATGTACTATATTAGTTAATACACACTGAGTTTTAAATACAGGAAACAGTTTCCTCGAGACTTCCGAATCTTATAAACAAATTTGTACTAGCACTCGTTTGTTTTTCGGATTTGCAAATCCCTCGGGAAAGATTTCCTGTATTTAAACATAGAATGCACCAACCTCTATGTACCGCGGACGATCCTTGTCAAAAAAAAAAAAAAAAAAAAAAAAAAAAAAAAAAAATGATTTTAACAGTAGTAGAAGGTGATAATTTATTATAGTGTTACACATCAAAATAGAACGTTACATATACATACATGAAACAATAGCATTTGACATCCAGCCAGATATGGTTATGAGACACTTTCACATATATCTACCCAGAAAACACACAACGTTGAAACAACATCGATTCAACGTTGATTCAACGCCTTGTTGTTTAAACATCGTGTGTTTGCTGGGTACTTAATCACACATAAAATAGCTCATACATGGCTTTGATATTAACCACCTTATTGTAAACGGACGGAGTACAATACGTTAAAAAACGTATAGACGTATGTACACTAAATACTTTGCACGCCGGGCAAACATTCAGCAGACGACATTTTGGAATATCCCTGATATTCCTGCTAGAATACAAGATCCGACACTCCATGCATATTGTCTCCTAAGGAGTTCAACTGATTAAATGGAAGTGATACGCTTTAAAGGAAGATATCATTCTGGGTCCGGCGACATGTGTTTATTCTTGCTTGTATTGATGTGTGTCACCAAGCTCCTCCCTGTCCATTTAATAGTCAACCTAGGGCCACATCGAATTTGAGCTAGATTTACTAATGATCGGAATAGCTGTCACGTAAAAACGATTTCATAGGATATGTATGTTCACACCGCATTACGAAAACATGTCTATATAATTTTGACCTCCGTTAAACCCCACTTTTATAAAGTTAAAATGGGGTTTATAGGGGTATACATTATTTTTCTTATTTATTCTCAAACACATAGATTGAGGGTATGCGTTAGAACCGCGGTTCTAACAAGTACCCACAATCTATGTTTTAAGCAAACATATGAAGAAAATCAGAATATTTTATCTGAAAATTTTCATTTTTTGATGATAAAATTTTCAGTGTATTTGAATAGGAATATTTTCGTAATGGCATTTATAACAAAATTATTCTTGCCCAGAGTACGTTGCAGCTACTTGAATCTCAAGCTGAAGGGAATGGCTATTCTTTCAGTGGAGACAACTGTGTGCCCATCTCCTCTGCTGACAAATTGGTCTATGGGAGCAAATCATTTCCTTTTATATTAGACATTATGAAAACACGCCTATTCAAATGTATTGAAAATTTTACAACCAAAAAAAGGAAAATTTTCAGATAAAAATTCTGATATTTTTCATATTTCTGCTCAAAACATAGATTGTGGGTACGCGTTAGAACCGCCTCGACGAGGCGGTTCTAACGCGTACCCATAATCTATGTTTTTGAGCAGAAATAAGAAAAATAATGTATACCCCTGTAAACCCCAGTTTTACTATATAAAAGTGGGATTGAAGGGGGTCAAAATTATATAAGCGTGTTTTCGTAATGAAGCCTTTTACAAACGGGTTTTGATGTGCAGGAAAGAGAACATGTCCCTATTGAAAATGGTATCTGCCCAAAAAGGGAAAATACTCCAAAGGGTAGTATATTCTAACGTTTTAGAGTGAATCCTTTTGAAAATGGTATCTACCCAAAAAGGGAAAATACTCCAAAGGGTAGTAAAATATAACATTTTAGAGTGAATCCTTTTGCAGAATGAAGGCAAAACAAAAAAAAAAAGTTTCTTTTACTTAAAAACATATACTTTCTTCCTTTCGATTGAAAGGTTCCATATTCCTCAACAATAGACATATTTTATCCAAGAAAGGTTTAATAATTTGATATATAGTATTCATACGATCATAAAATGTGGCACCTGACAGCCTGTAAAATTTTAGCTAGTCTCTCGTTCTTGAAATGATTTTTTTTGTCGTGTCTCTGAATTAATGTTGGATAAAATATGTCTAGTTTTGAGGAATATGCAGCATTTAAGAGAAATTAATGAGAAGCACGTTTTAAGTTTATACCGCTCTTCTAATAAGAACTCTGCTTAAAAATCAAGAATTATTCTCCTTGCTAGCAAATTCTTTCCTTTTAGGGTAGACCCCTTTACAGAAAGAGTGGTATTCAGGAAAGCAAAGTAGGAAGTTACAGAAGTTGTTTCCTTTGTACAAAATGGTGGAATATCTGCCAAATGCTTCCAGCCCTTAACGTTCAGCATACTGGGTAAAAAATTCAGCAGACGACATTTCGAAACATTTTTCGTATGTTTTTTTTCAGAAAATGAGCCTAAGGTGCCTTCTTTCTGGACAAAAATAAGAAAACAAAATTGTCGCCTGATAAATATGCCAAGAAAGTGGTAAAGATTAAGTAGTACTACGTGTAATGAGACCTTTAAATCCACGTCATATTCTAAGAACTGAGGCAAGACCTGCGCTAGTCTTTTTGCGAACTCAGTTAAGGCTAGTGCAATCTAAACCTCATCCATGTCTTGTTAGGGTTGCGTTCCGTGAATGTGGTCTTTTTCTGTCTACTTCATATTTATACCTTCGCTACAACAAACCATCTTTATACCGGCACTCAATACAACAACAACAACAAAAAAAAAAAAACAACAAAAAACAAAAACTTATAATGATAGCTTGACTCGAACAAAACCCTCGCTCATTTCATCAGAAATTATGCAATAATCTTGTATTCAGTACTTCAATAAAAAAAACAAACTATTTTTTGATATTTGTTAGTGTTTGTAACTGAGACGATTCTAACAAATATCCAAAACACACGTTCTGTGAGGAAATACGAATAAAACAGAGCTCTTCTTACATATTAATTATTTTTCTACAACAGCTAATTCATTTTGATAGCAATATCTTTGGGACAAAATGCTGCAGTTGTAATGAAGGTCACTGTACTTATAAATTATTTTGTATCATATATAACTGTTCTCAAACGTCGATACTACCTCTCCAGTTTTAATGCGCCCTTTATATGATATACACGACGCCTTTGAAACAACTTCCAATGACATGTAGGCTGGTTTTTAAATGTTTGTTGATTTTTCCTTACATTGTATATGTATAGTAAGTATTATTAAGATATTAACTTTTTAAGTTGATTATGCAGCATTGTAAAATAGGGATCAACACTGATCGACTGTATGATTCAAGTAGACCTAGTAAGGTTATTCAAAATAAGGTTATTGACCTAAGTATTTTAAACCGGTCATCTACGAACAACTAATACGAGTTTTCCCTCTCCTTCTCCGAATAATCATTTAAATGTATGCCTTTCATCTAGAATTCTCTTCTTAGCAACCCAGTAAACACTCTGCGTCGCATGAACGTCATTACAACGTCGCTGCAACGTCAAGACGTTGCAGCGACGTTGTAATGACGTTGTTGCGACATTGTTTGTTTGTTGGGAGAATGCGTTTTGCACCGCGACGTGTGACTCAGACGGTATTGTTTAACACTCAGCATGCTGGGAAATATCAGCAGTCGAGCTTTTGGCATGTTTTTCTAATTTTTCGCAGAAAATAGGGTTTGACGTTTGTGCAAAGTGCCTATTAATTTTCTGTGGAAATAAACTCTGAAAATCCATTTGCATGGAATGTCAAAGTCTAATTACTGTGAAAGATCTGCTGAACCTGTCGAGAGAGTTGTAAAAGTTTAACTCTTTTGGTTTAGTCCGTAAAACAGGACCCTTTTCTGTTGCAGTGCAAGTCTTTGGGGTGTCACAGTTCACTTCCAAGTCTGGTATAGAAGTGTGGATCTGGATTTACAGTGTTTGCTCAGGTCTCTCCGCATACTTAGTGCAGGTAAAACACTGTATATGTACGGGTAACACGCATGCACATTCAACATGTACTATTTGTTCCAATCTACATAACGAGCATTTATTCTTTATCAAAAGGCGTTTTCTTCTGAAGAAGTAATTGTCCTGAGTTTTATTATATATTAATGCAAGACCATTTCTCTTAATTATCTCGGAACAATTAGTAGCCTTTGTTCCATTTGCAAATACATACAATCAATAGTTTATTTCCCCACCGAGAAAATTAAGAGACATTAATAGTTTTTAGGCATGCTTAAACTTTCAAGATGTTATTCGCGCAAATAATTTGTGGTTTGATTTTGCCATACAAATGTAACGATTCTGAAATGCCGAAACTACCTCTCCAGACACTGTGTTTGTAGAAAGGATTGATGAATGGCGGACACGTAGTTATGAATTGTGGACATGCAGTTATGATTACATGTACCAGGGCCTTCAGTTCTTCACATCGTTTGAGATGTAAGTATAAGTTACAAGCAAATGCCCTCATCTATCTATCTATCTATCTATCTATCTATCTATCTATCTATCTATCTGTCTGTCTGTCTGTCTGTCTGTCTGTCTGTCTGTCTGTCTGTCTGTATGTATGTCCGTCCGTCCGTCCGCCCGCCCGCCCGTCCGTCCGTCCGTCCGTCCGTCCATCCATCTAACAGCAGAGGTGACATCTAATACACAAAGGAGAGGAGCTGTCTGATCTAGGCTTCCGCTGCTCGTGCATCAGCCTTACAGAATATGCGACCAGTCATCACAAAAACACGACTACATAATTTTGACCCCCTTAAACCCCACTTTTATACAGTAAATCTGGGGTTTACAGGGGTATACATTATTTGTCTTATTTCGCTAAAAAACATAGATTGTGGATACTCGTTAGAACCGCCTCGCCGAGGCGGTTCTAACGAGTACCCACAATTTTGTGTTTTGGGCAGGAATATAAAAAATATCAAAATTTTTATCTGATTTTTTTTTTCCTTTTTTGGTTGTAAAATTTTCAATTCATTCGAATAGGCGTGTTTTCGTAATGTTAGCCTTTGATCAGCTTGCGCTTTTAAAGATTCTATTAGCGAGCTGCATAGATCTAAATCAGGCTTTGTGGGTGCGCAGGCTGATCTGCGATTACGCTGGACGCGTATGTCATTAGGCCATTTTCTGTTTGGAACGGTTCATTATCAGAAGGTCTATTTTCTCAAGACATTTCAATTGCCGGGCTCTTTACTTTCATTCTGAATAACAAATTAAGTCCACGCATACACTAGGATGCATTTTTACTTTTGGTACAAACAAATGTGCCGTAACGTGAGAAAACGTGCCTTCTGATATGCGTGCCCAACGAAGACTCAAATCAACCTGCGCATCCGCGCAGTCTGATCAGACTCTTCCTTGTTCGATCTGACTGCGCGCAATGAGGCTAAATAGTTCGTAAAGTTTTCGCCGAAGGTTAATAGATTCTAACATGAAGGACCCTTGAGAGCAATGAACTCACTCACGTAACTGAAAACAATTGAAATGTTAAGTTTTCTGGGCCGGACTACCTGCAGCTAGTTTCGGCCAATTAGGCCTCGTCAGTGACTCGCATATTTCAACTAGACGTGTCCAAAGTACACAGATGCCCCCGCCCTACAGCTTTTGCCCATATTGCTGTTTCATTTGCCCCGCCCACTTTCTGAACCCGCCTAGGGGTAACTAACATGAAGTCTAAGATCTTTGTCTGGGTAAATACCATTCCGAATTAAAATTTTGTAGCATAAAAGATATCAAAGTTATGAGCAACTTCGACGTAAATGTGAATATGTATACTCGTATATTGGTAAACATACATGTAAACTTGAATGTAACCTGTAACATTTGTTAGACTCTGTTACGAACGTGACATACGCACGTACGGACGTAACATCACGGTGAAATGCTATATGCCCCACTCCTGCATTTGGCAGACGGGGTCATAAAAAATCCAGATTGTCAGTCCTTTTATCTCGCGGAAATAAGAGAACTTTATCAAACCACTGAAGCATTTACCTAGCATGCTGTGAGGCAAACAGCATTTGATTTTAGACTGAATAAGAGGTTTAAAAAGAATTATGATTCGGTGAAATAATTTTATTGCATGCAGCACGTTTGTCAGCGGACTTACTTAGTATATTTCGGTGAAAACGTTAGCAGACATCATTACCTACACCTTATATTCTGTCAGAAAATGTGGATACAATTTATACAGATTGTTCGTAAAGGAGGCAAGTTGCGTGGAAAAGTCATCAAAGCGTCGCTTGCTGAATTTTATCGTCAACCACAACTTCCTCGTAGTCAAATGTTGCTTTGAAGAATGTGCGAGTTATGGTATCGGTCACAGCGACAAACTCTCTCTCTCTCTCTCCTCTCTCTCTCTCTCTCTCTCTCTCTCTCTCTGAAGGGGAAATTACTTTAGACAGAATTACCCAGCCCGAAAATGTATCCATTCCACTTAACGTCTTAAAGTTTTATTTCAGAGAAATATACACGGGTAGTACTATATTCTTTAATCGTGCACAACAGGTTACAAGGTTACCGCATTTACCTTAAGTATTCAGAAAAAAAAAAAAAAAAACAGGCCTGAGGAAACAATGTATACCCAGATGAGACGCCGCAGACCGCGGCGTCTCATCAGGGTCTACACTGTTTGCCACTCATTCAGCAATTTTAAACACAGCATCGGGTAGTAGATTGTACGTGTTCAAATTTTAGAACAAGTATGGTAAGGAGTTTAGGTGTCCAAATACTTAGGGTAAATGCGGTATATTTCCTTTGCATCTTTAGATTATTGTGATTGTATGTGTCAAGTACTCTGATATGGGTGCATAGAAACAGACTGGACCTCTTAGGTCACTGAATATTAAAATAGCTGATGTACTTTTGGTTGCGCAGTTTGTTTTGGTCGGTTATTTTGGAGTTTAACGACCCAATTAACACTATTAAGGTCAAATGGAGCCGATCAGTTTACTTAACCATACCTTTTCCTGGACAGGATTAGTCCTGCAAACGGTTAATCAGTGTTTATGCACATTCTTTCACTAGAATCTAATAAGTGCTCTTCATACATGAGCGTAAGGGAGAGAATGACCGCAGAAAATATTTCATGATCAATCTCCAAGAAGAATGTTGCGGGACACGGCGGGATCGATTGAGCCACCGAGGCAGGCAGGTACCGCAATTTACACGTTAGCATTGTAAAAATGATAAGAAAATAATAAGAAATGTAATTCGGCTTCTAAACCTGTTCTCTCTATCTTTCAATGCTCATTTGACAAGTCATTAAAAGACGTATTATTTTATCTCTTCTATTTTTATCGTCTCCTTTTCCGTCTTTGGTTTATGCGAAGAATGTAAAAATAGTAGTGGTAATAATAATAATAATAATAATAATAATAATGATAATAATTACAATAATAATAATAATAATAATAGTAATAATAATAATAATAATAATAATAATAATAATAATAATAATAATACTTAACTCATTCTCTATCATTTTTATTTTAAATATAATTTTCGCAATAAGATTTTAAGGATAAAGTTTATTTATTTATTTCTTTTTTTTAAGAAAAAACAACAAAACATTCTGTCCGGTATGAAACTTATAGAAGAAGTCAGATGCCGACGTCTCCAAAAAGTAGGTCCGGGATAGAAACAAACAAAATTAATTAAAATTTATGAAACCATGGCTCTGCACAAAACAAAAACATATCGATTTTTGCCTTTTTGTCTATCACAAAATACCCTGCGCTTTTCATTAAAATCACCTCGTTGCAATGATCCTAGGGTCCAATTGATACTGCAACATGTTTTGAAGGGATAGCAGAACAAACAATGATATATCTACGGCGCTGAATTCATAGCTCTATTTAAGGCACTTGTTGTCGCCAGACAGTGTTGATATTTTTTTCTTATTTCCCAACGAAGATGTATGATGAAGGTACTCATTAACATCGCCTCACCAAGGCGCTCCTATCTGTACCTACAACATACGCTGTAATAATACCCGTAGGTTTTATGGTAATGTCACTGGCAACTGGCTGTCTTTGCATTTACCGTTACTTTTTTACGGGCACCTGTAGAACTTTTGCTTGCGGGAATTATCTCGTAGAATGGGGTAAGTGCAGGTAGGTAAGATACTCAGCAAGAGTTTTAATTCCTACTCTGCCCGACTTTATGTATCCTGGCCTGCTATGCCCCCCCCCCCCCCCCCCCCCCCCCCGAGCGAGGTGATTCCAGAAAATAATCTACGCATCACGAAAGCAAATCTAGATCTTTTCAACCCCCTTAAACCCCACTTTTATATAGTAAAACTGGGGTTTACAGAGGTATACATTATTTTTCTTATTTTTTGCTCAAAACATACATTGTGGGTACTCGTTAGCACCGCCTCGACGAGGCGGTTCTAACGAGTACCTACAATATATGGTTTGAGCAGACATATGTAAAAATATCAGAAATTTTCAGTTTTTGGAGGTGAAATTTTCAATATATTTTAATTGGCGTGTTTTCGTTATGAGACGCTCGTAAAAATTAACAGTAAATGTGCCGGTAGCTACACGTAGTTGCCAGTTATTTTGCTAAAAAGTCTACGGGACTTTGTTTTTTATTGTTAAAGTTTTTTTTTTTTTTTTTTGATAATATGAGAACAAAAGACTTATTTTGATACTCGTCTTATCTATAGCCGTAAGAATGACATTTCAGTGTTTATTTTCCGTCGAATCGACAAATTTCTTTATCATAAGATAAAAGTGCGCCACCCAGGATTATATGCTGCACAACGTAAGACCTGGGCCCTTATTCCTTCAGCGCAGCGTTTGCATCAGCGCAGTCTGGTTCATGTGTTTTATGTTCGTAAATTTTACGGTATCCACTAATTCTTCAGATGACCAGGGTCTTTGTTGACAGGATATGAGTTCAGGCCCATTTCTCTTGTTCCGCATAACATGTATTGGCATTTTTAACAGGTCAGCGATGAACTGCTTCAGCGGGAATGCGGTAACTGAATAGGGCAAGTATGAAATGAGGTGCACTGAAGGGATATTGGTATTCTTTCAGGGGACGTTACTTTGTCAAAATGGTTTTAGTCTCCCTTCTGAAAAAGGGTCTTCGCTGACAAGAAAGCATTTGCCATCCTTTTCCAGCAGGGATTTGTTGTGAAGGAATGCAAATTGGAAGTCGCAAAAGTTGGCTCTCTTATGAAAATTGGTAAAAATATACCAAGTGTAGCTAGTCTTCTTAAGAAAGGTTTTTGGCTCATATGGTAACATGTCATCTGTTACATGTACATTGTATATCTTCTTCAGTGCTGCTGTGATCTGCAAGCGGTCAGTGAAGCACTTGATCAAAGGTCGAAAAAGCACAGGTTGATTGGGACATTTACTGTCGACGTATATCTACAGATTTTCTCATGACCCGACCTGAATAATTACGGTTAAATTCAAGACACAATTGGATTGTAAATATTGAATTTCGTCTCAGTAATCCTTAAGTTGTCATTGAGGTAGAGTGTTTAGTACATGTATGTGCTAGGTAATATTCGCATTTGTCGGAACGTGTGACGTCTTGATTCAAATTAACATATACAATTATGACGTCGGATGGAGAATATTATCATTTTGACATCAAGACAAACTAAATGTTTATTTGCATCAATGTTTAGTATCGGGATATCCGGTTTTGATTTTTTATCAGCCTTTACCACTCTCTGGGCTAATTCAGCAGACGACAAACTGGTCATATTTTCTTATATTCTCCAGAAAACAGGATTTGACATTTTATGCAAATTGTCTCTATTTGAGACAGTTTGCATGAAATGTCAAATCATGTTTCTGAAAAAAAATAGGAAAAATATATCAGAATGTCGTCTGCTGAAAATTTTATCCGGAATGCTAAGCGTTAAGATGTCAAAATTCCGATAAAGAGGCTTGTCTATCATTACACGACGTTGACGTAAGACAGTCTGTGCCTGACGTCACTTAGGCATTCATCGCCATCTGTAAGCTTGTATCTTTCCACATATGTCTTATTTTTGTTTCGGACAAGCTCTCTGTATATGTACAGTATTCCAAACCCCTTCATTGACATAATATGTAAACACATTTACAGTAAAACTTCGATGTCTCGAATACAGATGACGATGTCTCGAACACAGATGACTCGTTCACCGTGGCTGATTCGAATTTTTTTAGTCTCTAAGATATTCTTCCGACAGCTCAAGACAACAAACATTTAGGGATATTTTAGGAAACTTTTATCATGAATGGAGGCGATTGTAATGAGTACACTCAACACACCATTATTTTATAGACTATCTCTAAATTATCCCCATTTGCCTCCTGACCTGGCGCTATGATTAACCCTCAGTGGCTCAAACTAGATAAGACTAGAACAAGTCCCAAAGACGTTTGAGCCACTGAAGAAACCAGCGTAGTTCATTGACCTTGCAAGTGGAATTAGTGTCAAACAAAACATGTCAACACTATACTAACCATTACCGCTGTCTTTGCTAATTTAGCAGACGACAAATTGATGATATTATTCTTATTTTATCCAGAAAATAGGATTTGACATCTCATGCAAATTATCTCCAATGGAGACAATTTGCATGTAATGTCAAAGCTTATTTAACAACTTACAACTGACGAACGAACTATTATTTATTACTCATCAAACTACTCTTACATGCAGCTGTTGATGTATTTCTCCAGAGCTGATTTGTTTTGATTCTTACAAACTGAAAGTCAACGAAAACGTATAAGTTACTATCAGACAGGCACTGAATGAAGATACCTCGTCACCACTTTTGAATGAAATACATGCATTTACCTGTTTCTAAATGTATCTGATGCAAGAAAATTACGTTACACCTACGTTACACCTATTAAGTCATGGGAAAGATGAATGATATCGTGAAACGTCATCAAAAGGCGGCTGTATTCGTCGCGCTCTTCCACCAGCCCAGTGACTTTGTTGCAGAATAAAGCATAATTCTTTACCATTGCCTTTACTGGCGCATTGTGTTTGAATTGATTTTGAAAATCGGTCAGTTCTGATTGCCATCACGAAAACACGCCTGTATAAATTTGACCCACTTAAACCCCGCTTTTATACAGTAAATTAGGGTTACAGGGGTGTACATTATTTTTCTTATTTTGCTAAAAACATGGATTGTGGGTACTCATTAGAACCGCCTCGCCGAGGCGGTTCTAACGAGTACCCAGAATGTATGTTTTGAGCAGAAATATGAAAACTATCAGATTTCTTTAATCTGATTTTTTTTTCCTTTTTTTTTTTTGTAGAATTTTCAATATATTTGAATAGGCGTGTTTTCGTAATGTTTACGGAACTTCTAATTGACGCTTTGTCATCATGAGCAAGTTAATTTGTCTCAGCTATTGTTCAAAGAGCACAAAAATATTCTCGAAACACTAAGGGGCATTCCTTACGAAAACACGCCTATTCAAATATAATGAAAATTTTACCACCAAAAAATAAAAATTTTCAGAGAAAAATACTGATATTTTTCATATTTCTGCTCAAAACATAGATTGCTCGACGAGGCGGTTCTAACGAGTACCCATAATCTATGTTTTTGAGCAGAAATAAGAAAAATAATATATACTCCTGTAAACCCCAGTTTTCCTATATAAAAGTGGGGTGTAATGGGGTCAAAATAATATAGGTATGTTTTCGTGATAGATACAAATCTGGCGATTCTGGGAGTTTGCTTTGTTCCCTTTCTGAAAAGGGGTCTGCTCTAAAAGTTAAGAATTTCTTTGCTCCCCTCGGGAGCAAATTCTTACCTTTGAGAGTCGACCCATTTTTAGAAGGCACTAGGTACGCCTGAAGGCAAGTATGAAGTCACAAAAATTGTTTCTCTTGTTCAAAATGGCAGAAAATCTCTCTAGTGTGTCCAGCCCTCTTTTCTAGTGTGTCCAGCCCTTATTAAATGAAGTAACATTCGACCAGTTTGCATAAGTCAAACCTATCATAAAGGTCACATGTATTAAGCTGTCAGATGTCGTAAAGGGCCACCATTTCAGACCGCATGAAAGGTAACAAGGTATTTATTTAACTTTAAAAAGCACGCACTTGGCTTAAGCAATCACTCTTTGGCTTACCTTGATGAGCAAGCTTAACAGAAGTTGGACTGTATGTATTAGTTTACTGATAAAATCGACCAGCTGTGATTGCTTATTAAGGAAATTAAAACATAAGCGTTAATGTCATAAATGAGGAATGGTTAGAAGTTCATTTGTAACAGCTGTAGTCTAAAATACGTAACATACGTATCCAGCAAAGAAATATTAATTGGATATACAAAAATGTACGTGGAAATATACAGGTGTTCTATATAAACACTTTCATTCGGTAATAACAAAAGCTTTGTTGAAATAAACCTTATTGACACGTGAGTCAAGCCACTTACTTCTACTTTCCTTTTCATCAAAGGTGTCGACTGCTACTCAACATGTAAATATGAAACATAGCTTAATCTTGACATGGGAAAATTCTATCAGTAATTCCATTGTTGTGTGTGACCCGATTCTATATGACCATTCCAGTTGTGTAGGCTCAACGCCCACGGTATTCGAAGAGCGAACAATGTACGTTTGTAATTCAGTGTATGAGTGGTGCTGTTGCAGAGATGACAGGTTGGATCCCTGCTCAGGCTGATAAAACGTTTGGGTCCGAAATGCATCATAGCTTCACTTGGTTTGCGCAATCAGAAAAGTGTCTTTGCGGCATATGTAAAAATTGTAATTCACATCAGATAGAGAAATCGCATGATCTGTTAAGGTGCCTTACTTACATCTGGGCCCAGTTGTTCAAAGCGTCGTTAGTTTAACGAGCTTGTTAAGGGTCATTTCGTTAACTGTTTTAGCAGATTCAATGTACAATATTCTGATATTTTTTGCTCAAAAAATGTGAGTAGCTTTTGCACTGCAAAAGCTAATCACATTTTTTCAGTTTTTCAGCAAAAAATTTCAGCATATTTGCATATCACTTGATGTAAGTTTTAACGAATCGTTAACTAACGGCATCGTTAGTTTTGAACAACTGGGTATATTATACTGTATTCGATATCATCCGTTATAAAAGGATAGGATAAAAACATGGATGTAATGCGACTGCTTGGTTAATTTGTACCATTTATAATGGCTGATAACTAATCTTTCCTATTTAATTACTAGACCGTAGGTCGGGTCTCAGACTATGACGGTGCCGACAAAAACCTTTAGTTAGAGTGCTGATGCCCATACCGGCCCTCTTTGGTTCAACTAATGTTTTCTCCTTTAGCTCAACCTGTCTGTGTCTGAGGTGTTTGCCACATTCTTGTTTCATCACAGCGGTTTAATTTAATTTACATGTTTTATGTGTTGTTTCTCTGAATGACTTGGGGAACCTCTATGTGAATCGAACGACGCTTTTTTTTTGTAATTTTGAACAATGGGCCTTACTTACATCTGTATATTATACTGTATTCGATATCACCCGTTATAAAAGGATAGGATAAAACATGGATGTAATGCGACAGACTGCTTGCTTAGTTTGTACAGTTTATAATGGTTGATAACTAAGCCTTCCTATTTAATATTACTAGACCGTGGTTTAATTTGATTTACATGTTTTATGTGTTGTTTCTCTAAATGGGGAACCTCTTTGTGAATCGAACGACATTTTGTTTAATTTTGAACAAAGGGCGAAGATTCGGAAACTTGTCACTGACCGTTACAAGGCGGTACTTTCAATGTGGCACGTTTCACTTACAAATGTTTTTCTTTTAACATTTATGTAAGTTAAAGATATATTCAGTCAAGTTTGGGTAACGGAGTTGCCATCTATTTGGGAAAGGTCTGTCAACCCTGCCTGCCATCTTCTTTTTGTGTCTGTTTAATTGTATTTGTCTGTCTTTCCTTTTGATGTTGAGAATTTGATGTTGATCTGATATTATCAGTTCCTGAGTTCACGTTTTACTTGGCACCAGGAAAATCCATATACCCTCCCCACACTTTCCCAAATACACACACATACAAGTTGTTGAGTTGTTCGTTCAGTGTGGAGCTTTGTGTGTGCTCGCTGCGGAGCTTTTCGTTCTTATCGCGTTTCGTAATACAGTCAACTATCGTTATCTCGAATCACAAGGGACTCTCTAAAATACTTCGAGATGTCCGTACTTCGACATATCAGATTTGCAGACTTGAGGAAAAAACAAATGTATATGTAATTGGACTCTTGAAGTTAGAGATATGTTGAAAATATTGTGGAAAAGAGGAGAAATCGCTCCTTAGGAGCAATTTCTCCTCTTTTCCACAATATTTTGTTACCTGTTATTAGATTTTCATGTTTAGACAGGGGCCAGAATTTCACTTCGAGATAAGCGGTTATTCGAGATAAGCGAGTTCGAGATAACGAGAGTCAAGTGTATTATGTTTACTCTTCTTTTGGTAGACTATGCTTTGCGACTATGACGACTTTTTTGTGTTCATTAACAATTTTGTAAGAGGACAGTGAAGGCACGGAGTAGACTACGTGAATGCACAGGATGATCTAAGCCCTCGTTGTCCGCACTTTGTATCATATCATGGCTCATTTGTAAAGATATTACAAAACCAAATCATGTTCTTATATTTAGTGTATGCCCTTAATGATTTGGCCAGCTCTCACGTTATATTCATCCTCAGGTCTTTGTATCTTTTCAGAGCTAAAGAATGTATCCTTAGATAATTCTGCCAGACACTGCAACTGTTGATACTTAACGGCCATTAGTTCAACAAACAATACAAACGTTATGAAAGGTCAGTTGGTCAAAGACTTATGTCCACAGGCCAGTTGCAAAAATTAGCCGTTATTTCTTCACTTCTGTACATTGGTAAAGTAATGTTTCTGTACTTGCAGAAATGCTTAATAATTAGAAAATGTTTCTTCTTATATTAGGAGAGAATAAATGGCAACAAGTTAAAGACAAACTACCCAGCGAGCATTCTACATAAATCTATAGCGGGCCGTTATCGGCCCGTCAGCTACCCTGACGGGCCGACAACGGCCGGCTATAGATTTATGTAGAATGCTTACTGGGTAAACATGATAGTCATTTCTTGCACACTCATGATTATTAAGTTCTGCAATATTAAGTGATACAGTAAGCCTAACATAATGGATCCAATCAGGCTGCACAAATGTGCATGCTTATCTGAGACTTCGTTGCCCGAATAGCCAATAAGGTTTTTTTATTTCCCTCTGTTATGACCAATTAAACAAAGCATAGTGCCATGTATTAAGGCCAGTGGAGTGGATATTCTGGTTAAATTCCTCGCCGCCCCGATCTCCGTTGTTTGCAAGGCAGACAAAATTTGTGACTTATTGTTCGCTTTCCTGCACATTTAAAAAGGGTCTACTGTAAAAGAAAACAAAATGCTCCAAAGGAAAGCAAGTTCTTTCCTTACAGAAAAGATTTCTTTTCAAAAGTGGTCCGAACCAGTTTTGACAGGGTTGCCTTTCTTACACGTAACTGTGCATTCATTGTCCTTCGAAGTAATTGTATGCACTCACACCATGTTTTCTAAAAGCTGCAATTCTGAAATATGTTCCGTACTTTTCCATGAAAATAAAATAAAAAAAAAATGACGATACCATTTATTTGTAGTCTGCTAGTTTTACATAGAGACGGCTACCCAGTCAGCATTCTTTATAAATCTACAGCGGGCCGCTATCGGCCCGTCAGGGTAGCTGACGGGCCGATAACTGCCCGCTGTAGATTTATGAAGAATGCTAGCTGGGTATACGTGTGTTTAAATGAGAAAATGAATGAAAATCTTTTAAAATTATAATAGTTTAACAAAGAAAATTTAACAGTATTTTGTGGACAATGATTATTAAAATTTAATTTCACGGCATGATTTTATAAGTGGGCCTAGTAATACAAAAGCGTATCTCTTCTCATATGTAAATACCACCTTCTGACCCGAGTGCACAATAGTCCTTCTATCTAGGGTCTACGCAGTTTACTATTAAAATACTACAACATTCCAGATATCTTGTACACGAACTGTGCAGATCCTTATTGGATTTTGTGCATGTGTATTTACATGATTCCGGGCATTTTGCTTATGCGCCCTGGTACCTTTTAACAAGGCATGGCTACGTTACAGTATTGAAGAACGCATTCTGTGGTCTAGAGCAATAATTGCTGTACGGAAGTACTTGACAGGATTTTTGTGTAAGCATTGGTCCAATTTAAACATTCTGTGCTATATAATTACTCTAATTACAGAGGAACTTTTGATTTGTAACACATGACTAAACGTACATGCCATGAGAAAGGTGTCGTATAATATTCATGGACATCGAAGGTCTTGATCAAGCTGTACATAAGTGATGTCCGACCCGGCCCTTCGCTGTCCGCTTGCATAGCACTGGATGCCGTTGTCGTCTGACAGCGAAGTTCATTACTGGACTGAGCAGACACACAGGTTCATCTGGGTCTTCGGTGGCTGTATTATCGATTAAAGTCCCATCCTTATAAAACGTTTAGTACATGTACATTGTATCACTTCAAATGGGCAGATACCAGCATACTGGAACATCATCATGAAAACATACCTATATAATATTGATCCACTTAAACCCCACTTTTATATAGTAAAACTGGGGTTTACAGGGGTATGCATTATTTTTCTTATTTCTGCTCAAAAACAGATTGTGTGTACTCGTAAGAACCGCCTCGGCGAGGCGGTTCTATCGAGTACCCACAATCTATGTTTTGAGCAGAAATAGGAAAAATATCAGAGTTCTTTTATCTGAAAATTTTCATTTTTTTGGTGGTAAAATTTTCAGAATATTTGAATAGGCATGTTTTCGTAATGATGTACATGAGTTCTAAAAGATCAATGCTCTTAAGATATCAATTCCGTGTTTACAAATCAAGTTTTGTGATGGCGACCTTAATTAGGACTATAAAAAGCTGGGCGTAAAAATGAAAAACAAAACAAAAACAAAAACAGAAAAGAACAACAAAAATCAACAACAAACGATTAACAAACAAACAGACAAAAAAAAAAAAAAAAAAAAAAAAAAAAAAAAACACAAAAAAAAAAAACACTTGCATTTAGTAATTAATGCAGGGCTGTGGAAATACCATGTCCAATTTATCCTTCGAATTTGGGGCCGACGTAAACGGAAAACTTTATGCAGTTGTAATTTTATGTAGAAAAGATGACTTTCGTTTTTTTTTTTCTTTTTCTCTGAGTTCGGTAAATTGAGGAATAAAAGTCCACTGTGGTTCCATTCTCAATGGATTCACGCTTACCAAATCACAATAAAACATGATTACATGTAATAAAGGCGTTTTTTGTTATGATATCCCCTGCTGACCAATGTTACAATATGTCCATCCTACTTATACAGTAGAAATTGTTCATCCAGTACATCCATTTCCAAGAGTAAGGATGTCTGATTAATATATACTTTATTGCTATCATCTTTCTGTATACAATGCAAACAATGTAGACACTGACCAGACGCCACTTTCTGCGCCGCCACTTTCTGTAATGGTATCAGAACTATTAAATGGCTTTACATGTAATAGTCACTTTGCTTTGATCACCTTGTTGGAGAAGAGGGGGCTAGTTGCTTTGGTCATTACGAAAACACGTCTATTCAAAGATATGGAAAATTTCACCTCCAAAAAAACTGAAAATTTTCAGATAAAAATCTCTGACATTTTTCTTATTACTGCGAGAGGGTTCTAACGAGTACCCACAATCTATGTTTTATGCAGTAATAAGAAAAATAATGTATACCCCTGTAAACCCCAGTTTTACTATATAAAAGTGGGGTTTAAGGGGGTCAAAATTATATAGGCGTGTTTTCGTGATGCTGATTAATATATATTTTATTGCTACCATATTTTATAGAAATTTCTGTATACAATGCAAACAATGTAGACACTGATCAGACGCCACTTTCTGCGCCGCATGACTACAGGCATGAAATGATTAAATCGTTGACACCCCGTGTAATGGTATCAGAACTATTAAATGGCTTTACATGTAATAGTTACTTTGCTTTGATCACCTTGTTGGAGAAGAGGGGGCTAGTTGCTTTGATTTTCTTCGATTTGTCATCACGAAAACATACCTATGTAATTTTGACCCCCTCAAACCCTACTTTTATATAGTAAAACTGGGGTTAGCTGAGGTATAAATTATTTTTCTTATTAATGCTCAAAAACATAGATTGTTGGTACTCGTTAGAACCGCCTCGCAGCGGCGGTTCTAATGAGTACCCATAATATATGTTTTGAGCAGAAATATGAAAAAAATATCAGTTTTTTATATGAACATTTTCAGTTTTTGGAGTTGAAATTTACTATGCATTTGAATAGACGTGTTTTCGTAATGGTGGCTTTTGTACTGTCTGACTTTGTTGGCTTTTCCTCTTGGTGTCTTTGGTAGACTATATATCGTGATTGTGTCTCTTCCTGGACATCTTCACTACTAAGTTTTAATGTTTATTTATTCTTCGACTGACAAATGAACATTAAATAGGAGAGTCCATCACGAAAAAACGCCTATATAATATTGACCCCCTTAAACCCCACTTTTATATAGTAAAACTGGGGTTTACAGGGGTATACATTATTTTTCTTATTTCTGCTCATAACATATAATGTGGGTACTCGTTAGAACCGCCTCGCCGAGGCGGTTCTAACGAGTACCCACAATATATGTTTTGAGCAGAAATAAGAAAAATATCAGAGTTTTTTATCTTAAAATTTTCAGTTTTTGGACGTGAAATTTTCTATATACTTGAATAGGCGTGTTTTCGTAATGCGTTGCCTTGGCTTTGGAAGAGAACGACCAAAATAATATACAGGGTTAAAATCTATCCCGAAAGCGCCATCGGCCAGGCAGCTTTGGTGACCTGAAATAAGTATACATATTTACATATTTCAGTGGCGATGCCGGCCTCGTTGGCTCTGTTGGATGCAAAACTTTGGTATGTTCCCGGCCCTGCTGGGGCTTTTTTTCTATATTTAGTGTTGATGAGTAAAAGGTTCATTATCTTATAACCCGTATCATGCATGAAGCATGTATATTGTTAAGGAAGTTTATGTTGAATTTTTATCAGTCAGAAACACACACACGCACGCATGCACGCTCATACGAAGGAAGAGAGAGAGAGAGAGAGAGAGAGAGAGAGAGAGAGAGAGAGAGAGAGAGAGGAGGAGACACCGAAGTAAATAACATTGTTCAGTTAATTTAATGGATGTTTCATGTATTTATAAGTTTAATTTCTTCAATAATCATTACGAAAACAGGCCTATATAATTTTGACCCCCTTAAACCCCACTTTTATATAGTAAAACTGGGGTTTACAGGGGTATACTTTTTTTTTATTTCTACTCAAAAACATGGATTGTGGGTACTCGTTAGCGAGTACCCACAATCTATGTTTTGAGCAGAAATATGAAAAATATAGAGTTTTTTATCTGAAAATTTTCAGTTTTTGGAAGTATATATTTGAATAGGCGTGTTTTCGTAATGTAAAGTAAGCCGTTGGTTAATAGTCATAAGTCATACAATAACTGTTATTTGTTATGCTTCCAGTCTATTGAAGCCTTTCTTGTAACTCACCCGAACTTTAATTGAATAATTCTTCAACTTTAACCAATGTCTGGGTAATTTGAGCAGGCGATAAATTGATGGTAGTTTTTCTTATTTTCCTCAGAAAATAGGGTTTGGCATTTCATGCGAATTGTTTTATGAGGAGAATATTTGCAGAGAATATCAAAGCCTATTTTTAGAAAGAACTAAGAAAATAAAATCCCAGAAAATAGGCTCACACATAAGGAGATAATTTGCATGAAATATCAAAACCTGGTTTCGGAAAAACAATAAAAAAAAATTCAAAATGCCGTCTGCTGCAAATTTTACCCAGCAAAATAAGCGTTAGTGATATAGCATAGTAAGCATTAATGACGTTGAATTCCGTTGGTCAGTAGTCATAAGTCACAGGGCAAATATGATTTGTTATGCTTCCAGTCCATTGATTCGGGAGCTTTCTTTGAAAGTCACCCTAACGAATAATTAAATTAATCTTTAAAGAGACGAGGCCTGACAAGGTTAACGTATTTACCCTATTTTTTTTAACAGATGTGAGTACACAGTGTCGGCCCTGATCAGAACGTGGCGTCTGATCAGGGTCTACACTGTTTTCCACTCACCCAACAGTTTTAAGGCACAACAACAGACAGTAAAACGGGCATTATGAAATGTTAGGACAAGTATGGTAAGGAGTTAAGGTGTCCAAATATTTAGGATAACTGCGGTAGATTAGTCATTTGGTGTCCCGTTCAGGTATGGTCTAAATTTTACCAGAATTTCATTGGTGTGACGCCACAAATGTGTCACTGGTAACAGACAGCAAACTGACGCAATCATATGACCATATACAGCATTTTAGTCTGGAGACCCCCAAAAGATTAACTGGCAAACAGTGCAGACTCAGATCAGACGCCGCAAATCGCGGCATCTGATCAGGGTCTTCACTGTTTGCAAATAGTTTAGACATTTTTTTGTCTAAAAATATCTTAATCTCATAGCCGGACATACCTAAAATTTAAATTGGACTCTTCAAATATATGATGTGGGGGAGGTAATTCAGTCTATAATGGGTTAATCTTTAGTAATCTGCAGGCTTAATCAGAGACAAATTATAAACTATAAATTTTGTCCTTTCTCATATGAATCCAGTAATATCTGAAAAAGCAGACGCACGAAGTAGGAACGAAAGTATAATTATTTAGATATTTATAAAATAAAAGTCCTGGGTTTCGAACCCGCAACCTTCCGCGTGGGAGGCAAACGCTCTCCCGACTGGGCTACAGGGGCTGATTTGGCATAAGCCGAAAAAAAATTATTTAATGCTAAGAAGTTACATTTTTGTTCTAATGCTAGAAAAAAGAATATGTATGTGGAAGGACAAAAGAGTCTTTATTGTTCGAAAAGAATTACAAGTATCCTGTTTTTAATTTTTATATTTTTCCGCTTTAGGTCTATTCTAACCTCACAGTTTACTGTAATCTTTAAAACACTTTTCCATGCATAATATACATTGAATAAGATATATTGAATAAGATATATAATATACATTGCCTTTTACGGCAAGAGCAGAAACGGTCGTTTTGCAGATTCCTTTCGTTTTTATGTCATATTCGTGATTTCATACAGCTGCTTGCAGCGATCGCTCAGAACGATGATCTTATACGACTACGTCGAATATGGTTAGATATTTCTTTTAAAATTGCTCCAATTAATGACGCTTCATCGTGAAAAGATGGCTGGCAAAGAATGTATTCTAACTAAAAGATCTTTACAAACCATACATTTTATATAAACGTAATCAAAATCGGGCAAAAAATTCCGAAAGTTAAAGACCTTTAAATAGTTTAACACGTTTGTCAACTGCGCCGCCATTTCAAATATTTGAGTTAAACAAAACCAACCTTACTCATCATAAGCACCATTTCTGTGAGAAAATGTTGAAACGTGTCTATACTTTGGTTTATTTTATACACTGCGCACACAGTTTCAGTTCAGATGCCTATATGTAAAGGAAAGCAAATCATAAAAATAAACCCGGTACCTGCAAGTTTTAGGTGATCTTGTCTTCCAGCTAGCCCTGCCAGAAAAGGGCAAGAGACAACTTAAGCAAAAGGCAACACGTTTATGGAACAATACGAGCAGTGTAAAGTATCTGTGCTAAAGGTATGAAACTCTGTGTGTCAGAAATAAATGTATACGGTATTGAATTTTTGATGATTAGCAAAATGTGAGTTATATATACATGGACAAATAGATTGATTTGCTGATTAGCTAAGTGTGTTCAACTTGACATTCATTTCAGACAAGCACAAGAAACAACCCTTCTACCATATATGAATGACAAAGATCCAAATTTGATCAGGTCTGCTCTGTTTGTCAAAAATACATGTACATGTATAGCTATCAGTGGAGTCTGTAAGCGGGCAAAACTGTCCCAGACTAAACTGCGCAAATGCGCAGACCGATCTTGGCCTACACTGCCCACTCATGGCGGTGGGGCACATTGTAATTATCTTGTGTTGCATATACTTTATTAACCCTAAAGATTGGGACAGACATGCCTGCGCAAACAGTGTATAACCAGATCAGGGGCCACAGAACGCGGCGTCTTATCAGGGTCTACGCTGTTTGCCACTCATCAAACATCAGCAGGTAGTAAGATAGACTTGTTCAAATTTTAGGACAAGTATGGTATCAAGTTCAGGTTTCTCAATCCTTATGATAAATACGGGTAATTTAGAATTCTTACTGCTTCATAGTAATACAAGTGACAAAACACTTCAAACAAATAGCTCTTAATGTGACTGTTGTTTACTTTGGACAGACGTACATTGGATTTAAGAAGTCCACAGCTCCAGAGAAAAAGAATATCCATATAATATTTTTTATATTTCTGCTTTAAAACACATGGTGTGGGTACTCATTAGAAGCGCCTCGCCGAGGCGCTTCTAATGAGTACCAACACCATATGTTTTAATGGAGAAATAAAAACAATATAGGTACTTTTTTAGTTGAAACAAAAGTACATTATCTGGGGCTAAAGAAGTACAAATGTTTGTGTGCTTCAGTAAGTTTATCTTTGCATAGAAATAGTTAGGCCGTGCAAGTGTAGGTGTTAGGAATCCCATAAAATCTCATAAAATAAAGGCATTGCTATTCATGAAAATTATCTAATTTTATGGCAATGTCTATAAAAGAAACATTGCCAGACGTTTCGCCTATTATATATTAAAACCTGAAGCAAATATAGACTTAGCCGGTTGTTTCAACATAAACCTTCCCATGTCTGCAATCATTTAGATAGCTTTTAAAGTAAGGAGTATGTTCACCTCAAACTCCAGTACCTTTCAACTTATGTAATAGTATCCCCTACACACACAATACCAAACAGTCAAAGGTTATTCTAAATTCCAAAAGACAATCCTTACTTCATTTCCAGTTTCTATATGTACTGCTCCAAACATATGTGAAACATGTATGAACACAATAGAACAGAACGTTTATTAGCATTAAATCTCAGGCCACATGCAGGTGGCGTTTGAGTGAAAAAATATATATCTTAACATGTAGATGACGTGCAGAACATTGACGGACTCTATTTGTTTTTTGTTAATAATTTTCGGACAGGTTTACAGATAAATGGTCTGGGGCTTTCAGACATGTGTACAACAAATGCAGGAGTTTGTATGACATGGGAAGGTGATTTATCCTTCGTGCCATATGCGGACAGCGATGGCCCAATCAGCTGCTACACGTAACACTCACAGTCTGATCTGAGCGTTCATTGTCCACTTGTAGAATAAATAGGGTCTGTAGAATATATCGATGTATAGCAAAGGCTCTTATCAGATTATGCAGCTCGCTGGCTGATCATGGATTATATTGTTCGCATATGTACCAAAGACACATTATTTCATTGCGCAACTCATGTGCATTTTCTTTTAGCATAACGTTATCACACCTATGTAAAACATATACCTCTTAGCCACAGTGTGAGGGAATAAGAACATGATAAAAATGTATCTTGATACGCTCTTTTCTTGACATTACGAAAACATGCCTATATAATTTTGACCCCCCTTTAACCCCACTTTTATATAGTAAAACTAGGGTTTACAGGGGTATACATTATTTTTCTTATTTTTGCTAAAGAACATAGATTGTGGGTACTTGTTAGGCGGTCCTAAAGAGTACCCACAATCTATGTTTTGAGCATAATTATAAAACAAATATCAAAGTTTTTTATCTAAAAATTTTCAGTTTTTTTGGAGGTGAAATTTTCTATATATTTGAATAGGCGTGTGCTCGTAATGAGCTATGTAATTAACACGTGAGCCACGTCATTATCACCATATAATATGGGAAAATATGAAAAGTTTGGTGATTTAACACATTAACCCATTTATGCTTCTACCTTCACTCTTTGGACTGGTGGTGGCTGGTTTGGTTTTGTTAATACTATGTTTTGTAGAAAATTATAAGCTTAACGCAAACAATGTAAACCATGATCAAACCCCGCGTTCTGCGGCGTCTGATCTGGGTCTATGTTGTACATTTTATGGGACGCGAGGCTTCAATGGGTTAAGATAAATTTATGCAGTGCAAAGGGCTGCAAGAAGTGATAAGCAAATTTAATTGCTGGTTTTAAAATGTCAAACTTTCAGACATCCGCTAAATAATGTTGACATCAATGTACCCCTGTTTTCACTGTATATCAGGGGGTGGTGTGGGAGGGGGTGCGTGGGGTGGGGGGGGGGGGGGGGGTGGGGAGCATGGGAGCACATTACATGATTTTCTTAACGTAACGTAGTTTGACCCAGTTATTGAAAACCTCTCAAAGAGAAAACTAGACACAAGCAGAATGTAGCTATGCGAGGTCTGTATAGGGCCTATGCTCTTCGATACAGTGTAGTAGTCTCTTCGAATCGCAGTTTGTCAATCCTATCTGACTACGCAGATGCGCGGGTTGGTCTAGTTTCATTTAAAACAACTGACATCAGTTTGTAGTTAGGAAGGCTAATTCGTATCGTTTTCTAATTATTACCGGTTTAATTGCTCCGAATCAGTATTAGCCGTCTTGTCTGACTTCGCGTTAAAGATTTTTCTCGTGAAAATCCCATAAGACCACCGTATTAGATTTGGTAGGAATTGCAGGATGTATTAGGAAACTAAATCCGGTCTAGTGTGATTGAAATGTTCTTTTATTTATTTACTAATCTTCTGTAAGTCCCTCATTTTCGTTTCTTCCTGATAGTTTCTCCCTATCTATATAAATATTTTACGCCAGAAAGCCTATTATCGGAGTTAAAATGATTAATTTAAATGCACGAAATAATGCAATTTTCTTTTCAATTGATTAATCAACTACAGCGAAGTAAAGTTGTGTTTTCAGTGATTACCATTTTTGTCCACTAATTCTACATTAAATATTTATTCATTCGCCAAGATTTACCGCCGATTGTGAAGCCCGTTGTAAAATAGATGGCGACGATATCGTCTGCGAGCATGTCATTGAGCCTTTACTACTCTCTGGACAAATTCAACAGACGACAAATCGATTATATTTTCTTAGTTTTTCCAGAAAATACATTTAACATTTCATGCAAATTGTCTCCTGAGGAGACAATTTGCATGAAATGTCAAAGCCTATTTTCTGAGAAAAAGACAAAAACATAGAAAAGAAGAGTTGTCTGCTGATTTTGTTTTACCCAGAGTGCTAGGCGTTAAGCAAATAACGCGTTTTACGTAACCACGTATTTAATCTGCCTTCAATAAAATGTTGTATGAGAATTAACACTTTACGTTTTTTTCTGTTTGCACTAAGTATTAGCTGTATTCTGCTGAACTGGCAATATATTTATCAACTGTTTATTTGTTTTCTTTAATTTGGCTCTCTGTACAGGGGAAATGTACTTTCAGAGAGAAATCTTTATCATTTTTTTGCCTTCTTCGGAAAAGAATCTACTTTTAAAGGAAGCGATATCTGTTCGTTTTGATGTAGCCCCTATTTTTCAGAAAGGACTGGTGTGTCGGAAAGCAAACAGGAAGTCACAAAATGCTGCAAATCTGCCAAGTAAATCAAGCACCCTTAAAACATCACATTTTACCAGACGACTTAATCTAGTTTACTGCTAAATTAACACTTTACATGTTGGGTAAATATTCACCAGACGACATTTTGAAACATTGTTTTCTTACTTTCCCCAGAAAACATGATTTGACATCTCATGCAAATTCTCTCTTATGGAGATAATTTGCTTGAAAGGTCAAACCCTTTTTGAGGGGAAAAAGAAAAATATCATCAAATTGTCTTCTGCTGAATTTGCCCAGATAGTAGTAAAGGTTAAGAACTATCACGCGTAAAGCGTGTGAGATAAGAGCCCTACTACATGTACTCATACTGCTCAACATTACGAAAACACGCCTATTCAAATATATAGAAAATTTCACCTCAAAAACTGAAAATTTTCAGATAAAAATCTCTGATATTTTCATATGTCTGCTCAAAACATAGATTGTGGGTACTCGTTAGAACCGCCTCGCCCTGCTCAAAACATAGATTGTGGGTACTCGTTAGAACCGCCTCGGCGAGGCGGTTCTAACGAGTCCCCACAATCTATGTTTTGAGCAGAAATAAGAAAAATAATGTATACCCCTGTAAACCCCAGTTTTACTATATGAAAGTGGGGATTAAGGGGGTCAGTATTATATAGACGTGTTTTCGTGATGACCGCGCGGTGTAAGCCAAGCATTTATTTTCAACTTTCAGAATTAACGGATACTCTAGAATACAGGTATCGACGAACAGAAACGTCAGTGACACAGTTGTGCGAACGTTTGGGCTTATCTGGCGCCATTCTGATGTTGTGACACAGATTGCATGTACATGTAATAGTACATGGTAAGAAATCACTTATGATATCCACTTAATCATTTAGGCTTTTCTGTGGACTCTTCGAATTGTCAGGGATTCATGGATTCTTCGTAGGACACTGTAGACCGATCAGACTACGCGGAAGCACAAACACAAATCGATCGGTTTCCTCGCGGGACACACTTGTTATCAGGTTTAAACACACTCACGCTTTATGCAACGAATTAAAATGATTATTTTTTTCATGTCAACATTTGAGACTTTTCCTCTATAGTATTACTATGGAGCAAAGTCTTTTGTCTCATGCCTCTTTATTGGATTGTAATTTATGAAAATACATGTACCTTGAGTTTTCGGGTATGAACTAAACTTTCGACCAAATGAAGACGGAAGTTTAATACTGGAACCAAGGACAACCGAAGTTTGATACTAGAAAAAAAGCTTCACGTTACCAGAATCATACAAACCATGTTCAGGTACAGGTCGATCACACTGACCTGTGGGTTGGCTTCAGGTACAGGTCGACCAAACTGACCTGTTCCGGTACAGGTCGATCAAACTGACCTGTGGGTTGGCTTCAGGTTCAGATCGGCCAAACTGACCTGTTCAGGTACAGGTCGATCACACTGACCTGTGGATTGGCTTCAGGAACAGGTCGACCAAACTGACCTGTTCAGGTACACGTCGATCACACTGACTGTGGGTTGGCTTCAGGTACAGGTCGACCAAACTGACCTGTTCAGGTACAGGTCGATCACACTGGCCTGTGGGTTGGCTTCAGGTACATGTCGACTAAACTGACCTGTTCAGGTACAGGTCGATCAAACTGACCTGTGGGTTGGCTTCAGGTACATGTCGACCAAACTGACCTGTTGGTTTGCTTCAGGTTCAGATCGACCAAATTGACCTTGTCGGTTGGCTTTAGGTGCAAGTCGACAAACTTGCCTGTCAGTTGGCTTTAGGTACAGGTAAACCAAACTGACCTGTCGATTGGCTTTAGGTACAGGTAAACCAAACTGACCTGTCGGTTAGCTTTACGTGCAGGTCGACCAAATTGACCTGTCGATTGGCTTTAGGTACAGGTCGGCCAAACCGACCTGTCGGTTGGCTTTAGGTACAGATTGACCAAACTGACCTGTCGGTTTGGCTCCAGCACATGTCTATCAAACTGACTTGTCGGTTGGTTTCAGGCACAGGTCGACCAAGCTGACCTATCGGTTGGCTTTACGTACAGGTCGACCAAACTGACCTGTCGGTAGGCTTTAGGTACAGATCGATCAAACAGATCTTTCGGCTGGCTTTAGGTACAGGGCGACTAAACATATCTATCAGATGGCTTCAGGTACACGTCGACCAAACTGACCTGTCAGATGGCTCCTGGTACAGGTCGACCAAACTGTCCTGTCGGTTGGTTTGGGATATACGTCGACCAAACTGACCTGTCGGATGGCTTCATGTACAGGTCTATCAAACTGACCTGTCGGTTGGATTCAAGTACAGGTCGACCAAACTTACCTGTCGGTTAACTTCATGTACAGAGCTATCCAACTGACCTGTCGGTAGGCTTCAGGTACAAATCGACCAAACTGACCTGTCGGTTGACTTCAGGTACAGGTCGGCCAAACTGCCCAGTCGGGTGGCTTCAGACATAGGTCAGCCAAACTGACCTGTTGGTTGGCTTCAGGTACAGGTCTATCGAACTGACCTGTCAGTTGGTTTCAGGTACAGGTCGACCAAACTGACCTATCGGTTGGCTTCAGGTACAGGTCGACCAAACTTACCTGTCGGTTGGGTCATGTGCCTGTTTATGCATTTAAGATGTAAGTATAAAATTTATAATCAAAAGGTCTAAGCGACAGATTAATTTGGTCAGACTATGATGCCAGTTAGAGATTAATTTGGTCAGACTACGTTGCAATTTAAACTAATTAATCTGTCGATTTGACCTTTTGATCACTGAGTTTATTTGACATTTCTATTTTGCACTTCAGGGCCAAGAGCCAATTTGGTGCATGCTTTAGTGTCTAAACATCACGAAAACATGCCTATATAATTTTGACCCCCTTAAACCCCACTTTTATGTAGTAAAACTGGGGTTTATAGGGGTATACATTATTTTTTTTATTTCTGCTCAAAACCATAGATTGTGGTACTCGTTAGAACCGCCTCGCCGAGGCGGTTCTAACGAGTACCCACAATCTATATTTTGAGCAGACATATGATAAATATCAGAGGTTTTTAATCTAAAAATTTTCAGTTTTTGGAGGTGAAATTTTCTATATATTTTAATAGGCATGTTCTCGTAATGAATTATAGGTCACAGTTGGCAATTTAATGTCATAAAAGGCTTAAAAAAATAATTAAATGCTTGAAGTTGGCAAACAAAACCAAAAAACAACAACTCTGGTGTATCAATCAGACATATTCTAGTGCATGTTAAAATGTAAAAACACATCAATGTCAAATATTAGACGCATTTTTATTTAAACGCCGCGTTGTGGTCAGGATGGGCTGTAAATGCAAATTTATTCGGAAAAGCACTGACTTTTTTGCATTGTCTTTTTAAAAAATGTTATCAAACAATTAAAAAGATAACCTTTAGTACGAATAGTGCTGCTGGACGTCTGGTATCTGGTCACGCGTACTACATTAGTTGTTGCACAATCTACATCAAAATTA
Source organism: Anodontia alba (assembly GCA_964016985.1). Classification (NCBI taxonomy): domain Eukaryota; kingdom Metazoa; phylum Mollusca; class Bivalvia; order Lucinida; family Lucinidae; genus Anodontia; species Anodontia alba. The sequence goes on from OZ024821.1 coordinate 9,226,164, forward strand.
TGTTTTATTGAAATGCCTGCAGTTTATAAGAATAGTGTAGAACTAGATCAGGTGTCTGATCGGGGTCTGCACTGTTTCCTTTCAGGAGCCTCGAGACTAAAATGAAATAATCAGTCCTCTTTCTGATAAATGCCTTAAATTTAATTTCGAAGACCAATTTCATACTAAAATGTATCTGTTCCAAACGCTTATCTGATACATTTACGTAAAGAAGAGCTCTTAATGGCAAGCGAGGATCATTATTGCCAAATTTATTCCGTTCAGTTTACCTGTTCTCTCTGTCTCACACGCACGCGCGCGCACACACACACGTACGCACACACACACATACACACACAAACACACACAAACACACACACAGATCTGCAGAATGTCCATACAGTGCATCAATCATGAAAAACTCCCATTCATAATGGGCTTTTAGACCTCATTGCACGTATTGAACGGCTTTAACCTTCCCATTATCGAATTTCCTTTATGGGGAGTACATTTGTTTTTATTTCGTAGAGATAATCAATTCAATATTTTTAAAATATTCAGAACGAGACCGGCGTGGGAGGAATCATGATTTTATTGCACGATAGTGTGAATTATCTGCAGAGCCGATTTATTTGAAATTGAAGGAAACATTAACGTTGCCTTGTTTATGATATTATTCGGACCGCGTCCTGACAAGTCTTATTTTCAACTGCGCATGTCCAAAGCTCGAGCGCAGGCCACGTTTGACATGCGCTGACCGCTGACCAATGTGCCAGTCTTTACTTTTTGTGTTTCACCGGGCATACATAATTCGTCGAAGATCTCTATCTCGTGGTTTTAAAAAGAGCATCCTAGTATGTGTATGCGCAGTTTGTCACGATATCGTACATGTTATCTATGCGACGTAAGATAACTTGCCTTGGGGACATGAGCGCCCAGGGAACTCACATCAGCCGCGTAATCTGAATAGCTTTCGCTGTCTACTGTAGAAATCTTGGATCCTTGTTCATCTCTTGATGTTTGATCCAAATTACAAATATTTCACCCCTGCCTTTCAATACAGCATGAATATTGTTGTTGTGCTGCGTAATAACAATATTACGAAAACACACCTATTCAAATATACTGAAAATTTCACCACCAAAAACTGAAATTTTTCAGATAAAAAACTCTGATATTTTTTACATTTCTGCTCAAAACATAGATTGTGGGTACTCGTTAGAACCGCCTTGGCGAGGCGGTTCTAACGAGTACCCACAATCTATGTTTTTGAGCAGAAATAAGAAAAATAACGTATACCCCTGTAAACCCCAGTTTTACTAAATAAAAGTGGGGTTTAAGGGGGTCAAAATTATATATGCATGTTTTCGTGATGACACGGGGAAATAGTCATGTAGGTTCGCCTTTATTCTGTATTCTATATTCTGTAGCACCAAACTTTTGGCAAATATCAGGGCAAATCGTTCGAGGTCCTTGTTTTACTGTTACAGTAGCGATTACGTTTTTCTTGTCCGTTTATGCGTATGGGGTGCGTTTTAAAATCGTGGCATAACGTTTGCGTTTCGACAACGTTTCTAGCGTTTCATATCGTTTCGGCCAATCAAATTACAGAGCAAAGCGTTTCACTCAAACGCTTAATTTGCATATGCGCACTGAGGAGATACAAACGTTTTCTCGAAACGCTTTTCACCGTTTCGGCCAATCGGCTTGCCTTATCGAAACGCTTTTTCCGTTTCGGCCAATCATTTGACCGTTTCGCACCGTTTGTATGTTAGACTAATCGAATCATAAATACCTGTTGGACCGTATTAAACCGTGTTTATTACAACTAAAGTACTCTGTATCTACGTATTAAAATTATATTTATTTTATTTTATTTTATTTATTTATATTTTCTTTATAAAATATATTTTGGTATTTTCGAAAGAATTAACATGATTAATTATTATACTTTGTGAAGCCTATTATTTTTACACTGCAAACATGACAATCAACGTCTTTTGACAATTACATGTTTTAGCACATAGTACTCGGTATAAAATATTTAGCAGATGACATTTTGAAGTTTTTTATAATTTCCTGAAAACAAATTTTGGCATTTCATACAAATTGCCTGCAAATGATTTGACAATATCAGAATGCCTTAACCAAGAAAATATTTATTTATTTTATTTATCTTACTTTTATATTTTATTTTATTTTTATTTATTTATTTTTTATTTTATTTTTATTTTATTTTTATTTATAATTATTATTATTATTATTATTATTATTATTGCATAATTTTAGATGTATGTTAATGGCTACGATTTGTCATTTAAATCGGCAGGCTTTTCTGACTTATTTTGTTTTTAAGGTGTGCGGTAAAAATGCCAGAGCTGAAAATGACATATGCAAAAATGTTAGAGGAAAAATGCAACAAATAAAAATGCCAGAGGCTACCTGGTAAAATGTCATAGGAAATAATCCCATAAATATAAAATGCCAGAGATAAAACTTATACAAGTTTAGTTCTTTATTTGACTTCCATGTAGCACAATTTGACAGCATCATGGGAAAAGGTGAAAAGATGCAACAAGAGTATATATGTCCAAATAGACTCCCCCAACTCTATATTGGAAGAGTCTAATTCAATGTTAGGCATGTCAGGTTATGTGATTTAGATAATCCTAGCGAAAAATGACTGAACTGTGCAAACAATGGCTACCCTGATCAAATGCCGCATTTTGCAGTGTCTGATCTGGATCTGCACTGTTTTCCAATAGCCTGTTTTGTGTCTCCAAATTAAAGTGAGTTAAACTGTTTTCACATCAAAAAAAAAAAAAAAAAAAAAATAATATCATCTGCTTATATCTAAACAAAGCAGGTTAAATGTTAACCTTTACCACTCTGTTTATTCAGCAGACAACAAAGTGATGACATTTTTTTCGTTTCTCCAGAAAACAGGATTTGACATTTCATGCCAGTTGTCTCTATTCAAGACAATTTGCATGAAATGTACAGAATAGTCAGTTGATGACATTTTGAAATATTTTTCTTATGTTATCCTGAAAACAGGTGTCGGCTTTTCATACATATTATCTCCACAGGACTTCACTTCCCCTGCAAATTGTCTTCAGTGGAAATTTGCGTGAAATGTCAAACCTGTTTTACGGGAGAAAATAAGAAAAGAGGTCATGAATTTGCCATCTGCTGAGTTAGCCCAGAGAGTGATAAAGGTTCAACTGGACAATGAATCGTTGACATAATCCATTCTGTTGGTGATATGTGTAGACCACGATCAGACTGCGCGGAAATGCCGGTTCACCTTGGTCTAAGCTGTTCTCAAATACCATAAGGTCGTTTCTTATTTCTATTCAAAGGGGCTAATATATATTCAACCAGTGCCGACCAAACCAGATCAGCTTGCGCAGCAGGATCAAGATGAAAGATTTTCTACACCAGTCTGAACTACGTCGAACCTGTGAATTGCCATTATTGTTTTGAGTAATATTTCTCCCCCCCCTCCCCCTCACGTCCCTCCCCCTCACGCCCCCACCTTTTTTTAAAATGAAATGTACACTGTCGTTTAGACAAATGGTTCTGGAACAGATGATCTGCTTTACTGAAATTTATTGTTAGAATTATGTGTCACCAATACTAATCCTTTCATTAGATCCTTATCCAGTGAAAACGTCCCTCTGAGCATAGGTGTTACTCGGATTAAAGTGAGTGGATCAGTCTAGTGCATAATGGTGTCCACTCAGTTCACTGATCAGGTCATTAGTATAAAATACTGTAATACATGAATCGCTCAGTATCCATCTAATACACAGACTGATCAGAATCGTAAAATATAAATAGGTCCATTTTTACTTGTTTGGGACATTATTTTTCGAATACGATGCACTATGCACAGCATGGCAATTATGTGGACAGTCGGCAAAAATCTTGCTGGAGGGCTTTCATGAAAGTATATTCTCACTATGAAAACATTTTTGGCATGTATATGCAAAGCTGTTAACCTTAAGAACGCTATATTTTAATATTAGAAGACGATGTGCTGGATAAACAGATCAAATGTATGGACGAGCAGCAATGACCCAGAGCAGAGTGCGCGGATGCACATTCTAATATAGTATTTTGCATATTGCAACCTATACTTAAATATTAGAAGACGATGCACTGGAGAAACAGCAGATCCTTTCGAATAATAATGATAATAAAAATGTACAGACGAACTGCAACGAATCAGATCAAAATGCACGGATGAACATACAAATCAATGTTGCATTTATAGCACATTGTAGTCTGGATACTCCTAAAAGGGTAACTGGAAAACAGTGGAGACCCAGATCAGATGCCACAGAACGTGACGTCTGATCAGGGTATCCATTATTTGCAAATAGTTCAACCATTTGTTTCTCTACATAACATAGCCTGGCATACCTAAAATCGAAATTAGAATCTTCCAGTATATAGGGTGGGTGAGTTCATTCAGTAACAACAGGTTAAATATTAGAAGATAATGTGCAAGGCTATTGGCAAATCGTATCGAATAAGACAATGTACAGATGAGTAGCTACGAAGCAAATCAGAGTGCGCGGATGCCCTATATTTATCACATATTTTCATGTATTCCTCTTTTTTAATATTGGTAAAATTACTTTGTATCTACATGTATTCGATAGTTTAAAATGAAAATGACTTTTTATCAAAGATGAATGGATGAAATTGAAATGTTTTTTTTATTTTATTTGTTCAAAACTGACTTAGCAGTTTTTAAGTAAGTCTTCTTCGATATATATTTTTTTACATTACGTCTGGTGTTGTCTTAATTTCAAATATACGAGCATTATATCCTTTTAAGGCATTACCTGTTTATGCATGCTGTTTCTTTTTTTTCTCATCCAAATAGATTTGGAAGTGCACCTGCATATCATAAAACTTCCAATAAACAATACATGGAATGAGTATATCCTATACCTCACCCTCCTTAAGAAATACACAGGCTAATATTATGTAACATTTGAAAGATCAAAAAGGGGATAGTAAAAAAAAAAAAAATGTAAATAAATAAAAATTGGAAAATATCATGATATTATACGCATTAATTGCACAGTACTTCAGTTTCATGTAGCAGAGAGTATTTGATAATAATTGATGTGTGTCTTTATTTTTCCACTTAAATAATTTTGTTGTGTATATTTATTAGAATCACCTCACAGAGGTAATTTTAATGAGTACCAACCATATATTTTCTGGAGGAGAAACATGAAAATACAAGATATGATCATAATCATAAATCGATCATAAAGTTTCTCAAATGAACCTCATTTATTTATTTACTTATTTTAAAGTAAATAAGAACACTTCAAAAACTGGATCCTAATTCTACTGATGGAGAACTGTATAATAAGTCTGATAGGAAATTTAAAAAAAATAAAAAAAATGATTGTATCCTAAAATGTGAATATTTACTTTCTGCAATTGCGCAAACTGAATTTTCTGAAACACAGTTATTTTTACAAACTCTGTATGTTTAGTGAATATTCAGATCAGCCTGTACGTCTGCACAGTCTGATCAGTCTTCACCACACGCTCTAGAAGATCTACTGCTTCTTCGTCCAGAAAACCAGACTGATAAGATTGCGGGATGTGCAGACTGATCCACATAGTCACTGAAAGTACATTCTTTTTTGCAGGAATTTAAGTGATTCTGCCAAAAACTGTTAAAATTCCTTTTCCGTTGTATATTGCATTTTAAGACACAACGTGTTTTCCAGTACTTTCAAAAGTCAGTAATCAATCATTCTTAACTGGAAGTTGAAAGGCATTCCTATCATTATTCATTGCTGGGAATGAAAGAAAAATAAAGATTTTGTTCTTATATTTCCCGTAAAATGGCATTTAACATTTCAAATCCTATTTTTCAGAAAAAATAAAAACAAAATCTTATTAATTTCTTGTCTGCTGAAACTGCCCCATAGCGTGGTAAATAATTCTTAAATGTCTTTGCGAAAAAAAGTGCTCCAAAATTATGCTTTTCCTGAACAATGGATTTATTTATTATACCCTTTTTAGTGATTATCTTTTAGTTTGACGAAGCTTTGAAATTGTGCTAATGGAAATTTATGCAGAAGAGGGAATTTGATGATAAACTAGCATATTAAGACATAAATGTTCATTTATCCATAATTTATCCATAAAATATGTTGTGGGTATTCATTAGAACTGCCTTTGCGAGGCGATTTTATTAAAAACAACCAGCTATATTTTAATGAGGAAAAAGAAAAAAAATGCACACCAACCTTTCGCCAAATTACCGACCTTATCTGTTTCTATGTTTTAATCATAAACTTTACTAATGTCAATAATTTCCCCTGATTAGGCCCCTACCTATAAGGTTGGCCAAAGTCACCAAGAACTTCTTATTTTTATCTGCTTATGGCCATTAGCGTGTTATGTAATCTAAATTGTGTCTTTAATAGCTAATTGCCACCATCTAATATCCTAAATCATCGCGGAAGGAAAATATAACGAAATACATGTATTTACTCTAGATTTTTTCCTACCGCTACTTAGCCGCAGTCTTGGACAGGGAACTCCCGTATACGCTGATACAGTGAAATGTTAATCTGCAAAACCGTGACATAAAAATACATGTTTAGTAATCGTTATTATTATTATTATTATTATTATTACTACAAATATTACATTCATTGATGTGAGTCTAATCATTGCATTCAATATAATCAAGTGGCTTTAATTCCACTTGATGTAATTTATAATCGAAATATTTATGTACCCAGTGTTTGTCTCAGGTGAGAAAATAGTGTGCAACAAACAACTATTACCTGACTGCACCGGCAAGCATCGAACCCGCGACTCCTGATCACCAGTCAGAAGCGCATCCGACTGAGCTACAGAGTCCGGCCACTATCACTGTCCGTCAAAACACATTTCCTGTTTATTGCATCAGATACTCGTCTCCATAAAATTATATTTGACTATTATTTTTTATTAATTTTATAACAATTATAATTAAATGAAATTGGAAAAAAAAAAAAAAAAAAAAAAAAAAAAGATGTAAAATAAATTGAGTCCGCGGGATTTTGATTGGCTAACTCTGCAAACGCTAAAACGTTTGAAACCAGACATGGTTTCCATGACAGCGTTTTCCGAACGCTAATGTGATTGGTTAATATTTGAAACGCTTGAAACGTTTCAGAAACGATGATCTGGTTGGCTAAAACTGTAAACGATCGTTTAAGCGTGGTCGAAACGCTGCGTTTCCAAACCGTTAATAAGCGTTTTGCATGCGTTTCCGTGGACATGAAAAACGCTGTCACCACTGTAAATCTTGTTTGCTCTAGAAACCTCTCATACGTGTGACTAGACATTTTCAGAGGAGACAACTCTAAAAATTGCTTTGACTGCCTTCTGAAGAGTCTGCTTTAAAGGTAAAAATCTGCTCCCCTTTTAACCCATTTATGCCGAGTGAACTCTTCTACCATAACTCTTTGGACAGGTCCATTTCATATATGAGGGGTGTCTGGTAAGTTTTTTTACTATCATGTTTTGTAGAAATTTTCAAACTTAATGTAAACAGTGTAGACCCTAATCAGACGGCTCAATCTGCGGCCTCTGATTTGGATCTACACTGTTTGCCAATGTCCCTTTTGTGGAACGCTAGGAATAAATATTTAAAGGAAAAACCTGCTTCTTTTAATGGAGAGACCAAGATGAGTAACTTCTTTCCCTTAAAGAAGATCCTTTTTCAGAAGGGAAATTAAAAAAGTAAACAGGCGGTCTCAAAAGCTGTCTACCTTGGTGGCATAGAGGAAATCTACCAAGTGTATCCAGACCCATATAAGGAAAGCCACGGTTTTCAAAGAATGTAACTAAATGAAATGAGTCACCTCCCAACAAACCAACAAAATGGCATGTGCGCCCGGCGAAGATTTAGATCAGCTAGGGCATCCGACCAATCTGATCAGAGTCTTTGTTGTGTGCTCAATGGGTAGCTGATGACCCAAGCTTTCTTCATGCGAACAGCGATGACTCTGATCAGACTGGGCGGATGCCCAGGCTGATCTGAGTCTTCGCTGGGCGCACATCCATTTTGTTGGATTTGTCGTGCGCCGACTCAAATATCTTGATAAATCATATTATATTTTTATATATAAAAATGATCAAAAGTAAATGAAAAGTAAGACACCATTACGAAAACATACCTATTCAAATATACTGAAAATTTTACCACCAAAAAATGAAAATTTTCAGATAAAAAATCTGATATTTTTTATAGTTCTGCTAAAAACACAGATTGTGGGTACTCGTTACAACCGCCTCGCCGAGGTGGTTCTAACGAGTACCCACAATCTATGTTTTGAGCAGAAGAAAAATTAATGTATACCCCTGTAAACCCAAGTTTTACTATATAAAGTGGGGTTTCAGGGGATCAAAATTATACAGGCGTGTTTTCGTGATGATTACCGAGGTTGGAAGATTTCAAGATTGCTTTTGCGGGCACCTCAACTTTGAATGTTTAATGGAACTTAATGACATTAAATAGCCTTACAGATGCATGGTTTGTCAAGATCTTTATTTTCAGACGCATTCTTTCCAAAACTCCGTTCCTAAGGTGGTGAAACACGTGACTTATGACGTCAGCTTACATAGTTTGCCACATTTTTAAGCTTGTCTCCACTTCGAATTTGATTTTCACCCATTCTCCGTCTGTTTACAAGCTAATCAAAATTCGTTTTCTGCATGAATTATGCTTTCTTATAACTGTTCAGTTAACACAATCACTTTACGGATTTTTCTAAGTATATGAAATTGGCTTGGAGTTTGAAGTATGGATTTTGGTATTCGATTTATTCCGTAGTAGTAAAGTATAGTAAAGTACTGGTTATGGTTGAGCAAAATCGAATATCCAAGTTGCGAATCCCAAGCCAGCTTCATACACTCCATTTTTCACATATTTTAACACAATCACCTTATCTCCCGCCATATACGATCTAATAACTTCTTTCGAGTTAAAACTGACAAATTAAAGGTGTTTGTTCATGAAATATATATAAACTATATATAAATATACTACATGTATTCATGCAGTATTTGCTTGCTGTTTAAATAAACATTTTACTGAGGAACTAGACATGTGTCCAAAGTACACAGATGTCCTCGCCCTATGGCCTTTGCCCATATGGTTGTTTCCTTTGGCCCCCATCCCTAGCATGATCCAATTTATAAATTCTGGTCTCTGTATAAACTATTTCATCTGTGATCATTATACCCGATTTCTAACTTTCTATGGCAAGTAATGGTACCAGACGTATGATTCTATTGCCATTTTGCATGTGTTCAATATGACCCAGGGGCAACTCTACCATGAAGTCTAAGGTCTTGGTCAGGGTGAGTATCATACCGAATTTCAACTTTGTAGCATAAAAGGTATCAAAATTATGAGCAACGGACGCCTTTTTCAAGAATATTTCTCTTATATCGAGCCGATCGTTCATCAAAGTTTGGCGAAAACCGGAGAACCCGGGAAAAATCATCTGACCACCCGTAAGCAGAACTTGGCTTTCCCATATGTGACCCGAGCGAGGCGGTAAAACCATAGCGGTAGGAAACCTGATGGATTAAGAGTCAACTATCCACTAGGCTACGAGGACCCGCTCAGGTAAACTTGCATGTAAACTTGAATGTAAACTGTAACATTTGTTAGACTCTGGTTACGAACATGATATACGCACGTCCGCACGTACGGACGTAACATCACGGCGAAACGCTATATGCCCCACTCCTGCCTTCGACAGGCGGGGGCATAAAAAAGAAGAAACTTACATTATATCGAGAGTGACTTAAAGATGGCCGCGTCCTTGCTCGTAAAGATCACAATTCACGTGTTCCTCAACACCGTTTTTCCATTATGTTTTTGTTTTTCCGATTGTCGTTGTTTTTAGTGTCATGCATTTAGGAAATGTACACAGTTGAGCTCATTTAGCTTAATGAATCCATTAGGCCAATACCAGCGTTTCGTGTTTGACAGAGAAAGAATAAATTCGCTGATATTTTGAAAACGGTTCATTGTACTATTTAACCCTTTTGTTTTGTATGTAAAACACGGAACATCCATGTTTCCATAATTATTGCATGAACAAAATAACATAATGACTTTATTAACTATGCAGTGAAAAATTGACAATTCAGTCACGAACTGTCCAGTGATAAGTGACAGATTTCATGATTAAACAATTACAAACCTTACTATGTACAAATAATAAAACGCTACTATTAACTCTTTCACTGCCACAGTCGATAATAATAGGCGTTTGCAAACAACATTGATCCAGATGAGACGGCTGACAATGAGCCGTCTCATTTGAATCTACGCTGTTTGTCATTCAGTCTTTCAACTTCACATATAAACTTCTTTCCAAGCGATAGCTTATTGAAAAAAAAAAAAAAAAGAAAAAAAAAAGAAGATGACAAATGTCGCCTGAAATTTGGCACCGAGTTAAATGAGCCGGGGCACAGCATTCCCTGCAATATTTTGACTGAGTGGAGGTTTTACGGACCAGTCAACCCATTAGGTTCATGTCGAGCCGGTCAGTTTACCTGACAACACTTTTTCTGGGCAGGCTTAGTCCTCTAAAAGGTTAACCTGTATTTGTACACAGTCTTTCGCCAGAAATAGAAAGTTGCCTTCTTGAATCAGCGAAAGGGAGAGAATGGCCGTAGAAAATATTTCATGATCAATCTCTACGAAAGAATGTTGCCGGACCCGGCGGTGATCGAATCCGTCACCTCCTGATCACCAGATGGACTCGCATCCGACTGAGCCTCCGAGGCCACCGAGGCTGGCATTTCCTACAAAACTGCATGTATGTCCAGCGAAAACTCAGATCAGCATTAGCATCCGCGCAGTCTGATCAGAGTCCTCGCAGGGAATTTTGTGGGTAGCCAAAGATCAAAAGCATCTTCAGGGAACAGCGAAGACTCTGATCAGACTGTGCAGATGCGCACATGCAATCTTGCTGCCCCCAGCATAAATACGACAAATTATTATCGTTGTCAAAACTTTGGTGTCACCTCATACAGTCGTATCTACTCAAAATATTCGGACACCTTTACCTCTTACCATAGGGCTAGGTAAGAGGGGGTATGAGTAGTTGTCTTATTTCTCGACGAAAACATATGTTGTGGGTACTCATTAGAAGCGCCTGGCTGAGGCGCTTCTAATGAGTACCCACAACATATGTTTTTGTCGAGAAATAGCGATTCTAATGAATACCGACAACATATGTCTTTGTCGAAAAATAAGAAAAATATAGATACGTTTTGGTTGCGAAAAGCGCCTTATTATACTTTTCCCAAAATTTGAACAAGAACATTTTACTGCTTGTTGGTGTGTGTAAAAATAGTAGAGATGTGTCCAGGTAGAGCCACAAATCAAGGAACACAGACTTTCTTTGACGCAAAGTGAAACCCTGAACAAATCAACGCAAAAAAAGCTGCAAGGCGCATTATAAGTGGCAAAAATTATTGACCATAATCAGGTGTCGCGTTTTGTGGCGTCTGATCTTGGTTTGCATTGTTAACCCACGGTAACTAAAAATATTTTGGAAAACCCGATAAGGGCTTTTCGCTAGTAGATTCTACTGCATTCAGACGTCCTCTAGATAGACGACTATGTGTTTGAAACGCCTTGTTTAAATTTTATTGGTAAGTACGATGTGGAGTTACGGTCGTCCGACATCCAAAAGTAATAATGGTAAGCTCAGCAGAAGATCGGTCTTCATGAGTGTGTATTGTGGACACTAGGATAAAGGCTTAAAACCAATGACCAGAATGATTAAAATCTGAAAGGTTACCTTTGGAAACAATGAATACATTACAGATAGAAAATGGGAGTCTCTGGTTTTATTGACTCTTCATAAGCTGAAATGAAGTTTACCACACTGCTTACGCCCTCTAGCGTATACGTGAGCAACTCCATTTTCAGAGACACTACAATGGGCCCAATGACCCCAACGGAAATGAAAATATATTCTGCACGATGTAGAAGTACTAGTGTATAGGTAGTTACGAGGGATGTTCGAAATGTTCTATCTGGAGACTTCAAATTTCAAGTTAGCCCAAAAGTACTCATTTCATGCCCTCGAAGTACTCCCCGTGGCTAGAAATGCAAAGTTTCAGCCGATGTATCCACTTCTTGAAGGCGTCACGGTACGCTGATTTGGGCACAGTAATAAGGTACTGATGAATGGCAGATCCAAGTGCCTGTCGGGACTGGTATTTCCGCCCAGCAAGGAATGCTTTCAATTTCGGAAACAAAAAGAAATCACATGGGGCAAGGTCTGGGGAATACGGGGGTGAGGCAAAACAGTTATTTTTTCTTTCTTCAAAAACGCCGTAACTATTGCGGAGGTATGAGCTGGGGCATTGTCATGTAGAAGACGGACATGTTTAAAACCAGTTTCTGATAATACTTTTTCAGTTTCTTCAGTACTACGTCTTTGTAGTACTTTCCGGTGATGCTTTTGCCCTTTTTCACTGGCACTTTTATTGAGACTCCTTCACCAGAGAAGAAGATTGCATACAAAACCTTCTTTGTACTCAAAGAACGTTTGGCAATTATTGGGCGTTTGCTGTGTTTAGTGGCCCAGATCTTATTGCTAACCTTTCTGACGGGCTAAAAATAATGGACCCAGGTTTCATCACCTGTGACGACATTGGTAAACTGCTTCTTGTCATATTTTGGAAACATTTGAAGCAGCTTTTTGGCCACTTTAACCCGTTGCCTCTTTTGCTCGTCAATCAACAGATGTGGCACCCATCTAGCAGAAATCTTTCTGAGTTTCAAATGCTTCTTCAAAATAAGGTGAACCGTTGAAAGTGATATGCCTACCTTTCGTGCAATATCACGAACTGTAAATCTGGCATCTCCTTCAATGATTTCCTTTATTTCTTTACGAGATGCAGATTTTGGCCTACCTGATTTCGGTGCATTTTTGATGGACTCTACACCAGACTCAAATTTCTTTTTCCACCGCCGAACTGTGTCATAAGACACACAAGAAGGTCCAAAAGCAATAGAAATTTCAGTCATCAGCTTCTTCAAAGAACAACCAAGTTTTGAGCGAGCTTTGATGTAAGCCCGTATTTCATCTTTTTTGTCGACGCTTCTACCAACCATTTTTACTGTAGTGGTCAATGACTGCGTGTATTCAAATGGCAAATTTTATGTCTTACAATGTACACTTAGTCTAACATGCACATTTATACACCATTGTGTAGATATTGAATAACCCTATACAGGTATGTATTGGTTTTTATCGTGCCCCACGTGGATATCGAGCTAGAGGACAATAAGCAATTCATTTCGAACATCCCTCGTATGGCAGAAGAGTTTGCATTACATCGTAAAGAAGTTTGCAAATTTGCCTCTTCTGAGTAAAGGATCCGACGATAAACGACTTTCTAGTACGAACAGCACAACCCTTATCTTATAAATCCCGCGATAAAAATAAAAATATGCAATGTGAGAAACATCAGCACTATAAAACACACAAATAAACTCAAATATTCTTGGAAGTACCGTATTTCTAGTGGCAGTGTATGACAGCAGATGAGACAGGAATCGGATTACACTTACTGGCAGTCATTTAAAGAAGTAAGAATAAACACATTGGAGTGTTTGATGTGGGTGCAATCGGATTATACCAATTTTTATTTTGAAATAGCCTTTGATAAAAGCAATTGTTGTCTTAGCAACGTTGCAAGATTTGCAAACAAATTAGGTTGTCTTTATAGATCAAACATTCGTAGTGTCCTTTAGATCGTGTCTTCTGCTACCTTTATAGATTTTATTAATTTCACTACATATGATGTTAAAGGTTGCTAACGGAGCTAATTTTGATATAACCTTACTTTTTGTTGTCTGAAAATACTATTTAGAAATGAAATTAAGCTGCCCCTAGTTTGCTATAAAATTCTTCTGAAGACTGCGCAATAAATTATAATAGGAGGAAATATTGTCTAAGTACGTAGTTTTCTAAGTAGGCCACGTAGCCAAGTTAGGTTAAGGGAGGTAAAAATGTATTGATTTAATATGATTTAATAGTGATTATAGTCTAATTACTTTAACAGTTATATATATATATATATATATATATATATATATATATATATATATATATATATATATATATATATATATATATATATATATATATATATATATATATATTTGTATTTTTATGTATTTTTATGTTAGGCATGTATATATCTTTCACAATGAGTGTGCAGATTCTTCTGAACCTCAGTGAGAGCACGAATTTTTTTCGGAAAATTTAGAGTACGAGTATTAGAACACTTATTCTAATTAATTCTACTGACATAATTATCAAAATAACAGTCTGGGAAAATCAGTTTGAAATAAAAGTCAAGCACCTGCGATTTTCGTCATATAAAAATTAGCTCCGTTAGCAACCTTTAAGTGCCAGAAGCGACTCGCCGAGGCGCCACTACTGAGTATCCACAAAACACACCCACCGCGGAGAAACAACATAGCTCCAGATACGACTCTTTCCAGCCCACCCTCCCCGCTCCTAAAAAACTGACATCTCTCACCACGATAGCACATGCTGCAGGCACCCACTAGAAGCGACACGCCTAATAAGGAGACAATTTGTACAAAGAGCAAAATCCTATTTTCTGGGAAATAAAACAAATAGATAAAAGGTATTTTTAAACTGTCTGAAATGTTTAGCAAGGATGCTAAGCGTTAAAATAATGCAAATATTCCTCTGTATATCTGTATGTAGTCTTAGTGACATGAAAGTCGCAACTAAGGAATGAAGCATTAGCTGAAAAACAATCCCGCCTATCGTGGGATTCGAACCTGTACTGCCCAGATAAAAAGCCAATGTTCTAACCAATGAGCCAAAGAATCGACTCCCTGACGCAGTTGTCGGAGATTGAATACATATCTACAAGCTATGTGAAATCTTCCAAGGCAAAGTATCGAAAGTAGGAGTGATAGGTTGTAACATCACACCCGCCCCTCCCCCTCCTCTTCAAGAATATCATCATTTATGATGACGCAATGCCATTTAGACGAAGTAAAGTCCTCTCTCGGACAAGCCCCCATCTGAAAGTCACATCAAAGAGACGAAGCATAACTGAAAAAAAAAAAAATCCTGTCCTTACTATCGCTGGCACTCGCCCCGTTCACCCCGGAATTGTGATAAATCGACTGAGCGAGGCTGGTATTCGGACACGTCATCCATATGTCGATCCGCCCTTGACCAACGCACGTCGCATGTGTCGTATGGCGTGGTTGACTGCGTATTTCCCCAGAAGATATCCGATGTAGCAGTGGAAACGATCTTTTTTATTGACCAGTCCCGTTTCACTCTTTTTGCCGGTGCTTTCGTTGTCCACAGGGATAGAGGTCTGTTAAAGTTTTGAGAGGAATTCCTCATGGTGTAAAATCACAGTTGATTGTGATAGCGGAAAATTAAACAGCCTCCGTCTTGTTACAGTCCCTCTTTTGCAGCAACGTCAATTGGTTTAACAGCAAGATAATTTTCACCCCAACAACCCCATTTGTTGTAACTTTCTCGCTAATTATAACACTATCCCACACGATTGGCCCCCATACAGTCCCGATTTGTCCCCGATTGGGCACCTCTGGGACGAATAAGACAGATTTGTACGGAGTTGCCGGAATATCCCCGCCACTCTCAACCGCTGAAGACATGCATTGTTAGAAAAATGGAACAACATTCCAATGAGGAGGATCAATGCATTAATAAACTTCATGCATAGGAGAATAAGCGCGCCACCAGCGGCGAAAAGGCGCACACCAGATACTGCTGAAATTAGTACATTTTTATTAACAGTAATGAGGGATACATTCCGATGCGCCTCATTTATTGAGTCATCACGAAAACACGCCAATATAGTTTTGACCCCCTTAAACCCCACTTTTATATAGTAAAACTGGGGTTTACAGGGATATACAATTTTTTTCTTATTTCAGAAACATAGATTGTGGGTACTCGTTAGAACCGCCTTGTCGAGGCGGTTCTAACGAGTACCCACAATCTATGTTTTGAGCAGAAATATGAAAAATATCAGAAATTTTTATCTGAAAATTTTCATTGTTTGGTGGAAAAGATTCAGTATATTTGAATAGGCATGTTTTCGTAATGTGTTAAGTCACAAACTAATAAGATTTTGTAAATTTGTTTAATAAAGGCGTTGCTTGCAACCAATATGAAAATATCTTAAATTCCCTGTAAATATTAATTCAATTCAGCACACAAGTTTATCCAGCGTTTCTTTTTCACTTCAGTATTCTAAATATGATTTCTTGTTCTTTCATTAGTTTGGGCAGTGGAAGAGATTTATACATTTTTGTCATCTATAAATAATTGCTAAAAGAAATGGCCCTTGATATCAAAGAAAATACTCATAAAACTGAAAATGGCCGAGGTAGCAAGACATCTGGGCCAAGTAACATGCTTGGTCAAGATTGTCACGTGTTTATTTAAACTACTTTGTTTTCATATTAACCTGTCATGGAAGATAATACTATTCTCTGTATGTCCGTGTTATGATGATGCTGACCATTTTGATAGAAACTTTTAGGTTGGACATTTCGGTGGGGTTTCACCATGTTTATATCATTTATTGCTAGGAGAAATGTATTTAGGCAAATTATAAGTTCCACTTTTGTCATCTTTTTGTCCATTAGTTATTAGGTAAGGATCCACACGTCACGTTATGTTAGCCAAAATATCGCTTTGTAACAAATATATGTAGTGCGCATGTACCTATTGCTTTTCGCTCCAAATAAGCCTCAACGTCAGAAAACATACCTTCGGATATGCGCGCCCAACGAACACTTTAATCAGCCTGTGCATCAGCACAATCTGATCAGAGTCTCCATTGTCTGCATGAAGAAACTTTGCATCCTTAGCTATCCGAAATTGGCCCAGTAAAGATTCTGATCAGCCTGCGCGAATGCACAGGCTGATCTGAATCTTTACTGGGCGCACATGCCCGAAAATACAGTTTCTTACGTTGAGACTCATATTTAATTATTTGCAGTTGATGGCATGGTTCCGGTCCAACTCTTAAAAGTAAACACTGCTGAAAGAATGACCAAGGTAAATATTCAATATCGGTTTCCAGTACAATCGCAAAAAGTCGATTTTAGTGTTGATATATAAACATCAAAATGTCACTTTTGAACCATCTTTTGATCACTGAACTCTATTGAAAGGACGATCAGCTACCGTTTTAGATGATATTTGGCTCTCTGACATGCTACTGTAAATGCCTAGATATTACGGAACAAATCCTATTCAAATATACTGAAAATTTTATCACCAAAAAAAGAAATTTTTCAGATAAAAAATTCTGATATTTTTCATATTTCTGCTTAAAACATAGATTGTGGGCACCGTTCGAACCGTCTCGACGAGGCGATTCTAATGAATACCCACAATTTATGTTTTTGAGCAGAAATATGAAAAATAATGTATACCCCTGTAAACCCCAGTTTTACTATATAAAAGTGGGATTTAAGGGGTCAAAACTATATAGGCGTGTGTTCGGATGGTACACGGTTTAGGGAAATTTGTCGATCATTTGAGCGTCGTAATGTATCTAGTACCGTATTTATCCTAAGTTTTTGGACACCTCAACCCCTTTCCATACTTGTTCTTTAATTTGAAAAAGTATAATTTACCACCCGATGTGTCTAAAAATTGCTGAATGAGTGGCAGTCAATGTAGACCCTGATTAGTCGCCGCGTTCTGTGGCGTCTCCTCTAGTCTACACTGTTCATTTTTAGGCCTCTCTGTCCGAATACATACGGCAAATACGGTATCCGACATGAAATTGGTTGAGAGGCACAGCTCTATGTGCAAAAGATCCATACAATAAATATTTTAGTAATGTTAATTTTGGTTTATTCTACTGACTGTTCTAAGGCGGTTGTCCCGGTGTTAGTCTTACTCTTTGTTGCTTTGTGGTTTATTCTACGAGGCGATTTGCTTCATGTCTTACCTTGTGTTTTTCAATCCTTTTAGTCCTTTTAGCATTGCGATTACCTCGCTTTGGGAAGAGTGTTCTTCTTATAGATTTGTTCGATTTGCGATTGTTTGGTTTTGTCTGTTTCCTCTTCCTCTTGATGTCTGGAAAGGGCAGCGGTTTATGATTGTGGCACTCCCTGGTCTTTTCTCTTACCTTTTATGGTATGATATGTGTTGAAAAATATGATGTTTTGTATTTTATTAAATGCTCTCCTATTATTATTGTATTTACTTCCATTCAATGTCCGTTTATCTTTACTTGCTAACAACTGCTTCTATTCAACATTTGATCGTTTGTTTTCAATATCATGTTGTAAAAATTTAATTTGATTTCTATATGGGCATATTCATGTTCAATGATTGATTGTTTCTATACTATATTCCGTCATTTATATTCAATAAGTTCAATTTCATCCGTTAGATTTTACTTTCAATTCTTATCTGTAGTCAGTACTGACATTTTATGTATATGTATGTCCAATGCACTGTCGTGTCAATTATATTGTTACATTAACATTCGACCAGACAAAGTTCGATGATTTGGGTTCATTTATGAAAATATTTAAATTTACTTTGTTACAGGGAATTTCATTAGATAAGAATGTGGTAGATCTGTATACCCCAGGACATCGGAAGACACCTCTTGACACCCAAGGACACATTTATTTATGCGTTTTAAATATATTTTGACTTAAATGAAAGTATAATTTTGTGTAAAAAGAAATATTTATGTACACTATTTTAAATACAAACTATTCGATTTTGCCCCGCAGTCATCATAATAAAGTTTTTCAGTTGCTTCATGTCTTAAATATACAGAAAACAATAATATTTAAAGATAAATGTATAACATAAGAACCATAATTACACAATCAAATTAAATATATATTAAAGCAATTCAGTGACTTTTGCATCGTTAGAGATTAACCCCTCTCTTGTGTTGAAAACAAAATGGTATGCAACTTGATTTCCATCTGAAGCATGCATGTTTTGTACATTTTTCTATAATATAAACTACTGGTACTTAGCTAAAACTCATGGACAAATTTAAGATCAATATTGTTAGATATAATAAGTTATAGTAAACACGACATGTTTACATATGATTTTGAATTAACTGTATGAAAGGACCTAAGAAAAGCAATTCTTAGTGTCGGAATATGCATATCGTCTTTTTGTTTTTATTTTATACATTGTTGCAACAGAGAACTGCCAGAGTGCGCATTTCTGTGTATTTGGCTGCATCTTAAAGATGAATAAAAATTGCAGTCTAGTGCTGATACATGTGTTATGTTGTTATCACTGTGATTACCAGTCTAATATGAAATTAATAGGTGCTACCTATATCCGTGCGTCCAAATTATCATCACATCTAAATGAATTTGATTTCAGACCACGCTTGACTTCTGAACCCACTGCATGAATTGCGATATAACGTCCAAGTCAACAACATTTCAGTAGTTCAGAGATATTGCCTCTACATTTAACCAACCCGATCACATAAATTCGGGTCCTGCTAAGTTACTAGCAGCTCTGTCATGGAAATTTTTGGCAGCCCATCGATTTCGCGGGCCCCGATGGACGGGGCCATGCTTTCCGAATACCGAAATCTAGTGTATGCCGATGACAGGTACAACGACAATATATTGTCGTTCGCTTACCTGAAATCCATTTTACTGCTTCAGGATTTTTCCTAAAGATTTTTGTCCGTTTGTGCGTGTTTTTGTCTGGTCTTTTTTTTTTTTTTTTTTTTTTTTTTTTTTTTTTGCGAGTCTACTTATTATGAAAAGCAGAAACAAAACAATATAAAAATAACAACAATTTACAAACCGGTCGGACAAACATATTATTGTGTCGAAGTCTTTTAAGATTATCACGTGAAAAGAGCGTACAGTCTATGTGTTATCTAAAATTCTACATCAAAGTGTACCTTAGGTACAAAACGAATCATGCTTAGCTTGTAAACAGACGGAGAATGTATAGAAATAAAATTCGAAGCGGAGATAAACTTCAAAATGGCCGCGATCGCAAATTTTGCAGGCTGACGTCATAAGTCTCGTGAGTCAACCCCTTGCAATTAGAGTACTTGGCGTAATTGGCTGTTTTGTTGCTATTATCGAAACGGCCGCCGTGTCAATAGTCTCGGCCAAATCACGTACGCTTATTGTTTTTCAGGATAAACACCGAACCACCCAGGCGTTTGTTGGACCATCATATTTTTGGTCACACACATCACTGGTCACATCGGTAGTCTATAGTAGAGCGTCTACTCGCCGAACCGCTGCGCAGTTAGGGGAACTTGCAGTTCCCGTTGGACGCACTTAATAACGAAATAGTTCTCCTCGAGTAATATGTGCACTCAGAATGTTTGTTTTCATTTTATTCATGCTTTTGAGTTGACATTAGGAAAGTATAAAATGTTTGCATCAGTGGAACTGTACTGAAGAGATTTTTTTTTCTGCAAACACTGTTTATAGGAACAGTGTTCTGATATCACAGCACGATCACTGACATATAACGTGTGTAACAGTAGTAAATGTGCAATATTGCTGGCAGTCTACATGAATTTAAGTTTTCGAATATCAGCTTTATGCATAGAACATAAGCAATGAAGAGCTCTTATCATGTAAGGGCGTGTGAAAAGGGAATAGTTCTGTATTTGTTATAGCGTAAATTTATCAATAGGGTAAAATTACCAATCGGATACAGCGTTCTGCGGCGTCAACAATTGCTTGAAAGGCCTAATCCACCTACACCCCTGGGCCAATTGACTCGTAACTTGGTAGGAAGCACAGGGGCTACATGTAGATTTAAATAGCTAAAATCGTTCTCATCGAAAATTTTAGATGGCCACCATCTTGAAAATCTATTTTTGCTTCTTTTCCTGAACCGAAAATCAATTGACTTTAAAAATTGGTAGGAAGTATTGGGGTGACTTGTAGATAAAAAATAACTAAAACCGTGGTAGAAAGCATTGGCTGATTTGTAGACAGAAAATAGCTAAAAGCATTCCGATCGGAAATCCAAGATGGCCGTCACTTCTTCTTCTGAACCGAAATGCCTACTGAGTTGGAACTTGGTAGGAAGCATTGGGGTGACTTTAAGATCAAAAATAGCAAAAATCATTCCGATCGGAAATCCAAGATGGCCGCCACAGATGGCCACCGAGGCGGCCATCTTGAAAATCTTTTTTTGCTTCTTCTTCTGAACATTGGGTTGACTTGTAGGTCAAAAATAGCAAAATCATTCTAGTCAGAAATCCACCATGGCGGCCATCTTGAAAATCTATTTTTCGCTTCTTTTCCTGAACCGAAAATCAGTTGACTTTAAAAATAGGTAGGAACCATCGGGGTGACTTGTAGATCAAAAATAGTTAAAATCGTAGTAGGAAGCGTTGGTTGACTTGTAGATAGAAAATAGCTAAAAGCATTCCGATCGGAAATCCAAGATGGCCGCCGCTTCTCCTTCTAAATCGAAATGCCAACTGAGTTGGAACTTAGTAGGAAGCATTGGGGTGACGTAGATCAAACATAGCTAAAATCATTCCGATCGGAAATCCAAGGTGGCCGCCACAGATGGCCGCCGAGGCGGCCATCTTGAAAATTGATTTTTGTTTCTTCGCCTGAACATCTGGTTGACTTGTAAATCAAAAATAGCTAAATCATTCTGATCAGAAATCCAAGATGGCAACCATTGCGGCCATCTTGAAAATCAATTTTTCGCTTCTTCTCCTGAACCGAACGGCCAATGGACTCGAAACTTAGCAGGAAGTATTGGGATGACTTGTAGATCAAAACTAGCTAAAATCTTCCGATTGGAAATCCAAGACGGCCGCAACCTTGAACGTCTTTTTTTTGTTTCCTCTCCAGAACTGAAAGACCAATTGACTTGTTACTTAGTAGGATCATCGGGGTGACTTGAAGATCAAAAGTAGCTAAAATCGTTCCGATCGGAAATCCAAGGTGGCTGCCTTGGCCGCCATCTTGAAAATATATTTTCGCTTCTTCTCCTGAACCTAAGGCCAATTGACTTACTTGGTAGGAAGCATCCGGGTGACTTGTAGATCAAAAGTAGCTACAATCGTTCCATAGGAAATCCAAGTTGGCCGCCATTTTGAAAAAAATATTTTTCGTTTCTTCTCCTGAACCGAAATGCCCATTGACTTAAAACTTGGTTGGTAGATTTGGGTGACTTGTAGATATAACATAGCTAAAATGATTCAGATCTGGTCAAAGACGGTCGCCATGGCGGCTATCTTAAAATCTATTTTTCGCTTCTCCTGAACCAAAAGGCCAACTGACTTGAAACTTGGTAGGAACCATCAGGGTGACAAATAGATTAAAAAGCTAAATCATTTCGATCAGAAATACAAGATGGCCGCCATGGCTGTCACCTTGTAAAATATATTTTTTCGTTTCTTCTCCTGAATCGAACAGCCAGTTGACCGGAAACTTGGTAGTAAGCATCTGGATGACATGTAGATAAAAATAACTAAATCATTCCGATCCCAATTCCAAGATGGCCGCCATGGCCGCGATCTTTGAAACCTATTTTCCGATTCTTCTCCTGAACCAAAATGCCTATTGACTCGAAACTTGGTAGAAAGCATTTGGGTGACTTGTAGATCAAAAATACCTAAATTTGTTCTGATCGGAAATCCAAGATAGCCGCCGTAGCCGCTTTCTTGAAAATTTATTCTGCGCTTCTTCTCCTGAACCGAATGGCAAACTGACTTGAAACTTGGTAGGAAGTATCTGGGAGAATTGTAGATAAAAAATAGCTAATATTATTCTGATTGGAAATGCAATATGGCCTTCAAAGTCACCATCTTTAAAATGTATTTTGAATTTGTTCTCCTGAAAAGAAAGGCCAGTTGACTCGAAACGTGATAGGAAGTATCACGGTGACTTGTAGATCAAAAATAGCTAAAATCATTCAGATCGGAAACTTAAGATGGTTAAGCTAGCAGCCATGTTAAAAATCTATTTTGAACTTTTTCTTCTGATCACCAAACAATTGACTCGAAACTTTATTGGAAGTATCGAGGTGACTTGTAGATCAAAATGTAGCTAAAATTGTTCAAGATGGCCGTTATCTTAAAAATCTATATTGAACTTCTCTTTAACCGAGAGGCCACCTAACTCGAAACTTGTCTGGTAATCAGGTAAGCGATACAGGGCCATATTGGCCCCCTTAACTTATACAGTTAACTTCAACGATTTTATGACAATAAACACTGCTGAGCAATAAAAGATGTGTTCTGGGGTGTCAATTACAGGTAGGGGACTGCCTATCGATAATAAGTACACGAGTATATAGTGTATTGTGTAGCTAGTAACAAAAACACAAAAAATATGTTTATTGCATACTTTTTCCGAATTTTAAGACATTTTTGTTCTTTACTGACAGAAAATAAACAATAAATAAATGCGTCCTGGGATGTCTTCTAGTGTCATTGGTGTCCTCCGATGTCCTTGGGTAATCAGAATGCTAATTTTATCAATGAACAATTACATATCCAAGAATGCAGTTGTTAAATGCAAATATGGAATTTATCGAATAGAAACATCTGTTTTCAAATATGAATGAATGCATGTTCAATAGTAACATAAACTGAATACAAGAATGGAAAATAGAACACAAACATGAAATACCGAATAAAAATGACGAAATATAATATAGAAACGATAAAATGTTGAGCATAAATGAAACGTTATAGAATTCAAATTCAAATTGTAGGACAAAAAAATAAAATTTACATGATATGAATAAAAGATAGTCAGAATCGGTGATGTATGAGAGTATATTTGATTTTGCGGCTGGTTAGAGGATTAAAATCGCACGCACAGCAGCCACATACGGTTGTATATCTGAAGGGCAGTTTGGTTGACAATGCAGCGTGGCAGAGAAACCCAGCGAGAAATGTCGTAACTCCTTGGTTGCGCATCAAATCAATAGAAATAATAATTCAATTGACAACCATCAAAAATCTTTATTTCGCTTCCACAGCTCTGGAAATACACCCAGTTTCTTAAACAGGAGTCTTTCTTAGCCTGCCTCACCAGTAAAGAAATTGTGTCTCGGAATTAACAGTATTTTAGATGAAACCATATCTGAACTTCCGAACGGTAGTGTCTATGGATTTCAACAAATGTTTATGCTTTCTAACCCTTTCTGTGGCCCCTCAAATGTCTAAAATATGATTTAACATATGATTTTGGTTTCGTGGCGAAATTAAAGTTTGTCCGATCTTATGTGGTTAAGTATTAGATTGTCCATTTAAGAATTTGACAAACGAGTAAGGGTTGGGGTCTCAGCACCCTTTCTGGAAATGCTAGCATGTAACTTTATCCAAAATATATCGAAATGTAAGTCATTAAGTACATGGGAATCTTGACATAGTAAATATCTATGAGACAATTACTGATGGACAAGAATATTGAAATACTACATGTCAAAGGTTAATTGACTGAATATGGTTTTAATTCATGAAACCTAGGGTATGCATTTCCTCTACAGATCATAAAGTCCGGTAAATTAATTTTTCGAAAGAAGTTTTCCACAATTATTGTCAGATCAAATGAAAGATTGAAATCAATGAATTACTATCAATAGAAGTCTTATCCCTGTTATGTATTTGCCGTGATTACAACGTTTCTGAACGAACATGGACATCGGACTTGATATGATCGGCGACTGTAAATATATTAATAGCACAGGTATATATACATACACTGGATTGCAAATGGGAATGTATATTGAATATGCCACCTAACAATTTTTGCCAGTTTACTTTCGGATGCAAAAGGATATCCGTAATCTCCACCGAAAACAAATAAGCTGTAGAGTATAGTTACAATTATCTGTCGAACAGATATGTATATCAATGAAGCAAGCAATAAAATGACTAACCCATGTTGGTCATGTTTCTGAGACATTCGAAACAAATCAATAGTTATTACGACACTTTTGTTTGGTAAACAATGCTTAAAGAAAATAAAATAAATTTAGCACACAGCATGGTACATGTGTAAAAAAGGTAAGAGAAAAGTCCAGGGAGTGCCACAATCACAAACCGCAGCCCTTCCTAGACCCCAAGAGGAAGAGGAAACCGACAAATCTAAACAAGCACAAACCGAACAAACGTACGAAAAGCACTAAGATTAGCTCTCTCTTCCCCAAGCGAGGTAATCGCAATACTAAAAGGACCGAAAAACACAAGAACAAAACGACACACCTAAGTCATAAGAAGACATGATATATAAAAAAAAAAAAAAAAAACAATAAAAAAAAAAAAAAAAAAAAAAAAAAACAAAAAACGACGACAACACTTGGCATTTACGACCAGGAAAGACTCCAACCGTACTATGTAAGTTTCTTGACTGTGTTCACCTCAAACTCACTGAGATAACTCTAGTGATGTATTGGGTCCATGGAAACACACCAAACATTCCCCAAACCACTGTCAAAATAATGGTTGTGTTTTATAGAATCTGTGACATATTTGTGACGTTTTATGCCTTACAGAGTAGTAAAGGGTGTTCAGTAGCCTAGAGTTTGGTAGTGTTATATGCAATACTGTGTTTTGATTCTAACCCACCAAATTCAAACTCCAGACTTCCCATAAACTTAAGACATAAAAAGGTCATTAGTATGTCATAGATTTCATGAAACACCTCTATGCATTAATTTGACCGTGGTTTAAGGGAGGGGGGCTGTTGTATTTGGAAAGAGCCTGTCTACTATTACCCGGGTTTGGAGGTATTCAAGGGACCCGCTACGTCACTAGAGTTAAATGGGCAGGTTTCAAACATAACATGTAAACAGAAGTAAAACCAAACCGTGCGCAACTGATCAATGCAGTAAACTGCACCAGCTGCATCAAAGGAATATAAATGACTAGCTCATATTAGTCACATCTTTGAAGATAATCATCACACAACTTGAGCAGATAATAAACAAGTAAAATATTTAATTTTCATTAGCAATGTTCAACGTGTTTTGACGAAGATATTAAAACAACATCTGCTCTGTCTGTAAGAAAGGAAAATCTACAATGAACTACAATTGCCAAAACTTTGCAATCGCAAAAAAAAAAAAAAAAAAAAAAACAACAACAAAAAACAACAAAACAAAACAAAGCAAACCAAACTTAATGCCACACAGTATCAACTGCTGGACGATTTTTCCTTACATCGTGTTGTACATCCCGTTTAAGAAGCTGGACGTACTTCCAGAGCTGTGGAAGCGAAATAAAGATTTGTTGATGATTGCCAATTTCAGTTTTATTATTTATATTGATCTGTTGCGCAACAAAGGGTTTTCTTCATTTCCCTCCGGGGATTCTCAGTCACGCTGCATTGTCAACCAAAAGGCCTTCAGATAAACAAACATATTTGTCTATAGTGTATGTGTGATGATATCCGAAACATCTAACCAGCCGCATATGCTTCACCTATTCCCAAATGTTTTTGGCGGCTATTAGCATTGCTTCGGTATGCTAAGTTATTCAGCCAAACTGCGCAAAGTAGGTGATCTCATATTTACTCCACAAACGTGGATATCCGTGGAATCCGGAAAAGCATTCTCCGAGTTTCTCTCCGAGTGAATTCTTTGTAGAAATTATATTGCTCATGTAAGACGGAATGTGCAAAGTTATTTTTTTTACCTTTTTGAGCCATCAAATTCCAATCAGATGTTTATCTAAATGCTTTGCTTATTAAACCGATGGATACGCTTTCAATCGTTTGGTAGGCGTGACAAAGCACGAGTCGCCACATGCTATAAATGGCTTCTCGAGGTATCTGCGGACAACGCATAAATGGTTTAGACAGAGCATCTATGCATTCTATGCAGTCGTTTGCAGACTTTTGCATAATTATTTGTCGAAGACAAATATGTTAGGGGAATATGGAGTCCAATATAATATATTATATATAAAATTCTGATTACTATTTTTTAATGTAGTTATAACCAAATTTTTATATCATATTACGTTTTATTTCAAATCGCATTACATTTTATATAGTTGTATTCATTATCAAAAAGAAAAGAGGTAAAAAAGGTAAGAGAAAAGTCCAGGGAGTGCCACAATCACAAACCGCAGCCCTTCCCAGACCCCAAGAGGAAGAGGAAACCAACAAATCCAAACAAGCACAAACCGAACAAACATACGAAAAGCACTAAGATTAGCTCTCTCTTCCCCAAGCGAGGTAATCGCAATACTAAAAGGACTGAAAAACACAAGAACAAAATGACACACGGAAAGACATACAACAAATTGCCTCGTAGAATAAACCACAAAGCAACAAAGAGTAAGACTAACACCGGGACCACCGCCTTAAAACGGTCGGTAGAGCAAACCACCGGGGGGTTTAAAGCACTTTTACAGCTAGCCAACTTCACCTAATACGGGTTAAAAAAAAAGACACTTTACAAACCTTTATGTCTTTCTAAGTCTCTTGTACTATGCATCAGTTTTCGAAATTTACCTATCGAAAATTAATC
The DNA here is from genome assembly GCA_964016985.1 of Anodontia alba. NCBI lineage: Eukaryota > Metazoa > Mollusca > Bivalvia > Lucinida > Lucinidae > Anodontia > Anodontia alba. The sequence continues at coordinate 9,253,754 of OZ024821.1, forward strand.
CCACCTGACTGAATGCGCTGTGTGCAAGCCGACTATACATAAAGTACATCGGTTTCAGGCCCTTTCACCAAAACTTTTTTGTCTTCAACAGTTATCTTTTTTTAAGACACTTCTTGGTTTATATCAGCGAACAGCCACAGCCCTAATGCGCGCTTATTTGAACATTTGCTCTACAAATGTTCTTTGCGAACATCTTTTTCTCTGATGTTGTTCAGTATTATTGCAATCGGTGCCTTAGAGACAGAAGGAAACATAACATATTTGGAGTATTATATCCTTTAGACTGTTTTATCGGAAAAGTGTATACATATATTCCATATGCAAACTTTGAACAAGTATACCAGTCTTATGGAATTAGGATCGTTGCCATCTGTGAGCGCCAATCAAATATGTGTCTTCAAAACATATGCGGACAGCGAAGGCCGCATGTGCAGTCTGATCCAGGCTTTCGCTGTCTTATTACAGATTAAATGGATATTGTATAATGTATTAAACCATTTCTAAAAGGCGCTGTTGTGAATATGCGAACGTGCAAAATGATCTAAGTGCGCGCGCATTTCGTTTACGCTCGAAGTCACCGTTTTGCTTGACATGACCCTACCATACAAATGAAGTTTTTTAATTGTAATGCAATTTGAAAGTCCAATTAGCTAATGTTTGTAAAAGCTCATACATATACTGATGTCTGGTATATATCTGTTAGTCCGAGAGTTATTCTCTTTGCTATTGCCAACGAAACTCAATGACAAAAACGCTGGTGATTTGTACTAAACATTTACATAAACTTCCGTTGCAATGCTACGAAATGTATTATTAAGTAGTACTAAACAATCAGCTTATACATTGATTGGCAAATATTACTGTTTTATTCAAACGGCGTTTAAATGCCAGAACAAATACTTCAAACACCAGCACTGACCAATTATTGCCCTACTATGCTTCTAAGCATGTAAGCAATAATTAGGCTTATGTCAAACCGAGAGACTTTGTTTGAGTGAATAGTTTGGTCTGTATTTGACCATTTCATAATCATTTGTGTGTCGATAAATACAACTTCGGCCACAAGAATCACCGATAGAAAAACAAAGCAAGCAATAAACTAGAACGATCACTGAAGGCGATAAATATCAGTCCTTTTAGCATTGCGATTACCTCGCTTGTGGAAGAGGGAGCTAACCTTAGTGCCTTTCGTACGTTTGTTCGATTTGAGCTTGTTTGGCTTTGTCGGTTTCCTCTTTCTCTTGGTGGTAGGGAAGGTCTGCGGTTTGTGATTGTGGCATAATGACTGGATTGAGAACTAGGCATGCATTCTGTCGTATAATATCCAGGCTATAGCCAATTGTTTTATAACGGTTAACAAGTTTTCTGAATTGCTCCGAAAAGTTAGATTTTCCTACAATTTTTCTAAATCTGTACACTAAGTCACCGTAAAATTCTCGTTCCGATATACCTTGTGGCAGAAGCGTTTTCAGACCGACGCTAAATTTTCAACCAAGTCACCAAACAATTCAGGTTCCGATAGGCCTTGAAGTATTGTCGACGATAAAACTTAAAAAAAGGTCATGATACTAATACCCCTGTTGGAGAAGTTTGGCAGTCAAAGTTTTGTAACGAGCTTTGAAGTCAGCCATATAATAATATTCTAGCAAACCGAATAAATTAAGACATGTAAACACCATAAGAAGGGGCACGAGGAGGTCGCCATCCAAAAAAAAGAAAAATTGACAGTGTCAAGATAAAAATCATCGCGTTTGTCATAAATTTTAGAAGAAACCAAACCGTTTGAAACTAATAAATGCAAATAAAAACAAATCGGCTTCAGTATCACTAAAATAGCTTTGTTGAACTGCAATTCATTAGGATAAATTTGAGAGACCCATCCTTCAAAGTAAATATTGTCGATATTCAAAAGGTCGTCAAAATATCTGGACGTTGAGTTAAAAGCTTCAATAATATCAGCATGTGTATTATCAGAAAGAGATCTAATAAAATCTCTTTCATAACAAAGCAAAAACAAATCTTTTACAACAGGTGCACAATTAGTACCCATCGGAATTCCCACAATTTGTCTGTGTAACTAAGTGCCAAATCTAATGAAAATAAAAGGAAATCTAAAAGGAATGATAATACGTCACAAACATTTTGACATAACCACATTTTAAACCGGTTTTGGTCATCAGAAATTAAAGAATGCATTTTTATCGTTACAAGTAAGAAAAGGAGAGCCTTCCCTTTGAAAAATACTCTCAATTAAGTCTGTGTTTCTGTTTGTTTAAATTATGGCGCAAAGTTATAAAAATCGTAGAAAAATCATGTTGACACACTGGACGCGCGAAATCCTCTTGACGTTAGTTCTTGACGGTAGTTCATTAAGTATCTCATCAGAGGTTTTAATTGACCAAACCAAATTCCTGCTTGATCTTTCGTAAACTTTTTCACAATATCTAGTTACATGAGTTATAATAGAAGTCATAATTTAGAAAGTTCAGTAGTGGTACATGAACTTGAATTGGCGATACACCTTGCTTCATATGATTTTTATGAAGCTTAGGTAAACAATACATCGTAGAAAGCTTATCTTGCCGTTCCTGAACATTAACATTAAACTTCAGGGCTAATTTGTTCCAATGGACGAAGATAAATGGCTTCTCAAGTTTCTTTATAGGCTTTGGTGCCGCTCAATTCTTGTTTCAGTATATTAATATGATGTAACCATCAAACAACGACTATGTTTTTAGCGGCCCTGTCAGCTGGAAACAAAACATACTTCTTATGAAATTCTTGAATACCCAGCTTCTGACGACGGAACGTAAATTTAGTTTTAGGTGTATATATTATTATTTTGGGAATACGTTTATCGATAACAATGAACATGTTTAATGTCCATTCTTTTAAAGCCTCAAGCTCAACATGCTCTCATTTACACCATCGCTTACAAAAACCGTTCAATGCAGAAGCTATTGCTTCCTTATCTTTATTTAAATCTTTATGATTAGATAATCTTTGGGCCCTTAGAAACTATTTAACAACTAATGTTTGGATCTGAAATGAACTATATCATGGCAAAGGCCTCAAAATACTAACAGTATTTACATTACCAATACATATAAGGGTTGTTATTCTTGAGTTTCTTCTGGCGATTCATTAGTGATGTGTTTCTTTTGCAGGTCATTATTCTACGTCATGTATTACCCAGGGTGAAGTTAGCTAGCTGTAAAAGTGCTTTAAACCCCCGGTGGTTTACTCTACTGACCGTTCTAAGGCGGTGGTCCCGGTGTTAGTCTTACTCTTTGTTGCTTTGTGGTTTATTCTACGAGGCGATTTGTTGTGTGTCTTTCCGTGTGTACTTTTGTTCTTGTGTTTTTCGGTCCTTTTGGTGTTGCGATTACCTCGCTTGGGGAAGAGAGAGCTGACCTTGGTGCTTTCCGTGCGTTAATTCGAATTGTGCTTGTTTGGATTTGTCGGTTTCTTATTCCTCTAAGGGTCTGGGAAGGGCTGCGGTTTGTGATTGTGGCACTCCCTGGACTTTTCTCTTACCTTTTCTACGTAATATACAATGTATGTGGGTCCGGATGGGGTTTACTGAAAACAGGCCATTTTTTTTCATACTAATTGGTGAACTATGGCTAAATATTTTGACGAGTAAGAAATATTTTTGACGAGTGAGAATTATGGTCCTAAAGAATCAAGAACTTGTGTAATGAAATTCAGAATACATACTGATTTGAAACAAATGTTATACAACGTTTTCCATAGAATAAAAATTTGCAATTGCTAAAGAAAGGGACAATTGTGCACCCCGCACCTATAAAGACCTTTATGTAGAAGTGGGTGTGCTATAACTAAGGACATCTGCATATAATGGACTTCATGTTCTTGCAAGTTTAGTTTCCTCTTTCGATTGATTATATTTTGAGAACCACTGAAAACTACTCCCTAAAATACACCTTTATAAGCGCATTAATAGCGCATTACAGCCAAATGACAAGCAACGTCAGAATCGTAGCATCTGATACGCGCGTCCAGCAAAGATTCAGATTAGTTTGCGTATACGCGTAGCCTGATCGGAATTTTCACGAAGTCTCTGATCAGGCTACGCAGTTGCACAGGCTAATTTGGATCTTCGTTGGGCGTACCTGTCAGAAGGTATTTTTTTTCTCATGCTGCGGTTACATAATATAGCCTTGTGTCCCATAGTGAGCCATCATAAGATGGTTCTTTAAGCATGTATAACGTTCTGCTGTTATTTTTATGCCTTTCAAGTAGTGCTGCCACTGTTGATTGATTATAATCGATCATCCATCACTTTTGCCTCTTGTGACTGATGATCGGAAAGATTTTTACAGTCGACTAATCGGAAAATTCTAGTTTTAGAAACCTATTTTTCTCACGTTTTATTATTATATATATAGTATAGGCAAGTTATAATGTAATTAAATGTAAAGCTATTTTGGTCATTGTAGAGTTGTGGTCATTAAAAGTAAAAAAAAAAAAAAAAAAAAAAAAAAAAAATGATAGAATAACCTTAAAGTCAATCCGTAAGTACTGATATTTTCTTTTTTTCTCCACGAAAACATATATTGTAAGCACTCATTAGAAGCGCCTCTCATATGTTTCAAGGAGAAATAAGATAAATATTATCTGGATACCCTTCTTATTGATCTGGAGCAATGAATAAGTACCTGAAAATGGGCTAAATTAAGAACGAATATTTTTTTTTCTGCAAATGGATTATTAATCGATGATTTAGTTTTACAAAAACGATGATCGACTGTAAAATTCAGACCGATTCCCAACACTACAGTCTCAAGTAATGGCATACCGTATGGAATGAATGAAGTTTCAAATCTAAGTATTCGGACGCCTTATCCCCTAACCATTCTTCTCCAACATTTAACCAAACATATGTGTGTGAAAATACCCAAGAAATGCAACAATCAATAGTCTCCCCTAGGCACCAAGAGAATGAAAGAATGATGAGGAACAACAATGACAGAACAAACGTCACAAATGAAACCACCGACGCACGAACAAAGACGAACCACAACAGAGGAACCACCTAGGAATGGTCAGCAGAAAATCTGGGCCCAGTTGTTCAAAGCGTCGTTAAGTTAACGAGCTCTGAAGGGTCATTTCGTTAACTGTTTAAATTAGTGGATTCAATATACAATATTCTGATATTTTTTGCTGAAAAATCTGAGAAGCTTTTGCACTGCAAAAGCTACTCACATGTTTTAGCAAACAATTTCAGCATATTTGCGTATCACTCGATGTAAATTTTAACGAATCGTTAAATAACGACATAGTTAGCTTTGAACAACTGGACCCTGGTCGGGAAGATTTAATTCAATTAAATCAATTTTACTACCTATTACTAGAATACTACTGGATGAGTGCAATCAGTGTAGACCTAATCTGCGGTGTCAATCTAGGTTTGCGCAGCCCTGTCTGTCCGAATACTTACACACGGTATAAATAAAAGTACTACTATTAAACTAACCGAGTCATTTATCATGCGAATAAAATACAGTTGACTCTCGTTATCTCGACCTCGCTTATCTCGAATAACCGCTTATCTCGAAGTAAAAATCTGGTCCCTGCCTAAACATGAAAATCTAACAACAGGTAAAATAATATTGTGGAAAAGAGGACAAATTGCTCCTAAGGAGCAATTTCCCCTCTTTTCCACAATATTTTCAACATATCTCTAACTTAAGAATCTAATTACATATATATTTATTAAATGTGGTTAATCGAATTATTGTTTCCTCAGTTCTGCAGATCTGATATGTCGAGGTACGGATATCTCGAAGTATTTCAGAGAGTCCCTTGCAATTCGAGATAACGAGAGTCGACTGTATGCTTTTGTTTAGGTTGTGCCTGATAATAAACATAGAAGAGTGTATAGCGTTAAGATAAATTGATGACGGTCAATAAACTGAATCACATCTTTTGGATAAACAAATGTCGCAGACAAGTGAGCTCATTGATGCAGGAAGATAACAAGTATATTGAGTCCAAGAGTGGGTGTAACCTAATTATCTAGGAATAATGATTCCATTACCCACTATCTGTTTATGACATTATTAGAGCTTCAACGTCAGAAAACGCACCGTCGGCATTCACGCAGTCGGATCAGAATCTTCACTGTGCACAATTTGGATAGTCAAGGATGCAAGGTTTGTTAATGTAGACAACGAAGTCTCTGATCATCCGCTTAGGCTGATTTGAGTCTTTGTTTGGGCACACATGTCAGAAGGTACATTTTCTTATGTTGCGGCTCATTTGCAGGGACTCGTAAAGTAAATAAAATGATGATTATAGGAAAACGCAGACGGTGCGTAAAATACAACATTAGAAAGGGTACAAATTAAATAGATCTAATGTATTTGTTTTGTTTTAGTTATACATGCCTTGTGTACTATCAAATCTTGTGACATTTACACACGAATGTCAAATTACAATAGTTCAAATATTTAGATTGTTGAAACAGTAGGAATAGTACAGTAAGAGTTGCTATGAAGAGCGACCAATTATGTTTTTGTAAGAACAAATTAACATTCCTACATACAAATGTATCACAGCAGCTGTCGTTTAGTGCTTGTGTGGTGATACGTGTATAGTACTGATTGTGTTTAGATTGATTTCTTGACTTTTTTTTATTTATAACTGTTCGGCTCATACATTATATGTGAAAACAACATTCGACACAAAGTACCTGAAGAACCTAGGTGAGAGCGGGGGAAGAGGACGTGAACGAATGCTGCCTTTTTCATTAATCGTCATGAGTCTAATATTTTCAGAATATCTCTTAATAGCAATGTGGTATAAATTAAATGGAAGCAGAAACTTTTGGGAGAACATACTGTTTTATTTAGTTAAAATGCAACTGATTTCACCATAATTTCATCAATTACTGACACATATACTTGAATCGAACTTGGTTTTCTAGGATGGATACATATGTATGTCCTAGGACCTGATAATACCTAGCAGAAAGTAAATATGGGCATTATAAAAAAGGCCAAAATCACAAAGCACAACCTACGTAAAACAGGAAGTGCAAAATACAATGTACCCATACTCATTCCATCGCATATGCAAACTTGACACCATTATACTAGCCGAGAAATACACACACACACACACACACACACACACACACACACACACACACACACACACACACACACACACACACACACACACACACGTACGCACGCACGCACGCACGCACGCACGCATGTACGCACACCAATTGTAAACCAAGCAATTGTTCCCCTTATATACCCCGATCGTTTCAGGCTTGTAATTAAATCACAAAATTCTTTGAATTCATGAAATTGTTCCGTTTCGTTGCGATGCAAAGGAAATTTTGAAATAGTGATCCTTTGGAAATACGGCACAAATCGAGAATACATCATGAAAACATGCCTATATAATTTTGACCCCCTTAAACCCCACTTTAATATAGTAAAACTGGGGTTTACAGGGGTATACATTCTGTTTCTTATTTCTGCTCAAAATCATAGATTGTGGGTACTTGTTAGAACCGCCTCGCCGAGGCGGTTCTAACGAGTACCACAATCTATGTTTTGAGCAGAAACATGACAAATATCAGAATTTTTATCTGAAAATTTTCACTCTTTTGGTGGTAAAAATTTCAGTATATTTGAATAGGCGTGTTTTTGTAATGAGAGACTTGCACACTCGATTTGATTGAGCCTGATCACGAGGAATTGTGAAAATTGCAATATTTCCTTTCGTTCCTAGGCTAATAGTTTTGAATGAGACTCTGTCTTACATACACTGTATGAATCAAGTGTTGCTAAAACCAGGCAATGTAATGATACCAAAAGTACATAACAAAGACAGAGGCAACATTTTACTCCACATAAGCACTAAACGACAGTTGCTGGAACCGCAAATTACTCTTTCGAAGTAACGTTCCTTTTAAAATATACATTTTGAAAGCACACATATTTAAATATATTGAAAATTTTCACCAAAAGGTGCAAGTTTTCTGATAAAAATTCCGATATTTTTCATATTTCTGCTCAAAACATAGATTGTAGGTACTCGTTAGAACCACCTCGCCGAAAACTAATGTATACCCCTGTAAACCCCAGTTTTACTATATAAAAGTGAGGTTTAAGGGGTCAAATTTTATAGGTATGTTTTCGTGATGTAAAACAAATACAGGTAATAAAACCAACAGAGGACAGCTGACTCGGTTTGATTAAGTCTCTTCATAAGGAATTATGTAAAATCCAACATGTTTAACACTCAGAGGAGCTTTGCGCGGCACTCTATTCTCGCGTATAATGCAAGACTCATGCAGCTCAAAGCACAGAATAATAATGTCAGCACACTATCGTAGTACGTGGCGCTGATTCACGGAAAAAACTTATTTCGCATTTCTTATTAACAATAATAATAACAATAGTCTTTAAAATGTGCAGTTCAAGGATAGCTGTTATTAAGATTGATTATGTATAACAGGTTTTAAACCAAGACAAAATAATCATAGGGTAGCCTTTCTGTAAATCCAGCAATTATAGTCGGGGTTCTCAACTCCTGTACCTTGTAATAATACGTAAACCTAGCATCGGAAAGATATACGGCTGAATTTTTGTTTATATAAAGCTTGAATATTAATTCGTCAACAAAGGTTTTGAAATTATGGATATGATTCCCCTCAACATGCATGTTTAAGACTTAAGAATTTTTTTATAGAAAAAATCATAAGCACGGACGCCCGAAAGATGTCTGGTAAAATCTAAAATGTGTCATTCGAAACGGTATCATAACATATGCAATCAAACGTTTTCTTACAGGTTTATTGTAGCGGCCATATTGGATGAAAAATCGAACATTTTTAGTGTAAATCTATTTCTGTATATTTTCTAATATAGGAATTAGGAAACAACAGAAGATTTTTTGAAACGCAATTTGCATGCGAAATTTAAAAATTCATGTCAGACAGGAAAATTGGGTACTCTCCCTTAAATGCGGAAAACGACCGGGGTGTCACTAATGACGACATGTTTGCATAATCGATTTTTCCTTTCTTTTTTTATGATTTTAACCCGAATACACAAGGTTTTGTATACTTAGAAATTGTTAAGTATCAATTGGACCTCCATAGAACGAGTTCTCATTAAATGCAATGAATGCATATCTGCTATACAGTTGTTTTCTATACAGAGATGAACCAGGCTTTCTTCCTATATGGAAATAAATCGTTTACCTTTCCGATGCTAGGGTTAGCAAAAATTGAGTACCAGAGTTCGTACTATTAAGAGTTACTGTTGCATTTTGTAAACGAAACGACTGAAAGAACAAATTTAACTGACTGGGTTGACTGGGCAGACTTCCTTGCACACCACCAAGTGTTATTTTACATGCAGGTACATGTAGGCAATGGGTCAGCCATCGTTCAAATAATATACAAATGTTTTTCGTTTTTTTTTTTCATGACAGTTTACGCTCTACTGTAGCAGGCTGCCAAAGACAAAAAGTAGTAAAAAAGTAAATTGTTATGGAAATAAAATGATTGTCTACGTCGATTTCGTTGTAAAAGCGGTACTATTTTAGATCGTTTCAAATACAGGTTGTGCGACACTAACTCCGTTTACCAAGAACTTGTCGAATGCATTAGTACATTACAAAAACACGCCTATGCAAATATATAGAAAATTTCACCTCCAAATCCTGAACATTTTCAGATGAAAAACTCTGATATTTTTTCATATTTCTGCCCAAAACATAGATTGTGGGTACTCGTTAGAACCGCCTCGCCGAGGCGGTTCTAACGAGTACCCACAATCTATGTTTTGAGCAGAAATAAGAAAAATAATGTATACCCCCGTAAACCCCAGTTTTACTATATAAAAGTGGGGTTTAAGGGGGTCAAACTTATATAGGCAAGTTTTCGTGATGGTTTTGCATTTCAGTACAGTGTGGTTGTCACAGTGCACGTGACTGACATTTACAAGCCATAGCAGAGAATAGTAGGCAGTAAGCCGCACTTTCAGTCGAGGCAACTATGTCAACCGTTTTGCATCCCTTCAGAAAAGGGATATTCTTCAAAAAAAAAACAACAAAAAAAAAAAAAAAAAAAAAAAAAAAAACAAAGAAACAAAAAAACTGCCAGTTGTTTTTCATTTACAACAAATGTTATATCAAGGAAAATTGATACATCTTCTAAATCGGCCTGGGCCAAGTTGTTCAAAACTAACGATGTCGTTAGTTAACGTATCGTTAAAACTTTGATCATTAAATATGGCATATACGCTAATATTTTTGCTGAAAAATGTGAGTGTCTTTTGTATTTGCAAAAGCTACTCACATTATTTTCAGCAAAAATACCTGCGAATTAGATATTGTACCTACTAGAACAGTTAACATTTTGACCATTAACGAGTTCGTTAAGCCAACGATGCTTTGAACAACTAGGCTCGGGTTTGCAAGGGAGAAAACTTTTGGCAATTCTTGTTTGCTTTCTTCAACTCTCTCTGGAAAGGGGTTTACTCTAAGAAAAAATCTTTCCTTTACGAGACCACCTCTTTTCAGAAGGGCGCAAATCATTTTTACATAGTTACCTGTTCTGAAAGTGTATTTATTTTAATTTATAAGAACAAATGATTTAGTTTCAGCATTAAAATACCGTAATAATTATGTTACTCACATGTACATCTATGTCCCTCTCGAAATATGCGTCTTAACACAATCCATTTATTCCTTGCAGAAGTTTTCACAACCAATGTCCACTGAAAAAACGCAAAGCAATATTTAACCTTTAAAATGTCAACCGAAATTGTAGCGGGCGGCATTCTATATTTTACTATTTTTAAAAGAAAATAAGATTTGAAATTTTATGTGAAGTGAAATGTCACGAGTTATTTCCTCGCAAAGTTTCAAAATGTCTTCTGCTGCAGTACAAAGCAGAGCTGTAGCAGACGACAGTCTACTTTTCTCTTTTATTTTCAGAAATGATAATGCTTGACATTTCATCACGTCCGCACGATTCACTAAAACGTTAGTTCTTTCTTTCTCTGAAAAATTAAAATTTCGTCTGCTGCAGTTGTGATTGACACTTTTTTAAGGATTAATACAATTTGATAAATTAGCACGCTTAACTCCAAATCAAACTAAATCTTAACTACGCCAACTAAATCGTCGTCTTTTGTAGAAAATGTTACTGTCATGAATTACCACAGTAGTTCTTCATTATCCAGAATATAACTATTTCAAGTTCACTGAAGTGTAACACATTTTATGTTGTGAATCAGCTTCTACCAGATTCAAACGCCAGAAGTTATTAAGGAGACCAGACGCAAATGTTCGATTTTTTCTACCACTTTTTACAAAGAAGCCTTGTGACTTCTGGTTTACCGTCCTGTACACCGAACCTTTTCTGTGCCATTACGAAAAAAAGGTAAGAGAAAAGTCCAGGGAGTGCCACATTCACAAACCGCAGCCCTTTTCACATCTTTTCAAATATATTGAAAATTTTACAACCAAAAAAGGAAAAAAAATCAGAAAAAAAAATCCGATATTTTTCGTATTCCTGTTCAAACCATATATTGTAGGTACCGGTTAGAACCGCCTCGGCGAGGCAGTTTTAACGGGTATTCACATCTATCTTTTTAGCAAAATAAGAAAAATAATGTATACCCATGTAAACCCCGGTTTTATTATATAAAAGTGGGATTTAAGGGGTCAAAATTATATAGGCGTGTTTTCGTGATGATGAAGATATTTTAAACGAAAAATTCTCCCAAGGAGAGTATTTTAAATTCTTTTACAATAGACTATTTTAAAAAGGGACACAAATACAGTTTTGACATACTTCCTTCCTCTAAAAGTGTACCAGTTCATAGAACCAGTATCTATCAATTCCTAAAAACATGAAACCTTAAATTACAATTGCGAATGTAGGGTTAACACCATGGTTATGTATAAACATGTTGACACTATACGAAAATTATATACTGTATGTCAGACGTAAAATAAATGTTCCATTAACAAGCTGCCATCAAGCTCACTCTAAACTGCTGACAACTGACGCTATTGGTCTTTGTTCACTTTGTACTATTGCGAAAGCATCCAAAATGTAAAATACCATTTTTCGAAAAAAGCTGGTAAAAGAGTAAATAACTGAATAAAAATTTGGAACGTGTTTCATTGTACATATTTATAATGTTGTTTTATCAAGGTTCTACATTACATTATCTTTTTAACCCTTTTACCCTGAGTTTCTGAAATGGGTTCTTCCATCCCTGAATTTGGACATATCTATTGTTGTAATTAGAGGTTTGAGTCAAAAATCAATCATAGAATCTCAAACAGTGCAGATTCTGATAAGGCGGATCGTTACGGGCCGTCTCATCTGGATCTGTACTGTTTACAATCATATCAGTATTGCTCTGCATGGGTTGAAAGAGTTAAGGTGCATGGCTGTACTTTCAGAGGAGCAGTCTCTTCTTAAACTGTTTATGCCTTTCTTCTGTAAAAGGGTCTACCCTAAAAGGAAATAATTTGCTCCCCTTCAGAAATAGTAGAACTTCTTAAAAAGGGACTTGGTTGCAGGAAAGCTAACGGGAAGTTACGTAAGTTGTCTCCCTTGTAAACCGACAGATAAATTTCAGTATAAATATGCCATTTACGTATCATTTATTACCATTTGAAGGCACAATTGACAACAATATATATATCAAAACATAGACCGACTTACATGCCGCTTTTAGTTTCTATTTTAAGGATAAAAACAAAGTGCTTTTGCCGATGCGGCTTTCAATGTTAGTAACATTGATAAGCCGCATTGGCGAATGTACTTTTTTTCATTACCTTTGAAATAAAAAACTGTCAACGACATTAATTCAGTCTAAGTTTTGAGATGTAATTATAGATTTTTGGCCCTGGAGTGTTTCCATTTTTCATATATATATCGTATAGTTTGAGTTAACCAAGCGATAAGAAGTGTCATTGCTAAAGTGGATTCAACCTGAATTTAATTCCAATTGTTCTGATACTATTACCTTATTAAGTCCGTTTTGTAACATAATTGTTCGCCTAAGGTTTGGTGTTAACACTATTATTGGCCATCCTTGACACTCCTCAATTAACTCGATGTATCGTAAGACTTTCTCGTAATAACAACTTTAATCCTTTAACATGTTTAGAGAAATCTTCAACGGCAGCAGGAAACAAATATTTCTTGATAATACAGAGCTCCGCCGTCTCAGTTGCTATTAGGAAAGGTAAATTTGGCGAAATGGACCATGCCATATTTATTCGTACAGAGATGTCTGAGTAAACAGTATAGACCCAAGATCACTGCCGATTAGTGTTCTTCTATCCAAGCAGTGGGAGCGGTTTATAGTGCGTTAAATAGATATAAATGGCTTAGTTTTAGTCCAATTTCCTATTTATATCCAAACAACTACATGTGCTATTGTCTCTATATATTGCCATTCCGTGACATTTCGGCAACTACAATTAGCTTTCAAAGACTTAATAAAAATTCTCTTTCACCGTCAGCTAAGTGCAGGTACCTAATGGGACACCCTGGCGGAATCTAGACCCTTATTTAGCGAAAAATGATAGCGTTGTCTCTCTTGAAAATATATCAGTTCCTTTAACTCCTTACCATACTTGTACACATATTTGAACCGGTCCATCTTACTACTGAATAAGTGGCAAACAGTGTAGACCATGATCAGACGCCGCGTTATGCGGCGCCTGATCTTGGTCTACACTGTTTATTCAGGCCTGTCTGTCCAAAAACTCAGAGTAAATGTGAACTATTATATTTTGCGATTTTTTTTCTGCGTGTCAATTGTATTTCCAGTGCAAGAGCTAATACTTTCTCAGCCAGCAGCTACAATTCAAGAACACATCTTATTTAATCAGCTTCTGTAATCTTATTACTCTATTCCTTATTCCCTACTCCTGAATCATCCAAAAATAAGCTTTAATTGTCTATCTCATGCTCTCATATAACCTTTCATCCGGTTTTACGGCGTTATGACATCTCTTCTTTCGCAGATATTGGACGCATCCACTGTTGCAAACAGGGGTTTATAGTAGATATAATAATAATGCTCCTATTGGTGCTCGTCATTGTTTTAAAAGGGAGAAAACTTTTCTGACTTCCTGTTTGTTTTGCCGCATACCAAGATACTTTTGAAAAAGTAATCTACTTTAAAAGGACAAAAACTGTTCGTTTGGGAGATTTCCTTTGTTTTATAGTAGACCCCTTTTCAGAAGAGGCACTCGATGCTGGAATGCAATTAAGAAGTCACAAAAGTTGTTTCCCTTGTAAATATGACGGAAAACCTACCAAGGGCATTCAGTCCCCTTACTTTGTAACCAGTATATGTTGTACATCCTATGACGAAAAGCAAAGGCTCTGCTTTTACTCACGGCGAATAGTCACGAAATTTATATGATAGCGTACAGGAAATATTGTTACAGAAATTCGGTGAGTCAATTGTTCCTACCAGGTTTACTACCGATCAAATTTGCATACACTAAAGTACAGATATCCGGCACAACATCAAAGACGTTTGCTATTTTATCCATTTTCTTGGCAAAGAAAGCATTCTACAATACGACTTGGCAATTGTTTCGTATGAGCAACAATTTTCGTACGGCAACAATTTTGCTCTGAAGCCTATTATGACAATGTTCAAAATTTACTGAAGAAACTGTCAAGATGGTATATATGTCAAAGCATCGGACAGTATTATACTGTGTGATTGTTTGTATGTTTGATTGTATGTTTGTGTTTTTTTTTGCGATTTTATGCCGGATATCTGCCCCCCTTATTGCAGCCACACTCTTTCCGAACATTTTATATTCATATTTTAAGCTTACCTTTCGAAAATCCGCTTAAATGTGGCAAGGACCATATCATCGATATCACGTGATTAGCCACTGTTTAGCTATGGTAGTTAAAAGGACAAAAGATTTGGTGCCAACTGAAAGTGCTTACTTTGCGCCATACAGCATCTGCCCTAAATATATTGAACCCATAATTCCTTACCATATTAATCGTAAAATTGACACAATCTCATTTGACAATTTCGTTAAGTGTCTTAAAAGACAAACATGTAAACCTTGGCAAAACTGCCTTTTTATGAGCAATTTGACTTGGGACTACAATATTTGTTTAAACATAACTGTTCTAATTCAATGGTGATTATGGTGCTCCTGTTTTCAGTCATTTAGATGCTATTATTGATGATGCTCAATCCACAGTAACAAATAAAGTAATCGCTTCCGTATTAATGTGAATGAATAAACTTGGTAGATTTTTAGCCATTATTTTACAAGGGAGACACTTTTTTGTGGCTTCCTGTTTGCTTTTATATACACCAAATCCCTTCTGAAATCTGTCTACTCTAAAAGGAAAGATTTTCAGGCTTCCTGAGGGAGCAAATTATTTCTTTTTAGAATAGACCAATTTCCAGAAGGGAGGCAAATCACACTGGATAGACTTGTCTCCCTGAAAGAATATCTATTTTGCCTTAGAGACGACAATTAATTTAGCATGTATCAAAAACGACGTACAAAATACTGTCGCGCAGTAAATAAGACATTAAACAAACAAAATAGCTAACTAAAAAATGTGGACAAACGACAGTCTTTATAACACATTCAGCTAAATATGACTGTTTCCGTACGTCCAAATGCATGATAATCAGTCTGATATCAGTCTAGCTCCGTAACTTTATTCTAACGTGGAAGTATGCCCTCATCTGGCGCACTCACTACGAAAACACGTCTATTCAAACATATTGAAAATTTTAAACCAAAAAAAAAAAAAAAAAAAAAAAATCAGATAAAAAATCTGATATGTTTCATATTCCTGTCGAAACATAGATCGTAGGTACTTATTAGAACCGCCTCGCTGAGGCGGTTCTAACGAGTACCCATAATCTTTAGTTTTTTTAGCAAAATAAGAAAAATAGTGTATACCTCTGTGTAAATCCCAGTTTTACCATATAAAAGTGAGGTTTAAGGGGGGTCAAAATTATATAGGCGTGTTTTCGTGATGGGTTTTATTTTTCTTCGTATCGTTTTCTAATTGTGGAATAAAAATAATTAGTTTGCTTAATATTTGCGTCATCAGAGTATTTGATACTAATTTTATGCACTCCAGTACATGAAGTTTTTACGAGTTGGCTATAACGTTAATCACAGGTACAACGGTACTGCAACATGCGCACATTTTGTCATTCATGTTTATCTTAAAACTTTAACTTACTAGGTAGGAACGAACCAAATATGACGCATGCGCTGGTTTACCCCGCAACCCGTAACGGCTTAGGATGCCTATGCGTACCGAATATGTACGTGTAATTAAGCTGTATTAAAGGTGAGTTTCACGTGAGTAAAACTGGTTTAAGCCTTCGAGTAGTTTTCATGCTGACCGTTCCGAGGCGGTACCCGCAACTGCATTTCTTGTTTGCTTCTGTGTCGGTGGTTTCATATGTGGCGTTTGTTTTGTCATTATCTGTTTCTTATATCTCCTGGGTTTTGTGCCTCTGGAAGGCTGTGCTTCCAGATTGTGGCATTTCCTGAGTATCTTTACTTATGTTTTTGTTTTTGTTGTTTGCCTTCGTAGCTGGGTTAATCACGTAGTATACAATCTCTTGCATACTTTCCAAATTGTATCAAACTATATACTATTCTTTATCGAGAAAATACGTTTTTAATTCTCTTGGGTAAAAAAAAAAAAGAAAAAAAAGAACGTGTCACTTGCTTATTTGAAACGTATCAAAGTACTTCATAACACTCTTTGTTTTTTCGAAGGAAAACAATAAATTGTGCTCTGTGGACATATGCATGGTATAGAAAAATAAATTCTCAAAAACTAGGTATAATGCATGTGATGCATAATTGTCAATACTTTCCAACAATGTAACATCCATCATGCTAAAAGGTTCAGCAAGTACAAGTTGTGATGCGTCAAATGTATTCTTTCAGAAAGATATTTGTGCATTCAGTAAATAAAATCGCGCACGTGTACGACTCGTTGTACTGTACGAACATCGCATCTTGTTTTGAACTACGTATCACTCACGAATTTATAAATGAGCCAGCGCATGACAAAACCTACAAAATAGCATGTGCGCCCAGCGAAGACTCATATCAGCCTAGGCATCCGCCTAGTCTGATCAGAGTCTTCGCTGTCCGCAAGAAGAAAGCTTGGGTCCTTAGCTATCCATTGAGTACACAGCGAATACTCTGAACACTTAGCGGATGTCCAGGCTGATTTGAGTCTTCGTCTGGCGCACATGCCATTTTATATTTGTCGTGCGCTAGCTAAAATTCATTTTCATGCAGCCGTCTAGTCATAAAGTAAATAAAAAAAAAAAAAAAAAAAACAAATATTAAAAAAATACATTTTAGTAGGTATCAAACCGTAAATAATCAATTCTACACGCTGAATATAAATGCACGGTTTTTGCTCTTCAAACAGCGGTAAAATAATACAGATGTCGAAGCACGACACACATCTCCATGATTCATCTGGGTATTCCAAATCCAAACGAAACACAAAAATACTAGAGCGGAGAAAAAAAAGAAAAAACTTCTTTGGTTTAAACACATTTTATTCAGATTTTCATTTGACAGCCAACAGGCACTATACACAAGAAGAAAGTTTAAAGGACTGGAATGAAAGCAATACGCTTACATGATTCCTTTACCCATAACAAAATGAAATTGCACAGAGAAAAGGCAAGTCATATATTGAATATGACATATATGCTGGCCACTCATTCAGCATTTTTGTCACATGGACAAGCAGTCAAATATATTTGTTCAAAATTCTAGGACGTGAGATGTCGAATAGTTACGATTTCTTTCTTTTGAGGGTAGCCATATTTGAAAAGTTTTAAATACTTTGCTAAGCAAGTTTGTGAACTGCACCCCCCTCCCACCAACCTAACCCACCCTCCTCTCTCCACGCGAAAAGAAAAAAATGTAAATTTTAGGTTAGGGAATCGATAATATGCCTAAATAAGACAATTCTTTGTCTAAGAAACGAAATATTCTGGATTGTAGTCAGCATGAAACAAAATAACTAGTAAATGGAAGACGAGAGTTCGTACATGACAGAAGTAAGTGCCCTCTGCGTAGAGATTTGTATTCTGGAACCATTAGCTGCTTTAGTTACAACAGAAAATTACACGTTGTCAAATATTTCCCTAATAGTTTATTGGGACATATTGTAATTACCCTAATTCGTCGGTCAGATAGGCCTGAACAAACAGCAAATGAAGCATCTAATCTGCGTTTCTATTGTTTGTCACTTATCGAGCAGTTTATTTTAGGCATACTAGATTAGACTAATACAAGTTTTATAATAAGTAAATATGGTAAGGAGATAAGATATTTGAATATTTAGGGTAAATACAGTGTATCTAGCGGAATTACAGTGTTATTACCATATAGAAGTTTATCCCGAAGTATATCCCCACAAAAGATAAATCAATATACCATTGCAGTTCTTTTTTATTTGATGTAATGGTCACTTACAGAATTGTGTTTCTTTAAAGGGAAAAGGAGTTTAATCTGGAACATTTTACATGAAAACGAAATTTCCTTTTCGTCGGTTTGAATATACATGTACATAGCAACAGATAAGGCGCTTTTTTCATCTGAAAAATACTGATATCTTTCTTATTTCTCCATGAAAACATATGTAGTGGGTACTCATTGGAAGCGCCTCGGCGAGGCGCTTCCAGTGAGTACCCACAACAAATGTTTTAGTAGAGAAACACATAGAATATAATGTGGGTATCTGTAGCTATGCATATAACTGCACATTCATGTCTTTTTGATGTGTTTTGTATACTTAAAGAAGATCCATTTAAAGCCATTGCCACCACCATCCAAACAAAAATGCAATCTTGCATTTCAAAAAATTGCCAGCACATTTGCTAATAATATAATAATGGGAAAAAGGAATTCAAACTAAATAATTATTAGTCGCAACGTGAAAAAAAAAAAAAAAAAAAATGCTTATATGGACATGCGAAAACTACGATTGAATCGACTATTGATTAAGTATGTTTGCTAGTATTGAATATTAGCGTGTGCTGTGCATTTATGCACGGAGATGAATATACAGATACATTCAAGCCGCTCAATCCTGCTGGCTTGATATTTTTATCAAGTCGTTTATCAGAAATGAAAAGTAATAAAGTATGACGGTGTCTTAATCCCATTGTAGTTAGATGATTTTTATTCCCCATAAACATCAGAGAACTGGACAATAATTAGACCGCATCAAACGAAACTGTGCCTTCGAACATGCGCAGATTCAGATCATCCTGTGCATACGTGAAATATCACCCGGGCCTTGGCTTTGCATTCATACATTTTGTTGTAGTCAATGATTCTGTTAGCAGACAGTGACGGTCCTGATCAGACTGCGCGCATGTTGTTTATATTTGTCCAAAGACACGTTTCCGCATAGCGCGGTCCAATTAGTTAAAAATGTATAGCGATCAACAATCTTTGATGTCGGCTTCCGGTGATGGCGGATTATAATGCTTTGACAGAGAGCTGAACTATTAAAGCAGGCATTTGCATCGAAAACTAATAATAAATACAAAGTATCACGCCCCGCCACACCCCGCGACAAGGCAGGAAAATAACAGGCTGATGCCGTATGCACAAAATATGAATGATACACACAATGCATAAAAAAGCACTGTGCCATAAACAGCCAAAAGTAACATACACATTAGCGCATTCGTATCAAAACCTTGACTGCTGGATGTGGAGGCAAAATTCTGCGTCTTTGCTTTGCGCTCATGTTCGAAGGTACATTTTCTCATGTTGCAGTTCACATTATTCCGTTGTTACATTTCATAAGCTGGCCTTAGAGGGCTGTCAGCTTTGCTTCAAACGGGTTTATGTCACAACTGACGGCGGCTACACGCATTTTCCCTTTGTCGTAAACTGGATGACAGCTGAACAGGTATTGTTTTCTAAAAAATTGTTACTTGACATAAAAAAAAAAAACAACAACCTCAGGACTTCCGAAGCAACCGCAAACAACAAAACGTGCTTAAACACCAAAACACCTTCACTAATACTGTTGCTGAATGGTGAATGAGTGACTGAAGCAAGTTTACAATATAACAGATGGCCAATGGGTCACGATTTGCTCACATGAGCAAATGAGCCATTGCATATCTGCAGATTCTATGGAAGAGTCTTCCAGTATTGCCACAGCAACAGGGACAGAAGTTGGACTGTGCCATAAACATTAACGAAAACACGCCTATTCAAATATACTGAACATTTTAACTACCAAAAAATGAAAATTTTCAGATAAAAATTCGGATATTTCTCAAACTTCTGGTCAAAACATAGATTGTGGGTACTCGTTAGAACCGCCTCGGCGAGGCGGTTCTAATGAGTACCCACAATCTATGTTTCTGGACAGAAATAAGAAAAATAATGTATACCCCTGTAAACCCCAGTTTTACTATATAAAAGTGGGGTTTAAGGGGGTCAATATTATATAGGCATGTTTTCGTGATGAAAGGTCAACAGTCATCCTAAGATCATCACTTGAACAAACTTGGTAAACCGTGCGTCCCAAATGCTATATACCTAGATTCAGCCTCATAGCTTTCTTGGTTCTAGAGGAGAAGATTTAAGATATGGTTCAATAGTGCAGAACCATTTGAACAAAATGGCAATACACCTTCGACAGAAAGCCCCTGTGAAATCAGGTGTAAATTAGTCAGAAAAAAAGACATTTAAAGATTACACGATTTAAAACTTGTATATAGCCCAGGGGCAAGGGCAGATAACCTCAGGGACAGCATTAGATTGAAACTAAAAATGTTTACAATTTGACTCATACATTTGCCAAAGCATACAACCATTGGTCTGTAATAAATTTTGAGAAAATGATTTTTCAAAAAATCTGTATGGAGACACAAATTTGACATTACCGTAAAAAGGCCAAAGTCCATTCTAGGATCATTATCTGAACAAATTTGGTGTCCATGATGTTATATACAAAGATTCAGCCTTAAAGCTTTCTTGGTTCTGGAGACAAAAGATTTTTCAAAAGTTTGTTATACCATCTATGGGCATGGCGGCCATCTTGAATAATTGGGGAACCTTTGAACAAATTATCAATACCCCTTCGACAGAATGCCCCATGTACAATCTGATGAGCAATGGACAAGTGGTTTAAAAGAAGACGCTTAAAAATACAAGATTTTATACCTGTATATAGCCCTGGGCCAAGAGCAGATAGCTCACGGGGAACAAAGACTTGATTGTAGCTAAAAGGTTTAACTACCTAAATCAGACATTGTAAATTTCAGCCTTTAGTCTTTTAAACATTTTAGAGACTTTTTTTTTGTTAATATTTTCCCCATGTAAAAACTTTGCCGTATAAAGGGCAAAGTTCAACCTTGAATCATCATTTGAAGTAGATCTTGAGTCCTAAATGTTATATAGTTTAATTCAGTCTCGAAGCTTTCTTAGTTCTGGCGAAGAAGATTTTTAAGCGTTTTTACCGTATCTGGGTATGATGGCCATCTTACATAACGGGCCGTAACCATTGTATAAGTCTTTAATCCCCAACAGAAGGCTCCCATGAAGTTTGAAGAAAATTGGTCCAGCGATTTCAGAGAAAAAAGACGTTTAAAGACTACACGATTTTATACAAGTATATTGCCCTGGGACAAGGGAGATAACCCGGGAGACAAAAGGAGTAACTAAAAGGTTTGCTACTTCTATCATATTGTAAGTTTCAGCCATTAATCTTTAATACATTTTGAGAAAATGATTTTCTAAATATTTTCCCCATAAAAATGCATGGCGCTCAAATTTGACCTTGCCGTAAAAAAAGTCAAAGGTTAACCTACGGTCATCATTTGAACAAACTTGGTAGCCCTTGAGCTTTCTTGGTTCTGTAGAAAAAGATTGTTAAGTGTTTTTACCATATATGGACATGGCGGCAAGCTTACCCAACGGACCGTAACCGTTTGTATAAATTTTCAATCCCCCTTTAAAAGAAGGTTCCACATAAAGTTTGAAGAAAATTGGCACAACGGTTTCAGATTAGATGACGTTTAAAAATTACGCGTTGTTTTTACATGTATATAGACAAGGAGCAAGGGCAGATAAGCTCTGGGGAAAATTTTACTGTAACTAAACGGATTTGATACATTGATCCTAAATTATAAGTTTCTGCCATTAGTCTTTATACATTTTGAGAAAAATGATTTTTCAATATTTTCCCAATACAAATGTATGGGACGCAAATTTGACCTTGCCGTTAAACAGTCAAAGGTCAACCTAGGGTTATCATTTTAACAAACATGGTAGAATTTGAGTCCTCAATGCTGTATACCAAAATTCAGCCTGAAAGCTTTCTTGGTTCTGGAGAAAATCATTTTAAGTGTTTTACAATATATGGGCATGGCGGCCATCTTACTTAACAGATCGTGACAGTCCCCCTTTAACACTAGGCTCCACATGAAGTTCGAAGACATGTGGCCAAAGGTTTTCAGAGGAAAAGTGTGTGGACGGACAGATGGATGGATGACGGAGGGGGAGTGATGGCAATAGCTCATCCTGTGCCTTCGGCTCAGCTGAGCTCAAAAGCAACATTTATTTTACATATGGGCCACATCAAATGAAAAAGTGTCTTGAAACATGCGCAGATTCAGATCATCATGCGCAAAGTCTCATCCGGGTCTTTGTTCTATAGCAGCCAATCATTCTGTTTGCAGACAGCGAAGATCCTGATCAGTCTGCGAAGATGCGCAGGCTGATCTGGGTCTTTACTGTCCGCATATGCACGAATATACGTTTTCATATTTATAGCAGGTATCTGTACTTGAAAACTTGACATTTTTACCTTACATGTATATGTATATGTGCTATTCAAGGAGCGATCTGTTTGCATGTAGCTTTACAGTGTTCAGTTGCACATGATTCTATTTACCGTCAGAAGGTAGCTCCTCTGTTGTAATTTTTTTTTGCTTGTAAGCTTGTTACAATGCACCACAATCGGCTCTTGACTTTGGTCATTATATATTTTTGCACGTTGTGCGTTGGGAAGGGTAAGACAGTTGAATGAAAAGTTAATCTGGCTCACATTACGAAAACACGCCTATACAAATACATTGTTAATTTTACCGCCGAAAGAACGAAAATATTAAAATGAAAAATTGTGATAGTTTTCTTATTTCTGCTCAAAATATAAATTGTGGGTACTCGTTAGAACCGCCTCGGCGAGGCGGTTCTAACGAGTACCCACAATCTATGTTTTAGGCAGAAATAAGAAAAATAATGTATACCCCTGTAAACCCCAGTTTTACTAAATAAAAGTGGGGTTTAAGGGGGTCAAAATTATATAGGCATGTTTTCGTGATGAAAAGCTTCGACACTTCAAATATGTTCATGTGTGTGTGTGTGTGTGTGTGTGTGTGTGTGTGTGTGTGTGTGTGTGTGTGTTACTCGCAAGGGTCATTCCCTTTAGGATCTGTATCCTTCAGTTCACACGTCAGTCATGATTTAATCAGGGCATACGTTTAATACGTGACTTAAAGAATATACCATAACATGCGTTTACCCATAAAATACACTTTCAAACAATTTTTCTTTAACCGTTACTACTATGGTCAAATTCAGCAGATAGTTTTCTTATTTTGCGCAGAAAATGGGCTTTTTTATTTCATGCAAATATAGGAGACCATTTGCATGAAATGTCAAAGCATAATTTCTGCGAAAATAAGAAAATAGTTCAAAATGGCGTCTGCTGAAAATGTTACCCAGCATGCTCAGCGTTAAAGGTTTCCGGCCGACAGGCTCGGGGACAAATGGGCCTGATTACAAGAGGACGTTTCGCAGATCACGCCACCGAAGTAATTGAGTACGTAGTATTGTGTGCACGAAATGTTACATGTACTCTACCTTGTCAGCTGAATTACAGTCCCCATACGCCAGATCGATAGACCACTACTTCTAGTAACTAATGAAATACCAGTAACGAAGGTAGTAATATATGCCATTAAAATCATTTGTACAAAGAAAGTGGGGACAAAGTCTATTAAAATCATTACCACAATGATAGTCTTAATTTTCTGAGAATTACGGGTTGATCACACACCTTTATAACACACGATCCACTATCTGTATGGACAGAAACATTCGTTAAATGATATAGGAAATTAGTCCGCGGATATTAGGCATCTCCTATTTAATCCTTTCGACCCTCTAGAACGAGACAGATTCTTTTGCAAACCGTGTAGATCCAGATAAGACGGTTCATAAAGAGCCACCTCATCTGGATCCACTCTGTTTGCCATTCTTATTTTGGTATATGAATAACACCCCTATTTGTAACAATAACATATGGAAATTCTAAGATGGAAGATTCCACTTCCGAAACTCAGAATGAAAGGGTTAATTTCCATGTCCCCATCACATCCGCTATAGGGAAACGTCATCGAAGTGCGGATGTTCACAGCAGAAACAATTGTATTTACCTATAACCCTTTCACTACTGAGTTTCCAATGAGGACTTTCTCATTTTAGAATTTAGTCAGAGCCATTGTTCTAAATAGGGGTTTTGGTGAAAAATCAAAAATAGAGTGGCGAACAGTGTAGATCCAGATGAGATGGCTCATTATGAGCCATCTCATCTGGATCTACACTGTTTGCGAAAATATATGCTTTGGTCTATAGGGCCGAAAGTGTTAACATTCGGGCAGACAGGTCTGAATAAAAATAATGTAGACCCAGATCAAACTAAGAGAAGTGTATGCCTTGGTCTACTATGTATATATGTTAGTATGTTTCAGTCCCAAAGTACATGGAGACTGGATACACTTGGTTAGGTTTCCACTATGTTTTACAGTGGAGGTAATCGCAATGCTAAAATGACTGAAAAACGCAAGAAAAAAATAATACAAGGCAATACTTAAAACAAATTGCCTCGTAGAATATACCACAAAGTAACAAAGAGTAAAACTAACACCAAAGTTGTGACTTCATGTTTGCTTTCCTGCGTGGCAAACCCTTCTGAAAAAGGGGATCTTTTCTAAAATATTTTCTCTCTTTTTTTTTAGAAGACAAACATTTTTGACAAAATTGTTTTTCTGAAAGTGTATCTATTCCCCTTACATTACGAAAACACACCTATTCGTTTATATAGAAAATTTCACCTCCAAAAAACTGAAAATTTTCAGATACAAAAACTCTGATATTTTTCACATTTCTGCTCAAACCATAAATTGTGAGGCGGTTCTAACGAGTACCTACAATCTATGTTTTTGAACAGAAAAGAAAAATAATGTATACCGCTGTAATTTCCAGTTTTACTATATAAAAGTGGGGTTTAAGGGGGTCAAAATATTATAGTCATGTTTTCGTGATAAAGGACGTCAAGTTTTGTTGGAAGTAAAGTTAGGCTTTCAGGTGTACTAGGCCAATTATGGCAGGGATTATTTTCGGGCGAGATGTTGAGAAATTTGCTCATTTTGTTTTCATTCAAATTTGCTAAAAGGGAGAAAAATAGTCCAATGCAATACCGCGGAGGACTTTGCTAAAATTTCTCACAGTAAATTTGTAATTTCACACAAGTTTTATCTAAATGAGATATTTCCTCCAATGATTTTCTGAGCCAGATTTATCCCTATTATGGTATATCAGTGATCATGCGGTTTATCTTGATGAGATGCATAACTTATTGTGAGTAAGGAGAAACTTTAAGTAAGCTTAAGTTGAAAAAAAAAAAACTCGAATCCAAGAATAAATGGCAAAAATATTTCTTTTTTGAAAAATAAATTGGACCGCAACAAGCAAAAAAGTGCCTTCGAGCATGCGATCTCCACATATACATCCTGTAGTAGCCAATGGTTCTGTATGCGGAGAGTGAAAGCCCTGATCAGACTGTGCGGATGCGCAGGCTGATCTCGGCCTTAGTTGTCCGCATAAACCCAAAGACAGGTTTCACATGGCGCGGCCTCATTAACTAAATTACAATATAGAGTGACGTAAAACTTTCTTGTCAAAGAGTAAATTCGTAATTAGCTTTGAAACATGTAGAGTCATTTTCAAGTTAGTGACGAACCAATAAACATGAATTATTGGCAACATTATGTTTTATGCTAAACTGTCACAGTTTCAGTACGAGCGGAAGAGCAGCAATATCGTTAGAAAAACAGCCTTCATTTATAGCCAACTTTGATATATATCAGAAACTAGCGGGATATTCTTGGCTGTGCACTTAAAACTAATAAACAAGCAAGATGACTTTCAGATTTGAACATATCGTCATATTTCTAGGAATTGAGTTAACTTTGCACCTGAAAATGAGACAGTGTATCCAATTTAGGCTTCAATATTTATTCTAAATTCTCAAATTGTTATGTACAGTGGTATCTATATTACCGTACTGTGTCAATTTTTAAGTGAAGCCCCTAGTCTGTTTTCCACAGAATTACCAATTCAAATTGTGTTGTTTCCGTTCATCTGATATGATTTTATTTTTGTTTCATATTTTGCTATTTTTGATAGTCTCAGTATTGCCGATTCATTGTATAACCAATAACACGCATTAAACCCGAGGTAATTTTGCTGAAGAATTATGATTAAGAGCAAAAATACATGGCTTAGCTCTGGAAACTAACAGCGAATTTCGAATGTTTTGGAGTTTATACGTCATTGGCGCTGTTTAGATATTAAGATATCAACGATATTCGAGAACGTTTTCATAAACTGCTTTGCCACGGCATCTTTTGAAGGTTTATTGTAAAATACTAGCAGTAAAGACGATGTAAAGAAAAAGCCACCCCTCTCATTACGAAAACACGCCTATTTAAATATATTGATAATTTCACCATGAAAAAACCTGAAAGTTTTCGGATAAAAATTCTGATATTTTCCACATTTCTGCTCAAAACATAGATTGTGGGTACTTGTTAGAACCGCCTCGGTAAGGCGGTTCTAACGAGTACCCAAAATCTATGTTTTTTGAGCAGAAATAAGAAAAATAATGTATACCCCTGTAAACCCCAGTTTTACTGTATAAAAGTGGGGTTTAAGGGGGTCAAAATTATATAGGTATGTTTTCGTGATGTTATGAGACGGCCTCATCTTAAAGAGTACTTTCTCGTGGACCAGACTTTATGTATGCACGTAAATGGAATAAGTTTTGTCAATATTTATCAGTTTTATATATCATAAAAAAACATCGATAAACTTATTCGCACAGGCCTCAATTTTGATTGCGTTAGAAGGCAGCTCAAGGTATATTTCGCGGGCACTTGCTAAAGCTACAGACCCCCCAAAACTGACACAACTCAACGGAAATATTGCAAACATCCGCGCGGAAGCGCAGGCTGATCTGAGTCCTTGTTGGGTGCACATGTTTTCTCAAGTTGCGGCTCATGTAGTTGCAAAAAGTAGTGCCTGGGTTGACAGCTGTTTCATATGCCCATTTGACAGAGCAAACTGTTTCACTGTGAATCATTGACGGAGTAGTATGTAGGTTTTTTGAAAATTATGCTTTTGTCTGATTTCAGAAACCGATGCACACCCAAGAAGCAAAAAAGGTAAGAGAAAAGTCCAGGGAGTGCCACAATCACAAACCGCAGCCCTTCCCAGACCCCAAGAGGAAGAGGAAACCGACAAATCTAAACAAGCACAAACCGAACAAACGTACGAAAAGCACTAAGACTAGCTCTCTCTTCCCCAAGCGAGGTAATCGCAATACTAAAAGGACTGAAAAACACAAGAACAAAATGACACACGGAAAGACATACAACAAATCGCCTCGTAGAATAAACCATAAAGCAACAAAGAGTAAGACTAACACCGGGACCACCGCCTTAGAACGGTCGGTAGAGCAAACCACCGGGGGTGGGGGGGGGGTGGGGGGGAGGTTAAAGTCTACCTGTATTGTGTAAATTGGCCGTAACTGTTATGAACGTACAGTTTACTCTGACAGACGATAGTAAGAAAAAGTACCTGATCAGCTGCTTAAACTGAAAGCTGTTTGCATAGAAAATGATGGGAAAATAAATGTGCACGAGGCCAGCTTGTGACTGCATTGCAAAATTCCTTGCATGGAACTATCATAACATTTAAAGAAACGGATGGATACAATTTCTGGCATAGAAATATTTACATTACTTCTCATTGAGGATGTCCCCTGTGAGCAAATTATATCAGTTTCTATATCTGTATCCCCCGTTTTTTGAAAGGCATTGAATGAATACTATACTAGAGTAGTCATCATTTATATAAGGAGTTACCATACAAGGTAAAATAATTCCTGTCTGGAAAGGGTGCTTGCTTTGCTATATCTCAAGACATATTGATTCCCCTTAACGAGCTGGACCATGAAAATAATATAAAAAACTAGTTAGGTGGGATTAACGTGGACAGCACAAGCCTGAGGACTGTAGACTATCTTTGTACCATATATTCTGTCTGATATCCGAGGAATCTTGACACGAACGCCGCCGTACTTTTGCCATAATCGCTGCATACAGCAGTTACATTATACTGAAAACTGAAGGAAAAAATCTTCAGCATTATTCCAGGGCTTCAAGTTTAGAATAAGTTTCAAAAGGAACGTGTTATTTAGACAGAAATAAATGAAATT
The DNA here is from genome assembly GCA_964016985.1 of Anodontia alba. Lineage (NCBI taxonomy): Eukaryota > Metazoa > Mollusca > Bivalvia > Lucinida > Lucinidae > Anodontia > Anodontia alba. Next base: position 9,282,429 of record OZ024821.1, read on the forward strand.
ATTTACCAGACCATGGCGCTTTGTTGTCTTAACTACCCATCAATAGTGAGCAGCTTTTTTGGGAGGATGCTACTTGCTCTCTGCAACGAAACATCGTTCAGTCATGCGAGGAATGTCGCCAAGAGTTGGTATCAAGCCTTGGCCGATAGACAGCAAAGGAGAGACAAAACTACTCCGCGATCTATGCCCGGCCTTCTAAATCCGCTTAAAATTGAAAGTTGTCCTGTGCAAAGAGTAATGTAGAAGATTTCGCTGGACACCAACAACTTTCAATTTTAAGCGGATTTACAAGCATTGCTACAGTGTAAACCTACATCAGACATCGCATTCTGTGGCGGCTGATCGGGGTCCATACTGCTTGCCTTTGTCCCAATTTGAGATGTTAGGCAGTAAATTGTTATGAGTTAAAATGAAAGTCGGTATGCAACTAGGAAACGAACCAAGCATACATATACCACTACATAATACATATGCAAATAGGATCCCATTTATCAAATACCACGGTGTACTTAACTCATTGAAGAACAACAATATGTTGATACATGTTATATTTCAGAATGCTTGACATTTTCCCGATTTTATTAGTGGGTTAATAGTAAAAGACGCTGCCAAAGCTCAGTGAATGGAAGGAGTAAGGAGAAAATCATAGCTCCAGATGAGGCGCTTTTTTCAACCAAACATTGATTATATTTTTCTTGTTTTCTCCATAGTAGATACAACATATGTTTCTGTGGAGAAATAAGAAACATACCCACAACATATGCTGTTATGGAGAAATAATAGATTGTTTTCTATATACACACTCTTATCTTGAGCTATTGTGATTTATAAGGCGGTGAATCAAGGCATTTTACAAAGTACCAATAATTGCAGTCATCTACCACATTCACTAGCATGAGAAAACTACCTTCTGACGTGCGCCTAACGAACACTATGGACCGTTGTGTTCGATGGGCGCACATATCATAAGGCACATATATACATGCGTATCCGCGCTGTATGATCAGAGTCTTGGCTGTTCTCTTGTAGAAACCTTAGGCCTTGGCTAGCTACAAATCACCCAAAGAAGACTGATCAGACTATGCGGACCATGGATCTGAGTCATCGCTTGGCGCATGAGACGCAAGGTACAGATTATCGCAAAGCGTCCCATTAATTTGCTTCATGCCGAAAGACGTCAACAACCTTCGCAAGAAAGAAGTTAATGTGTATCTTCACAAAATTACTGGTGATTACAGCGTTTGTATTAAAGTGTAATGTATTTAGGAAGTTTCATGGAACCAAACAAAAATCAAATTATATACAGAGGCTCTCGTAATCGCGGTATTATATTTGCGCAAAGTAAACAGCTGTTTGGGATATGAAATAAAATTTACGCAAAATAAATATGTACATTTCATACACCGAGTTTACGCGGAATATTTGGTTATTCGGAAAGACATACCTTACCAAGTAGGTTAAGGTCCTGTCAAATTGTTTCGAATTTGATCAGAGTTCTTACTGCTTACATACTAGGAAGCGCATTTAGACAAACTTCAATGCCTTAATATCGTTCATTTGCTAAATAAAAATGTGACAAGAGGACCGTGGTGGTCCTTAATTCTTACCTGTGCTGAAAAGTAGGTCAAGGTTACTGAATGTCTACAACAGTCATTAATTTGGAAAACATAACTTATAAAATATAAATAACAATATCAAAATTTGGTGACCAATATGCGCTGCATCACCTCATGGTCTAATTGTATACCAAGTTTCAAACCCATCTTGCATATTAGATTCTGGGAGGTCTGGTCAGAACTGAAGGTCGCAAATAGGCGTTTTCAGCAGTCAAGTGGACGTAACTCTAAAATAAATAATTTAATAGGGACAGTTTTTAAATTCATCAAAGACTTCATCCATGTCCATCTTATCTGCATGTTTCAGGAAGCTCAGATCAAAACGGAACGAGTAATGCTGATGACAAGGTCAAACATAGACTTTTTCAGCAATAAAGGGGAAGTAACTCTAAGATTAATGATCTGATCTGGCCAGGCTTAGAACGCATCTGAGATTATCACCCACATCCAATTTATCTGCAAGGTTCAGGAATACCCAATCAAAACTGAACGAGTTATGCTGATGACAAAGTCAAACATAGGCTTTTTCAGCAGTAACGGGAACATAACTCTAAAAAAAATGCTTTCTCAGCAAAAAGGTGACGTAAATCTTAGATTGATGACTTGATGTGGCCAGTTTTCGAACTAGTCCATGACCACTTTATCTGTAAGTTTCAGGAACATCTGATTAAAATTGAAAAAATAAAGTGATGACAAGCTTTTTTTCTATTGTAAGTCTATCGCATATTTTGGTTCCAATAGCAACCAAGGTTTTCATTGGATTTCCATGAAAAGCTTATGTTATCAATCTCCTACCAGAGGCACGCTACACATAAGAAATTATTGAGTGTAGTATGCAGACCAGAGATGTGACTGTTTAAAGTTGCGGACGGACGACGGACGAACCTCTATCCTATAAGCCCCACCACTCCCCCCCCCTACCCTGAAGACTTCGGCCCAGGTGAGCTAAAAATGAGGATTATATTACGTAATATAAATATACCGTATTTACTCTAAATACTGGAACAGATATGTCCAAACAACAGTGCACCATTACGAAAACATACCTATATAATTTTGACCCCCTCTACCCCACTTTTATATAGTAAAACTAGGATTTACAGGGGTACACATTATTGTACTTATTTCTGCTCAAAAACGTAGATTGTGGGTACTCGTTAGAACCGCCTCGTCGAGGCGGTTCTAATGAGTACCTACAATCTATGTTTTGAGCAGGAATATGAAAAATATCAGAATTTTTATCTGAAAATTTTCAGTTTTTAGTTGTACAGTTTTCATTATATTTGAATAGGCATGTTTTCATAATGTATTAAGTGTACACTATTGACCCTCAAAATTCAGAAATACGTATCTGAACAACTAGTGTGTAGCCAGATGACTGTTCCTAAAGGGACAGTTGATTTAAATCTACACCAATTGTAATTCTGTCTAAACATTTTAGTCGCATCACCTGCATATATATTTTAACCCTTAAACTGCCAATCACAACAATTGTCGTCTGCTTTGTCATCTGCTTGTGATTTTAAAAGTCATTTTTGCAAGCAGTGTGGACCCAGATCAGACTGCTCCAGTCTGATCAGGGCCACTAAACAGACGACATTTTCAGATGCAGGTTAAATCTGAAAAGGGTTAAACTAACTACTGAACAAGAAATTCGTCGAATGGCTATGTTGCGACTGCTACGGAGCTAAACGCACAGACTAAACATTGTTTAGCCAAGCGAGAAAAGAAGGTCACGGCCAATAACAGTTGCCGGCAGTGGGCAGGCTGTATGAGAGCGGATGCGTGTATGAAGTTTCATTAGCCTAGAACGCTTGATGATTGAGCTAGAGGCACAGACTTAACATTTTTGACGCCGACGCAAACGCCGACGGCGACGCCGGAAGTGATCCCTATGTCGCTCCTGCTAGCTAAAGCAGTCTCGACTAAAAGCTGTTAGAAACATACTGCTGGTAATCACTTAATATAGCACGATTTACAAGCAGCACTGCTGTAAGTGGATTGAATTATGCAGATGATTAGTTTTTGAGCACCATGCTATTACATTAAAATGTCGAAAACGTGCATATAATATAGAAACCGAAATTTACTAAAGTCTTGCATTTGACGAAATGGCTAAAAAGTTTTATTGAAATGTGAAAGTTTTCCCAATGCCATTGATTAGTAACGTATTAACCCTAAGTATTCGAACGGGCATGACTGAACATACAGTGTGGATACTGATCAGACGCCGCTGTAGAGCGGCGTCTGATCAATATCCACACTGTTTGCCACTCATTCAGTAATGTTTAGATAGAAGAGCAGGTTGTGGATCGGACTTTTTGGGCTAGTATGGTCAAGAGTTAAGGTGTCCACAGATTTAGGGTGTATATGGTGGAATAAGGACAGGATGCATTACTCAATCGGTTTATGTAGTTGATATGTGTGGCAGTAAGATGAATTACGTAATCCATTTCTATTGACAATGATGCAACCGCAGCAACTGTTACACCAAGATTAATAAATTTCATGTGAACGATGTGAAAAAATCCCTTACCAAATATGTGGCCAAAGAAAGCCCCGATCGGCCTGCACATAAGCCCATTCTAATTCAGGCTTTCGTTGCCCGCTTTCAGAATATATTTGATATGATATTGTTGAATTTACACGTCGTAAACATGTCTATGTTACTCCGTGTTCCCTTGTTAAAACAGGAATATGCAGGGGTCTACATTATTAGGAAGGCTGTATGTCTTAGGGAATTTTTATTTTGATAGCCATTTGGCCATTTTTTTTTTTTTGTGGGGAAGAAACTGTCCTTTTGGCTTTCTGTTTGAAGTGTTTTGATTGTGGTGCCGTTACTTTAAGTGCGTCCTTCTTTCCCTTTGGTGTCTTGGAACGGAAGGTGTTAGGTACTTGTATAGATTCCACATCATTACCTTCCTTTCTATTTCAAAACGTTTGCAATGTTTAAAGTAGATTTCCTATTTGTTTACATTTTAGCAGCGATTTTTATTACATAAATACGTCTTAATGTTGTTAATAACGAACATATTCTCCTTTCCCACATAATATGGTGCAATGATCTGGCTTACGTAGCTCAAGATAAGAGGGTTATCAAAATATCATTTTCTTATTTCTCCGCAAAAATATATGTTGTGGTTATTCATTAGAAGCTCCACGTTGAGGCGCTTCTAATGAGTACTACAACATAAGTTTTCATGAAAAATAAGCAAAAAATTCAATGTTGTTTGGTAACAAGATTGGCTTATCTAGTCTTGTGGGTGACAAAGTATACATCTCACATAGACATGTTAACGTAATGATGAACAGAGAATGACATTATCAAACTGTGTGACACTGGCTGGATTCAGCTTACTCTGTTCGCATACGACGTCAGGGATCTTTTCACAATATCGCTGAGTATCAAATATATTTACGAGGCCACTTAAGAGGGGTTCTATATTGTCACACATCATATTTTACAAGGATTCATTAAATTTACTTGCCGTGAAGACTAGTGATTTGCAGTAAGAAGGTTACCTATATGCTCTGGCTTCATTTGTTTCCTTGTAAAAGAATTTGGGAACTAAATCACTGGAAAAGCTAAGTAAAATTAATATGTGTCGAAATAAATGAAAGCGTATCTTCTGACGTACGCCACACGGAGACTCATATCTGACTGCAAATCCGCACAGTCTGATCTGAGTCTTCGTTGTCCGCATGATGAAACTTTGCATCATTGGCTATCTAAAATGTGCCCAGTGAAGATTCTGATCAGCATGTGCAAATGCATAGGCTGATCTGATTCTTCGCTGGGTGCACATGTCCAAAGGTATGTATTCTACGGCTCATATCAATTGCCTTCTCACTTATATTTTGTAAAATCTCCTGTCAAGGTATTTTGCAAGTACATTTTATTAAACTGTTTTTCTTTTTCTACATATACAATGTATCATAGAGTTCTGAAACAATTTTTCTGTTTCTACATATACAATGTATGACAGATTTCTTAAACAATTTCTCTGTTTCTACACATACAACGTATAATTTTTTCTTAAATAATTCCTTCTTTTCTACATATACACTCTACCACAGATTTCTTAAACAGTTTGTCTGTTTCTACATACACAATGTATCACAAATTTCTTAAATAATTCCTCTGTTTCTACATATACAATGTATCCCATATTTCTTTAACAGATTCTCTGTTTCTATATGTACAATGTATCACGGATTTTTTAAACAACTACTCTGTTTCTACATATACAGTGCATCACATATTTCTTCAGCGGGTTCTTTGTCCCTACATATACAATGTATCACTGATTTCTTAAACATTTACTCTGTTTCATATATACAGTGTATCACAGATTTCTGAAATAATTTCTCTGTTTCTACATATACAATGTATCACAGAAAAAGCATCACACTGGACTACTAATGTAGCACCTCTTTCAGTATGATTATTTTGCGTTTTGTGACAAAAGAGATAAAAATGCAACTTCCATATGTAATGAGATATTTGCTGGAAAGTCTATACAAACCTATGACTTCACTTTGAACACAAAGATAAACATGCAAGTTTGCATGTGCAATGAGAACTTTGCTGTAAATTCTATATAAACCTATGATATCACTTGTGAACACAAAGACAAACGTGATAGTTTGCATGTGAAATGAGAACTTTGCTGTAAATATTATACAAACTGAACTGAGCTGTAATCAAACTCTACAATAATTAACAGTTTATTACAATAAAATGTAGCAAACACCAAAGTCTAGACTTGGTCCAGTGATAAAGGGCACGTTGCAGGATTAAAATGTAACGAATAAATAAAAAGTAAATCATTAGTTTCGAAACACTTTTGCATATTTCGTATGTTTCCCTTTCGGCGGATTAGACATCTTACATGTAACACACTGATTTATTTTGAGTCGGGCCACAACATTACCTAAAATATTGCATGTGCGCCCAGCGAAGACTGGGATCAGCCTGCGAATGCACGCAGTTTCATCAAAGTTTTTGCTGTTCGCCTTAAGATGCTTTGGGTCCTTGGCTACCCATAGAGCGCCCTGCATCAGACTGCACAGCGAAGTCTGATCTGAATCTTCGCAGGTCGCACATACAATATTGTGGAAATGCTGTGCCCCGTATCATTTTATTATCTTCAAAACTATTGAAGAAAATGTTGCTCCAAAATACACTGACTGGAGATTAAAGTGGTATAATATTAAACAGGAAATAATTCCAGTTGCTCCTGTTGGAAATATCCCTGGTTAGAAACTCGTGAATGTGAGTTTAACGAAGCTGTTTTAGACATGTAAACGTTAAAGTGTCATTAAACCAACAAACATAAAATAACAAAACAAGACGATCAGACCTGGGATACCCTTATAATGTAAGCTTTATTTTTATGCCGGATGAGTGCCAAATAATGTAGACCCTGGTGAGATTTCACGATCTGCCGCGTTTGATATATACGGGAATACATTGTTTGCTCAGACTTTTCTGTCCGAATATTCAGGATAATAAATAAGGTAATTACCAGAAACTGAAACACAATTGTAACGGCCCTGAAAATATTTAAATTGTACGGTAACAGTCTCTAACAAACTTAATAAATACCCTTCTGGGTTACTGTAGATGCTTTTATAGCAAACATACGGGTACTTAAGTAGTAACGTGCTCAAACAAATTAGCATTTAATATATCAGTTCCGCAAAGCTTCCATCGCAGACAAATTACGCTAGATAAGGATCTATCCAGTTAACGAGCTAGACAATGACACAATAAACTGATAACTCAATCGAAGAAAAAAAGTATACAAGATATCCAGGAAGATCCACAATCACAAAACATAGCCTACCAAAGCTACCAAAGACACCAAGACGCAAAGCAAACAAATCGGGACAGACAGTACACAAGCAACACGCAAAAAAAAAAAAAAAAAAAAAAAAAGAAAGAAAGAAAAAAACAGCTCCATTACTTATCGTCAAAAACATGATACAATGTAAGACAGGATTCAATAAAAACAACAATAAGACAAGGAACAAGACAATCACGAAAAAAAAAAAAAAAAAAAAAAAAAAAAAAAAAAAAAAATACCCCACTGCTAGCAGTCACATTACGAAAACATGCCTATTCAAATATACTGAAACTTTTACCACCAAGCAATAAAAAATTCAGATTAAAAATTCTGATATTTTTCATATTTCTGCTCAAAACATAGATTATGGGTTCTTGTCGAGGCAGTTTTGAGAAGAAATAAGAAAAAAATAATGTATATCCCTGTAAACCCCAGTTTTACTAAATGAAAGTGGGGTTTAAGGGGGTGTCAAAATTATACAGGCATGTTTTCGTGATGAAAGGCCGCAAGGGCCTTCTGATGAGTATTCGTAGCATCATAACATATGTTTTCGTATACAAAACATATGTTTCCGTAGAGGAAGAAGAACTATATTGATATATTACGGTGAAGAAAACCAAAGCCTTATCTAGAGAAATAGCTTAGATGTATACATTTCAAATAGACTTTGGGGTTTTAACACAATGCTGTTTTGTTAGTTTCTTTCCTATTGTTAATTCTATGATTTTGTTTCTTAACCCATTTACATCGAGTGGACTTTTCTACTACAACTCTTTAGGCCAGTCTGTTTTCAAAAAGAGGGTGTCTGACTACTGTGCTTTCAACATCTTTCAGAAAGTCGTTGTTTGCTTGGCGCTTTACACAGAAGAAGTAAATTTGCAAACTTTGGTCATGATTTAATGCAAAACCATTTGTCGTAACTAGCTATGCACAAAAAAGTTTTATTCTAGTGATTGTTAAAAAATCAAATATTTTCAACTTTCCCCATAGTAAAAACGAATGCAAAGTATGCAGAAATCTGTAGAGTAGGTAACTTGGAGGAAATATTTCAACAATTCCGCTAGTTCAATTTTTCTGAAATTTTCACGATTTTAAATTAAGCAGAGAAAAGTAAAAAACTATTTTCTTATACAAAAATTAAAAAACAAAAAAAAGAATCACTTTACTATAGTAATTGCATAGTCAACCAAGTTTTTGTCATAAATTTAATTTTAGGGTAAATTTTCGAGAACAAAACACAGAAACAGAAAAAAACAAATGGTTTCTGATCAGATATGTCAATCAGAACAAAATATTTTCTTTTAAAATATATAAACGCCAAGCAAGAAACGTCTTTAAGAGTGATGTCGAAAGTTTTTATTATTAGTATCTTTTACAGAAATTTCTGCATTTAATGCAAACAGTGTAGACCCTGATCGGACGCCGCGTATAATTCGATCTGCACTGTTTGCCACTTATCCATTTAGGGTCTCCAGACTAAAATGGGTTTATTCAACCGCGTGAATATCTGAAAGCTAAGCTCAGCTGTACTGAGGTCACCAATGTTACAATGAACCGCTAAAAGATATTTCTTGTCTGCTCTTTCAAGACAACAGCTCAACGATTGCTTTGGTATTTCACTCAATAAAATACAATATTTCTCATCTTTCAGTCACGGGCGAAATTGACATTCTACTGCAGCCCGTATTTTTTTTTCATTAGCGAACCGCTCCTGTAATACGTTAATCCATTCATATCATTTGTCATAAATGTTTGCATTTATACGAACAACAAAAACGCCAAACAAAGTTCGGAAAGAATTTGAAATATTGGCAGAGATCCATACGTCTTTTACCAACTGAAATTATTGGCAAAGTGGACAAAGTAAAGAAAAGAAAATATATATTCGTATAATAGCATTTTTAGAAAATACTTCACGAAAACACGCCTATATAATTTTGACCCCCTTAAACCCCACTTTTATATAGTAAAACTGGGGTTTACAGGGGTATACATTATTTTTCTTATTTCTGCTCAAAAACATAGATTGTGGTTATTCGTTAGAACCGCCTCTGCGAGGCGGTTCTAACGAGTACCCACAATCTATATTTTGAGCAGAAATTTGAAAACTATTTGAATCTTTGGTCTGAAAATTTTCAATTTTTCGGTGATTAACTTTTCAGTATATTTGAATAGGCATGTTTTCGTAATGCACCTTCAGTAATATTAAAGGAAATTAATACACTTCCCAAGGCGAAAACTCTGTCAAAAATTAATTTGCTCCCTTCTAGAAAAGTAGTCTACTCTAACCTTCTGAAAATAGTCTATGCTAAAAGAAAAGAATTTGTTCCCTTTGGGTGCAAATTCTATCATTTTAGAGTAGACCATTTTCAGAAGGGAATGAAGTATCTTAGGTATTCTGGTATCTTCCTTTCGTATCATACTAGCATACATAATCTAAATATTCGAACACCTAAATTTCTTACCATATTACCTAATTATTTGGACACCTGGGCCAAGTTGTTCAATGCATCATTAACTTAACGAGCTCGTTAATGTCAAACTCGTTAACTATTATAGCTTAGATATTTTTAAAATGCATTGATTTGTTTGCTGCAAAAATGTGAGTAGCAAAAGCTACTCACATTTTTCAACAAAATATATCACTGTATTTGCAATATTTCAAGATAGAAATGTTAACGTGACGTTAGCTGACAACTTCTTTAAGGTTTAAACAACAGTTTCCCTAAATATTCGGACACCATACCTTCTTACTGGAGGAAGGTTATTGCATTTACCAAAAAAATATTTTAACATCTTACCGACTTAGTCGTGGGGCATTAACTCCTTCGTTTAAACATATTTCATTTGAGTGTATAATTGTAATAAATATATAAACAAACATTAAGGAATTCAGTGTAAAGATTCTTTCCTTTAAGAATAGCTCTCATTTTTAAAGGTTTCAAACACTAAGGAAACAGCTTTAATGTCTACAAAAGTTTTTCCTTGTGCAAGTTGGCGGCAGCATCTTTCAGGTATATCAATCCGTCATGAGATAGAAAACAACTGTGATGTCCAGTGAGTGTCGGCATTCATGTATGAAAAGCAAAATTTTTACACTTAGTAGATACTCAGCCATTCTTCCAAGAGAGACAGATCGTGCGTTCGATCCCCGCCGGGTTCATCAGCAATCGTGCGTGGAGATTGATCATGAAATATTTTCTGTGATCATTCTTTCCATTCCACTGATGCAAGAAGGGCAATTATCAGTTTCTGGTAAACCGCTTAGAGGACTGTGCCTGCCCAGTAAAAGTGTGGTTAGATAAACTGACAAGCTCGACATGACCTTAATAGTGTTGACTGGGCCGTTAAATTCTAAACCAACCAACAAGAGAGACAACTTTTGTGACTTCCTGTTAGCAATACAGCTACACAACCTCCGTCTGAAAAGGGATCTACTCTAAAAGGAAAGAATTTGCTCCCAAGAGGAGCAAATTCTTTCCTTTTAGAGTACTCCCCATTTTAGAAGGGAGGCAAAACCGGTTTTGATAGATTTGCCTCCCTCAATAAGTGTAAGCATTCCCTTAAAACAATGTTCATTATCTCCTATGACTATGCAGATCACACGTGCCCGATGACATGTTTGTCATGATGTATCCCGATATAATTTTATGTTGATTCCATACTTTTAGAGATAACGATGCACTAATGGATGAGTGGAAGATAGATGATTAAAGAATAATGGCCCATCAAATGTTCGTGAAACAGTCCATATTAACGAAAATATTTCTGGAACCACTTAAATAAATGGTGATAGTACTCGTATAATAAAATGTTTCAGAAAACTGAGGTTTATCATTCGAGTGCTAATAGAAGACTTCTAGAGAAAATTAAATCACTCGAACGTCTCTACCGTCCATACTTTCATACAATAAATTCAAAATAGTAATTTAGTATAAAACGGGACTTTGTCTTTAAACTTCTTAATATGTGCTTAAAAGTACATTGTATTTGCAGTTAAAAAAATCCAAATTGAAGCGCTGGAAATGGTGTAATTAATACTGGTCCTGCTGAACCCGGATATATATTGTCTTTGAAAACAGTGTTGATCTAGACCGGTTGGCTTCTAAAGAGGCAAGCTGATTTGCATTGTTTGCCATTAAATATGTTAATTTGCACCAACAGCTTGTATCAAGTAATCTGATTGGCTGAAAATTAGAAGTGGGCGCGGCATCTTAATTCATTCAGCATGTCTAGGGTTAACATAAAGTATTCCGTCTCATTTGAGCCGAGGCAGGGTGTTTCTTTTTAGATTTGAGAAGACTCAAATCTGTCTGCCCTAGAGACGCTTAGTACCCTTGGCTACTCACAGACAGCCCTGTAAGACTCTGATCAAACTGCGCGGATGCGCGGGCTGATCAGAGCAAATGCAAAGTTGTAGGAAACGATGTGCCCTGAAACGCAAATAATTTAAGTTTTAGCACTCTGTAGGCTAAAACATCACATCAAAAATAACGACAGTCTATCGTTTTTCGAAGAAAATAAGACTTTACACTTCGTTTAAATGCTCTCAGACAAGAAGAGTGTTTCAACAAAATGCATAGTCTTATTTATCCCCCCCCCCTCCCCCCACTCCCAACCCCACCAGAGTTGTCATTCTTGTAGGTAATTAGTCCTATCGTCCTGTTCTACATTTCTACGAAGTAAAATTTAAAAAATCTAACGGGTATTGGAGTTACAATGCTGACAAGAAGTCAAATTAAAAAAACAAAAAGGGAGACAACTCCAAAAATAAGAAAGCAACAGCTGACATTCTTGTACGCGACACGTCGTCTCACCCTGTTCTACAGTTCTACCAAATATCATAACACAAATAAGAAGAAAATAATGAGCTATATTTGTATCAACTTTGGAACCTCAGCTATGTGCAAGTCTATAGAGTCCACCCATTTTCAGTTAGTGGTTTGATAAATACAAAAGTTTCTTGGACTATTTCGGACGTGCTTAGTACAATCATAAGAAGAAATGCTCCATTTATTCAGAATTTAGAGAAATCCCCCATCATTCGTGTTTGGCTTAACATACCTACATAAAAGCAAAGCCATACATAGTTTCACAAGGCAAAATTATGTATAATTATCGTACAGATATGACCTCATGTTGTTAGGCATTATTCGAAGTAACACGTTTAGTCGTCCACTGAGAGAGATGCGCAAGCGCTGAGATAACTGACATACACGTGCTTACAAAGTACACATACATGAAGTAGTATGATGTTGTCTGGGAGCATAAACATGAAGATAGATGAAAGCTCCAAGTACTCTTGTTTATTGCTTCAGTATCCAAATACTCGACTTTACTAAACTCCATATATCAAAGCTGTTGCATAGCTTTAACTTGGAAACGTTTAAAGAATACAACATTTGTTAAGCCTAATTTGGAGCTAAAACCTTTCATATCGACATCATAGCCCACCTGCTCCCGAAGCGGCTTGTCTCTTATCTTACAGAACTGAATCAAATTTAAAATCACAACGGAAACCTTTTTTTTATATTTTAGGTATCGCATTTACCGTATTCACTTTAAGCATTCGCACTGATTGGCCTGAGCAAACAGAGTTGAATACGCCCTTTATCACCTTTCGTCGCAGAATTGCGGCGTCTGATCTGAGTCTACACAGTTTGCCGCTCATTCAACAGTTTAAATACCCATCAACAGGTGATACAAAGGGCGTATTCAATTCTAGGACATGCATGGTAAGGAGTAATAGTGTCCATATATAGAGAGAAAAAATACGGTAAACAAAATAACGTATCTTTTATCGGAAAATGGCTTCTGTATACGCTTTCACTAACTAAAACAAATATACACGCACGCGCGCGCACACACACACACACACACAACAACAACAAAACAAATGGTATAACGTTAACGTATTTAATTAAGAAATAAATTATTCCGAACCGTGCTACTCATCAGGTAAAAAGTCAAGGAACTGCAATGTTCATACATCATTTTCTGTCTTACTAATATAGTTTATTATGTATATGAATGTTTCGACAATATCGTAAGCTAGCATCCATAGTTACCAGGGGCGCAACTTTCGCAACAGTAATATGATTGGTTTCCCGTTGGTAGCGCGCGACGAAATTCCTATGCTCAAATGCCTTAGATAAAGCACGGTTTGAAATGTAAAGACAAATAAGGAACAACACGAGCAGGGGTGTTAGAAACGCAATTAAACCGGTTTTGCACAAGTACCGAAATGGCGGTAAGGATAACATGAAGCTTGATTTACAAGAGGTTTGCCACCTTTTAAAATCAGCATGGCGCAGTGGCAACATGTGCGTTTAGAGGTAAATGTCTTTGGGGAGAAAACTATTTCGAAAAAGTAATGGGTCTAGCACATTTGACAATATTGGCCAAATGTTTATATAAATTCAGTCTGAAAACTGAGGTTAGTCACGTAGATTTCAAGGCATAAATTGACGTGTGTTAAGCCTCAAGGTCTCGTCGGGGAATATGCGGATAGTGACGGCAGGGGACTTTTTTTAGGAGGTGTTTTGAATAATTCTGCAATCATGTCCTTCATTCTACATAAAAAATGTTGTGGGTACTCATTAGAGGCGCTTCTAATGAGTAGCAACAACTTGTTTTACACAGAAATACATGTAAGTAAAATATCCAGAACTATCGCTAAATGCTCTTCTTAAACAATGTCTCGTTGTTAACTGTAGCAGGCATTAAATGACTGCACATCTATACGGTTTGCAGGTACGCTGTTACGCAGGATGATCTGAATGTACGCATCTCGGACGCGCTCCAATTAAGTAACGTGAATATGCATACCATAGTGTATATTTTGTAGTGCGAGATGCATTCAATAAGCAGTGCCCAGTTTAGCGGGTATCAAGAATCTATTTCCTTGATCAAAATGTCTACCTCAACCCTTCAATGTTCTTTCCGTACACTTTCAAACACTTTTCCTCAACGTTTTATCTAATCACGAAAGACCCTTTATTTGGGTATACTGTTTATACAATGAAAAAGTGATCTACTTGATCTACTGAACTATACTGAACTACGTGGCTTGAAATGACGATCACTACATCGCAATATGGGGATTAAACCAAATGTCACAGGGAGAAAGATTAGATCTAAAGGAAGGGTGTAGCAGAGTTATAATATGATGCGCATCGCATGAAAAAGGGCCCTCAAGCACGTTGAGGGCACCACAGGCCCTGATCACCTGCGCACTGGTGCAGGCTAATCAGGACTTTTGTTGCCCGCTTACTAAATTAATGGATATTGTAGTACATCACGAAAACATGCCTATATAATTTTGACCCCCTTAAACCCCACTTTTATATAGTAAAACTGGGTATACACTATTTTTCTTATTTCTGCTGAAAAACATAGATTGTGGGTACTCGTTAGAACCGCCTCGCCGAGGCGGTTAAAACAAGTACCCACAATCTATGTTTTGAGCAGAAATATGAAAAATATCAGAATATTTTATCTGAAAATTTTCATTTTTTGGCAGTAAAATTTTAAGTGTATTTGAATAGGCGTGTCTTCGTAATGAGATGTATATGTCGTCTAACAGAGAATTCCAGATCATTCTTCATGGATGCGCACGCTCATCTTGACCTTCGTTGTTGGCATAAGGCATAAGGGCCTTTTTCCCATGTTGCGCATCATATGATGTTCCTCCATATATGAAAATTGCTAACCCTTCAATCCGAAAGATGTACAATTTACCTTGATACTGGAAGACAGTTTGGACATATCTGTATATAGCAGATATGTAAATATTGCATTTCGCGAAAACCGGCATGTTTCTACGGCCCAGTTGATCTTTATCAAATTACAAGTATACAAAATCTTGCGTATGCAGATAAACGCATAGATAAGAAAGAAACTAATGTTAAAAAGAGAAACCAGAATGTTTATTTTCTCATGTTTATATGCAACTTTGAAACAAAGTGACATTGAGGCTGCTCCCTGTATTTAAGGGAGCGTACCCTGGTTTACTGCCTGAAACCAGTTTAACATTTCGCAAGTAAACAGTATTGCAAATACAACTTCTACCTTTTTTTCGATGTCATGTATTAAAAGATTCAAAGAAACGGACTGACACACATACAAAAAAAAAAGTCCGCATTCTGATCCAATATGGCCGCTACATGTACAATACACTTGTAAAGAAAGCTTGTTTTGAAAATTTTACAGTATCGTTTTTACTGACACGTTTTAAATTTTACCAGACACCTTTTGGATGTTCGTGCTTATGACTTTTGTATTGGATTCACTCGTATACAAAATAATTTTATACTTTTGTAAGTCTTTAAAATGAATGTAGAAGGAGCTCTCTGCAAATTTTGTCGTGTCCACAATTTAAAACATTTGTTGACGAACGTAACTCGGTAAGAATGTATGAAGACAAAATACAATAAGTCAAGTAATTTCCGCAAACATAAATGTTCATCGGAATTCCATAAAGTAGAAGCCGTTTAACAAAAAAAAAAAAAAAAAAAAAAACGCGACAAGAAGTTTAAAAGATGCAGTGCTCATTTACATCTAGACATCAACTGTACAGATTAGTTTATCCTTAGACGTGTGTATATTCGTACCTGTTTACTATAAGCTTAACATAACTTACAGTTGCTAGGCGAAAATCGGAAACAGTGCCATGCAAAATGCAAGTATATTGCCAAAAATGCAATTAGTTTCTGATTGCTATACAAATTGTTTATATCATGCACTATCCAGGCCTTTTTATATATAAAAAAAATCAGCCGTATATCCTTCCGATAGTTGGATTGTGTGGTTTTTTTTTTGTTTTTTTTTTTTTTGCAAACTACGAGTATTGAGATTTACCATGACGGAACGATGAGTTGATGCAATATCAAGTAACCGATGTAGTCCATGCACACCTCTCTGTAGGCTTTTGTAGCGCAGTGTTGAATAACAGATATCAGAACTATTGCCTTGTAAAACATTTCAATAACATAGTTCTGCTTTTGCGTGCAATATGTGGCAATTTCTCGCAGTAATTTGGGACTACCTTTAACAATAGCGAGAAGCTGGTCCCTCAGCTGCGCTTGCGACAATAAATGGGATACCTACCGGACACAAACCTTCTTAAGCCTAAGTATTTCTTGATATTGTTATAAACCTGACGAATATAAGCAAGATACATTACACAACTGTTCAGCAGTATACCAGATATCTGCCTCTACTAGTATTTTTACAGAAACATCATGTAAACATTGATGTCCTTCCAGAACGGGATTCGTCTGAAATTCTCCATACTAGTCCTACATAACGACAGTTCTGTAAGATAGAGCGCCTCCCCCACCTCAGACTGTTTTTAAAGTCGTTTTTATTTCAGTCGCACTGTAACCAAGTTTTCCTTGGATTTTGCAATACTTAATTTTTTTTATCATAAAACAGTATCATCATGATGTGGAGCCATTTTTGGTCAGGTAAATTCTGCTCTTCATTTATGCTTACCTCGCAAATGAAACGCGTACAAAAATATAAGTCTAAGTACCCAGGTAATGTCACAATAACCACGATAAACGAAGCACAGCTTTCTCGAGGCACCAAAAGAAGAAGAGATAAGAAACAAACTACGGCAAAACTAATGCCATATACATCACGAAAACACGCCTATATAATTTCGACCCCCTTAAACCCCATTTTTATAATAGTAAAACTGTAGTTTACAAGGGTCAAAATTATTTTTTCTTATTTCTGCTCAAAACATAGAGTGTGGGTAATCGTTAGAACCGCCTCACCGAGGCGGTTCTAACATGTACCCACAATCTATGTTTCGAGCAGAAATATGAAAAAATATCAGAATTTTTATCTGAAAATTTTATTTTTTTTGGGTGGTAAAATTTTCAGTATATTTGAATAGGCTTGTTTTCGTAATGTGAAACAACTGACGCACGAACAGAGGAACCGCCTTGGAACGGTTAAGGAAAAAGTGACTGAATGGACGCGTGGTGGCCTCAATTTGTTTTACTCGCGCAAAACATCTCATTGATTATGATGCAGTTCTAAATTACAAACATTGATTCAGTTCACCTAGAGGTCCTCAACCTCATCAGTGAAATATTGTAGTGGAACATACACACACAGGAACACTGCGAAGAATCAAAATAAAGGATTCAATGGTGATCTGAAGCCATCTGAACACAACAAAACCAAAACAAGGCCCATGACGGGCCCAACTACAGGCATTGATAATCAGGGGCTAACCATCTGAAACAGGTCGAGGAGGGAGCCGTCATTTAGTCCGAGGATTATATCATTCAAACTGCGATCGATTGTTTTATGATATGGTAAATTAGGTTTTACGGTTGTGGAAAACGGACCACTGCCATTACGTTTCAAATGCTCCTACATGGACAAAACGCTAAAACCTGGTACGGCACGACAGGCTAAAAAGCTGTCATTTCGAAGCCCGCAAAAGGATTAGAAATCCGCATTGAATCCCAGCTGAGTTATCCTTATATGTTGGAAGCTGTTTAATTTCGTTTTATCTTGAGTCCTGTAGAAGGCACAGACAGCCGTTCATTTATGTAACACGAACAAAGTATCAAGATCTGTCATAAAATATCAGTTGCCTCATCACGCACAGAGACTTTGTTTGACACGCTGAATAATCTCGTTATACAACTGACCAAATTGAAACAGAGATAAAAGATTATTCTTTTGTGACATAGAAACTCGTCTAGGCAATGTATCGATACGTACTTCCTTCTTATATTAGCTTGTCAGATTTGGCTGTTTGTAGAAAATGCCTTAACGGCAAAATTAGTGTATCGATACTTGTTTGCATCTAATACTGGCTCGTCAGTAAGATGATATACACATATATATAATAAAAAGGAAGAGAAAAGTCCAGGGAGTGCCACAATCACAAACCGCAGCCCTTCCCAGACACCAAGAGGAAGAGGAAACAGACAAAATCAAACATTGTCAAGCGCAAATCGAACAAACGTACGAAAAGCACCAAGACTAGCTCTCTCTTCCCCGAGCGAGGTAATCGCAATGCTAAAAGGACTGAAAAACACAAGAACAAAATAACACAAGGCAAGACATAAAACAAATCGCCTCGTAGTTTAAACAACAAAGCAGCAAAGAGTAAGACTAACACCGGGACGACCGCCTTAGAACGGTCAACAGAATAAACGACCGAAGGCGGCGGGGGGAGGGGGCGGGGGTTAAAGCACTTTTACGGCCAGCCAACTTCACCCTGGGTCCCGAAGTAACTCTTAATACAGAAAAACATAAAAATTCGGTTCGCATAAAGGCTGCCAACTCAGTCAATGTATCAAAGCGAAAACATAAAAATCAAATTCATCACTATCATTTGATGAACAAAGACGAGTACCCATGGCTAATTCTACTGTGTGACAGAGTAAATGAAAACCAATAGTTGAACAACGGCGATGAGTTAATTGGAAAAAGGCACTTCCGTGGTGTGCATAGTTTAACCAGGGTGGAGGTGGTATTGTTTTGTCATTGTTTCCCAGCAAACACACAACGTCGCAGGAACGTCGTTGTAGCGACGCACAACGTCGCTGCAACGATGTTCCTGCGACGTTGTGTGTTTGCTGGGTTTTATCTCATCTTTTCTTCTTTTGGTGCCTCGGGAAGGCTGTGCTTCGTGACTGAGACCTTTTCTTGGTATCTTCTCAGAATGAAATTATAATATGATGCACCTGTTAAATCTTTAGAACAAGAATAGTAATGGGTTAATGTGTCCGAATAAAGTTTAGGACAAGAATAGTAAGGGGTTAAGGTGTCCTAATAAAGTTCATAACAAGTGTTGTAAGTAGTTAAGATGTCCAAATAAAGTTTAAAACAAGAATAGTAAGGGTTAAGATGTCCTAATAAAGTTTAGAACAAGAGTAGTAAGTAGGTAAGATTGGACGTCCAAATGAAGTTTAGGACAAGAACAATAAGTGGTTAAGGTATCCAAATAAAGTTTATAACAAGAATAGTAAGGGGCTAAGGCGTCCGAATAAAGTTTATAACAAGAATAGTAAGGGGTTAAGGTGTCTGACTAAAGTTTATAACAAGAATAGTAAGGGGTTAAGGTGTCTGACTAAAGTTTATAACAAGAATAGTAAGGGGTTAAAGTGTCTGACTAAAGTTTATGACAAGAATAGTAACGGGTTAAGGTGTCTGACTAAAGTTTATTACAAGAATAGTAAGAGGTTAAGGTATCTGACTAAAATTTAGAAGAAGAATAGTAAGGGGTTAAGGTGTCTGACTAAAGTTTAGAACAAGAATAGTAAGGGGTTAAGGTGTCCGAATAAAGTTTAGAACATGAATAGTAAGGGGTTAAGGTGTTCGAATAGAGTTTGGGACAAGAACAGTAAGGGTTTAAGGTGTCCGAAGAAAGTTTAGGACAAGAATAGTGAGAAATTAAGGTGTCCGAATAAAGTTTAGGACAAGAAAAGAAAAGTTGTCCGAATAAAGTTTAGGACAATACTAGTAAGAGGCTAAGGTGTCCAAAAACTTTGGGTAAAATGTGCACTTTCAATCGCGTCGCGATCGTTTCTCAGGATGCAGAATTACAGACGGTATTTTGCAGTCTTGAAGAAACTTTATGTACAGTGAACATGTACATGTATAGAAGCCCACTGAAAGAAAATGCAAACTTGATAATTTAGCAAGACATGGAGAGGACCTGTAAACTATAAATGCATTGACTTCTACTTCCCACTATTTATTGGCTTTATACTAAATCGTTACACGATTTAAGAAGTATGCGCGTCTTCTGGCATGAGATCGCCATAGAGCTCTTTGCTTTGTTTGTAATTCGGAGCTGCATCAGAGTTATGGGTGAGGTTTCGGGCGAGTATAACTGGTTTAAACCCCCCTCTCCACTTCAGTAGTTTTTTCTACTAACCGTTCCAAGGTGGTTCCTCTGTTGCAGTTCTTCTTTGTTTGTGCGTCTGTAGGTTCATATGTGGTGTTTGTTTTGTTCTTATTTGTTCATCATCCCCTTCTTATGGTGCGTCGTGATTGTGGCATTGCCTGGGTAGCTTCACTTATATTTTTTATTGTAATTCATTCGTACGACTTCTTGGTAGCGGGTTGGGGTCAGAGTAGGCTTTGGTTTATGTTAGAGTGGGGGTTAGAATAGATATAGCGGAATATTCAACACTGACGACCACAACAGCTTTTATCTTACGCCGCGTACGTGTTTCCGTATTACATAGCTTCACACAATACCATGAAAATTAGTTTAAACATGACACGCATAACTGAAATTAAACATTATCTACAGATCCATATGAAGTAATAAATACAATTCTTATTGTTTCCGGAACACAATCAAGTATATTAATATCATATTAATGGCAAGTTCACATGTCTGATGGAATTAAATGAGCAGCAACGTCAGAAAACGCATCGTCGGACATCTGCGCACAACGAAAACTCTGATCAGACTGCGCGGATGCGCAGTCTGATCAGAGTCTTCGTTGTCCGCAGCAAGAAGCTTTGCATCCTTGGCTATCCAGTAAGTGAAGATTCTAATCAGACTGCATGAGTGTGCAGGTTGATCGGAATCTTCGCTGGGAGCACGTGTACGAATGTACGATTTTGGACGATGCGGTTCATTGGTACAATTACATTTTCAGGTTGAAATATTTTGAGAAATATAAATTACATTATCCGGGAAAGGCCTCAGTCACGAAGCACAGCCATCCAGAGGCACAGAAAGACGAAGATATGAGGATACACAAAAGCAAAGTGGCAATAGTTAATATAATTACAAAGAACTGGAATAAAGGAATCGCCTTGGAACAGCCAGCAGCTACTGGGAGAGGGTCTTAAATGCACGATATATCTGCGATGAGACCCTAGAATGGCCAAGAACTCCGTATGTTGAATATGTTCGCATGGCGAGGTGTCCTATTTATCATCACGAAAACATACCTATATAATTTTGACCCCCTTAAACCCCACTTTAATATAGTAAAACTGGGGTTTACAGGGGTATACATTAATTTTCTTATTTCTGCTCAAAACATAGATTGTGGGCACTCGTTAGAACCGCCTCGTCGAGGCGGTTCTAACGAGTACCCACAATCTATGTTTTGAGCAGAAATATGAAAAAATATTAGAGTTTTTTATCTGAAAATTTTCGGTTTTTGGCGGTGGAATTTTCTATATTTTTGAATGGGCGTGTTTTCGTAATGTCCTTCCCTTTTTAGTGTTCACTTTATTTCTATTTTCTTCTATGTCTGGATATAAAATCATACTATGCTGTTAGTATTATATTCTTTTCATCCAGTGAATTGCCTCATAGTTTCTGACCCTTCCCCGCCCCAGATAATTGCATCTTTTTTTCATTATATAAAGCGCTAAAATGAGGGGTTTGCCTGAATTCTGAATAAATGAAACATTTCTTCCCATGGTTGGGTTTTAAGCTTCAACGTACTTCAGGAAATCCTTTCTGATTTATTAAGACACCCACTGAAAAAGAACGACGCCTCATTTTATGCAAGCACATTAGGGAGGTTCTAAAGTTGAAACCATTGTTTTTCGCAGTTAAAACACGATTTGAAGTCTTATTGTCTTTGAAAATAAGACAAAAATATCATTAATTTCCATATAATGATAAAGCCGAAAGAGTGTTCAAACATAACCCATTGTAATCTGGAGACCCCTAAAAGGGCAACTGGCAAACAGTGCAGACCATGATCAGACGTCGCAGAACGCTGCGTCTGATCAGGTTCTCAACTGTTTGCAAGTAGTTCAACCATTTTTCTCTAGGAATATCTAAATAACATAGCCTGACTAAAATCGAAATTAGAATCTTCCAATATATAATGTGTGTGTGTGTGTGTGTGGGGGGGGGGGGGGGGGGGTTCATTCAGTCTACAATGAGTTAAATGTTTATATGTATAAGACGGATTATGTAAATGCTGCGATTATGAGGCACAACATGCGGAAGCGTCTCAGTACGCCGAATGCAAACAACTGAACGTCCAGACGTGCACCCTGATCAGGACTTTTTCCATTTGTCGATATATACTACAGTATTTAAAGATTCTTTAGTGACCCTGGCAACGAAGGCCTTGATTGGACTGAATGAACGTTCAGGCGGATCTGCATGTATTGCATGCATGTGAGAACAGTGTACGTAGAGTTTATGACTCTTGTTCCCCTGGTTACTAAATTGTATTATATAAAATGGCGAACTGGGGATGGGGTGTTTAGTGTTTTTAGTAGCTGACACTATACCTTCATAAGAGCTTGGATGACAGACTGCACATTTTGTAATAGAATGAATTGAGCGCCATGCGAAAAGGTGTTTATTGGCATACACGGATAGCGAAGGCCCAGGTTAGTCAGCGCATCTGCGCAGTCTCATCAAGGCCTTCGCTGTCCGCTAACAGAATATTTTTTATACTATAGAATGTAATAATGGAGAGCAAATGCCCGGATGAGACTTTGCGCATGTACGTAACGAATCTGAACCTGTGCATTCTGCGCATGCTGGAAGACTCGTTTTCAGTTGGCGCGCCCTATTGATAATTGACGTCTGATAGGTAAAAAGTTTAATTCTAGACTATCACCAAAATAATAGATAATTCAGTTTGATGTATTGGCATGATTCCACATCGTTTCAAGTTTAGCCATTAATGTTCTTGGTGGACAGAATGGTTGAACGAAGGAAATGAAATTTCCTAAATTGGAATCAATGAAAAATTGTCCGTTCCTGTTAACGTCTTGTGAGATTGTGAATTACTTGACATTCTATTATTCTTGTCTTTTCTTCTCTATCCCGCCAATATCAGAGTTATTTTGTGGTGCATGATGCACGTAATTGAATGCCTGTAGTTTTTCTATGGTGCAATTATGTAAGTCAAATTCGTCTGGACTATTTCTTAGCCAAGCAGACGGAATAAAAATCTATTTCACGCTCACAAATCACGGCATGGTCAACAATGTGGTTTTCGTGAGTGTTATGTGCGCCTGGGTACGCTTGAAAATAGGCGCGTCCACTCATTCAAATTCTAAGCACATCAACAAGAATTTGAACTTTTAATTTCCTAGGGATCATTGAGCCCTTTCTAATTTCGAAAACAATCTATGTTTTGAGCAGAATTATGAAAAATAATGTATACCCCTGTAAACCCCAGTTTTACTATATAAAAGTGGGTTTAAGGGGGTCAACATTATATAAGCATGTTTTCGTGATGAGATCTATTGCTGAGGTACCGATTTACAGCTGAAATCAAAGCCGCCCTGGTCTCATATTTGTTTCCAGCGAGCTTATTTTTTCAGTTAAAAATAAAAGCCGAAGAGACAAAATCTGGGCTGAACGGAGGGTTGGACAACAATTGACATTTGAAGAAGTTGATTAGTTCTAATGTAGATGAGGCAGGGGAATTTTCATGCACAAGAAGAACATTTTTCTAGGCCAGCTGAGACGCAACATGCAAAACCTTGCCAGCAGATGGAGAAAGGTTTAACTTCTTGGGAGGCGGAAAACCAGCTCGTTTCAACCGCATGAACGGAGCTTTTGCTTCAGAAGTAGCGTAATGAATCCACATTTCATATCCAACTTTGTAACACAGTTCAAACTCGTCATGGTCAAAACTCCTCTACTGTTCTTTAGCTATGGTCACCCTGGATATCTTTCTGAATCGGCGTCCACAGTCCTCATACTGTTTCATGTAAAATCTGATGTGCTGACTCTCTACCGATACAAAGCTGAACAGCTACATCCTGTAATGCCACTATGCGTTCTTTGTTGGCAAAAACTTCAACATTCACCACCATTGTAGGGGTCACTGACTTAGCTGGCCTCCCTGGCCTAAGTTTGTCCCTCACGTTTGTCCTTAAACTGTAAAACCCAGCTATAAAAGGTTTAACGGGATATGCAGACTTTAGAAAATGATGTGCAGCCCCCACTTAAAAACTGTTCATAAGATGCTATGGGCCGGAACTTAAGTTTTTTCTCGGTTCAACGGGATTCAACTGGTGGGTTTCTTTGCTCCAGTATTCCAGTGGTGTTGTTTTACAACCCAGATGTCTTGCAGTGTCGCAACATGTTGTTTCGTTTGAGTCCTCATCTTTGCTTCATTACAGGCTTCATCACGAAAACATGCCAGTATAATTTTGACCCCCTTGAACCCCACTTTTATATAGTAAAACTGGGGTTTACAGGGGTATACATTATTTTTCTTATTTCTGCTCAAAACATAGATTGTGGGTACTCGTTAGAACCGCCTCGGTGAGGCGGTTCTAACGAGTACCCACAATCTATGTTTTGAGCAGATATATGAAAAATATCAGGGATTTTTATCTGAAAATTTTCAGTTTTTGGAAGTGAAATTTTCTATATATTTGAATAGGCATGTTTTCGTAATGTTATGTGTGATTGTTTTCTTTGCATTTAATGACTCAGTGATGAGTTAGAAGACATTCACTCGAACCGAACAAATATATGTTTTTACCACTATTGAAGCTGAGGGCGCATTACGAAAACATGCCTATTCAAATATGCTGAAAATTTTACCACCAAAAAATAAAAAATTTCAGATAAAAATATTCTGATATTTTCATGTTTCTGCTCAAAACAAAGATTGTGAGTACTCGTTAGAACCGCCTCATCGAGGCGGTTCTAACAAGTACCCACAAACTATGTTTTTTAGCAGAAATAAGAAAAATAATGTATACCCCAGTAAACCCCAGTTTTACTATATAAAAGTGGGGTTTAAGGGGGACAAAATTATATAGGCATGTTTTCGTGATGGAGAGCTGGGATTCCGTAGAGCTAGCTTAAATACCCCCTTCCTCCCCAGTAATTCATGATTGATTTTCAAGGCGGTACTTTCGTCATTTTTTTTTTTTTTTTTTTTGTCAATTACATGTATTATGTAGTGTTTCACTTGTAATGTTATTTTTTACAAGTATCATGGTAAGTTTAAGATATATTCAGTTAAGTTTGGGTAGCAGAGCGGCCATCTTTCTGGGAAAGAGTAGCCAACTCTACTTGCCATCTGTTCATTTTGTGGCTGCTCAATTGTATTCGTCTGTCTTTCCCTTTGGTTTCGGAGGCTTGATGTGGATCTGGTTGTATCAGTTCCTGAGTTAACTTATTATCTTAGAAAAACTTTTCTGCAACCTTTGAAAAATGTGGCAAAGGTTTTCATCATCTAAAAGTAGGAATTTTATTACATATCTCTGTTCCTCCAGCTTAAGAGTCCATGGTAGGCCTAACACCTGCATTTGTTTACCTTGTTTAAGTGCTCTAAATTCGTGTATACACACTTTTCATTGAAAAACTGACAGATTTATAGCCGATTAAATATAGATTTTGCTCATGTATTATATATGTTTCTGTAGCTGCGCGTGGAAAAACATGAGCATGAAAAGTCCGAATTTTTACCGAACGCCCCCGCCGCCCCGCCCCCCACCCAACTCCCTCGTATCCCTTGTAATCATTCAGCCCATGGTACAAATGGTAGAAAACATACCAAATGCCCCCAATCTCCTATAATGCATATGATACTATATAGGATTGTTTGTCACGTCATCGTATATTTATTTCAGTAATAAACATTTGTTTTACTTCTTATGATTAAGTCCCAGCAGATATATTGTGCAGACAGTTCAGCCGATAATCAACGTCATGCAATTACTTATGTACCGTCCGCCTGCACAAAGCGTGGATAATAGATTCCTCTGACGATTATCAAATGTCACTGTGGTTTAATTCCTTTTAGACATTATATTCACACCTCATTATGAAAACACGCCTATTCAAATATATTGACAATTTCACCTCTAAAAACTTAAAGTTTTTCAGATAAAAATTCTGATATTTTTCATATTACTGTTCAAAACATAGATTGTGGGTACTCGTTAGAACCGCTTCGACGCGGCGGTTCTAACGAGTACCCACAATCTATGTTTTGAGCAGGAAATATGAAAAATAATGTATACCCCTGCAAACCCCAGTTTTACTATATAAAAGTGGGGTTTAAGGGGATCAAAATTATATAGGCATGTTTTCGTGATGTAATATATAATTGCAATAACATTGTATGTAAGCCAATTTGTACATTTGTGTGTTCCCGTTTGCATTCCTGGAAACAATAACCGTTCAGAAAAGGTATCTACCGATACTCTAAATAATACTCTAGATACGGTAATACGCTTTTGGAATCATAATTTATTGTTTCGTTTTATTTCTCTGCGAAAGCATTTTTTGTTGTGGGTATTTAATGGAAGCACCTCTCGAAGCCGATTCTAATGAGTACCTACACCAATTGGACCAAGCCATGCAAAAACGTGTTTTTGGGCATATACGGACAGTGAAGGTCCGGATCAGCTTTCACATCCGCGCAGTCTGATCAAGGCCTTCGCTGTCCGCTAATAGAATCATTGGATACTATAGAATGTACCATTGGGTTGACTGGGTCGTAAAACCTCAACACAAACAAATGTTCAAAGACGCATTTTCGTTTGGCGCGGCCTATATATTTCTTTTCGAAGAAATAATGCATTACGAAAACATGCCTATATAAGTTTGACCCCCTTAAACCCAACTTTTATATAGTAAAACTGGAGTTTACAGGGGTATAAATTATTTTGTTTAGTTCTGCTCAAAAACATAGATTGTGTGTACTCGTTAGAACCGCCTTGTTGAGGCGGTTCTAACGGGTGCCAACAATCTATGTTTTGAGAAGAAATGTGAAAAATATCATAATTTTCTACCTGAAAATTTTCATTTTTGGTGGTAAAATTTTCAATATATTTCAACTGGCATGTTTTAGTAATGAAAATATTAATCTGGACATCCTTCTCATCTAGAACAGCGTGTATGTAAGCTGTGACATTCCCACTATAGTATATGGAATATATGAAACTATCCAGTAATTGAGTACCGTATTAACCCTAAATATTGGGACAACTTGTCTACGTACCATACTTGTCGTCTAATTTGAAGTAGTCCATACTACTACCTCTTGCTGTGTCTGAAATATTGATGTATGTATGGCAAACAGTGTAGACCCTGATCAGACGCTGCGGCGTCAGATCTGGGTCTACACTGTTTACAAAGGTCTATCTGTCCCAATATTAAGGGTTATGATGGTACAGTAAGACGTTTATCATTATTAGAGAGTGATAGAATTAAATAAAAAAAAATAACATAAAAAAGTAAAGCCGGATTTTAAATGCTTTTCATACAAAAATGGTAAAAAAAAAAAAAAAAAAAAACACAATAAAAAGGTGTCTAATAATGTATACCCCTATTATCCTATTCTATATATAATACGGACAAATCAGGATCTATGTTACATAAACTTACCGTATTTGCCTTAAGTATTCGGACATATCAACTCGTTACCATACGTGTCTTAAATTTGAACAAGTATAATTTGTGTCTTAAAATTGCTGTACGAGTGGCAAACAGTGTAGACCCTGATGAGACGCCCCATTCTGCGCTGTTTGCTAAAGCCTGTCTGTCCGAATACATACGGTAAATACGGTGTTCAAGTAATGCATGCGCGCCATTTTACGCATTCGAAAATTCTGCATGAAAGCCTTGGTGATCGTTTGTTCACTGATACCCTCAAATAATTCTATAAGGTATGTGATGCAGCTATTTCAAGATATTTGCGTGCTTTGAAACAATTTCAACGGATGATACTTTAAATCGCATTTTATTTCAAGGAATATGAGCTGGATTTGACAACTCTGGTAGGATCTTAAAGATTAAAAGACATGTCGATCATTTCAAATCTGCATTTAAAGCATAATCCTTAAGATTCAGTTGTCTTAAATGACTAGGGGCGGCATAATTGCAGAATTTCCTTCTTTTCTTCAATAGTTATAGACTATTTTCTCACGTGTATACATGTATAGGTTAACGGCAAACACGTGTACGTTGTAAATCACTGCATAACCACAGTTCCAAATATAGGGACTGAACACACAATACAGATGTTCCTCTATTTTACATCAGAGACGGCTTTTTTCTGACTTCTTGTTTCTTTATTGCATATCAAGCCTCTTCTGAGACGAGGGTTCAAAAAAAGTTTTGTCACTGGGTTCGGATTAATTCAGTGCTACGTTTTATCAAACACATTTTTATTACAAACCTTCAAAGTATTCCCCCTTTACTGAAACACATTTACAACATTTTTACCCAGTCGCGAAAAGCAGATAAATAGCCTTCTTTTGGTATTTGTTGGAGACACTGATAAATAGCGCTGCCAAGAGAACATCTAGACGCATACTTATTTCCAGAAAGCATTTTCTTAAGCCTTGGAAATAAAAAGAAGTCACAGCGACTCAGGTCAGGTAAATAAGGTGGATGGTTTGAAACTTTCACCTTTTCAGAAGCCAAAAAAGACTTACCAACCTCACACTTATGAGAGGAGGCGTTGTCATGTAAAAGGTGGACTCCTGACCATCCTTTGCTTGGTCGTTTCTTATTGTAAAACTCTTTCACTTTCTTCAGTACCCTTGTATAATCGGTCAGTGACTGTATGACCAGATGGACAAGGCACTTGAACGACTGGCCCACTTGAATTAAAGAAAGTTGCATACAACATCTTTTTCAAATTTATGGTTCTCTTGGCAATACATGGGCGTTTTTTTTTATCTTTTCGCTTCCATTGCTTATTATCAGCCCTTCTTTGTGGCTCAAACATGTGCACCCAGGTTTCACCACCTGTTAGCAAGTTAGAAATAATTACAGACTTACCCGACTATTACAGCCTTTGTATGTTTTCAAAAGTTCCCGGGCACATTTAAGGCGTTGTGTCGTTTGCTCCTCAGTGAGCAAATGAGGTACCCACCCAGCGCAAACCTTTCACAGGTCCAAACGCTTTTTCAGAATTGTTTGTACACTGCTTTCTGATATGCTATATCTTTGACAGACAATCGCGCATCCTGTACGATCACAATATTTACAGCAGCGATGTTAGCCTTGGTAACAGAGGTTTTAGGCCTTCCAGGACGGGTTTCATCTTCAACAGAATATTTCCGAGCTTTTAAAGCTTTAACCCATCTAAAACCTGTGTGCATTAAATGGCCTGAGGTCCATATATACCACACAATTCATTAAATGTATATTAAGTCTAATGCGGCATTTAATATAGCTACGAATTTCAGTCTTCTGGTCCCTGTTCCAATGTAACAAGTAAATTTGTCAGTGTATATCACTGCATCTATTTCAATTTGAAATAACTCGGTCAGTTGGAAAGCAATTTGCACGAAATAAACGGGTATCGTTAGCTATCTAACACACCATTCAAGTTCAGTGAAGCATTTTAAAATATGCCTGGGATAAAAACTAAAAAAGCCTATTAATGACAGAACTTTGCGCGACCCTCGGAATTATCTACTCTAAAAAGAGCTTAGCTCCAAAAATTGTATCCCCAAAAAGCCAAAAAAGATATGTTAATCTGACGAACGGTAAAAGTAAGCAAATATATTATAAATAATGCAGTATTTCATAACTGCAATTTACTATGTACTTCAAAGGGGACTCTTTCCCGAGTGTATTTAAGGGGACACAATACACTTGGTAGATTGTCCTTCACTTTGTCAAAAGGGAGACAAATTTGGTGACTTCCTGTCTGCCAATTATCTTTGGAAAAAGTCTACTCTGTAAGGAAAGAACTTGCTCCCTCTGGGAGCAAATTCTTTCCTTATACAATAGACCACCTTCTAGAACGGGACAAAACCATTCTAACAGCTATCTCCCCTGTCATTATATTTATTTCCTTAAACTAACGACACGAAGAATGCTGTAATGTTCTGTTTCGTTGTATTGCTGTTATTATCTTCGCGTTCACTGACAAGTTAATGAACTACAATAAATAGGCATAAACCTATGTAAAACATATTTTTCAGAAAATTTGTCGAGTTAAACATTTAGTAGGAATCTGGCATTTTATGTTCATAATGTACTGCTCACATTTCTCCGCCAAATTGAAACCAAGTGTTTACATTACTTAAATTGTCTTTTTATGTTTATGTGCATATACGATGCCGTCGTGTGTGGCTTGGAAAATGCATTAACCCTTAAAGCGCCAAGTAAAATTTGTAGCAGATGCCATTCTAATTTTACTGTATTTTTTAAAGAAATTAATTCTTGACATTTCATGTTAATCGTTTGCCAAACAGACAACACAAACGAAATGTCAAGACTTGTTTTTTTTCGTAAGTAAAAAAGTAATCAGAATGTCATCAATGCAGTTCTAATTGGCGCTTTAGGGATTAATAAGCTTTGCATTGTTATTGTGACGGGTATGCAATATTTAATGGCAATGTGGTAGTGTTATGTACCCCCGATAATAATAATGTTTGTTATTGCCAAATAACTGCCATTTAAAATCATCTATTCCATTTGAAAGTATGCATTAGTTAATGCTCATTTCCATAAAAATGTTACCCTCAGAATTGCATTCAGAGGTATTCCAAACCTCTCTCCTTTAGTAATAGCCCCTATTTTTCACAGATTTCAAGTACTTTTGAGTCAACTTCAGGTCTACAATAGTTGTCAGCCTTCACAATATTGTGTCATTTTCTCGTGTTACCATTATCTTAATTTTATTTCCACTAGTAATGCAATTATTATAGAGCATTTCTTATGCCTCTACTCTTTCCACATTAATAGTATGACTCTTTTGTCATACATTTAATTTAAAGCTGTGGAAATAGAAATGCAGGTAAACTCCGGCACCAACAAGGTAACAAATGTTCAATTTTTCTCTGCTAATGGCATTAATGTAAACTTTTATGCTATTTCTGCATTCTTGACAAAGCTTGTTTCGATAATAACGGTTCTAAAAGAGTTGAAACATTGCATGCAGAATGCAAATGCAGTTGTTCCCGATCGTCTCCAATCTTATCCTGATGTTTTAAAACGTATTGAGTATACAAGCGATACCGAAACATTTTCATGTAATGGGGCCTTCTCATGAGAAAATAGAAAGTATGTTTAAGGGCGCATGCACAAGATTTCCTAGTGTAGCCTTACTGTCAGATCTGGACCCAGTTGTTCAAAGCATCGCTAGCTTAACGAGCTCGTTAGTGGCCAAAATGTTAACTGTTCTAGTAAGTACAATATCTAATTCACTAGATTTTTTTGCTGAAAAAATGTGAGTAGCTTTTGCAAATGCAAAAGCTACTCACATTTTTTCAGCAAAAATATTACTGTATATGCCATATTTAATAATCAAAGTTTTAACGATACGTTAACTAACGGCATCCTTAGTTTTGAATAACTGGGCCCAGGGATTATGCTAAAGAATATATTACGTCACCTACGAGGGCGAGCCAATAAAAAAACAGCGTAACTTATTTCTGTGTGAGATCGATCTCTTCTTTTTCGATGTAATTGCCCTCCAGAATGATGCACTTGGGCCAACGGTGTTCCAGTGCCATCAGCCCAGAACTGAAGAAGCCAGGGTTTTTGTCTCTGACCCACTCCTCAACTGCCGCCACGACTTCTTCGTTGGACCGGAAATGACGTCCACGGGTATCCTTTTCAAATTTGGGAATAGGAAATAGTCATTAGGAGCTAAGTCCGGAGAATAGGCGGGGTGCAGTATTCTCGTACCCATTCCTCTCAACAGCATATATTGCAATTTTGCAAGTGTGCACTCGCATTGTCCTGTTGGAGCAGAATCCCTTTGGAGAGTTTACCTCGGCGTTTTTCACGGATCACAATTCTCAGTTAGTCGAGCAAATTTGCATAATGCGCACCTGTTATTGTACTTTTCTTTGCCAGAAAGTCCAACATAATAACACCTTGTGCATCCCAAAATACAGTTGCCATCACTTTGCCAGCAGAGGGCTGCGTTTTGAACTTATTTGACCTCGGAGACCCCGGCCCTACACTCTGGCGACTTTGAGCTTTATTCTCTGGCTCATAATAATGGACCCAAGTCTCATCTACAGTCACCAGACGCGAAAGGAAATTATCTTCCTTTGACCTAAACCGCTTCAATAATGCGCTGTATACTGATGCTCTGGTTGCCATTTGCTCGTCGCTAAGGGATTTTGGGACCAAACGGGCTGTTAGCTTGTGCATACCCAAGCGATCATGTAAAGTTGTTGAAACGCTACCATGTGAAAAGTGTAATGCATTCGCTATTTCTTCCACCTTAATTCACCTATCAGAGTACACCAGATCCCGTACTTTATTACACATTTATTCATCGGTGGCATCTGATGGGCGTCCACCACGGTTTCGTCTTCTAAAGACGTTCTACTGCGTTTGAATTCCTCGACCCAGAATTTAACTTGTGCATACAATGGTGCAGAAGACCCATAAACATTGGTCAACTCGCAATGTATTTCCTGACTTGTTTTCCCTTTCAAACACAAGTACCGAATTACAGCACGGTACTCAACTTTTGACGAAAAACTTACTTTTGCATCGCTAGCCATGTTTGACAATCAATACCTTATAAGTGAATGACACGATAAGGGTGCAATTTTGCCCTCAGGCCTAAAACTGTATTGAAACAAGGCATGAAAATCTTGAGTGTCTCGGTCAATTGGAAATGGGATAGGCTGGCTACTTATTGACGTGCCCTCAGAGATAGTCTACAGTATGCAAAAGTTCTATTAATGTACTGCGAAAGTCCTGATCAGACTGTACATACATGATCTGGTCGATCGCTGCCCGCATATGCCCCGAAGGGACTTTATCACTTTGTGTGACGCATTTTATTTTGGGGTAAAAGCCAACGTACGATCAGATACTGTCGGAGACTGTCTTAATCGAAATTATGTGAAGTAATCTGATCTTTAAAACTACTTTCTGTGCATGCACTTATTCTTTTTATTGCATTATTATTGGAAAATGTCATCTTGTTGACTGTAAAATTTATTTCGTTTGGCCCGCACCAGCAAAAGGGGGTCGTATGCGGATTGCGAAGGCCCGATCAGACTGCACATATGCTGTCCGCTTATAAAATCATTGGATAATATCGATATACAGCAAATGCTTTTATCGGATATTGTGAATTAGCTGGCTGATCTGAATTCTTACCGTACATATACCACGGAAGACCTTTTTGGGGACGATTGTTTATAATCGAGCCAAAGTTTAAATACACCGAAAGTTCCTGTCTGTTGTTGTCAACATGATTATCACTGACCAATGAAATCAAACCATGCGTTTGTACGAAATCCAGATCACAGTTATTTATATAGCCACACTATTCCTATCACTGTGACGTCAGAGTGCAGTGTAAAACCTGGACTGGAAAATTGGCAAACAGGCATACCTAAAATCAGACGCTGTGTTCCGCCACAGAACCATTACGAAAACACGCCTATTCAAATATAAAGAAAATTTTACCTGCCAAACCTGAAAAACAAACAAATCTGGTGAACAAACTCTGATAATTTTCATATTTCTGCTCAAAACATAAATTGTAGGTACTCGTTAGAACCGCCTCGCCGAGACGATTCTAACGAGTACCCACAATCTATGTTTTTGAGCAGAAATAAGAAAAATAATGTATACCTCTTTAAACCCCAGTTTTACTATACAAAAGTGTGGTTTAAGCGGTCGAAATTATATAGGCATGTTTTCGTGATTGCGGCGTCGTATCAGGGTCTGCACTGTTAACTAAAATTTCAGGAAGTAAAAGATTAAATTAAACAGTCTTTAGTCCCCTTTCCATTTTCCCAGCATGCATTCAGAGACAATCGACCCACCAGTGCTGCCCGTGCTTTGATTCTTTTTTCTCATTGTTTGACTCAGTTTCGTGCGTGTGAAACTCAAGTTATATCAGAATTAAAAATGTATCTCATTCTAACTGCGATTTGATTATCAGTGTAACCAAATGACCTTTAATCGTTATGCGAACAGCAAAGACCAAAACCAATCTGAACTTTTCATTCGCAAGGGGACTGGATACACTCAGTAGAGCTTCTGCCATTTATCAGGGGAAATAACTTTTGCGACTTCGTATTGACTTTTCTGCATACCAAGCCCTTTCTGAAAAAGTGTCTACTCTTAAAAGAAAGAATTTTTCCGCACAATGACCCTGCTCAGAAGGGAGACAAAATCATTTTTTACAAAATTGTCTCACCTGAAAGGACATCCATTTACTTTAACGAATCATTGAATTTTGTAAGATATATCAGTAAGATCATGCACGGGCCTTTTAGAACGGATTAACCCTTTCATCCCTGAGATTCTGAAGTGGTCTTTCCCATCCTTGAATTTGGATAAATCCACTGATGCAAAAAAAAGGGTTTCAGTCTAAACTCACAAACAAAATGGCAAACAGTGTCAATCCCGATGAGACGTCTCGTCAGACTCTACACTGTTTGCACAGGTACATGTATGTGTTTTCCTCTGCCGGGCTGAAAGGATGAAGTGTTGAGATCATCACAGAGTCCGTTTGGCTACGTGTTGATCAATCTAAAATATACTGACCAAATGCAAATACTGCAGACCCTACTTAAACGCCTCCTTTATTTCACCCTTGAACAAAACGGGTTGTTAAAGTTACTGAATCGATATGTTCTGACTCCATACTATTTGCTCAGAGATATGTCCATTACGAAAACACGCCTTTTCAAATATATTGAAAATTTCACCGCCAAAAACTGAAAGTTTTCAGATAAAAATTCTGATATTTTTCATATTTCTGCTCAAAACATAGATTGTAGGTACTCGTTAGAACCGCCTAGGGGATTCTAACAAGTACCAACAACCTATTTTTGAGCAGAAATAAGACAAATAATGTATACCCCTGTAAACCCCAGTTTTACTGTATAAAAGTTGAGTTAAAGGGGGTCAAAATCATATAGGTATGTTTTCGTAATGTTATTCGAATATTCATAGAGAAAGGATACACTTCAAAGATCTTTTCCCAAGGGACACAACCTTTGTGACTTCCTGTTTGCTTTACTGCACGCCAATCCCCTTCTAAAAAGGGGTTTACTTTATAAGAAATAAATTTGCTCCCCCCGGAATTCTTTACTTATAGAGTATAACACTTTTCCGAAAGGGCAAAACGAGTTCGACATAGTTGTCGCCTCTGAAATTGCATCAGTTCTGTTTCAGGTGAATATGGTCTCTTCGTCTAAACAGTTAACCAAATAATGTGTCTGGAATAATATTTCATCTATGCATGCCTGCCAGTCTATTTTGCAGTTTTCGAACGATATCAATTCAAAGAAAAACAAAACGAAATGCTGCTTTTGATGTCAAAGAAATATAGAACAAGCTTACGGCACGTCTTTGATACAGGTTTGCACTATTTCTGACAAGTTTTCAGATGAGCCAAAAAGTCAGAAACCGTACCCTCCGGCATGTGCGCCCAGTGAAGATTTTGATAAGACTGCGCGATCAATGAAAAACTTTCATTACGAAAACAACCCTATTCAAATATACTGAAATTTTACCACCAAAAATGAAAATTTTCACATAAAAATTCTGATATTTTTCATATTTCAGCTCAAAACATAGATAGTGGAATATAGATAGTGGTACTCGTTAAAACCACCTCTGCGAGGCGGTTCTAACGAGTACCCACAATCTATGTTTTTAAGCAGAAATATGGAAAATAATGTATCCCACTGTAAACCCCAGTTTTACTATATAAAAGTGGGGTTTAAGGGGGTCAACATTATGTAGGCATGTTTTCGTGATGACGGGGCGCATTTTGGATTGCCAAGGATATAAAGTTTCTTCATTCGACAAAGATGTACGGATGCGCAGACTGATTTGTGTCTTCTTTGGACACACATGTCAGAAGGTATGTATTCTGGAATTGCGGCTCCAATAACTGCAGCAGTTTGCTACATGTAATTAGATACACAGCAGACAGCAAAGTTCTCGGATAAATTTACAGATGAACCGATACGAAAACATGCCTGTTCAAATATACTAAAAATTCTACCACCAAAAAAATGAAAATTTTCAGTTAAAAATGCTAATAATTTTCATATTTGTGCTCAAAACATAGATTGTGGGTACTCGTTAGAACCGCCTCGCCGAGTACCTACAATCTATATTTAAATAAGAAAAATAATGCATGCCCCTGTAAACCCCAGTTTTACTTCGTAAAAGTAGGGTTTAAGGGGGTCAAAATTATATAGGCATGTTTTCGTGATGAATTTACAGATGAACCGATACGAACATGTAACCTGTCTAACCCCTGGTTTAATTATCTGCTGGTTCGACAGAACTATTAATGCACTTATTATGGTTCAATTTGATTTCCTTCCCTTATTTGCATTCATTCTTTTATTTTAACACATTATTACAAAAATGATCAAAATTGAGAAACACACACACACACACACACACACACACACACACACACACACACACAAAAATAAATAAATAAAAATAAAAAAAAATACCGTAATAAAATAATATAATTCCTTTAACAGTCGTTTAAACACATGATGCCCCGATATAATGCAATGATATAAATTATTGATAAGCTATCAAACTCAGAAAGTGTGACTGGTATCAAAATGTCGCTGAATAAGAAAGAAAACAATCTAAAGACTTTAAGTCTGTTTTTAACTGTTCTAAAGAAACACGCCTGTGGATAGTTGGAAATGTGCTACAGTTGTAATACAACGTTTACTTGTCACACAAATGCTTGAATATCACCCTGGAACACGATTCCAATGGTTTATTATATTTAATTCGTTTTTTCTTAAAATACAATGCATAAATCAGTAAATCTTATTAGTGTGTCCATTTAGTGACTCATCTCGAAAACATGCCTTTATAATTTTGGTCCCCTTAAACCCCACTTTTATAAAGTAAAACTGAGGTTTACAGGGGTATACACTAGTTTTCTTTTTTCTGCTCAAAAACATAGATTGTGGTTACTTGTTAGAACCGCCCTGCCGAGGCGGTTCTAACGAGTACCCCAAATCTATGTTTTGAGCAGAAATATGAAAGTATCAGACTTTATTTTTATCTGCAAATTTTCTGGATGTGAAATTTTCTATATATTTGAATAGGCATGTTTTCGTAATGAATCCTCTTGTCAATAGTGCATTTCCCCTTGATGGCCAAAGAAATTCGGGGTCTGGTCAATATATTGGTGAATAAAAGCCTAACAATAATTACTTTGATTTTGGCAGCTGAGGAATGTCAAAGGGCAACAATGTGATTATAAAAGGAGTGCTGGTAAAGAACAAGATATCAGTATCTGTACAAACTGAAAAACTCCATTGTGTAACTACTGGAATCTACTTTCCTGAAACTGTTGCTCATAGAATAGATCATGAGTATTAATTAGGCAGCTATACTCGTGATCAAGTTCCATTAATTTATATCTCAGGTACTAAAAATATGGATGCGTTTTCGAGTTCGATTTTGATTATTGCAAGCAATCCCACTTTTAGTTCGAGTCCTAGCTTAGCTTTCGTGGAGATTGATCATGAAATGATTTCTGAGTTCATTCTCCCTCCCCCTTTCTGCTGAATCAAGAAGAGCAGTTGACAGTTACTGGCGAAAGCTTGTGCGCAACAGCTTAATGGACTAAGCCTGCCCAGGAAAAGTGTGTGATACTGTAAATTTTCATTCAGTGGACATAGTTATTGCCGTTTTGTGACGATGTCAGTTAAAGCAATTATTTCTAATGATTTGAGCCCATCCTGGTTAGTTTGAAAATCGAATACCGCTTAAGCCGGCACTAGGGGTTATGCAGCCTCGCAAGTTATAGTGATGCTTATAAAGAGACTCAATCAAACCGAGTCTCCGATTTTCGTAATTTTGTGTGTTCTCTGTTTCCAAAGGTTTTTTTTTTACTTTTATTATAAAACCATCTGCCGAAAATATACAGCGATGAAAACTGCAGCATAATTTCGAAAGGTCTGTGAAGAGTTTTTCCTGCGGCGCTGTTTTGGAATTAAACTAGAATCTTACTGCCTTTTTGGGAATGCATCATTGTCATCAATGTGTATGAAAATCGTATGAATTTTAACGCCTATCATGCTTGGTAAAACAACATCTGATAATACTAAGTTAATGAAATTAAAAGAAAGTACAATATAAAGTATCTGGATAGACAATCCTGAGCAAACAGTACAGTCCCATATCAGACGCCACACAGCGCGGCCTCTAATCAGGGTTTACACTAATTGCAGTTAACTCATTCAGCTCTGCAGACCAACACAGATACATTTGCAAATAGTGTAGATCCAGATGAGACGGCTCATAATGAGCCGTCTCATCTGGATTGACACTGTTTGCCATTCTGTTATTGATTTACAACTGTCACCCTTTTGGCATCAATGGATGTCCAAATGCAAAGATAGAAGAGTCTATTTCAGAAACTCAGGGTTGACAGTGATAACCAATAATTTCTAGACATATAAGCAGGAAGTTAAATGAACTTTGTTCAAACTCTACAAGAAGAAGCGTTCGAATATGTGGTATAGACGTGGTACATGAAAGACATGACTGTGAAATTACTGTAAAGCCAGATCAGACGTCGGAGAACGCAGCGTCTGATCAGATCTACAAAAAAGACAAACCGTTTGCAGTTTAAGACATTTCAGCAGGTTTGCATAGTTTAGGACATGTATGGCATTGAGCAAAAATGTCCGAATATTTACGGTACGTCCGGTATCTCCATGAAATGATGCAGATCAAAAAAGGGGTCTTATTTCATATGCAAAAAAAGCAGATCTGTCTGCGTATCAGAATGTTCTGAAAAACATTATTATCATCGTATTAAGCGTTGATTTGCTATTATATGTAATTTCTGCTAATCTTATCTCTGTTTTTCTGTTTATTTTTCTGTTTAGATTAACGAATAGTCTTAAAATTGCAAAACTTTCTATTTCAGCTGCAATGCTAATGAATAGTTTAAACTTTCAGAACAAATACGAAATATTGTTTCTTTTGGCATTCAACCTTGCCGCAAGAGGAGGTGTGAAAGCGTGATACAAAGCAGAAACAGGACCAGACAGGCGTAGATACTTTATTTGTGCGTGTGATAATGCCAGAGTACTTGTTAAAGAGGAGTATTACTTTGATAATTCTCCGTTAATTCACTTCAGTTCTCCGTTAAACTTATGTTGTTGGTACACATTAGAAGCTTCTCGGCGAGGCGCTTCTAATAAGTATCGACAACGCAGGGCTTTAGGGAGAAATAAGATTGCAAATATCAAAGAACTATCAGAACAATACTCCTCCTAAACAAGTCCCATGGATAAATAAACGTAACCATGCAAACAAACACTCCCTACACAGTACATTAAATAGTCTGAGACCTCTGAGGCAGAAAAAGTAATTTAACGCATAAGAACACATAAACACATACATACGACAACAGCTATATTTCTTCAGATCCAAATTCTACCAGCATGTCTTGTTTTCTTTATATTAAGGGGAACTGGTACAGTTTTAAGGAAAATATCTCTGTCAAACTGTTGCTGTCTCTCTTCTGAAAAGTATGCTGCTCTTAAAGAAATGAAAACGCTCTTATTGACAGCACCTTTTCTGAGGTTAGAGTAGACCCCATTCTTTTCAGAAGGAGATTCCCAGCTAGCATTCTACGTAAATCTACATCGGGCCGTCATCGGCCCGTCAGCTACCCTGACGGGCCGATGACGGCCCGGTATAGATTTGCGTAGAATGCTGACTGGGTTAGTGCGCAGATACAGGAAAGAAAACAGAGTGACTAAAGGTTATGTCCTTCATAAAGTATGGCGGACAAACTACTGGTCTATCCAGTTCCCTTATATATTTTGTCTCAGTGAACGAGTAAACAATAAGGAAAGCAACATAACAGTCTTTGTAACTAGCAGGACCTGTGAAGAATATAGAACCACTCTTTTCAGTCGGCTGATATTGCGCGTAGGATTATTGTTTGAAGTCTGACTTTACAATGGATTTATGAATATGACCTGCCTTATTTAAATTGATCACCAAGGTATCCGTAGTACTGTTGTCACTATATGCTTTTTACTTGACTTTGTGCGTCGAGCCCAGTCAAAGTCATCAGGGGGCGTTCATGGGATCTAACGTTACCGCAAAAAATTTTATTTTAAAGACAACTTTTGAACCCCGGTGGTTTACTCTACTCATTACGAAAACACGCCTATGTAATGTTGACCCCCTTCAACCCCACTTTTATATAGCAAAACTGGGGTTTACAGGGGTAAACTTTAATTTTTTATTTCTGCTCAAAACATAGATTGTGGGTACCGTTAGAACCGCCTCGCCAAGGCGGTTCTTATGAGTACCCACACTCTATGTTTTGAGCAGAAAAAAAAATATTAGAATTTTTATCTAAAAATTTTCATTTTTTTGGTGGTAAAATTTTCAGTATATTTGAATAGGCTTGTTTTCGTAATGTGACCG
Organism: Anodontia alba; assembly: GCA_964016985.1. Classification (NCBI taxonomy): domain Eukaryota; kingdom Metazoa; phylum Mollusca; class Bivalvia; order Lucinida; family Lucinidae; genus Anodontia; species Anodontia alba. Next base: position 9,323,252 of record OZ024821.1, read on the forward strand.
TTCTAAGGCGGTGATCCCGGTGTTAGTCTTACTTTTTTAGCTTTGTGCTTTATTCTACAAGGCGATTTGTTTGAAGTTTTTCCTGGTGTTATTTTGTTCTTGTGTTTGTTAGTCCTTTTAGCAGTGCGATTACCTCGCTTGGAGCTAATCTTAGTGCTTTTCGTACGTTTGTTCGATTTGCACTTGTTTGATTTTGTCTGTTTCCTCTTCCTCTCGATGTCCGAGAAGGGTTGCGGTTTATGATTGTGGCACTCCATGGACTTTTCTCTTACCTTTTTTGAAATATATTATCCATAAAAGGATTTTGAAGCAGACACAGTCGCAAGAGATATATTAGCTACAGAAAGTTATAGCAAGGCGGTATCAAAGGCCTTTGTTAAAACTCTTTTCGTTATCTGCGTCCGCACTTTGCAACTATAATTTCAATAATAAGTAGATGGAAAAATACATTGTTGTATACAGTGTTTTTAGGTTTTTTTTTATCAGTTATATTTAACCCTCAGTTAGCGAAAAGTAAAACAAAATATACAGTTGCGGAACACGTTTTGTTTTCGGTAATGCCATGGGAATATTGAGTATCTGTTCTGTCTCTATCATCTTACATTCTATTTGTATGTTTTAGCTCAAAACATGCTCCCTCATGAAAATGTCTCACCTTTGCCAAATTTAAAGTAGCCAGAAGTATAAGTATTTACTAAGAAAAAAAGGCTTATGTGTTCTTTGTTTGCAAAGGCAACTCTTTAGATTTTCATTTTATACAAGTTAAAACAAGAAGTCTTTGATTTATATTTGCACAATAATACCATCATGTAACTATGGCACAATACACAATATACAAATGTAGGTGAATGGTATGCTATGGAAGAGGAGAAATTTTGCCGTTTTATTTGTAAAGTGGTAGAGTTGTCATTTACTGGATGCTTTTGATTCAGTCCGTAATCAACAATTTGTAACACGTTTCTTCAATATAATTAGGAGTACTCGTTGGAAAGAGAAGAAAGAAGCTAAGATGTCGTCTCTGCAGGCTAGGTTATATTAGGTTTTATCATATAACAAAGCTGTTAAGTTTGATGCACATATTCATGCAATTTCTTTGATTCCGAACAAGTGCCTTACTGTCTACGGTATATATTCAGATACAGACAACCTTCTTTGTACCGACACTCGATACAACGACAAAATTCGTTATAATGACAATTTGACTGTCACGAAACCTTCGCTTAAGAGGTAACAGTTAGTCACAAATAATGCAAGAATATTGTATTAAATACTTAAAGAAACACATATTTTGGATATTTGTTAGAATCGCCTCAGTGAGGCGATTCTAACAAATATCTAAAAAATATGTTCTTTGAGGAAACAAAAATAAAACGATACCTTTCTTACATATCAATCTGCTCATTAAGTATTCTGTACAACAGCAAATTCATTTTAATGGCAGCGTCTTTGGGAACGAATGTTGTCGTTGTAACGAGGGTTCACTGTAGTTTTACTTGAACAGAGAGTAAAGACCCAGCTCCAAGAGCTCCTTACCAGGGTATGCTCTGTTTATCATCCAGCCAGCATGTCGCAAGCATATAATCGGCTTATCAAATAGGTTTGCAGTTCATTATTTCACCGATAAGCGCAATTAATTATTCAAAAAAAAAAAAAAAAAAAAAAAGGTAAGAGAAAAGTCCAGGGAGTCCCACAATCACAAAACGCAGCCTTTCCCAGACCCCAAGAGGACGAGGAATCCGACAAATCCAAACAAACACAAATCAATCCATTCATAAATGGATAAAATACTGAGTACCTTAATGAAAGTATTCAGACGTATACTATTGATATATTTTATATCAGTTGCCAAAAAACAAAGTTTTGACTGGATTTTTAGGCATCTTATTAGCGTTATGGCACATTTCTTATAGACCAAACGAAACACTGGCGTTACATATCGAACTATTAACTTATTATTAGCTACATAATACGTTTGCCAGATGCCTAAACCGTAGGTGGAACAATGGTCTGATGAAGTTAAACATAAGACGAACTTAAAGGCATTCAATATGGACTATAATTGGAGACGAAGTATGGAGCATACCATGAGAGTATATATTAACATACTTGAAGCTGAATAAATACAGTTGATAGATTATCCGCCATTCCGACAAAGGGAGACAACTTGTGCGACTTCCTGATTGCTTTCCTGTGCATAAATCCCCTTCTGGAAAGGGGATAAACATCAAACTGTTAAACTTTCACGGGATATATTATTGTAAGTAAATGTTCCGACGTCAGGTTAATGAACTCATACACCTCTTCTGGTTATTCTGCAAACCTTTATGCCTAGACTGGCTGCAGTCTCTAGTGACAAAATAATTTTTCTTATAATGTGTTTAATAATCCACTAAAATAAAACCAAAGTAATATCATGACTATAAAGGCTGGTCACTAGTGACCAGCCTTTATAGTCATGATATTTTTTTGTTTTATCTTAGTGGATTATCAAACAGGATTATGAGAAAAATATTTAGTCACTGGAGACTGGAGCCAGTCTACTTTATGCCCAGTGGACTCTTCTACGTCAACTCTTTTGACAAGTCAATGTTCTATATAAAGAAAGTAAGGTTATTTTTTATTATTACTACCATGTTTTTGTAAATTCCGAAACTGGTTTGCAGTAAAAACAGCCATTTTGTGCACTGAAGAAGGATTAAATTCCGAAACTAGTTTGCAGTAAAATTTCTTGAGTTGTGCTGATTTTTTCTCCCATGTTTTTGTAGAAAGTTCTATATTTAATTCAAACAGTGTACACCCTGATCAGAAGCCGTGTTCTGTGGTATTAGAGCTGGGGCTACACTATTTGACATTGTCCGTTTTATGGAATGCCAGGCTTAAATGGGTAAAAAGAAGATAAATGGTTACTAGGGATCATATTCTGTGTTTAGACTTTGGCGCAGATAACATAATTAGCTTATAGTTTATTAGATTTAATTTGTTTAAAGACAGTCCTTTTGGGAGATATTGCAACGATTGTCCCAGACCATTTGCATTATTGCGCCTAAATTTTATATGCTGCTTTAGCATTTTATATATTGTTGCATATTCTATCGACGTGTTGTTGCGATTGATTTCACAGTCAAGTAGTTTATACTTATACAGGTCGGGTTACAAACCTAATGTGCAATGAGGAAGGGCTCTTATTAAATTCCTTATCGCATAATCATATAAAATCAACCGACGCGAGCAGCTCAACCCACTTGACTGGATAAAAATTTAGAGGACGGTATCTTTATCAAAATTATTTGGCCTCCTTCTACAAAGTTGCTACTCTAAGGCTCGCAAGGGGAGCGAATCGTTCATTTTAGAGCTGATCCCAATTCAAAATAGTCTTGGTACGCAGGAAAGTAAATGGGTGTCACAAAAGTTGTCACTCTTATATTTGTTTGTGTTGAGGTTTTACGGCCCAGTCAACCCAATGGGGTCATGTCGAGCGCGGTCAGTTTACCTAACCACACGTTTACTGGGCAGACTTAGTCCTCTAAGCGGTTCACCAGTATTGTGCACATTCTTTCGCCAGAAACTGACAACTGCCCTTCTTGAATCAGCGGAAGGGAGAGAATGACCGTAGAAAATATTTCATGATCAATCTCCACGAAAGAATGTTGCCGACCTCGGTGGGGGTTGAACCCGCGACCCCCTGGTCTCCAGTCGGACGGCGCATCCAACTGAGCCACCGAGGCCGGCTGTCACTCTTATATAAATAGGTGAAATAAAACAGCCAGGTACATATATATAGGGTCCGTTGATTTGAATGCAATATGTATTCTGATATAATTTTATTTACGTCATATAATAATTCTGACAAGAATGTGCTGACACAGTAGAGCTATATACTGCTGCCTTGGGAGAAGGAGCATAACATCTAACAAAAAAATCTCTTTGGTAGCAATGGATCCAGAAAGGATGCTGAAATGATAGGCGTTAAACTATATGTTGAGAGTTAATCATTAACAGTGCAAATGATTCATTTACCTGAGGCCTTTCGAATTTCGCCTTCTTCAGAGGTTTTCTATTTTAAAAAAATGGCATAAAAATGTAAAATTTACAAATAAAGGTTGCATTAGTTGAAAAACAAATTATGCCCTTTTATTTATTTTTTTTTACTGGGCAAGCTTAGTCCTCTAAGCGGTTAACCAGTACGTTTGTTTTTTCTTCCACCTCCAGCATTGCTGCCTCCGGTGGAGATGTGTTTATCCGTCCACCTCCGGCATTGCTGCCTCCGGTGAAGGATAGAACGTACATCCAACGTGAAAACATTGCATGGATCACCCATGCACACTTGGTGCCGCTGTCTGTCACCTTTTAGGGCCCATATTACTTGGCTCGCTGCAACTTGGAAACTGATCGCTGCAACTTGGAAACTGATCGTGTTTAGATATATGTGAAATGTAAACAATACGCGGAAACACAACGTGCAAAAAGTATAAAGCTTCTCTTTGCTATCAACACAACGTGTAAAAAGTATAAAGCTTATCTTTACTATCAACACCAGTATGTCCATGTTTTGATAGTAAAGATAAGCTTTATACTTTTATCATAAAAAAGAAATACTCAAAACAGAAAGCAGAATGTCTATTTTCTCCTGCGCATATGCAAATATACTGCGGCTGTTTTCTGTATTCAAGGGAGAGTACCCTGTTTTCCTGTCTGACATCCGATGAATTGTTAAATTTGGCATGCAAAGTGCATTTCAAGTAAACTTTCTACCGTTTCCTTAGCATTTATAAGAGCGTAAATAGAAATGGATTAACACAAAAACAAGTTAGATTTTTCACCCCAGTGTATCCGCTACGATTAACCTGAAAAAAAAAAAAAAACACAAAAAACGTTTAATTGCAAATTTTTCTGATTCTGTTTTGAATGACATATTTTGAATTTTACCAGACGTCTTTGGGTGATTCGCGCTTATGTTATTTTCTGTAGGAACAGTGTATCATACTTATATATGTCTTACATTACGAAAACACGCCTATTCAAATATATAGAAAATTTCATCTCCAAAAACTTGAAAATTTTCAGATAAAAACTCTCATGTTTGTTATATTTGTGCTCAAAACATAGATTGTGGGTACTCGTTAGAACCGCCTCGGCGAGGCGGTTCTAACGAGTACCCACAATCTCTGTTTTCAACAAAAATAAAAATAATAATCTATACCCCTGTAAACCCCAGTTTTACTATATTAAAGTGGGGTTTAAGAGGGTCAACATTATATAGGCATGTTTTCGTGATAAAAATGCATGTTGAGAGGAATCGCCGCGCATTACGTCATGTTCAGAACCTTTGTTTACGAACTATACTCGGTAAGAATGAATTCGTCAAAATTTCATAAAATGCTCGCCGTTTTACAATACGTGACAAGAATTTCAAACAATCAGTGCTAATTTATATATAACCTTAACTGCACAGATTAATTTATCGCGAGTCGGATGTAATCCTGTGTAGTTTACGCGACTGTAGGGTTACATTTTTTTTTTTTTTTGCAAAATACAGGAATTTAGAAACCCGATTAACTGAGTGTCCTGTTAGATATGTCTAGTTTGATGACAGTTAAGAGCGTATAGCCACTAATTTATCTGTTTCAGGTACATTTGTACCACCAGTCTAGTGAAATACTGAATATATATGAGCCAGCACATCAGAAATGGGTACTTATCACATAGTCGACCTGCAAAGGCACATGTTAGCATTCGCAGACATGTAGCAGGGACCTTGAAGAAGTTTCAGATAAAAACGCATGTTTATAGCCGCCCACCCACCCCAAGAGGACTGTGCATGCGCATTTGAGGAACCAAAAACCGGAGAAACCATAACCATGTGCCGGCTTATATATGGTGTAATACAACAGAAGGATCAGGGACTGCAACTATACGCGACAATGAATTTGTCAGTGCGTTAATCAACGTAATGTCCCGCCAAGTCCAGCAATGGGGTAATGAATCTTCTTCGTGAAACTTTAACAAGTGAGTTGGGGCTTCATGATATGTCTTTGGATTGGCCCGCCGTGTATTGGTTTTCATTAACTCGTAGCTCGTAGTGTGTCTAGAATTAGTCAAGAGTACTCGTCTTTGTTTATCATAGTCATTTATTTAATTTTTTATGCCTTCGCTATGATGCATCGACTGACTTGAGAGCCATTATGCGAACCGAATTTCTATGTGTTTCTGAATTCAGAGTAGCATCGGGACACAACTTAGCTGACTGTAAAGTGCTTTAAACCCGTAGCCACCCCTCCGCCCCCACCCCCATCCCACACACACACCGCGGTAGTTTATACCACTGACCGTTCTAAGGCGGGGTTCCCAATGTTGCTCTTACTCCTTGTAGCTTTGTGGTTAATTCTCCGAGGCAAGGCGTTTGTCCTTGTGTTTTTCAGTCCTTTTAAAATTGCGATCACCACGCTTGGGGTAGAGAGACAGAGTTGTTTGCTTTTTGTGCGTTTGTTTGTTTCGTGCGTGTTGGTTTGCGTCTTTCCTCTTGGTGTCCGGGTTTGGATGCAACTTGTGATTGTGGCACTCCTTGGATTTTTCGTTTTACTTGTTTGGTGACAACGTAATCAGTTGTACTCTGTGATATGTATTTGGCGCCGACATTCTGAACTCTACTTCTGTAACAAAGACAAAGCCAACTGCATGCTGGTTACCACACATATGGATAACAAAACGAAAACATTATACGTTGCTTTTATAATCTGCATTTAATTTCTAACCTTAATTGCAATCGCTGACTGGTTATTGAAAACCTAATTTGAAATGCAACGTGAGAAAATAGACCTTATGACACAAGCGCCCAGCACCGATCCAGATCACATTAAACATTCAGTCTCATTAGGAACTTCTCTGTTCATCAATATATTTTGCCTTATCGAATGATTCTGTAAGCGGACAAAGAAGGTACTGGCGACATTGTACCGAAGGGTTCGCGTCTTATTTTATCCGCATATGTGTTAAGAACCATTTTCGGACTTTGAGAATCATTTAATTGAATCAAGTAAAATTTCGGGATTTAGAATTATCCTCTTTCAATTAAAATGTAGGCTTAAAAACTCAAAGCATAAAAGGAACAATACTAAAACTGCCAAAACAAAGTCTGCGAAGAAGTATTAAGTACAAAATTGAATTCGCAGACTACAAATTAGCACAGATATTTGAAACAACATCATCTGTGTTCTGTCATAAGGAGACTTGACACTCTTGGTAGATTTTTTGCCACTTTACGAGGGGAAGTATTTGTTACTACCTTGCTTCCTTGTTGCTTTCCTGAAAATCATCACGAAAACATGCCTATATAATTTTGACCCCCATAAACCCTACTTTTATATAGTAAAACTGGGGTTTACAGGGGAACACATTATTTTTCTTAATCTGCTCAAAACATAGATTGTGGGCGAAGAAGCGGTTCTAATGAGTACCCACAATCTATGTTTTGAGCGGAAATTTGAAAAATATCAGAATTTTTATCTGAAAATTTTCAGTTTTTGGTGGTGAACTTTCAATATATTTGAATATGCATGTTTTCGTAATGAAAGTCCGTAAGTCCGTTCGGAAATGGGGTTAACTCTTTAAGGAAGGAATTACACCTCAGACACCGAAGCATATTCTTTCCGTTTATAATAACATTCTTTTCAAAAGGGAGGCTAAAACATTTCCGACAGAGCTGCATCCAATCAAAGTGTATCCATTCCCTTTAAAGTAATTACCCAGCTAGCATTCTTTATAAATCTATAGCGGGCCGTTGTCGGCCCGCAGCTACCCTGACGGGCCGATAACGGCCAGCTATAGATTAATGTAGAATGCTTACAGGATATATGCACGTCAACGAATGGGCATTCTAACCGGAAACGTTCTGTCTCAAATGGAGTTCACTCTAGCAGAAAATAATTTGGTTTAAACATATTTATTTCCAAACTCTGAACACATACAACACATACAAAGTTATAGCAGTAGGATAAGAACAAAAGCATAAGAGTTATTATTTTTTTCCTAGGACGTGATCAATATCAGAAATATGTGTATACAAGCAACTCCAGATGGGTTAGTTTTCAATGGTTCTATTCAAATAATAATTATTTATTAGTAAAGGATGTTTGTAAAGTAAGACAGGAAAAGATAATCAGACATAAATTGAGAATTAGAAGAGAAGTAACACACACACACACACACACACACACACACACACACACACACACACACACACACACACACACACACACACACAATAAAACAACACAAAATGAAAAAAAAACGGGAGAAAGAAATATGGAATAGATCTATACGAAGACTATCAATATAGTTACTGGAGACTGTAAGTGGTGCAGGACGGCTCGACTGGGATCATCGATGTATGCTCCGAATCAGTGTCAATCTTTATAAATTTAGTCTCGAACAAATCATAAATCAGAATATTGTTAAACATTTTAAATGATGCTTGTGTTACAAAAAACAGACTAAATGATTGATAAGGCTGGAAACAATTAACTTTTTTTTCGCTTAAAATATCTTTTTTGACTAGGGGTCTGGTCTGAGCGAATTTCCACGTCAGTACATGCATATCCATTTGTCGTAAATGGTCAGCTTTGAAGCAGATTCAAGATTGTCATTCAACAGTTCGGCACAGTCTATGAAAAAGGAACACATTACGAAAACACGCCTATTCAAATATATAGAAAATTTCACCTCCAAAAACTGAAAATTGTCATATTAAAAAATCTGATATTTTTCATATTTCTGCTCAAAACATAGATTGTGGGTACTCGTTAGAACCGCCTCGCCGAGGCGGTTCTAACGAGTACCTACAATCTATGCTTTTGAGCAGAAATAAAAAAAAATAATGTATACCCCTGTAAACCCCAGTTTCACTATATAAAAGTGGGGTTTAAGGGGGTCAAAATTATATAGGCATGTTTTCGTGATGAGGACTCTGATAAGCATATGCGGAAGCTATCTCATCATGAAAACATACCTTTATAATTTTGACCCCCTTAAACACCATTTTTAAATATAAATCTGGGGTTTACAGGGGTATGCATTATCTTTCTTATTTCTGCTCAAAAACATAGATTGTATGTACTCGTTAGAACCGGGTACCCACAATCTACGTTTGATCAGAAACATGAAAAAAAATCAGAATTTTTATTTGAAAACTTTCAGTTTTTGGTGGTGAAATTTTCAATATATTTGAATAGGCGTATTTTCGTAATGAGATAGAGGGACGTAATCTTCGTTATCGTATTTATCCTAAGTATTCGAACATATTTGAGCCCCAAATGAGACACATCAGTGTCTGGTAAGCGTCTGCCATTAATTCAGAAAGTTTTTTTGACACATCAACGGAAGTATAATGGAATCTTATCATGTGAGGGTTTTGTTTCGTGATTATGACCCTATCTGGTTAAGTTCACACTTAATTGTTGTTCAACTATCAGGAAAAGTATGGTGAGGTGTTAAAGTATCTGAGCAGGTTGATTAAATACGGTATGCATTGATATTGCAAGTACTACTATACACAGCTTTCTACGCCATTTTATTACATTATTATGGAGAGCTGATGCATCGTCATGTCTGTCAGCTTATTTTCCTTTCTATCGAAAAGTAGTCTCTTCTAAAAGCTTATTTTCCTTCCTGTCGAAAAGCGGTCTACTCTAAAAGCTTACTGTCGAAAAGCGGTATACTCTAAAAGCTTATTTTCCTCCCTATTGAAAAGCGGTCTACTCTAAAAGCTTACTATCGAAAAGCGGTATACTCTAAAAGCTTATTCTTTCCTTTTATAGCAGACCCTTTTACAAAAGGGGATAGGTGTGCAAGACAGCAAACAATAAGTTACAGACATAGTCTCTTTTGTAACAATGGCGGGAAACCATTTAAGTGTATCGAGGGTTTTCTCCGTGCTACGTGTACATACTTCTTCATATTTGCCGCGCCATGCGAAATGTGTCATCGGGTATATGCGGACAGCGAAGGCCCAGATCAGCCTGCAACTATCCAGATGAGATGTATTTTAGCATGTGCGCGATGAAACTGAATCTGTGCATTTTGAACATGTTCGAAAACACCTTTTCCTTTGACGTGACCCATATGCTTCAAAGTGCGCCGTTGATTTACCCTAAGGTATTTTTTTCATTTAAAGATAGATATAACCATAGCTCATTGGTCAGCTTTACTCTTAGGTATTTATTTTCAGTTACAGATAGACACAACCATATTGGTCACCTTTACTCTAAAGTGTTTATTTTCACTTAAGATAGACACAACCATATGCTATTTGTCAGTCAACTTTGCTCTATTGTATTTTTGTTTTCACTGAAAGATGGACTCAACCTTTTGCCATCTATTGGTCATCTTTGAATGACCGTTACTCTATGTATAGCAAGCCCATTTATATCAAATCAAAGCATTGGGGTTTAGTTTAATGGTGTGGTTCGAATGACCCCTTTTCTGGGACAAGCATCTATAGCGCAAATATTTGAATACATTTTCACATGTTTTGTTATTTTCTAATATTGCTTTTATTTTCTGCATCGACATGTACTTGACACACTGAGCATAAAATTATTTTACAATTTCATTTCATCCAATCGAATAAATTATCAAATTTTGTGGTATATTTATCAAACTGTATACAGTCTGGTCAGAATAAATAAAGGAACAGCTTCCTTTGGAAGATCATAAGTCATGCAAAAATTCAGATTTCGAAGAAATCTAAAATTATCTGCTGTCAATGCCAAAATGAATGAGATATAACAAACATTCCCTGGCCCAATCAGAAGTGTACGATCTTTCACCAATGTGCGTTCTGGGTGGATTTTCCCTCATAAGCTGTTATTCTTGAATTCTGTAAAATTTACGATGTTCCGTTATAGTGATGCATCAATAGCTGACAGGAAATTAGTTTTCATAATTACCCATAGAGTCTGATGACTACCCTTACGCACTTGCTTCATACAAAGTTATAGACCAGTTCTGCTTTAATGATGCAATAACGAAGTTTTATCGCAATTACGGACATCTGTGAGTCAGTCTCTGATGTGCAAATCTGTGAGTACGGAACATAACCTACCAATATCACCAAGAGAAAATAGACCATGACGTACGGCACACAAACCACAAACCAAAGAAAACCAAATCTACCAGCTCTTTCCCAACAAGGTGACCAAAATACTAGTCCATCACGAAAACATACCTATATAATTTTGAATCCCTTAAACCCCACTTTTATATAGTAAAACTGGGGTTTACATGGGTATACATTATTTTTCTTATTTCTGCTCAAAAATATATATTGTGGGTACTCGTTAGAACCGCCTCGGCGAGGCGGTTCTAACGAGTACCCATAATTTATGTTTTGAGCAAAAATTTGAAAATATAAGAATTTTTATCTGAAATTTTTCAGTTCTTGGTGGTGAAATTTTTTTAATATATTTGAATAGGCGTATTTTATAATGCATGTTCCACTAAACACAGCAATAAGACAACTAACAGGACTAAACATGGAAACGCCCCGCAGCGAACAATCACAAGACTACATAAAAAGAACAACCAATACCAGAATGTTCGCCTTAAAATGGTTATATCTACCTTTATACAGTGATCCCTCGTTACAACGACAGCATTTGTTCCCAAGGACGTTGCCATTAAAATGAATTTGCTGTTGTACAGAATACTTAATGAACAGATTGATACGTAAGAAAGGTCTTGTTTTGTTCTTATTTCCACATAGAACATATGTTTTTATATTTAGAATCGCTTTAATGAGGCAGTTCTAAAACATATCCAAAACATGTGTTTCTTTAAAGTATTTAATACAATAGTCTTGCGCAGTTTGTGACTAATTGTTAACTCTTAAGCAAAGGTTTCGTGGCAGTTAAATTGTCATTATAACAAATTTTGTCGTTGTATCGAGTGTCGGTATAAAGAAGGTTGCCTGTAGTAGTTTTACCCATTTACGCCGAATGGACTTTCCCACCTTCAATCTTCGGACCTGCCCATTTCTAGTATAAGGGGTGTCTGCTTTTTTTTATTATTATTACCATGTTTTATAGAAATTCCTGTATTTAATGCAAACAATGTAGACCCTGATCAGACGCCACGTTCTGTGGCGTCTGATGTAGGCCTACACTGCTTGCCAATGTCCATTTTATAGAACGCTAGGCATAAATGGGTTTTAAACTAGACGAAAAGCCAAAAATATAGCAAAACATCTAGACAATGACACGTTTTTTGAAAACTGTGTACAACCTTTTTTATTTTGATTGACATTAACGTTTAAGTCATCACAGGACTCAGGAGATACATTTTGATCTATCTCGTTGAGATCACAAAGAATTCCGTGTTATTTACTAGTATGATTACTAGGTGAAAAGGTAGTATTGCTAGGACCGAAGAAATTATGCGTTTCTCAGAACTTTCAAACGGCATCTAATATTGGTCATTATGGTTACCAACATTTGGACCCACTTTCCATATAAATAGCACAATGGCTACAACGTACCAGAAAACCTGAAGATGCGAAAAGTTAGATGGTATAGCCACATCTCAAGATCCTCTGGTGTGTCGAAGACAGTTCTACAGAGAACAGTTAAAGGAGTAAGAAGGCGAGGAGGGCAGAAGAAGCAATGTTAAGACAACATCAAAGAATGGACAGATTTCGGGATTGGAGATTCGCTCAGGGTAGCCGAAGACAGAGAACGTTGGAAAAGAACTGTTGCAACATATTCAGTGGTTCCATAAAGACCTTAAAGGTTAAGGATCTAAACTGTCTAACAGATCCAGAAAACGTGAGGTCCTTTTTCTGCTGTACATTACCATACTATACGATTGGGAACTAGCAGACAAATTACAAAAACACAATACAGTCGAACCTCGTTATCTCGAACTCGCTTATTTCGAATTACCGCTTATCTCGAAGTGAAAATCTGGTCCCTGTGTTAACATGAAACTATGACAACTGGTAACAAAATAATGTGGAAAAGAGGAGAAATTGCTCCTAAGGAGCAATTTCTCCTCTTTTCCACATTATTTTATATATATATATATATTTCTAACTTCAGGAGTCAAATTACATATTCATTTGTTTAATGTGGTTGTCCAATTTATTGTTTTCCTCACTCTTTCAACTCTGATATGTCGAAGTACGGATATCTCGAAGTATTTCATTGAGTCCCTTGGAGTTCGAGATAACGAGAGTCAACTGTATTGAGATCAACGTAAAATTAAAATTAAATTATTCAGCTAAAACAATTAATTGCTGACCATGTTTTGCGTGAAGGTACTCATCTGGATATAAAGAAATGAGTTCCAGTTATTATGTAAGGGAATTAAAATGCATACGTTGTCGTCATGGGAAAGCATTTTCTGGAGATTGGACGACGATAAAATTTTAAATTACAGTCGACTCTCGTTATCTCGAATTCCAAGGGACTCTCTGAAATACTTCGAGATATCCGTAGTTCGACATATCAGGTTTGCAGAATTGAGGAAAAAAATAATTTGATTGACCACATTTAACAAACTGATAGGTAATTGGACTTTTGAAGTTAGAGATATATTGAAAATATTGTGGAAAAGAGGAGAAATTGCTCCTTAGGAGCAATTTCTCCTCTTTTCTACAATATTTTCCATCTGTTGTTAGGTTTTCATGTATAGGCAGGGACCAGATTTTCACTTCGAGATAAGCGGTTATTCGAGATAAGCGAGGTCGAGATAACGAGAGTCAACTGTAATTACAAAAGGGTCATGAAATGTCGTCAGTGTATCAGACAATTAGTTCAATTGTGTAATGTTAAAAAAGCTAAACGAAGCGAATAAATACACTTACAAGGGTGGTAACTCTTTTAAAACTGATTTAGCCTTCCTTCTTCATTCTAAAATCAACGAACTGGATCCCCTCGAGAGAAATTCGTTCCTTTTAGAATAGACCCTTTTCAGAAGGGTCCTGAAGTGCCGAAAAAAGATACAGTAAGTCACAAAAGTTGTCTTTCTTGTCAGAAATGGCGGACCTTTTACCAAGTGTATCAAGTTCCCTTAAAATACATGCAGGCGTCAAAGGTTATAGATCGGCTGAAGTCTCATTACGATTACATTTCATTCCCATCGCACAGAAAAAGGCTCTTACACAATTTTCACACAGCGTAGGTTCAGATCAGCATGCACATACATGCAGTCTGATCTGAGCATTGTCTGTTCGTTGACATCTATTACAGTAACCATCAATTCTGTAAGCGGACAACGAAGGCCCCGATCTGGGTCTGTGTTGTCCGCAAAAATGCATTATGGCCATTTTCATGCAATACGCATCATTTATTATTAGTTTAAGAACATTTTGGGGCGTTCTGCATCACATGTTTCAGTAATCCATTAGAAGTGATATTGTGGCAAGTGATGACCCTTAATCACAGAACATAGCTGACCAATGACACCAAGGGTGAAGAGCAAACAAACCCCGAAAGACAGCATACATGCCACAAAAACAAAGTAAAGAAAAGCAACCAGCATCCTCTCTTCCAAATAGAGGTGATCATAATGCTGCACAGGATCACATTACGAAAACACGCCTATTCAAATATATAGAAAATTTCACGTCAAAAAACCGAAAATTTTCAGATAAAAAATTGTGATATTTTTCATATGTCTGCTCAAAACATAGATTGTGGGTACTCGTTAGAACCGCCTCGGCGAGGCGGTTCTAATGAGTACCCACAATCTATGTTTTTGAGCAGAAATAATAATGTATACCCCTGTAAACCCCAGTTTTACTATATGAAAGTGGGGTTTAAGGGGGTCAAAACTATATAGGCGTGTTTTCGTGATGAAAAAACACAGCAATATGTTTGAATCTGATCAAAGTTCACGCTTGGTGTTTGGGGGATAGTTAAGAAAGCAGAGTTTATTCAGGCTAATAAAGACCTCCTGGAATCTTTGCTTGGTGCACATGGTCGAAGGAACGCTTTGTCACGTTGCTGATTAGACCATTCTAGACTAATGGTACAATAATTTCTGCAAGTATTTATCTCTAAAACAATAATGCATTTTCCTTAAATATTGAGACAACTTAACACCTTACCGTAACTGGTCGTATAAAATTTGAAGATGTCCCTTTTACTATCTGTTGATGTGTCTAAAATGCTGGAGTGGGAAACAGGGTAGATCGTTATCAGACATCTGGGGCAATCTGTTTACTGAAGCTTGTACGTATATCTCCAAACTTAAGGTAAATATGGTGTGTTTTTTTAACTTTTCTGGAGCACTTGTTGTTACTCATAAAGTTTCTTAGACACTGACAATGCCTCGTTTGCCAGACAAGTAATCACAGCTATTTCACAGCTTAAAATAATTTAATTTCTCAAGCTTGTGACAAATTTACGAAGTCAAAACGTTGATTGCATTTAACTAAATTATGTCTTTACTTGAAAGAACTTTTCAACAAAATTCCGGGGATACGTTTTTATTTTGACGTTTAATCATATAACATTTTTGCATTGAGCTGTGAGAACGTAAATTGCGCATTCATTTTAGAGATTTGGATTGAACAAGTTCGTTTGAAGTATACTTGAAAGGCACCGCTAAAAGAACTACTATCAATTACTGTCAGTCGTATAACAAATGAGCCGGGCTACAGCATTTCCTACAAGACTGTTCTCAGTAAGCATTCTTTATAAATACATAGCGGGCCGTAATCGGCTCGTCAGGGCAGCTGACGGGCCGATAACGGCCCGCTATAGATTTTTAAAGAATGCTTGCTGCGTTGTGCGCACAGCGAAGGCTCAGATCAGCCTATGTATCCGCTTGGTCTAATCCGAGTCTTCAATTTCCCCCGAAGACGATTTTGATCTTTGGGTACCAATGACTGCCCTGCGAAAACACACCACAGACTGCACGGATGATCTGAGTCTTCGTTAGACGCACATGAATAGTGTAGTAAATCTTGTGCCTCGGCTCAAGTACAGTTCCTCTACGCCCTTACCAGCCTTTTTTTCAGCCAGAACATCACGAAAACATGCCTATATAATTTTGACCCCCTTAAACCCCACTTTTATATAGTGAAACTGGGGTTTACAGGGGTATACATTATTTTTTTTATTTCTGCTCAAAAGCATAGATTGTGGTACTCGTTAGAACCGCCTCGGCGAGGCGGTTCTAACGAGTACCCACAATCTATGTATTGAGCAGAAATATGAAAAATATCAGATATTTTTATATGAAAATTTTCAGTTTTTGTAGGTTAAATTTTCTATATATTTGAATAGGCGTGTTTTCGTAATGAAGAGAGATATCATTGCGTGTATCACGCACTATATCAGTACAAAGTTCAAACCGGAAATAAAATTTTAGACACCTCCATTATAACCATGTAAACAAATGACAGTATTACATGTTAATCTATCAGCCATACACGGTCGAATATATTCCGTTCAAGTTTTAACAGGCATGTACATAAAGCGATCAGTTATGCTACTTCACGCTAAAAGGTCCCAAAGCTAATGCATGCAAGTATTTGAATGAACAAATGTACAAATTATCTTGCATTCGATTAAGCAAATCACTGAATCCTACGTGTTTTTTTTTTTTTTTTTTTTTTTTTGTATCCAGCAGTTTCTTAGAAAGATTTATTTATTTATTTATTTATTTAAACAATATTTATAGAGGGTAACGCAATTAGCTAAAACAACTATTCTACCTTGCGGTCCTCTGCAACAATAAAACATGCATTATATATACATATATACAAGAACATATGATTGATGTCTAAAAAGCAATATTAAGAAGACTAGAATTTTATTTCATTGTACAAAGACGATTTTACTTGTTAATCACAGATTCAAACGTAACATTAAAATCATCTTCGGAATAGATACAAACTAGACGGAAAACAACGCATCGACTGGATTCGACTCGGTAAATGCATAGAGGAACCCAAACGTTGTTAACTCCGCCTATCCAATCAAGCGCAAGACCTTTCGCCGTACATAAAAAACACGTTGGGCCAATCAGTGGTTTTAAGCGAGTAGAGAAATGACATATAATATAATTTTTTTTTTTTTTAATTTTTTGCAGACACTTTTATAGACTTTATGCATATAATACTACTCGGCTAGCTTAGCCATGTTAGCAGTTACATTTATAAATGTATGGGTGGATATTTACCCTTGGTTATTATGAAGTCATATGACAGTGTAAAACGCCAAAAGTATACATGAGGAAGCAAACCTGTCTTTGACACAAGCATCGTTTGCAAACGGCAACCACTATACTTAAGGCTCCATATTCCCCCAAAATAGACATTTTATTATCAAAGAAAGGTTTAATAAATGGATATATGGTATGAAAACAGTCATAAAATGTGACACCTGACAGCCTTAAAAATTTTGATTAGTCTCTCGTTCTTGAACTGGATAAAAATGAAATGATTTTTTTTTCATCGTATCTCTGAATTAATGTTACAAACATTAATTCAGAGATACGGCAAGATCATTTCATTTTTGATGCAGCTGACTAACTGAAATTTTACAGGCTGTCAGATGCCACATTTTATGATCGCATTAATACCATATATCAATTTATTAAACGATTTTTGGATACAAAATGTCTATTTTGGAGGAATATGGAGCCTTTAAGGCTGCATACACTTGGTAGACATTACGAAAACACGCCTATTCAAATATATAGAAAATTTTACCTCCAAAAACATAAAATTTTCGGATAAAAAAATCGGATATTTTTCATATATCTGCTCAAAACATAGATTGTGGGTACTCGTTAGAACCGCCCCGGCGAGGCGATTCTAACGAGTACCCATAATCTATGTTTTTGAGCAGAAATAAGAAAAATAATGCATACCCATGTAAACCCCAGTTTTACTATATAAAAGTGGGGTTTAAGGGGGTCTAAATTATATAGGCGTGTTGTCGTGATGATATCTACAATTTTGTACAAGGGAATTAACTTCTTTAACTTTCTGTTTGTTTCCTTAACATTTATCATCTTCTGAAAAGAGACCTACGCAGAAAGGAAAGCATTTTCTCCAACAGGGGAACAAATTCGGAGCAAATTCTTTCCTTTTGGAGTAGACCTATTTTCAGAAGTGAGGTAAAGCTATTCTGACAGAGTTGGCTCTCCTAATCCACTGATCACTGTTCTAGCCATAGTTGTTAAGGAGACAAGTAATACAAGCAGTAATACTCTCATGTATAATATTTTGTGCATACAAAATGGAATATCAAACCTAGAGCGATCTAAGCGTTCCTTTGTTTCTCTGTGCAGTATAGATCAATGGAGAATCTATGGCAAATATCATAGTTTTGTGCTATATTTTCGATTCGAGATTTCCCTTGAGAATAGAAAGAGCAGAAAGCTTCGAAATTAATTTTCTTCAGAATGCATTTACTTGCAAACTCGTACCACTTGAAACTTTTTTAAATATGCGAACTGTGTCTTGTAGTATAGGTTTGAAGTACAAAAAATACACTACATTACAACAAGAACACTACTACTACTACTAAAAATAATATTAAGTTACAACAAAACAACAAACACAATAAAATCAGTAATAATAATAA
This sequence comes from Anodontia alba, assembly GCA_964016985.1. NCBI lineage: Eukaryota > Metazoa > Mollusca > Bivalvia > Lucinida > Lucinidae > Anodontia > Anodontia alba. Next base: position 9,341,845 of record OZ024821.1, read on the forward strand.
TAATAATAATTATTATTATTATTATTATTATGATTATTATTATTATGATTGTTGTTATCATAATTTGTGCAATAAATAGAATTGTCAACAAAGGAAAATGTATTCCCTACTTTCCTTTTTAAGCAGACCTCCCGTCAGAAGCAGGATTCACTGTGAAAAAAACAACAAAATTAATAAACGAAATAAAAAATAATAATAATAATAAATAAATAAATAAATAAAAATAAAGTCAAGCGTTGTTCTTATAACCATGTATATTTCTATGAAGTTTCATGAAAATCTAGCAAAGCTTTTGAAGTACTCATTATAACTTAAATAGACTTACGTGCTAAGGACAGATACTAATTAACTATAAACTACTGTTGCGCACACTTACTCATCATGATTATCATTCTGAGAAGCTTTATGGAAATGTATCAGAAACATGGAAGCACATCACGAAAACACGCCTATATAATGTTGACCCCGTTAAACCCTACTTTTATATAGTAAAACTTGGGTTTACAGGGGTATACATTTGTAGTAGGAGGAGAAATAGACCTGTAAAGAAAATATTCCCGTCGAGTGCCCCGAACGGGGATCGAACCAGGTACCCCTGGATCTGTAATCGAGCGTCATAAACACGAGGCTAAAAGGTCCGGACCAGTCAGACTGGTCATTTATGCGCCCTATATACATTCATATTGATTATTTGTACTTCGCTTTGCCGCGCTACTACACATTATTTTTCTTATTTCTGCTCAAAAACATAGATTGTGGGTACTCGTTAGAACCGCCTCGCCGAGGCGGTTCTAACGAGTACCCACAATCTATGTTTTGAGCAGAAATATGAAAATATTAGAATTTTCATCTGAAAACTTTCAGTTTTTGGTGGTGATTTTTTTCAATATATTTGAATAGGCATGTTTTCGTAATGAGTTCGCCTCACAAACGCAGACCGAAGGACTGACGTACCAAAGATAACTAAAAGAGCAACGGATTTTTGTTTAGTTTCTTTTAAGTCACTCACTGTATTCATTACGCTGATCAGTTGTAAGAAAATGAATAGTGACCAAAACTGTTGAAATCGTTCGCATAAAATGTCATGCATATCAGATACATGTACACGGACTTAAGTGGCGAGGACAGAGAGCCATTCAATGTCTCTTTCAACAGTATTTATGTTATATTGAGACGATGGACAGGTGATACGGAAAAGCTCTGGCAATAAACCTCCGTACAGCCATGAGCTGATTTTAACCTTCATCGATATATCCAGAAGCTGACTCGTCAGGACCGGTACTATGATGTGCAATAATGGACGTTACCAATTTAAAATACGGAACAGGACACTTACAAAACTCTAGTAAAAAGGTAAACGTCGTAAATTGTTCTGCGGTATAGAAAAAAAACTGTTTTGTTATTGTATCGCGATAAAAGAAGAGTACGAAAAAAGTTCTAATTTATGAGGAAATTGGACACTATTGTACGAAGTGCGTAGGAGATATAATTTACTTGATGGACGAAAACATGGCTTGTGCAAACACTAAACGATCATTCAGAGAGCCTTAATTAACGCCGAGCGCACTAGTGGATTAAACATTACTTGGATTCCACAGATGTCTTTGACACATCAATTTGTTATTTGACTCATCACGAATATACGTTTTGACTTGAGCTCTGTGCATGCGAAATTATCAGAAGTAAATAAGTGATACTCTCTTATTTTCTACACAGACTAAGAATTGTCATTTCATTCAAACTGTCTCCTTCGAAGACATTTTGAATGAAATGTAACGTTTTATTCTCAGTGAAAAGTTTAAGCTTATAACTTCAATACCTCTCAACTGTACTTGCGAAAAGTTATGCTTTGCCCCTCTACAGTCGGTGTACACAGTCCTAAAAAAAGCTTCGTTATGCACCCCGCCACCCTCCCCACAAGTTCGAAGAAGTTGGAGGAACATTTTGCTTTTGAGACGTTTGTCCATCCGTTCCTCCGTTACTGCGTCCGTTCGTCACGCTTTTCTTGAGAACAAGGCATCTTGATAACTATTTAGGCTACAGCCTTTAAACTTGGTGCGCGTATATGGACTGAGGAGTAGATCACCTGATTAACTTTTAAAGAATCAGGACCAAGTTGTTCAAACCTAACGACATCGTTAGTTAACGATTCGTTAAAAGTTACATTGAGTGATACGCAAATATGCTGGAATGTTTTGCTGAAAAAAATGTGAGCAAAAGCTACTCACATTTTTTCAGCAAAAAATATCAGAATATTGTATATTGTATCCGCTAAAACAGTTAACGAAATGGCCCTTAACGAGCTCGTTAAGCTAATGACGCTTTGAACAACAGGGCCCAGATTAATTTTGTCAGATGCCCCTTTCCAGCTTTGGCATTTTGTAAGGACAAGCATCTATTTGAGGCATAGTGTCTTACACACTCATTTCTAGGGTTATTCACTGAAGACACGGTAACGACTTAAGGTAGTAAAACACGGCTGGAGTATCACAGGATCAGATGTTATAAGACGTTATAAGTAAGGTCACGTGATGCCTCTTATATTTATTCAGAGAAGAAATATGTAATACCGTACTTCATCAATAAGTATTTAGACACCTTAACGTTTAACCATACGTGTTATAAAATTCGAACAGAAGTATATAAATGAATCACAATTCAGTACCTATTCAAAGTGCATTTCACTATCTATTCTCGCTATTCTACAACTGTTGGATAGGTGTCCAACAGTGTAGACCATGATCAGACAACGCGTTCTGCGGCGTCTGATCTGGTCTACACTGTTTGTTCAGGCCTGTCTGTCACAATACTTAAGGTAAATACAGCAATATTTCTTCTAATGCCAATATATGAATCATCAATCATGTAATAATATTTGGCTGAGAACTCGGTTTGAATTTCCATCGAGTTTAATGAATACCGGAGCCACTCTTATTAATAAAATCCGTACATCTTACTTTTTTTATTGGATTTATCACAAAATTTCAAGGTTGTGATCACTTTATGTTGCTCACCATTTGTATATAAGCCGTAACATATGAAAATGTAGTTTATTTCTTGTCCAGGCAGCAGAGACTCAGAACAAATTAAGCATTCGCGTCGATTGATCACAGTCTTCTCTGCAGCCGGTGTAAGTGCCGCGTGGCGGCAGTAGAACGTCTCCCCGTACATCACCATTGTGCAGATTATATTTCATTTCCTTTAGGATCATTAGGCTCATTGTGGTTTATTTGAAAATAGAGTTCTGCTCATGTATACGCTAAAGGGCGTAAGCAGTGTCGCAAACTTCATAACTGCTTATGAAGAGTCTCAATAAAACCGAGACTCCCATTTTCTAATCCGTATTATTTTCGTTGTTTCCAAACGTAATCCTTTTGATGTTTATTCAATTTCCGCCTGAAGAATCCTCAGAGCGATCATGTTAAGATATCCAATGTCGAGTTGTTTGTGGGGGATGTGACTATATTAGTGATATTTTGGTATGAAAATGGTACCTTAATACCGTACTAAACCTCAGTGTTCGAACGCAGTAACATTATCATACGAGCCGTAACATCATTAAACGTACCGTCGGATATGTCCGCCCAGCGAAGATTCAGGCAGTCTGGGCCCAGTTGTTCAAAGCGTCGTTAGCTTAACGAGCTCGTTAAGGGTCATTTCGTTAACTGTTTTAGTGGATTCAATATACAATATTCTGATATTTTTGCTGAAAAAATGTGAGTAGCTTTTGCACTGCAAAAGCTACTCACATTTTTTCAGCAAAAAAATTCAGCATATTTGCGTATCGCTCGATGTAAATTTTAACGAATCGTTAACTAACGATGTCATTGGTTTTGAACAACTGGGCCCTAATCATAATCTTCACTAAATACGTTTTGGACAGCCAAGGATGCAAAGAGTCTTCATGCGCTTAATGAAGACTTTGATCAGTGCGCGCGGATGCGCAGGCTGATTTTAGTGTTTGTAGCCCGCACATGTAAGAATGTACATTTTCTGACGTAGCGGCAAATTCTTGTCCAGTAAATGAACCAGCGCAAGATAAAACCTACAACAAGACTTGTGCGACCAGCAAATGCTATGATCAGCCTGCGCATCTGCGCAATCAGATCAGAGTCTTTGCTGATCGCATATGCCTTCTACTGCCTCCGGGCTATCCAAAGCGGAATAAACTAGAACCCTTGCCATGCTGGGTGGATGTACAGGTCTTATTGTATTTGTCATGCGCTGGCTCAAATGGTATAGCATATCATTTGGACTACCAGGAGGTGTGTCTAAAACGTGCTGCAAACAAGAATACCATACATTCCCTAAATATTCGGACACTTAACTCCTTTCCACATGTGTCCTAAAATGTGAACAAGGCCAACAATTCCACTGTTGACCGTTCCAAGAAGGCATTTTTGTTGCAGTTCCTCTTTCTTTTGTTCATTCTATTTTCGTTAACGTATTGTTTGTAATGTTTTTCGTGCCATTCTAAACCTTATTCAGTGCCTTTGGAGGGGCTGTTTTCCGTGATTGTGGTATTTTCTGTCCATCCTGATACAGTCGACTCTCGTTATCTCGAAGTCCAAAGGACTCTCTGGAATACTTCGAGATATCCGAACCTCGACATATCAGATTTGCGGGATTGAGGAAAACAATAAATTGAACAACCACATTTAGTAAATGATTATGTAATTTGACTCCTGAACTTAAGAGAAATGTTGAAAATATTGTGGTCAAAGAGGAGAAATTGCTCCTCTTTTCCACATTATTTTGATACCTGTTTTTACATTTCCATGTTAGAACAGGGACCAGATTTTCACTTCGAGGTAAGCGGTTATTCGAGATAAGCGAGGTCGAGATAACGAGAGTCGATTGTATTTCTATTATGTCCATTTGTCTACCTGAAGCTGGATAAGTTTATTCAGACATGTCAGAATTCTAAGGACAAATACGGCAGATTTCAGATTGACCAGGGTTTGAACTATTTCAAGTATGGATATCTTTATATTTCGGTTACTGTTAGTAAGGAAAATTGATGCTTTTGGCAGATTTTCCGTCATTTGCTGCCACTTTGTTACTAGGGGGTGGGGGAGTGGGGGGTGGGGGGCACCATTTGTGAGCTCCTGTTTGCCATCCCGCATATTAAACCACTTCTGAAAAGGTATCTACTCTAAATGGACCCCTTACCGATGAATGGTAAAACAATTTGACAGTGGCCTCCCTTGAAAGTGAATCATTTCCTCTTAAGATAAGTGCTTGCGAGTCAGCATTTATGATACACAAGTGCTTGCGAGTCAGCATTTATGATACACAAAACTACAAATAGCTTGCAGTGATGACCAGGACAGATAAAAAGATATATTACAAACGATTCTTTCAATAATTCTTTCAATAGCTATCACAGGCGCAAGAAAATCTTTCAAAGCGGTCCCAAATGGCAACGGGAAATTAGTGTCTGGTTTTGCTAAACGATATAATACAGCAATTTACAATTCATCGGCTTATATAGACGAGTGCATGCTTGTTAATCTGTGAGAGATATATACGCCGCGTCATTAGAAAACCTTGTTTACGGAAGTCGTAACACGCGCGCATGTTCAGGTCACATCGAGGCTAATGTCATATTTGATGAACTGCGGATTATCTACATAGGTTGTGATTGTGCGCAGTCTGGTTTCCGCTTGTGCACTCCATACTCCCAAACGATGCAGAACCAGCCAGCAGCTGATACATAGTGCATAACGCACGAAAAGGATCGTTATGCCATATGTCGGCAACAAAGACCAAGCTTCATTTACACACCGGGTACTCTGATCAGTGTTAACATTGACAGTTTATAGTAAATTGATAGTGTTGAACATATCAACTAACAAGGATTATCTTGATCAGACTGCACAGTTGCCAAGACAATGTGATCAAGGTCGACTCTTATTTTAAATGTCAAGGACCCTTTTCTCACATGGATTGTGCATTAAGACGTCCACTCCATCATGTGAACATGCCTATATAATTTTGACCCTCTTAAACACCACTTTTATATAGTAAAACTCGGGTTTACAGGGTATACATTAATTTTCTATTTTCTACTCAAAAACATAAATTGTGGGTACTCGTTAGAACCGCCTAGCCGATGCGGTTAGCGAGTACCCAGAATCTATGGTTTGAGCAGAAATATAAAAAATATCAGAATTTCTTATCTGAAACTTTTCATTTTTTGGTGGTAAAATTTTCATTATATTTGAATAGGCATGTTTTCGTAATGGAAGCGAGGAACCGTTTCTTACGTAGATTTTGTATTGAGGAGAGCAGGACCCTTTTTGCAGGTTGGATTTGTATTGAGAAATCCACTGGGAGCGAGAGCAGGACCCTTTTCGCAAGTTGGATTTGTATTGAGACATCCACTGGGAGCGAGAGCAGGACCCTTTTCGCAGGTTGGATTTGTATTGAGACATCCACTGGGAGTAAGAACAATCAGCAGCATTAGCAGATTTGACAATACCATTCAGGATCTAAGACTGTGGAGCGATTACAATGAACCACTTTATCATTATTGGAAAAAACAAAAAACAAAACCGCATTTATCTTGAATACCGTATTCGACCAAACTTCCGCACATTATACAATTATTGCTCTTGTGCGAGGGTAATATTAATCCATTATGTCTCTCACCGTTGTGATTCGAGCCTCGCTCGGGTGACATGTAGGAAACCCGGTCTGCTTACGGAAGGTCAGGTGCTTTTTTTTCCCGGGTTCTCTGGTTTACGCTCACTTTTGATGAACGATCGGCTCGATATAAGAGAAATATTCTTGAAAGGGCCGTAAAACCTCGATCAAAAAAAAAATCGTCTAGTGGAGCTAGATGTCTGATTACCTTCGTTGTAGGGTCAATTTGCTTCATGTCTGCGAGCAGGCAGTTGCTCCTTGGGCCTTTGCTGGTCGCATATACCATAAGTACCATTATCTCGAGCACCGCTCCATTTTAATTATTGTTTTAAATAACTTGTTGTATGTATTTGTATGTATGTAGTTTTGTTGAGGGCCCCAAGGAAGATTGGTAAAACCAATTGAGCTACCCTCGTAAAATAAAGAATTTACTTACTTACTTACTAATATGATCATTAGTTCATCCCAGGCAGGTAATGTTACCCGAAGGCTTGCTCGAGGGTAACATTATCCCTGTAGGGCGAACAAACCATCACATTACTCTCGGACAAGGGCAACAATGCATTACAAAAGCAAGCCTATTCAAATATATAGAAAATTTCATCTCCAAAAACTGAAAATTTTCAGATAAAACAACTCTGAAATTTTTCATATTTATGTTCAAAACATAGATTGTGGGTATTCGCTAGTACCGCATTGGCGAGGCGGTTCTAACGACTACCAACATCATATGTTTTTGAGCAGAAATAAGAAATATAATGTATACCCCTGTAAGCCCCAGTTTTGCTATATAAAAGTAGGGTTTAAGGGGTCAAAATTACATAGGCACGTTTTCGTGATGGGTTTATTTTACCGAATTCTTACAAGTGGAACTGCACTCACAGCAACGTCGTCACTAGATAGTAGTATTACCTGCGAGGGTAATATTGCAGGGAAACCTGATAGAATATTTCCCCTGCACGCGAAGTGCGCTTACCGAAGTGAAATCAGAGGGTAATATTACTTGCGAGGGTAATATTACACATGACACTCGGAGTAACATGGAAAACTATTACCCTGCACGTGATATGCTCTCGAACAATGAGATTTCTAATATAGCTTCTAATATTTCTAATATAGGTATAATAAACCCCTTTAAGCGCACAGTCAAAACAAAATCGTAGTCTTCAAATTACAGCTCGTGTACTTTTATCTGCTTCTTTATAAACTAATATGTATTTGGAACTCATTTGAATTGCCTCGATAAGTTAAAGACAACAAATAATATGTTGTTAGTACACTTTTAAAATAAATCGAGACAATTCGAAATAGTACCCAAAAGAGACGATTTTATGAAGAAAATCAAAATAAAGATACCGCATAAGTGTCATTAAATAATCATCTCATGAAGTCATCTGCTTATCTTTCTTGACTGCCTTATCAGATGTTCTTTTTTTGCAAGTGTTGTTTTTTTTTTTTCAGTTATTTTAAAAGTCCTGAACGCGCAGTGTGGTAATAAGGTCAAATACGGTTTATGAAAAAAAATGACTTTAGCAAACGGTGTAAATCCAGATTAGCCCTTTCAGCATGGTAGACCAGAACAGATAGCTCTGCAAACAGTGTAGATCCAGAAGAAATGGCTCTTCATGATCTGTCTCATCAAGATCTTATTGTTTGCCATTCTGTTCTTGACTTACAGCTTCGCCCTTTTGGCAGCAATGGATGTGTAAAAAATGCAACGACGGAAGTCCATCTCAGAAAAGTAAGATAGTTTCTGATAAAGCCGTTTGACTAGGGGCAACACTGACTGCCACCCATCACAAAGTTTGCAACATATCACCAAGTAGTCAGATAGACATGTTCTGTTTTGGACACGTACGGCAATGAGTAAAAATGGGAAATTTGTTAGATCCCTTGTGAGGCTCGTATTGGACTGGTTCAACAAGATCCCAAACGAATATGTATCAAGCAATACAACAACAACAAACGGCCAGGCATGTTTGTGCTTCTATACATTTGAGTCAGTGTCTTCGGTGTACATACATGTATCTTAAGCATCCTCGCTTGAAATGGTTCCGTTACGTTAACAAGTCTTTGTAACATGTGCCCCAAGTTCCCCCCATAATATATTGTGGAATACGTGATATACAGGGGTATAATTTATTTAGCTAATTTTCAGATTTTTTTCTTTTGTTTTATTTCTGTCAATCTTTTATACTGGATAAATATGTCGTAATGTATTAACCAACATTTTTGTATTTTCCCCATATTATATAAGGGAAATACATGGCTGGCTTACGTAACTCTAGATAAGATAGATAAGACAGACTAACAAGATAAATATGTTTCCTATTTCTCCACAAAAAAATATGTTATGGATATACATTAGAAACGCCCCATCCCGACGAGGCGCTTCTAATGCGTACCTATAACCTAGCTAGCATTCTTTGTAAATCTACAGCCGATAGCGGCCCGCTATAGATTTATAAAGAATTTACTGGGAACATGTATTCTCGTGGAGAAATACGAAAAATATCAAATCCATAACGGTTCAATCGTGCTTTATCTGGAGGTATGGCTTAGACGTATACATTTCAAATAGGTGTGTTAACACAATTGATGCATCATTGGAATTTATCAAAGACAATTCTTAATTAGAAGAATGACACGATGTCTAGTATAACGAAAGCACTATATATATATATAAAAAAAACAACAATAACAACAAAAAAAACAAACAAAAAAAAACAAAAAAAACAAAAAAAAACACAAAAAACAAACAAACAAAAAAACAAAAACAAAAAACAAACAAACAAAAAACAAAAAAAAAAACAAAAAAAACAAACAACAACAACAACACAACACAGCCTGCCAATGACACTGGCAGGAAGAGCAAACAGAGCGTAATAGAAAGCACAAACCCACAAACCAAAGAGAAACAAAGTATCCAGCTCCCTTATTCTTATTGAGGTGATCACAATGCCAGACAGGATCAAACACAACAATAATATAACGAACAGGACAAAATATGTAAATGTCCAGCGACGAGCATCTATAAAGCCTTCCAAAGAACAAACAACACCAAATGAACTGCCTTAATACGGGTAGTAACGGGATAGCAGCGCAGGGGAGCGCGTGTACAAAGTACACTTTCTCACGTCGCTGCCGAAATGTTTCTACCGAATTTTGTCAAGATGAGTGATAATCCCAATGAGCAGAGCAAGCAGCCGCTTGGCCTTGGTGTCTCCGGATTCGATTTCATTAAAGTACAATCAGCAAAGATTTTATTTAAACAATCATCAGATAAACAAAATGGATATTTAACACAGAAAACGGCCCTTTTGTCATATGCGAGCAGCAGCTACGCAGTCAGGTCAAGACCTTGCCCGTCGTCGATGCATTCTATGGTAGCCTTTGAATCTGCTAGGTGTGTGTGTGTAGGGGGGGGGGGGGGCGGGGGCATCGAAGGTCCTGATCCGACAGCGAAAGCGCAGTCAAATCAGGACCTACGTTGCCTGTGTATACTATAATGACTATTTTCTCCCGGTGAGCGTTATTTGAATTTGCCCTTTACAAACAAAGCCAGATTATCAGCAATCCAATTGTTCTTTGCAATAAATACATTAATCATTCACACATTTGCGAACTTTTAAAAGCCTTCTGTGGGCGACATCATGACTCCGTTTTAGATAATTCAAAGAAATCATTGCATTAAGATGATCCGCACAATATGGCATGAAACTGAACGGACTTCGAAAGTCACAAAGGGATGCAAAATAGTTTGAGCATTCCTTAGTTTCCACCTGAATAATTGCGGCGTCTAGATCGATGAATAGGAAAGGTCAAGATTAGGCTGCACAAATATCTTCGCATTCTGATTTAAGAGGACTGGATAGACTGTTATATTTTCAGCAATTTTTACACGAGCGATCGATTTGTGATGCCCTTACTGTCTTATTGAGCTCTTTGGCCGAAAATAGCTTGTTTCCACTAAAAAAAAAAAAAAAAAAAAAAAAAAAAAATCAGCATATTTTTTATGTCTGTTTTCGTTGATCATAGACCATTTTTATTTACATTACATCTGATGTTAGTGTTCTGTGATGGTCGTTAACGTCTCACCGTATTCCAATAGTTTAAATTTTCTGTTCCTTTGTGATCTTTGAGTGTTCCTAATAAGGCCGAAACGATCTGGTCTGTCATAAAAAACTTTAACACATGAGCTGGTTTTGTGTGTGTGTGTGTGTGTGTGTGTGTGTGTGTGTGTGTGTGTGTGCTTGCGTGCGTGTGTGCGTGCGTGCGTGCGTGTATGTGTGTGTGAGTATGTGTTCTCTGATCTTAAGTGTCATTTAATTTAGCATATACATTTATAAGTGTTTGCTCTGTTTCATACCGAAAGCTGTTTGATAAAAGTGTTTTCTTAAAGCAAAGATTTTTACCTTCTTTCCCGTTTGCAGAAGATTTTTTTCAAAAGGGATGCAAAACCAGTTCGACAGATTTGCCTCCCTTAACATTGTATCCTATTCCTTAAAAAAACAAATTTTCTTTCCTTACATAACCCTCGCGGTATACCATTTTTCCATTGCGTGGTTTCGGTTGTTTGTCCCATGCTTCATGAAGCGGTGCATATTCTTTAAAACAACGGTTGAGTTAGCTTTCATCTATATCAGCTTAAGCAGAAATGGTGATTTACAATCATTATTACAGTTGTCGTAAGAATAATTTTCGGCGTAAGAATATGTGACGGTGGTAATAAGCAGTTGTTTCAGCTTTTAGGGATGTGTTTGACCAAATCATATCAAATTAACCGGAACCATGGCAACGTTATGTATCCTAAAATACAGTGCAACTGCTCTTCAACAACAACAATATAAAATAAGTTTACGTGCAGCAATCTCGAAGCACAGCTTGCCTTCCCTAGGCACCGGAAGAAAATAAAGATAATGAAAAAACACAACGACACCTTTGCAAAAACAGACATGCAAACAAAAACTGCAGCAGTTGAATCGCTTTGGGGTGCCAGTCCTGTGGAACACAAAACTAGCTGTTGTCTGGAACAAATCGTAAACATGATACCACAGCTGCAGATTCGGAAGCGCAAGATAATGGTTTAATGTCATAAAACGGCATAACATGAACGGCACCTTACAGAATAACGCCTTTGAACAGTAAACAATATATCTGTTTTTGGGCTTTAACCTTCTTTTATTGGAACCATACCTCATCCTTAATCCTGATACAGCTTCAGCAGTAAATAAGCGTTCGGTCCTCATAAGGGATTCACCAACAATTCAGTGGATTAAACATGAGGACTCGACATGACAGTCAATGAAAACTCCTTGTAAAACTACGATGAGCTGGACCATTGTCTAGTAAGATCAGGCATAAATCGTTTGGAAACGATTAAGAATCAGACACAACCGTCAAGATAGGAGGTCGATGCGGCTATTGTAAAAAGATTAAATGTACAATGAAATGTTTCTTTATCATGGGCAATCGGTTACACGGGGCTGGTGGCGGGCGTTGAGAGCTGACAATACGTAGTAATTCTACTGTAACTAGAGTGTGATAGAAGTCTAAGAAGTAACAGCAAGAACAAAGTTAAGGGGATCTGATTTACAGTCAGTAGTGGTAAGGCTGTCAAACTTGCTTTGCCGCCTTTCTGCAAAGTGGTCTACTTTAACGGAAAAATGGCCTCCTTCAAACAAATTATTTTCTTTAGAGTAGAACCCCATTTAGGAGGGGCTTAGTGGTACTTGAAAGCGAATAGGGAGTTATAAAATTTACCTCGTATGTAAAACAGGGCCCAGTTGTTCAAAGCATCGTTAGCTAAACGAGTTCGTTAGTGGTCAAAATGTTAACTGTTCTAGTAAGTACAATATCTAATTCACAGGTATTTCTGCTAAAAAGTGTGAGTAGTTTTTGCAAATGCAAAAGCTAAACACATTTCTACAGCAAACATATACGTGTTTATGCCATATTAATGATCAGTTTTAACGGTAAGTTAACAAACGACATCGTTAGTTTTGAACAACTGGGCCCAGGACGTAAGGTATACCAATTGTTGTCAGTTCCCTTGAAACAGTTCTTTCAAGACGCGCTATTTAATTATCGTATTTACCCTAGGTATTGGGACACCTTTTCTACTTTCCATACTTGTCCTAAAATTTCAATTAGTCCATTCTACTACCAGTTGAGTGTCTAAACTATTGCTGTATGTATGGCAAACAGTGTAGACTTTGATCAAACGACGTGTTCTGTGGCGTCTGATCTGAGTCTACACTGCTTGCCAATGCCTTTCTGTCCCAATACTACGGTTATTATGATATTGATGATATGATGATATGAAACGTAAATAGAACGACAAAAATACATTCTATAAGTGTACAGAATCAGCAACCGAATAGGTATCATACTGAGTATGTTTCTCGTACTCGCATAACTCATTTACGCTGAACCGCGATTAATTAAAAGGTTCCTTTCCGCACATGCAAATAACGTACACCCTGATCAGACTAACGAATTCTCGTTATAGTATTTCGTCAAATACACTATACACATGCTATATATTCGAAGTGGGGGATTCAGATAGCGTCTGGTCTGGGTCTGTATATTTCGCATATGCGAGCAAGGTACTTATCACTTGACTGAAGTATAATACATTTTCAAGATAATCTATTTCTAACTTCAGTCCAACATAATCTGTTTTTTCCAGGCAAGTGACAAATTTATCATATCAAGCGACCGATTAGGTTTAATAACATTATTTTCTAGCATGAAAGAAATGAACGTTCAAAGGAAAAAAGTTTCTTATGCCATAAAGTGAAGGTCTAGATCAGTCTGCATGGAATCAGAGCCGTTTCAGTTCGTAGATATATTTTGCAGTATCCAATGATTCTATAAGGGGAGAGCAAAGGGTTTGGTCAGTGCACAGATATGCAAAAAGACCTTGACCTTCGTTTGTTTTCTTATCATTACGAAAACACGCCTATTCAAATATATAGAAAATTTCGCCTCCAAAAACTAAAAATTTTCAGATAAAAAAGTCAGATATTTTTCATATTTCTGCTCAAAACATAGATTGTGGGTACTCGTGGAGGCGGTTCTAACGAGTACCCACAATCTATGTTTTTGAGCAAAAATAAGAAAAATAAGGTATACCCCTGTAAACCCCAGTTTTACTATATAAAAGTGGGGTTTAAGGGGGTAGAAATTATATAGGTATGTTTTCGTGATGTGGTATAAAGGCCATTTCCTTCCGTTGTGAATGAATTATGAATGAAACTAGATACTGACATCTTATCTAAAAGCCCTGTGCACAAAGATAGAAAACTCGGAACCGAATCTGGAGTAGGACAAGTTCAGCTTAACATACATTTATCAGTGTCGGGTTTATTAAAAGAATAATCATTACAATCAACAATAACTAATTTAATATTCCTTATATAGTTCAGAGACGGACTGCATTGGTCGAGCCATTTGCGACAAACAAAATTTAGAACAACACAAGTAAGTGAATGTTTCTAGAATTATTATTTAGTGAGAAATAGAAATGAATGGCACAAATCATCTATTTTCGAACAATACAACAAGCGCCCATTTTTAAAGGGAAAAGTTCACTAACTTTATTTCACGACTAGAAACAGTCCAACCTTACAAACCAAGCATATTGGTGTAAACGCTTATTATATCGGCCCAGAAATAAAGATACTGAGGTTTAAACCTTTAACCCTGATTACTGCAATGGACTCTTCCGTCTTTTGGAAGCTCGTTAAGAGCGGTCTCATCTGGATTTAGACTGTTTGCATAAGTAGCTGAGCGTTGTTGTCTGTAGCATGTACAGTACTTAACACTGTGAACGTTTCAAAACTAATCGAGTCACACAATATTTTGTAGTTATTATGCAACGCAACAATCATCAGATGTGTCAAGATCTGTGATTGACCGCAAGATGAAGATTACAATCAATCTGAACCAATATTCAGAATCACTAAATAAACCGCAACGTCAGAATACGTACCCTCGGTTATGTGCGCCTAGCGAAGATTCCGATCAGCCTGCGTTTTCGCGTAGTCTGATCAGAATCGTCACTAGGCACATTTGGCACGCCAAGGATGCAAAGTTTCTTCATGTAGACAACAATGACTCAGATTAGTCTGCGCAGATGCGCAGGCTAATTTGAGTCTTCGTTAGACGTACATGCATGAAGGTACGTTTTCTCGTGTCGCGGCTCAAATACAATATGGACATTGGAGTAAGTTAATTAGTGTGTGTTTTATCAAATCATTCCGGTTATTTCAAGAGGGAAATCAATCGAAGTACCGTCTTTCAACAGCAAAAGTGCCAATGTAGTGCTGATATGAAAGTGACATCTTAGAAGCCTGATCGCACCCGCATTTTAAGGGGACTACATATACGGATGGATTTTCCGCCATTTTGAATAAGGTAGATAACGTTTGCGATATCCTGTTTGTGTTTCTGCACACAACGTCTCTTAAAAAAGGTCTACTGAAAAAGAAAAGACTTTGCTCCTTAGGGTAGCGAATTCTTTCTTTTTTTGGTTACACTCTGTTTAGAACAGGCCAAAACAATTTTGATAGTCTTGAAAACGTACCACTTCCCTGACATGAATATCGTATCAGAGAAGTGCTCTGAATCTATACCATTTGTCCGATCTTCAATACAGATGACATTGTTTGCGTGGTAGCATGATCAAGCGTGGCATTATGCTTGCCTTGTAACTGGGGCCGCAATCCCATGCAAAATGCTTCGCACGATTTGATCTTGCACTGTGTACCGCAAATATTATTTTCTGTTACCAAAATGACTGAAATTCTGCTAATGGAAAGTTAGAACCCTGTTTTTGTATTGAAAATAAACAACTGCCGTATTTACTCTCAGAATTCAGACTGATACGTCTGAGCAAAGTGTAGACCAGATCAGATGCCGCTAATAAAAGTGCATCAGGGTCAACATTGGTTGTCATTAATCCAGCAGAATTTAGAAATACCATCAAGTAGTATCACATATGTTGTCAAAGGTTTGCAACACACTGGCCAGGGTTAGGGTATTTTGGATAACTACAGTGCACGGAATGTTATCTATTGTAATATTTGCTTATGTCTTACAGTACAGCCTAAAGTACTCATTACATTTATATCCAAGAACGAAGCAAAAACTCTTATCAGGAAGATGGCATACCGGTGCATATATTTCGCATTTGGTTTCGTACGGCTATAATCGACATAGTCATACAAACAATTCATTATCAAACCAGTTTTTTCTCTGAAAATGAAATAAGGTGTCTTTTAAAGGTATCTGGCACACCTTGGTTTACGTTGAAATTCTGAAGGGACGGGTCCCATTTTATAGTTCTGATTGCGAGTTTGACGGTGAGGTAAATAAAGGGGACTTGTTACACTTGTAGCATTTCAACCCATTTCCGCCAAGGGATTTTCTTTTATGATTTGACTTCTTGGTTGCTTTCCCCTACATGAACACTTTCTCAAATGGGGTCTGCTGTATAAGAAAAGATTTTGCTACCGGGTGGGTGGGGCGGGGGCGGGGTGGGGGAGAGAGCAAACGCATTCTGTATAGAGTAAAAAAGGTAAGAGAAAAGTCCAAGGAGTGCCACAATCACAAACCGCAGCCCTTCCCAGACCCAAAGAGGAAGAGGAAACCGACAAATCTAAACAAGCTCAAACCGAACAAATGTACGAAAAGCACTAAGATTAGCTCTCTCTTCCCCAAGCGAGGTAATCGCAATACTAAAAGGACTGAAAAACACAAGAACAAAATGACACACGGAAAGACATACAACAAATCGCCTCGTAGAATAAACCACAACGCAACAAAGAGTAAGACTAACACCGGGACCACCGCCTTAAAACGGTCGGTAGAGCAAACCACCGGGGGGTTAAAGCACTTTTACAGCTAGCTAACTTCACCCTGGGTCCCGATGCTACTCTTAATACAGAAATACATAAAAATTCGGTTCGCATAAAGGCTCCCAACTCAGTCAATGCATCAAAGCGAAAACATAAAAATCAAATTAATCACTATAATAAACAAAGACGAGCACTCATGGCTAATTCTACTGTATTAAACCTTTTTTCAGAAGGAGACACAAACAATTTGACAGAATTGTCTCCTCTTAAAGTTTGTCAATTCGCACCAAGGAGAAGTGAGTGGGGCAAACATTTTACACGTGTTATCGGCCTACACCACATAAGCGTATAATAGGTGACCAGGTAAGCCCTTGACCCGGCTCTGCAGGATATTGTTGGCCCCATGTTAACCTTTAGTAAGTTTCCTCATGACAAATATTGCCTTCAAAAGCTCTTTTATCGCAGAAATTCTTATTCAAAGTGGTCTGCATATCCGTTCAACCCGGTCAGGATCTGCGTTATTTAGTGTGTAGACTCGCCCATTCAAAACCCATTTTGGAGAATAAAACAGTTTTGCAAGGACACATTAAAGCTAACTAAGCAGATATGAATCAAGTTGGCCTATGACAGTTCTTAAATTACATTACATATTTACAAATATATTCTGAACCTGCGTAAATTGCACGATTACTCTGTAACGCTTAGACTTCATTACTTGGCCACCATACTGAAAATAGTTCGTATCTAAAAAATCGTAAAGAGATTGATTGGTGTTCAATTTGAATACCAGTCCTTGGGATAAGATGATTCCATGCGATATTAAATTAAACCATTTCCACCGTTTGAATCGGTGTTTATAAACATTGAATGTTTTGGGATATTTGTTGTTATGGTAAACGCATAACGGCTCTAAATAATACATTGTTTGAGTAGAAAGTTCTAATGAAATAACTGAACAACAACAACAGACACTCTGTGTAATGGAATGACTTACCGCAGCTGTCTTTTCTTCGAATACTGAAAATCTGGCTATCTGAAAATATAAAACAAACCTATGTTTATTTTCTTAAGCTATCGCAAAAATTTCCTAGGGACTCAAAAAAACGAGTTCGAATCAGCGATGGTAAACGAGCCATCGATGTTTGAAGACAAATAAGACTTAAGCAAACAGTGTAGAACTAGATCAAACTGATCCTACGGGAATAGTTTGATCTGAGTCTAGACGGTTTGCTGTTAGAACACAACAATTTAGCCTCACCAACAGGTAGTAAAATGTTGTTGTTGTTGTTTTTTTGTTATAACTCTTACAGATGAGTACTGTGAATAGTTAAAGGAGACTGGATATGCTTTCACGAAGGCAATTATGTTAAAAATGTTTTGCATTTCTTCCGACAAGGGGTCTCTCCTGAAAGGAAAGGATGTTTTTCAACTTAGAAGCAAATTCTTTCTTTTTTGAGTAGATAAATTTTCAGAAGGTGTTTTGTAAAAGGTAAGTCAAAAGGGAAACTTGTCACCCTTCTTAGAAATAACATAAACATTTACCAGGTGTATCAAGTCCCGTGTCCAAACATCATTACGAAAACATGCATATTCAACATTACGAAAACACGCCTATTCAAATAAACTGAAAATTTCACCTCCAAAAACTGAATGTTTTCAGATAAAAATTCTAATATTTTTTTTATATTTCTGCTCAAAACATAGATTGTAGGTACCCGCTAGAACCGCCTCGGCGAGGCGGTTCTAACGAGTACCCACAATCTATGTTTTTGAGCAGAAATAAAAAAAAATAATGTATACCCCTGTAAACACCAGTTTTACTGTATAAAAGTGGGGTTTAAGGGGGGTCAAAATTATATAGGTATGTTTTCGTGATGAATATAGAAAATTTCACCTCCAAAAACTGAAAATTTTCAGATAGAAGCTCTGACATTTTTTTCATATTTCTGCTCAAAATATAGATTGTGCGGTTCTAATGAATACCCACAATCTATGTTTTTCAGCAGAAATACGAAAATTAATGTATACCCCTGTGAACTCCAGTTTTACTATATAAAAGTGGGGAAGGGGTTCATTATTTCGTGATAAAGACAATTTCAGTAGAAGAAATGAACCCAGAAGTTTAGTATGGTACATATCAGTCATGATGTGGCAAGACCGCTCTTCGGTCACATTCAAAGTTTGAATGCCATCACCAGATTGTTCATGCAGAGAGAATTGTCAGCTGAACGCAGTTCACTTTTTTTAAACTTTACATGGTCTAAATATTCCATGGCGAACCGGGTTTCTTGAAACAAACATCATCTGCACAGTTTGTGTTGAGGTTTTACGGCCCAGTCAACCCAATGGGGTCATGTCGAGCGCGGTCAGTTTACCTAACCACACGTTTACTGGACAGGCTTAGTCCTCTAAGCGGTTAACCAGTATTGTGCACATTCTTTCGCCAGAAACTGACAACTGCCCTTCTTGAATCAGCGGAAGGGAGAGAATGACCGTAGAAACTCTTTCATGATCAATCTCCACGAAAGAATGTTGCCGACCTCGGCGGGGGTTGAACCCACGACCTCCTAGTCTCCAGTCGGACGGCGCATCCAACTGAGCCACCGAGGCCGGCTCATCTGCACAGTTCTGTTTGTGCTTATATTGTATCCGGCAGAAAGCTATAAAACTCCATGGGATTATTAGTTATGATTCAGATATTCACGTGTTTGTATACATTTTTGGAGCAGAAAACGATCAACATTATTCTTGTCTTCATTTTCAGTAGGGGCTTTATGTGTAAAACGCGAAAAAGCAAGTCACAACAGTTATCTGCCTTGCATATTATGCAGAAAACTCTACGAGGTGTACTAAGTTTCCTTAAACAATATGACGCATGTCCCCTGAGATACACTGTTAAAATCACATTCAAATATTCAATATTGAGGTTTGAAACATTTTGATTAGTTGTATCTTATTTTTATTGATGAGAAATAGATGATGTCACTGGTTCTTGTGACTATCAATAAAATGCATGCAAACAAAAGTATTCATCAAGAAAACTTGCCTATATAATTTTGACCCCCATAAACCCCACTTTTATATAGTAAAACTGGGGTTTACAGGGGTAAACATTATTTTTCTAATTTCTGCTCAAAAACATAGATTGTGGGTACTCGTTAGAACCGCCTCGACGAGGCGGTTCTAACGAGTACCCACAATCTATGTTTTGAGCGTCGAGGCGGTTCTAACGAGTACCCACAATCTATGTTTTGAGCAGAAATATGAAAAATATCAAAGTATTTTGTCTGAAAATTTTCAGTTTTTAGGAGATGAAATTTTCTATATATTTGAATAGGCGTGTTTTCGTAATGTTTTAAGTTATTCATGCAATGTATCCATGTACAACTGGGATTTGCAAGTATGATAAGTAACTATATCACTCAAATTTTGATTAGCATCAAAACATAAAATGCCTTGTATTTTTCCCGATAGGCTCTTAAGTAAAGACGGTTTACTATCATAGCTTAATAATTATGATGCCTTTCCTTACCCAATCAGAAGACAATTATGCTAAAACTCTGCAGTGTACGTATGAGGTGGGATAGTGAATTTACTTTTATCATTTGCGTTCTGTCATAATGCGTTTTACTGCCATACTGATAGACTAAAATGATACATATAGTGCAAAAATGACTTTTTATTAAGTACAGATATTTGTGGTATTCGTTAAACAAAAACGTTTTACCAAAAACATGTTTTGCTTTAACTGTACACGTTTTGTACTAAATGCTGACATTAGTTTAGTTTCTAAATGTGATGAAAATATTTTGATAGGATTTGAAAGTGACTAGTGCTTAGCATATTTTGACGAGCATTTTTGACAAGAATAAATGGCATTGGAAATGCACAATTATGTTGGAGGGGTACCTCCTAAGGAGGTCCCCCTGATTTCCCTACCTTTCAAAAGGGGCTACTCGTAAAAATGTGTATCTTCTCCCAAAATGTTTTCTTTGAATTCTTTCTTTAATAAATGGTTTATATAGAAGATACAAAAATATCTACGGCTGGCACGGCACCCTTTTGATCATCCTCAGTAACCCAGGTGTGACCCATTACGTTACACTTCATTCATCACCCCTGGGACAACTTGCTTACGTTTCTTCGTCCTCATGAATTATTAATGAGGGCATCTGATTGGTGATCTCAGTATTTCCATGAGAAATTTTAATCTATTTTTATCTGGCGTACTCAGCAAATAACGTCATCGTTCTATGTTTGTTTTGCGAATATCCAATCATATCGCTCGTTGCAATCCAGGCATGGTATTAATTGCTGACGAAAACGTTTATCGGGTTTTCCTGAGTTATTTTTAGTAACGGAAGAACAACAAATGAATCTTCCGCAGAAGAGAGTAGCGCTATGTTAGCGACATTTTGATTAGCTTTTGAGGTATTTCCCGGTGTTATGAATATTCATAGAAAACGACGTTTCGTCAGTCAGTTGTCCCAGGGGTGATGAATGAAGTGTAACGTAATGGATCACACCTGGGTTACCGAGGATGCCTTTTGATATGGAAGCAAAACTCCATTTCCGGTTTAAGGGGACTGGATATACTTGGTAGGTTTTGCGCCATTCGTTACAAGGGGGACAACTTTTGTGACTTCCTCTCTGCTTTCTTTCATACGAACCCCTCCTGGAAAGGGATCTACTCTAAACAGAAAGTATTTACTCTCAAGCGTAGACCCTTTGCTGTAGGAATGCACAAACATTCCTTTTTCTCTGGAAAGAATCAGTTACTCTTAATTACCCAGTCTTTGAGGTGCTTCTATTTGCTTTGTAAAGAACAAACTAATTTAATAATATAAAGATTAAGTTTATTTTTAATTAGAATTTTTCAGTGAAGTTTGTTTCAAAATTACATAATTACCATAAAGAAATTGTTTTATTTCATCTTAGTGTATGGATTTATAGCATCACGTTTACTAATGACATGCGTTTTCATATTATATAATTGAAATACAGTCGAACTTCAATGGCTCGAACATCTTTGGGACCATAGAAAATTGCTCGAGACATGGATAGTTCGAGCCACTGAGGGTTAATCATGGCACCCGTTTAGGAAGCAAATAGCGATAACTTAGGGAAATCTTTTCGATTTTCTACACAATGATTGTATGTTGAGTGTACTCATTAGAATCGCCTCAATGAGGCGATTCTAATGAGTACACACAACATACAATTGCATGATGAAATAAGAAAAAATCCCGAAATATTTGTTTTCTTCATAAAATATATTCTGCGTTTTACAATAAATCAGAACATTTATCACGCAAGTTTACGGGCAGATGATACATATTCATAGGAGACAACAGTCAACATTGTTTTTGTCCCCTCCCGGAAAGGGGTCTACTCTATAAGAAAATAATTTGCTTCCTCGTGAAGCAAAGCGTTTCTTTTTTTGACGTTTATTTTACTATAGTGCAGCTGGTGTCAGTGCCGTGTGATGCCCGTGGAACGTTTCCCCTTACTTCACCGTAGTGCAGATTATATTTCATTTCCTTTTGGATCATTGGGCCTATTGCAGTATATTTGAATATAGAATTCTGCTCATGTATACGCTAGACGGCGTAAGTAGTGTTGCAAACTTCATTACTCCTTATGAAGAGTCTAAATCAAACCAAGACTCCCTTTTTCTAATCTATAGTGTGTTCTTTGTTTCTAAGGGCAATCTTTTTTGACGTTTATTTTACAGGGTATCCACTTTCTAGTCGGGGCTTCATGTGCAGTAAGGTAAAGAAGTAACAAAAGTTATCAACCATGGCAGAAATGGACAGGTCTAGTCTCCTCAAAATATTAAACTCGAGGATATATATTAGTGATAGAACTATAATTAGTCTTATCGAAATCACAACTTAAATGTTTAAATAAGGAAACCATCTCAATTCTAATTTGAAAATAATCATTCAAATACTGGTGGCTCATTAAAAAGTAGAGCGCGTTTCAGTAACAAATACCGATGGCTGCGGCTGATTCGAGCTTCTTTTTGAGTCCCTAGAAAATTCTTTCAATACCTTAATAAAACAAATATTTAGGGATATTTAAAAAAAATCTTATTATGGAAGTATACGTTTGTATGTACTCATTAGAATCGCCTCATTGAGGCGATTCTAATGAGTACTCAGCATACATTATTTCATAGAAGCTCGAAAATACTTCCCTAAATTATCCCTATTTGCACCCCCACCCCCTCCCCCCACACACCCGACACTGAATAAATTTCCATGGACATTTGACAATTGCACTGGCATGGAAGAACAGACTATAATATGTCTGTCTGTATTAACGGACTGTGCGACGATTGTCTAGATATTCTAATTATAGACAGGAAAGCAGTATTAAGTTGTATACTTCTTTTATATTGGATAATACTTAAGATATTTATTCCATTATAATACTTCACAGTCAGAAATAAAACTAATACAGATACCTCGGAGCTTAACGGAAACTATGGTTCGTAGACTAATATAGATTCTGCGGAGCTGAACGGAAGCTATGCAGCTTATAGAGTCCATTACCTCATCATGCTGATCAAAGGCACAAATCTGACATTTGATCCGTGCCATGGGAAAATGTGTCTGTCTGTTTTTCTGTGGCATATATGCGGATAGCGGATGCCCAGCGCAATGTGGGCATGTCTAACCAGGACCGCCGGTGCCGGCTTCAATTAATGGATACTCAATAACGGTCTGGTGATTAGATCAACAAACAGAAACAACCATCTTGAGATCAGGACTGTTTTTGTTCGTTGACGTACAGTCTGGTCTGGGCGTTCGCTGTTCGGATGTGTATCAAAGACACTTTTTTCGCATTTATAAGGTACATTTGAATAGATAAAAGCTTCTATATTGACAAAGTTAATTAGATCGGTTTAGCACTCTCACCTTGATATAGGAATCATGAGAAGAAACAGTGCTTTTGTCTCAGCAGAGATAATCCAAATAAAATTAAAAAAATACATCCTTCTCTAAACGAACAGAATCGACCATCACAATTCTGATTTTATTTATTTGTGTGTGTGTGTGTGTGTGTGTGTGTGTGTGTGTGTGTGTTAGCATGTGTAGGGAATGAGAAGCGGCGCTTAACACAATCACATAACTCAATTCTAGGCTTGCCGGCTGGGAATGTATTTTGAAACAAAGCTAGGAGTTTCTGCATTCAAAATCAATTATTCAAATATATGTCAAAAGCCAGAATCGATTAATTTGGTCATTATTTCGGTTTCATCCTATAACATCTAATAGCCTTTTGGGGTGACCATGCTCACTCTTCTAAACAAATTCCGGTGATAAAGGTGCATATATGAAAGTTGTTCAGTCACTGTCTGCAATACAAACGCGCAAACGCGCCGAGCTATTTAGTTAGAAAATAAAAAAAAAAAAAAAAAAAAACGATGGGTGTTTGTGTTTATGCTATTTTTTCTCCGAAACAGTACTTAGGTTTCTGAAGAACATTAAATAATAATAATAATAATAATAATAATAATAATAATGTCGCCTTTAAACTCCGCCATATCTAAAATGATAATTGAAAATTCAGCTCCGATGCACAAAATATGAGTTTACTGAACGGACAAAAATACTGAGTTTACGTTAAAACATTCCTTCAGAAATGCCTTTCAGATTGTATAGCAAACCTCAGAGGCACAACTATTGCACCGTAAAAAGTCGCGAAAACCCATAACTTTACATTGTTTCTAAATAAACACAAAACCCCAAACCTTTGACCATCTAAACTAACCGTGTCTTTCCAATATTTGAAGCAAGCTATCTAACACTTCAATAGAAGTTCCGCTTTGGTCTTAGCGGACAAAACCGCAAATTAATGCTGTTGTTATTTGATGACCCTATTGTGGGCTGGAAACAGACTGAAAGTCAGCAAAAGCCGACCGCTAGTAGAACCACGATGTCCGATCACAGATGAGCATTACGAAAACACGACTATTCAAATATATAGAAAATTTTACCTCCAAAAACTGAAAATTTTCAGATAAAAAAATCAGACATTTTTCATACTCATGCTCAAAACATAGATTGTGGGTACTCGTTAGAACCGCCCACAATGTATATGTTTAAGCGGAAATAAGAAAAAAATGTATACCCCTGTAAACCCCTTCTTTACTATATAAAAGTGGCGTTTAAGGGGGTCAATATTATATAGGCATGTTTTCGTGATGAATATCAAGCACACTCGGTCTATATGAGGTTTAGATTTAGGCAGATGCCCATCGGAACATTTTCTTCAACTTGGCCCCGAATTTTGTTAATATGACAATTGTATAAGTAGTTTGCGAGCCGCGGAAAAGTATTTCCTACAGAGAACTGTATGGTTAGTCAAGGATCCAAAGTGTCTTCAAGCTGATAGCAAACCAAAGATACTATTCAGCCTGTGTGTACGCACATGCTGATCTGAGTCTTCGCTGAGCGCAATCTTGCAGGAAAGGCTGAGTCTCGGCTTATTTTAGCATTCAGATAGGTGTACGTAGGACGAATTCAATCATCTAGCCTCTGAACAGTTCTATAAAATGTGTGCGATGGTTTTTGATTCTGAACTCAAAGCACAGAATTAATAAACAACATTGTCGTCTAACTGGCTACAAAGCTTTGGTTACTCCTGTCTTGATGTTATAGGGGCTTCTGTCTTGATTTGTTCAGCGGTTTAATTTCCTTATAGGTACAGTGATTAATTGTGCGACATACACGCAATGCCGTAATTAGAATATAGAAGTACGTCAATCTTTCCCACAATAATCATGGATGTCAGTTCAATGTACTATGTTCATTTGTGCAGTAATAAATAAGATGCAACGTCTAAAAAACCTACCTTCGGACATGTGCGCCCAAAAAAGATTCAGATCACCATGCGCGTTAGCGCAGTCTAAACAGAATATTCACCGGCCGCATTTTGGATTGCCAAGGATGCAACGTTTCTTCATTCGGACAACGAAGATTCTCATCAGGCTGCGCGACTGCATAGTCTTATTTGAGTCTTCATTGAGCGCACATGTCAGAAGGTACGTTTGCTCATGGTGTGGGTCAGTTTTGTATCACTCCGGTAGAAATGTATTTCCAAGTTGGCGGTTGTGTCACGGCTATATCATCACGAAAACATGCCTATATAATGTTGACCCCCTTAAACCCCACTTTTATATAGTAAAACTGGGGTTTACAGGGGTATACATTATTTTTCTTATTTCTGCTCAAAAACATAGATTGTGGGTACTCGTTAGAACCGCCTCGCCGAGGCGGTTCTAACGAGTACCCAGAATGTATGTTTTAAGCAGAAATAGGAAAAAATATCAGACTTTTTATCTGAAAATTTTCATTTTTTTGGTGGTATAATTTTCAGTATATTTGAATAGGCTTGTTTTCGTAATGTGGCTTCGTACCTTTGGATATGCTGGTGCGCATAGAAGTAACTTGGATAAAGATGAGACAGGTTGGGTGTGGGGTAGGATGTTGTCTTCCCATTCTGTTCTTCTCATTCTCTATCAATCTTTATATGAGACAACTCGATGTATTTAAATTAATGGCTGACGAACCATTAAAAATAAAGACTAACGCACAGAAAAGCAGGTTCTATAAGTTTTTACCACACTGTTGTACTGGGAAGGCAAAGATATATTTTACAGGTACAACTACACAGTATGGCGATGCGAATGATGAGATGGTTCAGTATCACTACGGTATTTACCCTAAGTATTCGGACGTCTTAATTTCTTACCATACTTGTCCTGAAGAACAAGCTATGAATAAAGACAATCGGGGAATACG
The DNA here is from genome assembly GCA_964016985.1 of Anodontia alba. Classification (NCBI taxonomy): domain Eukaryota; kingdom Metazoa; phylum Mollusca; class Bivalvia; order Lucinida; family Lucinidae; genus Anodontia; species Anodontia alba. The sequence continues at coordinate 9,368,168 of OZ024821.1, forward strand.
TACCAGAAATCCTAAGCGCAGCCTTCCCGAGTCACCAAAACACCAAATAAAGACAATTTGACGGAACAAAACGGCATATTAGTAGAAAGCGATATACGAACAAAGCCTGCAATACCACCTTGGAACGGTCAGCAGAAAGCTACTGTGTTGGGGCGTGTTAGAGTAGGGCTGTGGAGGCAACTCTCGTTTTCTCAAATTCCAAGGGACTCTCTGGAACAATTCGAGATATACGTACCTCGACTTATCAGATTTTCAGAATTGAGAACAAAATAATTCGAACAACCACATTTAACAAATTTATATGTAATTGGACTCTTGACGTTAGAGATATATCGAAAATATTATGGAAAAGAGGAGAAATTGCTCCTTAGGAGCAATTTCTCCTCTTTTCCACAATATCTTTTACTTGTTAGATTTTCATGTTTAGGCAGGGACAAGATTTTCACTTCGAGATAAGCGGTTGATCGAGATAAATGAGTTCGAGATAACGAGAGTCAACTGTATGTGTTCAGTCTGCGCAGGCTTTCTTTGCCTCATCAATGAAACATCACCGTGGAAAACAAAGTGGAGGCGTCAATGGCATTCTGAAGCCCGGGCAAATGAAAAAAAAAAAAAAAAAAAAAAAAAAAAAAAAAATAAAAGAAAAGTCCAGGGAGTGCCACAATCACAAACCGCAGCCCTTCCCAGACACCAAGAGGAAGAGGAAACCGACAAATCCAAACAAGCACAAATCGAACAAACGTACGAAAAGCACTAAGATTAGCTCTCTCTCTTCCCCAAGCGGGGTAATCGTAATGCTAAAATGACTGAAAAACACAAGAACAAAATGACACACGGTAAGAATTAAAACAAATCGCCTCGTAGAAAAAAAAAACACAAAACAACAAAGAGTAAGACTAACACCGGGACCGCCGCCTTAGAACGGTCAGTAGAGTAAATCACTGTGCGGTTTAAAGCACTTTTACAGCCAGCCAACTTCACCCAGAATCCCGATGAAACAACAGTAGTGGCTTAATAGGTTCGACCACAAACACTGATAGGCATTTACAAGCTTTCTAAATCAGATTGAGGAGGAACGTTTGTTCAGTTTGAGCCCCACTCAATGTCGTGCCATTATACTATATTAACAATAAATGGTATAACAACCATGCAGAAGTATGCGGCAGAACACTCATGTTGTAATATATATTAAGTTTATCGAGTGACAAACATTCTGAATAGTTCCGAAAATCAGTAGTAATTTGCATTCGTTCTGAATTTATGTACTGTGTCACTATAACATTTCGGCTCGAAAGACATTCGAGTAACCCAGTAAGCATTCTTTATAAATCTATAGCGGGCCGATAACTGCACGCTATAGATTTAAAAAGAATGTTAGTTGGGAAGGTGTTTCAAGCCAGCTTTATAGCTGAAAATTAATAAATAACGACGGCTATAAGACCTAGAAAAGTATGCCTTACTTCACGATACCGATATCAATGTTTTAGAAATATTGCCGTTAATTTGACATTCCTGTTTCTAAAAGCAATGACTTGACCACAGGCACTAGCGAAGCGAATAAACTGAGAAATATTACACTTTAGGATGTAGATTGATTGATATCAAAACATGAAAATTTTGAAATATCAAAATGAAATCATCCCATTTATCATCAATGCTAATGCAGATTGTATCATTGGATACTGATAAATTTAAATCCAGAAACATGTTCTCAAGTGGGCATACTTTGCATAAGCAATGTGAAAATTGTGGCACATGTTCCAGGTGTATCTAGATCCCTTTAATACTTTTGTCCAATTTTTATGAAATGTTCATTTACAGCTAGGTGTCAGAAACGAGATTTGATTTTTAATACGCCTTCAATACTGTTTTACAATGAATTGACACCATTTTGAAACATATTTGTTATTTTCCCTGAAAATCGGCTTCGACATTTCATGTGAGAAAATTTCCGTGAAAAGTCAAAGACTACTTTCTGGAAAAAAAATGAGCAAATTATCATGATATTTTTGTCTGACAGCTTAATATCATGGCACTAATGGTATAATCATCCAATGACAGACAGTCTAAATTATAACTAAATTCATTTCATAATGAATATAATAACAGTAACTGTAATTATGCTAATTACAGGCAAGCAGGCAGGAGCTAACTTTGTCAACGCAGATTAAATGCCACTCATCTGGCAGTTTTTCGACAAACCAAGAGGTAGTAGAAAAGATTTGTTCATTTTTTTGAGGACGTACATGTACGTAAAGGCGTTCAGATGTCTGCAAACTTCAGGATAAAAAACTGTAATACTTAAATTTGGACATACAACACTAGTTCAAACCTTATGTTTTGTCTTGATTGGGTCAGTATATACTACAGTTTTTGTATTACGTAATCATACGTACAAAACGGTCAGTATGAAACAAAATATTAACAGCTTACTCAGTACTGCTGAGTCTAATGCAAATATGTTGTATTGGTAAAAATCTATAGCGTTTACCATTCCATTGATATGATGCGTCATTTTTGCTCCGTTTTTTTTTTTTTTTTTTTTTTTTTTTTTTCTTTTCTTGATTTGTTGAAACCTCTTAAGATATATTTTCGACAATGTGAACTAAACGAATTTTGTGACCGCCTTTTAGACTTCAAAATGATGGATAGCTGAATTCAGATGCCAGGAGTCAATTAGATTATCGCAGTTTTTACATATGGGCCGCTCCATTCAAAAACGTGTGTTCGGACTTATACGGACAGCGAAGTCCCTTATCAGCCTGTGCACCGCGCAGACTGATCAGTGCACTGTCCGCTAACAGAATGCTTAGAAACTGTAGAATATTACCATGGAGAGCAAATGTCCGAATGAGACTTTGCGCATGTGTAGGATGACGTAAATCCGCTCATTTTTTCGCATGTTCGACGGCACAAGCTTGAAAGTGATTACATATTTAAGTATTTTCTTCATTTCTGTACTGGGGCAGATAAAACAGGGCGTCTGGCCAGGATCTATACCGTTTGCCAGTCATCCAGCGGTTTTATACAAGTAGTAAAATGGGTTTGTTAAAATTTTAATCCACTTATGCCTAGCGTCCCATCAAAGGGACACTGACAAATAGTGAAGACCCAGATCAGACGCCGGAGAACGCGACGTATGATTAGGATCTACACAGCTTGCATTAAATAAAGGAATTTCTAGAAAACATAATAAGTATGAAAACTAACCATATACCCTGCTAATAGAAAAAGACTGGCCCAAAGAGTTGCGATAGATGAGTCCACTCGACGTAAATGGATCAGTGAAAGTCGGAATAAAAGTGTCCCAATAAAATGCCTAAATAAGGCAGATGCTGATACATGTACAAGTACATATTACGAATATTTTAATCTGAATTGATTCATCATAGAATGAAGAAGGATGACTTATTAATGTCACAGACATTTTGGAATTAGAAAAGTATACAGCAAAAAATATACTGTATTTACCCTAATTCTTCGCCTCACGAGAACTTCCGTTCTGAAACCTCTACTTATGATTTCTCCCTTTTTTACTATAACGTGGTGATTAGGTATCAGAATATTTATGGTTAAAAATGATGTATCGACGGACAGAGAACGCCATCAACAGAATAAGCGCTCGTTTTGCATTTACAAGGCGACAGGATTTGCCATAACATGAGTTGCGCCATGATACATTAATACTTCGCTAGCTGATCTGGATTTTTACTGTTCGCTACAAGCGAACAGTAAAAATCCAGATCAACAAGCGCAATAGTACTGTCTGATAAGGGATTTTGCTAAACTTTGATATATTCTCAGGCACCTCATACTTCTGTGAGCGGAAAGTAAAGTCCTTCTCAGACTGATCAGATGCGTAAGGTGAGCATTTACTAAACGCATACGTCCCGATCGTATATTCCACATGGCGAAGCATATATTCGTTTGTCTGTATGATAATAAAACTAATGAAACCACTTTTATGTAATCAATTCATATATTAAAATGACTTTTACAGAAAACAGAAAATAGAAATCAGCGCAGGATTATGAGTTTCATCTTGTTAGTATGCAAAATTACCAAACATAACATTTTTGACTATATAGCAATTTCAATTATACTTGAGAATGAATAGTTTTACAGAAGTATATTGCTCGCATTATTTTAAAAGAAACAATGATATTGAAACCCACGAATGCCAGAATGTTACAAGGTTCATTTTAAAACGTACACTGTCCAGGTTTTACATGTACATCCTGTCCGCTCTTTTCATCATTACAAAAAACATACCTATATAATTTTGACCCCCCGTTTACTGGGCAGGCTTAGTCCTCTAAGCGGTTGACCAGTATTGTGCACATTCTTTCGCCAGAAACTGACAACTGCCCTTCTTGAATCAGCGGAAGGGAGAGAATGACCATAGAAAATATTTCATGATCAATCTCCACGAAAGAAAGTTGCCGACATCTGCGGGGGTTGAACCCGCGACCTCCTGGTCTCCAGTCGGACGGCGCATCCAACTGATCGAGCCACTGAGGCCGGCGAAATTCAAAACGTACTACCGCTAGTGTGAATAGCAGTTTCCCAACTGCTTATAGAGCTTCAACATTTTGGTACTGTCATAGTTTGAGAAGCAGCAATATTCTTTTCAGTATAAAAAATATATGCGTCCAGATCAGCATGCTCTGATGCTAGCAAAAACTATATTTTGAGCTTTTCACGAGCACACAGAAACAACAGATATGAAAAATAAAAACAAACTAGAATGCGCAGTCGATGGCGCGCCATCGAAAATCCCAAAGCTCTTTGCTAATGTTGACAATAGCTTGACGGACAGACAGACTTGCTCTCCCACACCATACCATAAGGGGAAGCCATGTACATGTAGCAGGTTTGGTTAAATTCCGACCGGTGGTTTAGACGAAGATACCTTGACGGACAGACAGACGGACGCTGGATTGACGGACGAAAAAAAAAAAGACAAAAAAAAAAAAGAAAAACAATGTTGCTCTCGCATACCTCATTCATGAGGGGATATGATGTAACAAGTTTGGTTGAATTTCGCCCAGTGGTTAAGGATGAGATAGCGTGACGGACAGATGAACGGACGACGGACGCACGGAAAAATAAAATTGCTCTCGCTCAACTTTACCATAAGGGGAAGTAATGTAGCAAGTTTGGTTTAATTCCGCCCAGTGGTTTAGGAGATAGGACAGATGGACGGACAACGGACGCACGTGCGGACGGACGCACGGATACTAATGTTGCTCTCGCACAACCATACGATGAGGGGAAGTAATGTAGCGTTTAGTTAAATTTCGCCCAGTGGTGTAGGAGGAGATAGTGTGACAGACAAATAGACGGACGACGGACGGACGCATTGAAAAAAATAATGTTGCTTCTGCACACCCTCACCATGAGGAGAAGTGATGAAGCAAGTTTGGTTGAATTCCGCCCAGTGGTTTAAGAGGACATAGCGTGACGGACAGATGGACGGACGACGGACCCAAGGAGGGAGGCACGGAAAAATAATTTTGTCATCGCACAACCTTAAGATGAGGGGGAAGTGATGTAGCAAGTTTTGGTTGAATTCCGCCCAGTGGTTTAGGAGGAGATAATGTGACAGACATCGGGCGGACGACGGACGGACGCACGCACGCACGGAGAAGTAATGTTGCTCTCGCACACCCTTACCATGAGGGAAAGTGATATAGCAAGTTTGGTAGAATTCCGCCCTGTGTTTTAGGAGGAGATAGCATGAGGGGGACGTTAGAAAGCGTATCTTCGAACATGCTACCAAGAGAAGATTCAGATCAGACTCGAACAGTCTGATCAGACTCTTCACTGGCATATTTTGAATAGCCAAGGATACGAAGTTTCTTTAGCCGGACAATAAAGACTGATCAGACTGCTCTGATTTCAGATTGCAGTTTTCTGACTTTTCGTATTTTACAGTAATTGTGTCAAGGAAAATACGCGGACCGAAGACACACACACACATACACACACACACACACACACACACACACACACACACACACACACACACACACAAACACACAAAAAACAACAAGAGATCTATCTGATTGCTTTTTGTTTAGTTGTAGTATAGGTGATATGTTGTTACTTGTCTCCTTGTCAATGGAAGGTTATATTATGGAATTATAGGATTTGCTGAAAGCTTATGTTCTAGTTTAATATCTTATAAGTTAAAAAATAAATATAAAATGATGATTGCAATGAAAAGGGCCCTTATAGCATTCGTGCATCTGATCAAGTGTTCATTAACGTTGCTCGATTGGGTAATGAACGCCGCAGAATACATCGATTAAATCGATTAAATTACTTTCTTTGATAAATATTTGGCACTGTGCAAACGCAGAGTATTTATTGCAGTCGTTTTTTGTAGTTTTATATCGCAAATAGTCTTTGCTCGTATAGAGGAGGATATACGGTTACATGTATATACCATTACTGCACCTGGCAAATTTGATGATATTAACTAAGAGCTGATTTGAAATCCTCCTGATGCAGGTTCGAATTAAAATGAATCAGTTGAAATCGTAGATATTATGTGGCAAATCCTTTCCGTAATGTAATAGGTACTTGCAGGTATTACATAATAAAGTTCAACACGAAAACATGCCTATATAATTTTAACCCCCTTAAAACCCCACTTTTATATAGTAAAATTGGGATTTACAGGGGTATACATTATTTTTCTTATTTCTGTCAAAAACATAGATTGTGGGTACTCGTTAGAACCGCCTCACCGAGGCGGCTCTAACGAGTATCCACAATATATGTTTTGAGCAGAAATATGAAAAATATCAGAATTTTTCATCTGAAAATGTTCATTTTTTGTGGTAAATTTTTCAGTATATATGAATAGGCAGGTTTTCGTAATGTAAACATATCGAGCAAGATCGAGCCTTCATGGTATAATAATAATAGTTCGTCTGTCAATACGGACAATGACCAATCTTAATGAAATGCGTGAAGTGCTTCTATTTGTGTGTTCATAGATGGCTGATGAGACCAATATTAGCTTCATCTTACATCAAAGGCCAAGATCTGCGCACATACGCGTGCAGTCGGATAAAGGTGTATTGCACTGTCTGTTATCAGAGACACTGACAACTGAAATACTATATCGTTTATAGCAACGGCTCTCGTCAGATTGTGCATATACTCCAAACTCACTGGATATATCCAGAAATCTATTTTCACAAGTGGTGACTGAAGTACCTTAACGCTTAGCACTCTGGGTAAAAAATTTCAGCAGACGACATTTTGAAATATTTTTCTTATTTTTCCCGAAAACAGTATTTGACATTTCATGCAAATTGTCTCCTCAGGAGACAATTTGCATGAAATGTCAAATCCTGTTTACTGGGAAAAATAAGAAAAATATCATCAATTTGTCGTCTGTTGAAAATGCCCAGAGAGTGGTAAAGGTTAAATATATATATATATATATTTTTTTTTTGAAAATGCTACATCTAGTCAATAGCAAATAGCAACAGATTTGTTTTACATAAATAAGCCGACTTTTTTAAGCTTCAGTGAAATTAATACTGATACCGGAATGCCCACCTGTAAAGATACGCATTAAATATATAACTAATAAACTCATATGAGCCACGACGGAAAAAAACGTACATTCTGACACATGCGACCCACGAAGACTCCAATCAACCTGCACATCCGCGCAGTCTGATCAGAGTTACCGTTGTCCTGACAAAGAAATTTTGCAGTCTTGGCTACCTAAAATGCACCCAGTGAAGAATCTGATTAGACTGCGCGAATGCGCAGGCTAATCTGAATCGTCACTGGGCGAACATTTTAAAGGTACGTTTTCTAACATTTCGGCGCATATAAATATGCTGTTTTAGATTGTTAAATGGGGGTAACATATATTCGCATTAGTGCAATATTGTTAACAGGTGTACCAGCTTTCGTTTGACATGTTTGATTAAACGATACAAATCGCAGCACTTTTGTGGTTATTTACAGTGAAGCTAACAGGCAACAACAACGCCAAGGCGTCATTTAGTAATAACAGTGTTTATATAATCAAGTCGAGATAGATTCTTAATGCCAACATTCTTCCTCGTAGAAATAGGTGAAGTTAAATCTTCATTACGAAAATACGCCTATTCAAATATATAGAAAATTTCACCTCCAAAAACTGAACACTTTCATATAAAAACTCTGATATTTTTTATATTTCTGCTCAAAACATAGATTGTGTGTAAGGCGGTTCTTACGAGTACCCACAATCTATGTTTTTGAGCACAAATAAGAAAAAATAATATATATATACTATTATATATATAATATTATATACCCCTGTAAACTGCCGTTTTACTATATCAAAGTGGGATTTAAGGGGATCGATATTATAAGGACATATTTTCGTGATGCATATGGTGTTTACCCTAAATATTTGGGTATTCTAATTCCTTACCATAATTGTTCAAAATTTTGACCAAATCCACTTTATTACTTGTTGATATGCTTAAATACTGCTGGATGAGTGGCAAACAGTGTTGACCTATATCAGACTCCGATGTCTGCGGCGTATATTTGTTTGTGTTGAGGTTTTACGGCCCAGTCAACCCAATGGAGTCATGTCGAGCGCGGTCAGTTTATCTAACCACACGTTTACTGGGCAGGCTTAGTCCTCTAAGCGGTTAATAAGAAGGTCTACATTGTGTGCTCAGGCCGGTCTATTCCAATAATTATAGTTAGGATAAACAGAGTATGTTATGAATTCTACATGTCAAAAAAAAAAAAAAAAAAAAAAAACAAAAAAAAAAAAAAAAAAAACAAACAAAAAACAAAAAAACAGTATCTTGTGAACAGGTGTCTGTCTACTGGCGTTTTGCGCATGTTAACCATAATTATTCAAAGGCAACAGCGACATCTATCTTGTAGCTTATACCTTATCAAACAGATCAAGATTCCACATTGTACTCATGCAACTGATAGAGATCGCATTCAATTACCCTAATCTTGCTTACTGTATCTAAACTTTGACAAGTCTATTTTCGGGGTGAGGTGCCGTCGTGAAGTTTTGAATATCGTGCACTAGATTTTCATCATAAATGTATTAAAATTTGATTCTTTGTTCACATCAAGCGCAGATACACCTTCCCGAAAAGATATTTTGTGGTATTAAAATGCTCCCCCATATCCGTTATACTTCAAATGTTCGAATGCAGACGGAATTTTCAGATAACGTGCACGTCAAGCTATCGCAATTTTAAGAAAGGTATGTGCTAAAACTATAAACCATGTGTACAAGCGACATGCATCTGAGAAAATGGCTCTTTTAATAATGTTTGTGAGCTTTATTTGAATAACAATCAATCTAGCAGTAAGGAAAACGCAACTCGCATCGACGAAAATTTATTAGTCCACCATATTGAAAAAGTCAAACGGGTCGGCTTCACCACTCCGATTTTACTACTAAGTAATGTGTAATAAAAATATTGCATGAGCTGCACACATTACAGTCTTTGATGAAACTGCACTTAAATGAAAAAGAATGTACGTAGTAAAGTCATGGACGCTTGCTTTATTATATGGGGCAAATGGACAGGATTTGGTTACTAAACACAAACGATATATTTAGGCAGTACAACAAATTGAAGAAAAGAAAAAAATTTAAAGTAAATAATAATACTAATAGAAATAATAATAATTACAATTATTATAAACTGATTTCCAAGCAATATATTGACTATCACCTATTATTGTATACCACTACACATCACTTGTTTCACTACATATTATGGGGCCAAGTGATATGCATTACATAGTTTTATTAAGATCTTGCGCACAAGCTATTAGTGCAGGAACTAACTTGCAGTACAAGTTTAAGTTACAAAATTACAATAACCACCAGGGCCCAGTTGTTCAAAGCATCATTAGCTTAACGAGTTCGTTAGTGGTCAAAATGTTAATTGTTCTAGTCAGTACCATCTAGTCAGTCAGAGGTATTTTTTGAAAAACAAATGTGAGTAGCTTTTGCAAATGCAAAAGCTACTCACATTTTTTTTTCAGCAAAAATATTAGCTTATATGCCATTATTAATGATCAAAGTTTTAACGATACTTAACTAACGACATCGTTAGTTTTGAACAACTGGGCCCAGATTGCTAATAATATTTTGCTTAGTCTTATATGGCCTAATCTACTGCATTTGCACTTGTGATGGCGTTTTCCATGCACTTTAACATATTATTAGATTATAATCGGAAGGAAGATTGATGTTCCTTTTAAATCACACTTTCATTTGATGCTAGCTTCTGATTATCGATACAAAATTGCATAGAACTGGTGTCAGTCAAGCATTTTGAACTGATAGCACGCAGCAAAACTGACTTAAGAAATCGTATTTTTGACAGAATTATGTCTGGTTTAGTGCGTGATCTAATTTTATTTTATCAAGAAAGCGTCGCTGTTATAAATTCTTACCAGAGGGAAAACGAAACTCCTAGAAGCCACACGAACTGAAATAATATTGGGTCTTACTTTAAAAATAATTGTTATTGTTTTTTCCTTCCTGTGTAGGTTTGTTTGCTATTCAAATCTGATCGCGCATACAAAAATGCATAAAAAAGAAATGAATATAAAAAGAGAGTGTTTCTTCTCGACTGTTCGCATAAGCTTCATGTCGCAAAACAATTTGCAACTAATAAACGGCTACAGTGGTAATGCAATTTAACCACTGTGTTCGACTTATACATGTTTGGAAACGAGGCACTTACTTTATAGACTGGTAACCAAGAGATTGAAAAATAAAATCACAGTATATTTTGAATAGCATATTTAGGAAAGATTTCAAGAAGTCGATAGGCGGTGGAATCATGGCGCTCTTTAGTTTTTTAGAAAAGAGGAGTTTCCTGTCTAGAATGAAAACGAATTTAAAAGATTATTTGCATTATGTTTTAACGCTTTGCAGATACTACATGTAGCAGCCCTAGAAGATATTGTGAGGCATATAGAATATAACACGATTGTTTTGAGCTCGGCCCTGGTCTCAGTCCGAGTTACCTGTCTTAACACGAGCCGAAATGGCAAGGGCTGAGACACATCACGAAAACATACCTATATAATTTTGACCTCCTTAAACCCCACTTTTTATAGTAAAACTGGGGTTTACAGGGGTATACATTATTTTTCTTATTTTTGCTCAAAAACGTAGATTGAGGTACTCGTTAGAACCGCCTCGCCGAGGCGGTTCTAACGAGTACCCACAATCTATGTTTTGAGCAGAAATATAAAAAATATCAGAATTTTTTGTCTGAAAATTTTCAGTTTTTGGAGGTGAGATTTTCTATATATTTAAATAGGCGTGTTTTCGTAATGAGGCTGAGGGACGCGGGCCGAGACCAGAGCCGAGATCAAAACAACCGTGTTATATTCTATTTAACATATACTTATTTGTATAATTTGTAAAACTATTTAAGGATAAAAGAAAAAGTCTTCTAATAAGCAAGTTTACTCTTTAACTACTTGCTACTAAGGTTGGTATACTCTGACGTTAACGTTTTCCCATAGCGCCTTCTGAAAACGTTACCGTGAATAAAGTACAATAATAATAGCGCCCTATGAAAACGTTACCGTGAATAAATTAGGGGATAACTGCTTTCAAATTTGGCATTTGGGGAGGTAAATCGGCGGTTTTACGGTCGGAAATTTCGTTTTACGGCGACGCGTCAGCGGAGCCGTAAAACGTAATTTGCGACCGTAAAACCGCCGATTTACCTCCTCAAATGACAAATTTAATGCAGTTATCCCCATTCTAATGCATTTATTCATTTTTTTCTATTGAAAAAATGTACTATTTGCACAAAACAACAAGTGCTTCGAGCTGCGTAAAACCAAATGCCAGCCAATGAGAAGCGACGTTACGTGATGACGTCGGATTTGCGACAGTATATCGCAGAATATACCGTCGCAAATTTTTGACGTTATCCAATCAGACGTCGCGTTACATACGCGAGTGCATTAGAATAGAGTTTATTTGTTTGTTTTGATCGATAACGGAGAAATAATTCACTAGAGTTTTAAGGCTTGCGCGTAAAAAAACGAGTGAGCGAAGCGAACGAGTTTTTACACGAAGTCTTAGAACACGTGTGAATTATTTCCCCGTAATCGATCAAAACAACCAAATAAACTGTTCATTACATTTTCATTTATATTTTACCTATGAATTTTCACATTCAGCCGTTATGATTTCCTACCGAAATAGTTCCAGTCAGCGCATGAGTTTCAGGAGGCGTGGTTTAGTTTGAAAATCAGTAGCCATCTTGTTTTCACTTTAATGCAAAATCATCCTGTGCTTGAAATACAGACACAACAACGTCACGGAATTTGAACTGGATTATCAAGAAAACCATACTTTATATTTGCGTTGCAGGTCTTTCATAAAAAACGCCAACTGGATGTAAAAATTGCAGTCTGATCTCCATGATTTTATCAAATTTTCCGCGAAACGATAACTATTGTTATTGTTATTGCCAACAACGCCAGCAACGTCGCCTAGCAATTATGACGTCAAAAGTTCGAAATGAAATAATTCACTCGATGAATTTCGATTATAATTTACTGAGAAATCTCAGTAAATCAATGCTGAAAATGTAATAAAGTACAATAATTCACGTCAACGTAGTGCATGCAAGCGGCGCGGTTTGATGACGTCGCATGTAAACATCTACTTCTTTCGACGTCCGCTAGAAGAGAGTTCTTTAGAAAACATTGCAACGAGGTCGATTTTCCTTTATGTGCCATGTTATTTTAAATGCTTCTCAAACTATTTATTACTGTCAGTTTAACATTTTTATGACATTTCTCAGTGATGGTTTTTACCTGACGGATAGTTTGTCTCGAGGGCGGGACAGACTTCTGTGCCGATCTCGATACGGCTCTTTGGACTATGTAGGCGAGATGGCAGCTACTAACATGGTGAGATCGTGTGTGTGTGTGTGTGTGTGGGGGGGGGGGGGGGCGGTGGGGGGGGGGAGGGGTGCCAAATCTGTTGTCTCAAGGGCATTACAAGCATTAAGTATATGATGAAGGTATTACCCCGACTCTAATATCTAGTGGCCGCATCGTCTCAAGTATCAATGTAATATTGTAGGTTAAAATATAGCAATGGTTTCTTATATATAAAAAGCATCGCAAAACCCATTTGTGTAGTTATTTATCACATGACCGTCACGTTATTCAGTGAAATAACTAATGTCATAAATATCATATAACCACACGTGAAATAATACCTGCAAGACTGTAGCTGGTGTTGTGCCGTGTGGCGGCCGTAAAAAATCTCCCCGTACATCATGATAGTGCAGGTTATATTTTATTTCCTTTTGGATCACTGGACCCAGTCTGGTTATTTTGAAAATCGAATACCGCTTAAGCCGGCGCTAGGGAGGGGGTGGGAGTGGGGGGGGGAGGGGGTGGAGCATATGCAGCCTCGCAAACTACAGTGTTGCGTATGAAGAGACTCAGTCAAACCGAGTCTCTGATTTTCGTGACTGTGCGTTCTTTGTTTCCAAAGGCAATCTTTTTTTGAGTTATTTTAATCTACTGTAGCTGCTGGTTGGCGGCCGTAAAAAGTCTCCCCGTACAGCATCATAGTGCAGGTTATATTTTATTTCCTTTGGGATCATTGAACCCATCTGGTTATTTTGAAAATCGAATGCCGCTTAAGCAGGCGCTAGGGGGCGTATGCAGCCTCGCAAACTACAGTGTTGTATATGAAGAGACAATCAAACCGAGTCTCCGATTTTCGTTGTTTCCAAAGGCAATCCTTTTTGACTTATTTCGATTGGATAGCCTAATTACCCTCATTAATATTCGTTTTACTCCGCTTACTAATAGCAACCAAGATGGTGTCTGCGTTCACCGATACAACTTCCACATTTAGAACAGATCCTGCCTTCAATTTTGAGATGATTTTGAGGTGAACGATAAATGTCAGACCGATGGAGGGGGAAGACACAAAACAACCACGATGTGAAAAACACGGCTACCAGAAATGTTCATGGCGGTAAAAAATCGATGTTTTCCGGCAACATATTTGGAGGCACTTTCAACATCGATATCGTCAAACCGTCAATGAAAAAAAAAAAAAAAAAAAAAAAAAAAAAAATCACCTCCCCCAAAAAAGCATTGGAGGATGACATGATTCAGACAATCAATAATCGTGTCAAATTAAAATCCAAACTACAGTTAAATGTTTTATAGTCTGGAAATCTGTCGTTTACTTGAGTGTGTCAGCCACCGTATAAACTGTATTGATCAAGGTCAATGACCTTTAAATACGACAGCTGACTCTTCGGGGTTTCCCTACTGATTTTCAGTGACGTATTGACTCAATGAATGACGTTGTTCAATGGAATATTTAGGTTTGACTTGATTTATTCAAATGAAATATTTATTAGCTCAAATAAAAATCATCATTATATCCTGCAATTTAACGAAGTAATAAGTGGCATTTTTATCTTGGTTTTAGTTATTTTCGGTACTTATCAAATAATATGCGAACTATTTTTGTTGCGTAGTACTATTGAACTTGGTAGTGAGTTGTTCCGCTTAGCTATGGAAAGCCATTATCGTAATATATTTTGTGCATCTTTGTCATCGGAAGAGCCATGCGATAAACAGAATCTTACATGAGTGGACATTTAATATGACATTTATGAAACTCGTTGGGTAATTTCGGTATTTTGCTCGCCAAGGCTCGCAAAATACCAAAATTACCCAAACTCGTTTCATAAGTTTCATATTTAAGGACCTCTCATGTAAGAGCCTCTACATCCGTTATAATAGAGTATTCTTTTTGTAAGAAATATAATAAAAAGAGGACACTGGTAATACATGTATCTGTCTTGAGAATGGAGTTTTGTCCCAATCAAAGTTTCTCTCGCAAATACAAACTTGAATAAAGAAAAATGGTACGCTTTTAGGGACGTTAACTGTCAAAATTCATTTTGCCTCCTTCTGAGAAGGGATCTGCTGTAGAAGAATAGAATAAAATAGGTGAGCGAATTCCGTCCTTTAAAAGTGTACCCCAGACGGTATCTAATTTGCAGAAAAAAACCAACTGAATAAGTTGATATATATATACTGCATATGAGGGAGAGCGAAGAATATCATTATCTAAAATAGAAAAAATGAGAATGTCAAAATCAAAATCATCGCGTTAGTCGTACATTTTTAAGAAATTATATCATTTGATATCAATAAATACAAATACAAAAGTATGCTTCATTGTCAGAACAATTAGCTTTATCTTACTGAATTTCGGTGGGACAGACATGATCAGTCCTTATCTTTAAAATAAATATTATCAACATTAAGTAGGCCATCTGGGTATCTAGAATGGAAAGATTCAATAATATCATTCTGATATTCGTCAGAATCTCTCTCATAACAAGACAAAAGCAAAACTACAACAAGTGGAGCACAATTAGTCCTCATCCGAATACCCACACTTTTACTGCATCGCGGAAACACGCCTATATAGTTTTGACCCCCCTTAAACCCCACTTTTATACAGTAAAACTGGGGTTTACAGGGATATACATTAATTTTCTATTTTCTGCTCAAAAACATAGATTGTAGGTACCCGTTAGAACCGCCTTGCCGATGCGGTTCTAACGAGTAGCCACAATCTATATTCTGAGCAGAAATATGAAACTACCAGATTTTTTCAACTGTAAGTTTTTAGTTTTTGGTTGTAAAATTCTCAATATATTTGAATAGGCGTGTTTTCGTAATGGTAAAATTTATTTCCAGATCTGATAAATATTATTCAAGGTTAAAGCCAAACAAAGCAAATAAGTAACTGACTCAACTACTGTCGTAGTTTTCCTGTCGAAAATTTGTCAGTACGGAATTTTTCAGAAAGCAGCTATAAGTATCTGATCATTTCATAACACCAACTCAGAACTGTAAAACGGAGAACTGTCCTAATATTTAGACTCGGCTTGATTTAACGGTATAAAAACGGCTTCGATCAGATTTCCGTTCAAATGCACGCGCATAGAGATATAGTGTCCATTAAGATAACCAGGCTATCTTTGCACATCACTACGGGTATAACAAAGGGAAAGCTTTTAAACATATCAAGCGCGAATCTTGTTGATCTGTATTTTATTCATGGGGACGATATTGCACGCATTTATGTAATCATTAATGCACGGTAGGTATGGTGATACGTATGCCTCAGTGTATTTGTATAGCCGTAAAAGAAAAAAAATGCAGAGGCATGCATGGCACGCTTTACTTGCTGATTTTCTGAAAATCCATGAATGACATATTATCATGTGTGATATCATTTTTTTAACTTATTCAATTACGTCTTTTTACCAGGGCCCAGTTGTTCAAAACTAATGATGTCGTTAGTTAACGTATCATTAAAACTTTGATCATTAAATATTGCATACACACTAATATTTTTGCTGAAAAATGTGAGTAGTTTTGCATTTGCAAAAGCTTCTCACATTTTTCAGCAAAAATACCTGTAAATTAGATATTGTAGTGACTAGAACAGTTAACATTTGGGCCACTAACGAGCTCGTTATGCTAACGATGCTTTAAACAACTGGGCCCAGTATGATTGTGTTATTGTTATAATTTCTTTAAGACTTACGGGGCGTCAATGTGCAGCAGGGGTCAAAATAAAAACAATACACAATAGCCAAAAGGCTGTTTCCTTATTTGGATTCACTGCAGTTAGTTGCAAAATGATGTAAATGGTGTTCATACCTTGTATGACCAAACTAAGTCGCGGTATAGAAGTTACGTATCATCGGATTACGTTTGCAATAATGTTATTCCATCTCACCTGTAAGGCATTGGCTAGATCGTGTAAATTGTCAACGACTAGCCTTGACTATATTGTACTATTTTTGGCTACTTGCGTATTTTTTTTTTTATTTTGACCAAAGCTGCAAACTGACGTGCCGTAAATTTTAAAGAAAGGAAAACAATACCATAATTATATTGATTAAAAAGGTATTTAAATAAGCTACACAATGATACCAAGTATGATTATATTTCATCCATGGATTTTCATAAATATATATATTCGAACCAAACTGCCTGAATAAAAGTAAATCCTGATTAGGCTGATCATATCTATACCAATTGCCATTCAATCAGTATCCAGTTCTCGTTTAACCATATATGCCGAGGGTATACTTCTACCCAACTGTATTACCCAATTCTGTTTGGACAGATCCATGCCCAATTTAATGGGTGCCTTGTTTATTTGATTAATTTCTATATAATGTCTTGTTTGTAATGCAAACATAATAAATCCTACCCTGCATAATGAGGCATCCGATCTATTACTAAAGTCTTTGCAGATATCTCGTTTATGGGAGTTGAGAATGCCGACGGTTTAGGATATATGCGGATGTCACTGGAAACGACATGTCAGCGTCTGTGTATGGCTTAGCGGGGCTATTTTTGTGAATAAAACGCAGCCATTAAATGTTACCTAGTTTACTTTTCGTTTGTAAGCAGAGCATCGCAGATTCAAATTCTGCTCAGCAGATCATGGGACTGTTCGAATATCATTCGTACCAACAAGCAAATTTATGCTTCTGAGGAATTAGCAGGCCTTTCATATTATTATTTGCTGTCCTTTATAGATAAAGTATGTAAACTCAAAATACCCAACGCTCATTTTTATGCATCACAGGTTTGGTCTGCAGTCTTCTTAGTTTAAAGCCGTGGCTAGCAGAAACATTTTCAAGTAGGGCAGCCATCAAGTTCTAAGGATAATGATAACAACTCAGAGAACCACTAGTCCTGAAGCTCACCTGAGGCTAGTTGTTTTGAGCAGGCTTATGGTAAACGAAACATATAGGTATGATAGTCGGTACAGTTTGATAAACCTTTGGTCTCTGTATCTTGCAGTAGCTTGGTACAGAATTTAATTTAATTAATTTGGCTAAATAGAAACTTCGCATAAAATATGGCTTTGATAAAGTGGCATACCAAATATCAAAGGCCTTTGCCTTCCAGTTTCACACATTTTTTCAGAGTTTTTCCACACATAAACATGTGAACACTTGAGTAGGGCATTTTGGACTCCAGGTCCGTAATGTGAACATTCTTGGTAAAGGTCCACGAAATAAAACTAAGTACCAAATGTCAGAGGCCAAGGCCTTCTAGTTTCATACAAGAAGAGTTTTAAATTTAAAGTTTTTCCCAATAAGGGGCTATGTAAGACAACTAACCTCCGGGACGGCCATTTGACCCCAGGGCGATAATTTGAATAATCTTGGTAAAAACCCTCTAGCTGAAGGTACAAACCATATATAAAAGATACGGGCCTTCTAGTTTTCAGACAAGAAGATTTTTTGTTTTTTCCTTAAATGAGACTACGTAAAACAAGTAGCCCTTGGGGAGGTACCACTTTTCTAACCCAGGGTTATAATTTGATTAAAACTTGGTAGGTCTACAACATGAAGCTACATACCAAATAACAAAGGCCTGTGCTTTTCAAGTTTCAGACAAGAATTTTAAAGTTTTTACCTAAACGTGTGCATGTAAAACAAGTGACCCCTACCCCCGCACCCCCTCCCCCCTTACACACTCTCCTGTACGGGGCCATTTGTGATGCAAGGGCTATATTCTATATTTTTACTAATCTTCGTAAATGTCTACTAGATAAAGTTGCATAACAAAAAGCAGAGGCCTGGGCCTTCTAGTTTCAGAGAAGGAGATTTTTTTTAAAGTGTTTCACTATATGGGTCTACGTAAAACAAGATACCACTGGGGCGGGCTATCTTTTACCTCAAGACTATTAATTGACCAATCTTGATAGAAGTCTACAAGAAAAAGCTACATACCAAATATCAAACGTCTGGGACTTCTAGCTTCAGACAAGAAGATTTTAAAAGTTTCGCCTATAGAAGTCTATTTAAAAAATTGATCTTTCCGTCGTCCAAGGTTATCATTTTTCAAACTTCATTGGGCCCATGTTCCTAATGCTGTAATGCCATTAGCCCTTTGGTTCCGAAGAAGAATATCTTTCAAGGGTTTTTACCATATATGAGCATGGCGGCCATGTGACCCAGGTGCGGTGAACAAACTTCCATTCCCCCTACCCATTGAGGATCCATAAAAATGGCTTTGATTGGCCCTATGGTATCTGCGGCAAAGGCGTTTGAAGAGTGTGGACGATAGATGGACGGACGATGGGCGGACGTTCGGACGAAGGAGCTTGCTTGTAATACAACCTATCAGCCAAAACGATCAGGTGAGCTAATAATTACAACTCTGAACTCCTTGCTTTAGGCATGGTAGTAACGAAATTTGTAAAAAGGAGAAAGATTGGCCAACAAATGTGGGCGGGTAAAGATAAAATTATAGAAATAGTATCATATTTTAATGAACTCATCACGAAAACACGCCTATATAATTCTGACCCCCTTGAACCCCACTTTTATATAGTAAAACTGGGGTTTACAGGGGTATACATTATTTTTCTTATTTCTGCTCAAAACATAGATTGTGGGTACTCGTTAGAACAGCCTCGCCGAGGCGGTTCTAACGAGTACCCAGAATCTATGTTTTGAGCAGAAATATGAAAAAAAAATATCAGAGTCTTTTATCTAAAAATTTTCAGTTTTTGGCGGTGAAATTTTCTGTATATTTGAATAGGCGTATTTTTGTAATTTAATGTCAACGTGAGAATGAATGACTCATGCGGTATACTCCCTCTTCTTGCACTGAAGTGATAATAGAGGGATCGAATATTGCCGTCATTCGTGATATTAAGTTCACCTTGTCGTGAAACATAATATGTTCCACAGGAGTTATACAGAGGAAAAAACTTTTTATTTGATTGGCTTCTTCAATTACCTTAGCATCCATATAAGTTAGCTGCAGCTTTATGTTACAGTCGTTAGAATAGGAAGCCTTAAAAACAAATATACACAATGGAGTGTTGTTTATATCGCACCATTTCGTTTTACTTTGCGCTGAAGTTTTTTATCTTTATAAAGAGTGTGAAACAACAGTGTCTTTAGTAGAAGAGAAGTCAGTCTCATTTAGAAAGCTAATGGAGACACCTGAGTTTGAGACAAATGTAGGGACCTTGATACACTTAGATGACTGTCCGCCATTTTGTACAAGGCAGATAACTTCCGACTTTCTGTTTGCCTTCTTACACACAGTCATTTCAGAAAAGGGGTATACTCAAACAGGAAAATATTTGCAAATGCTTTGTTTTTAGAGTAGATCCCTTTTCAGAATGGGGATGAACAAATGCATTGGCGTAGCCAGAACGGAATCATTTATACACACACTCCCGAAAATCGTAAAAAAAATATTCCTAGAATCGTTTATAAAGTAGGGGCTACTCGGAAAAGAAAGAACTTGCTCACAGAGGTAGCAAATGCGTTCCCATAAGAGCAACTCCTATGGTAAAGAAGCAAAACTTTATATGTCACTGTCACTTTATTAAAAATAATTTTCTTACGCATGTTACGCACATGCGTAATTTGCGTAAGGATCGCTACGCCTACGAAATGTAGTAGAATTGCCTTTCCTGAACTGAAAAATGTTGTATTCCTTTTCAAAAGTGGTGACCTCCCCGAAACTGTTCTCCCTACTAGTATAATACATTCACAAAGAGCGCTCATGTAAAGTGATATACTTTCAGGGCAAGCAAAGTCTTTCCTATATGAGTACTCCTTTGAGAATGAAGGGCTGAACGGTTGTATTTAAATAAAATATTGAGAAAAAATGGGTAAAATGTCCGCCTAAGAACTTCCCTGGTAATCACGTATATTAGTAGAGTATTAATAGTGGTGTACGTAATATTACTATAATGTGATTACTTCCGGTTTCTTGATAAAAGGATTTATTGTGAATATCTTTTAGAACTGCGAGGCTGTTCCTGGATTACCAACAACATACGTTTTATGAAGACAGGATCAATAATTTAAAAACTAAAAAACTGCCTGACTGTGTGTTTACAGGTGATAATCGGTAATTATCTCGGCTACGGTACATCAGCGTAAGTAGCGAACATGAAACTGTGACAATTGGTAAAACTTGATGCTAGTGTCCAGTGATTCAAAACTCTTTTAACAGTGACATAAGAAAGCACTTGTAAGCTACGTGTGTAACCCTTTCAACCCCGAGTTTCTAGAACAGACCCTTTCGTCTTTGAATTTAGACAAACCCATTGCTGCAAATAAGGGTGTCCTTTTAACAACACAAGAAGAGAATGATATGCAGTCTAGAATCTGACCAGACGGATTTTACGACCTGTCTCATTCTGATCTATACTGTTCTTACACCTATACTGTACCCTCATCACGAACACATACCTATATAATTTTGATCCCCTTAAACCCCACTTTTATAAAGTAAAACTGGGGTTTACAGGGTATACATTATTTTTCATATTTCTGCTCAAAAACATAGATTGTGGTACTCATTAGAACCGCCTCGCCGAGGCGGTTCTAACGAGTACCCACAATCTATATTTTAAGCAGAAATATGAAAAAATATATCAGTTTTTTTTTATTTGAAAATTTTCAGTTTTTGGAGGTGAAATTTTCTATTTATTTGGATAGGCGTGTTTTCGTAATGTTTTTTGACATAGAGGTTCCCACACTCATTCGGTGAAACCATGCAGAAGAACTTGTATATCAAATTAAATAAGGACGAGGCTCGCAACAAGCACTTCTGACACTGAGAGCCAGAGCTAAAGAAACCCACTAGTAGAACCACAGGGAGTCAGATCAAAGCCATAGTATCAAGCATCAACCCAACGAAATATTAGGTCAGCACCATTATGGAGTCTGAGACCTGACCCACAATTGTTTAATAAAAGAAGAACACATAGGTATTAACAAGGGTTGGGTTAAAAACTTTTTTTGAATTCTTCAAAAAACGAAGATTTGCTTTTTTTCTAAACTTATAAACTAGATCACCATATAACTGTTTTCAATATTCCTTCCTAAAGAAACATGGAGCAAAGCCACATGTACATCACAGACCATGACAAAAAAACCCTGCAAAGTTTCAAATTGATCAGTATAAAATTGTTTGAGGAATTGCGCACACAAGGTACTCACCGTTTGCCGTCAAATGCCGAAGTCGGGAAAGGGGAATAACTCTGCAAGAAGAACCTCGACGGAAAAAATGAAATAAAATACGGGTCCGCTTACTTTTCATGATGATCCTATATATGAAATTTCAGGATCCTAGCTTTAACCATATCTGGTCGTATGCAAAGCGTAACAGATAGATGGACAGAAATGGTCAAATTCAAAAGTCGAAAAAAGTGACAAAATTAAATCGACGTTAATGCCAAAACCATATGCACATCTACAGGCCCTGTCAAAAGGGCCTACAAAGTTTTCAATTGATCGGTATAAACTGTAGGAGGAGTTTCGCAAACAAAGTACCCACTGTTATGCACATACATAGTATTTAAGCCCCAAATATGGCTAAGTTCAAAATTAAAAAAAAAAAAAAAAAAAAACAGTGACAAAAATTGTCTATAATTCCAGAGTCACATGCATATCTATAGACCATTGCAAAAATGCCTCCAAAGTTTCAAATTGATCGGTAAAAACTATAGAAAGACTTGCGCACATAAGGTGCTCATGGTAATGCACTTTAATAGCATTTAAGTCAAAAAATGGCTAAGTTCAAAAGTCGAAAAAAAGTCACAGAAAACCACATGTACATATACAGACACTAAAATTTCAGGATTCTAGCTATTACGGTCTGTAAATAAAATATTTGGGAGCGTAAAACATTTTTATTCGCACGAAACCTCAAATTTAATTTTTATATACCTCCAAATGACAAATGTATCTCGCACAGGGATCATCTACCTCATCTGTGAAACACCAAAGTGAAACACATACGATAATCACAAACACTGTGACAGAACAAAGTAAAGGGTTCAAGGGCGATCGGAGACCACATCATGAAAACATGCCTATATAATTTTGACCCTTAAACCCCACTTTTATATATTAAAACTGGGGTTTACAGGGTATACATTATTTTTCTTATTTTTGCTCAAAAACATAGAAGGCGGTTCTAACGAGTACCTACAATATACGTTTTGAGCAGAAATATGAAAAATATCAGAGTTTTTTATCTAAAAATTTTCAGTTTTTGGAAGTTAAATTTTCTATATATTTGAATAGGCGTGTTTCGTAACCAAGAAAAACACAACACAGGACCAGGATGGGCCTAACCACAGACATTGACAGTAAGGCATTGACCATCTACATGTATAACAAAGTGAGGAGGGGGTCGTCATTTGCGAGTCTGCGGACCGACCAACCGTCGTGCAATTAAAGAGGGAAGCAAAGTTATCTACCGAAACTAGTAAACATATTGTCCAGCTGATAAATAATAGTACCACAAACAGTTTGATATGGCAATAAATTATAATTTCTCTGTTCCTCTGTTCCTCAGAAGGAACAAAAAAAAAAAAAAAAAAAAAAAAAAAAAATAAAAATAAAAAGATGATCCGTCAAGGATCGAAAATGAAAGTGAAGCGTCTATTGCTTGAATTAGTAAACGTCGAATGTCTTCATTGCATTGTCATAGGGTAGACATGCGAACTTACATGTATGAAATATTAAATTCACAAGACACTAAATTAGATAATTTACTGTTGTTTTGCAGATATCATTCGTGGGCACATATCGTTTACAATATGACCGAAAGGCGATCCTTTGCGAATAGCTGTGGATCTCAAGTATAACAGAGATCTAAATCAATATGAGCCGCGCTGTAAACAAAATGATATTTGGGTCATATGCGGAATCTGCGATTCCGCACAGTCTGTTATGGGCTTTCGCTGCCCGCTTACATAATCGCTGGATACATTTAAATTATGTCTGTTTTTTGTATTGCAAACGCCCGTATCAGATCGTGCCACTTGGCTTACTGTTTTGGGTCCTTACGTTAAATGCCCCGATTATTCCTTTTTATGGCGTCGCTCGTACAATTTCGCTCTCTCTTTGGTGAATATTTCGTACTTTCAGACAAATATCTCTATTAGATTCAGCCATGAAACTGCATCCGTCCAATTAGATTTATATATATACTTTTTGTTTCGAGAACAATACCTTTAAAAATACATAATAACGAAAATATCTTCTCTCTGGTCAGCCATAAAACAGAAATTGAATTCACACCAGTCCATATCGATAGGAAGGTGAAATTGGTTTGGTTTTCGTTTTTCGTTTTTCGCTTTTCGATTTTCGTTTTCCGACAATCGAACTAAGGCGGATTATCGAACTTTAACATTCAAAATCCCATTTCGATATTCGCACTGAGGCCGCAAATTTTATCTTGACATTCGGAAACCTATTTCGACATTCGAACTGAGGTCGAATATCGTGTTTTTGCTTTTCGCTTTTCGCTTTTCGATATTCGAAATGAGGCGTACATGTACATGTAATATCGAATTTTAACATTCAAATTCCTATTTTGACATTCGCACTGAGGCCGAATATCGTATTTTGACATTCGAAAACCTATTTCGACATTCGAATTGAGGCCGAATATCGTATTTTGACATTAGAACTGAGGCAGACTATCGTATTTTGACATTAGAACTGAGGCAGACTATCGTATTTTGACATTCAAAACCCTATTTCGACTTTCGAACTGAGGCAGAATATGGTATTTTGACATTCGAAATCGTATTTTGGCATTCGAACAGAAGCCGAAATGGTATTTTGACATTCGAAATCGTATTTTGACATTCGAACTAAGGTCAAATATCGTATTTTGGCTTTCTTAATCCTATTTTACCATTTAAACTGATGCCGAATATCGAATTTTGACATTCGAAATCCTATTCTGACTTCAAACTAAAGCCGAATATCGTATTTTGACAGTCGAAATCCTATTTTAACATACGAACTCGAATATCGTATTTCGACATTTAAAATGTTATTTTGACATTCGAATTGAAGCCGAATATCGTATTTTGACGTTCGAAATCCTATTTTGGCATTCGAACTGAAGCCGAATATAGTATTTTGACATTCGAAATCCAACTTTGACATTCAAACTGGGGCAGAATTATCAAATTTTGACAATCGAAATCCTATCTTAACATTGGAACTAAGCCCAAATAATGTATTTTTACATTCGAAATCCTACTTTAGCATTCGAATTGAGACCAAATATCGTATTTTGACATTCCAAATCCTATTTGGACATTCAAAATAAGGCCAAATATCGTTTATTGACATTCGAAACCCTATTTTGACATTCGAACTGAGGCCGAATATCGAATTTTGACATTCGAAATCCTTTTTTGACATTCGAACTGAAGCCGAATATCGTATAGCCGAATATCGTATTTTGACATTCGAAAACCTATTTTGACATCCGAACTGCAGAATATCATATTTTGGCATTTAAAATCTTATTTTGACATTCGAACTGAAGCCGACTATCGACTTTAGACATTCGAAATCCTATTTTGACTTCCGAACTGAAGTCGAATATCGTATTCTGACATTCGAAATCTATTTTGACATTCAAACTAAGGCAGAATATCGTATTTTGACATTCGAAATCCTATTTTGACATTCAAACTGAGGCCGAATATCGAATTTTGATATTCGAAATCCTATTTTGACATTTGAACTGAAGCCGGATATCGTATTTTGGCATTCGAAATCCTATTTTGACATCCGAACTGAAGCCGAATATCGAATTTTGACAATCGAAATCCTATTTTGACATTCGAATTGAGGCCAAATGTCGTATTTTGATATTTGAAATCCTATTCTGACATTCGAAATGAGGCCGAATATCGAATGTTTCTCGGATCTGGAGAAGATATGAGCCAGCGCACATGAGAAAATAATACTTATCCTAATGGCGACCAGCAAACGGTTCAGGCGAGCCTATGCATACAGCCAAGCACAGTCCCACCAAAGCCTTTGCTGTCCGTAGACATATAGAAGAGACCTTAATGAAGCTTCGGGCAAAGCCGCCTGTCCATCACGAAAACATGCCTATATAATTTTGACCCCCTTAAAACCCACTTTTATATAGTAAAACTGGGGTTTACAGGGGTATACATTATTTTTCTTATTACTGCATAAATTATAGATTGTGGGTACTCGCTAGAACCGCCTCGCCGAGGCGGTTATAACGAGTACCCACAATCTATGTTTTGAGCAGAAATATGAAAACTATCAGAGGTTTTTATCTGAAAAATTTCAAGTTTTTTGGAGGTGAAATTTTCCATATATTTGAATAGGCATGTTTTCGTAATGGTAGCCTAAATAGGGAACTGCTCATGCGCATTTAAAGAACCACAAACCGGAAAACTATAAGGTATTTTTTCCTGAACCTGCCCATATTCTCCAAGACGAGTCTAGACGATATTTCAGACACGAGAAATGTTAAGTTAGATTCTTCATGTGGAGTCTTACCACTCGCTGTTTATTGGTCATGATGTTGTGTGCTTAATAATTAGCATTGATTTGATGTTCTGAAATGCAGGAGTTACGTCCATGAGTTTAACCCATATATACCGAGTGGACGTTTCTAGCTCAACTATTTGAACGCGGGTCCATTTTCAAATGAATGGTTAGTTTTTATCACCGAGTTTTATAGAAATTCCTGTATTTAATGCAAACAGTGAAAACCTTGATCAGCGTCGGATCTGGGTTTACACTGTTTTCAAACGTCCCTTTTATGTGACACCAGGCATAAATGGGTACAGGGGACTTGACATACACGGTAGGTTTTCAGCCATTTGTTACATGTGGCATTTTTGTGACTAATGTTTGCTTTCCTACACACCATACCCTTTCTGAGAATGGGTCTACTTTAAAACGGAAGAATTTCCTCTCTTTGGGAACAAATTCTTTCTTCCTAAGGGGACAGTGTTTTATTCCTATTAGGGCAGATGTCTTTTCAAAAGGGAAGCAAAACAATCTTGAAATAATTATTTCCCTTGAATATATATTTTACTTGTTTGCAAGGTAAAATTGTATCGACCTTGAATATTCGGACACCTAAATTCCTAACCGTACATGTCAAAAAATTTAAATACACCTAGTGAACTTCCTGATTATTTCTGATCCTATTTCTCCAGTTTACTATGGAAAGCAAATTACGATTTACCTGAACAACGAATTAGTATTTTTGTACATTTTGATGGAATTAAGGTTTAGGAGTATAATTACAAAAGGAATTGCTTTTACTTAAGTTTTCGGGGTATGTGTGTTTCAACAGTAATGTTTATTTTCTGTATTTTGTTTTTGTATCTCCAAAGAAATACCGCCCTCCCCGCCTTTCACATTATACTGAACAAGCTCAGACGAACCGCAAAAATAAACAAATGGAAATTGTCAATCGAAGTTCTGGTTTGGAGTTGTAGTGTAAAACAGATTTGCACCTGAAGGTATACGTATTTTTATCCACATCAGAAGTAAGGGCTAGGTTTCAATCGAGTAGAAATTCTTTCAGCCCAGGGTAGACTGGCTCCAGTCTCCAGTGACTAAATATTTTTCACATAATCCTGTTTGACAATCCACTAAGATAGAACAAAAAAATATCATGACTATAAAGGCTGGTCACTAGTGACCAGCCTTTATAGTCATTATATTTCTTTGGTTTTATTTTAGTGGATTATTAAACAGAGTATAAGAAAAAATATTTTGTCACTAGAGACTGGAGCCAGTCTAAGCCCAGGGTAGTTGTTTGTGCTGACTGTTCCTAGGCGGTTCCTCTGTTGCAGTTCTACTTTGTTTGTGGGTTGTTTATTGCAGCTGTACCGTTATGGCCTTTCATTGTTTGTTCTTCGTCTCTTCTTCTTTCAGTGCCTCGGGAAAGCAGTGTGATCTGACTGTGATATTACCTTGGCTACCGCATTTACAGTTTTGCATAGTCATTACTGTGCCATTAAATTTGATGAAGTTCGAAGGAATAACTTCATGATTAACTAGAACGTGTATTAGCGATAACTGAGAAATTTAAACACTTACTATGTTATGAGCGAATTCAGCTGACGGCAAACTGATGATAATTTTCTCTTTTTTCCTAGCAAATAGGGATTTTATGTAAAAAACAGGATCTCACACTTCATGCAAATTGTCTCCTGAGGAGACAATTTGCATGAAATGTCAAATCATATTTTCTAGGAAAACCAAGAAAATAATTCAAAGCGTCGTCTGCTGGTATTTTTACACAACATGCTAAGTGTTAATTAAGTTATACGAAAGCTGCGTAATGAAATTGCTTGACATTTAAGAACTTACATTTGGACTGATCATCCTTCGTTGCGTATTGATCAGACCATACATGTAAAAGTATTTCATTTGTTCGTATCAGTAGTGCGCCCAGCTTGCACGTTTCAGCATGTAAGCGTGTATCATACTATATTCATCGATAAAGTTTCTTACGAAAATTATGCTGCTCATAACCCTTTAATACCTGATTGTATGGATTCAAGTACTAAATTTTTGCTAACCCTAGCATCGGAGAGATATACGATTTATTTCAATATAGGAAGAAAGTCTGGGCATGTCTGTATATAAACAACTGTATAGCAGAGATGAATGCATTGCATTTCGCGAAAACTTGCACGTTTCTATGGAAGCCCCGTTGATACTAAACAAATTCTAAATGTACTAAACCTTGTGTATTTAGGTTAAAATCATTAAAAAAGAAAGAAACAAAATGCTCAAAACAGAAAGCAAAATGTTTATTTTCTCATGCACATATGCAAACAAGACGTCATTAGTGACACTCCCGTTGTTTTCCGCATTTAAGGGAGAGTAACCCGTTTCTGCCTTGATTGGATTTTTTTAAATTTTGCATGTAAACTGTGTTTCAAATAAAATTTCTACCATTTTCTACAGTCTTTATTAGAAGATATACAGAAATGGATTAACACAATTTTTTTTTCGATTTTTCGTCCAATATGGCCGCTGCAATAATAGATTTAAGCGATATGGATACCTTTCAGGAGAGGCAACTGACAAAACCAATTTACCTCCCTTCTAAATATGAGACTAGTCTTAAAGGAAGAATGATCTCTGGCTTTTCAGAAAGAGTTTGATATGTAGGCAAGAAACTAGGAAATCTCAAGTAAAACATGACGCGAAATCTACACAGGGTGCATACCACAGTTTCGCACAAGTGAACCTGGGGAAAAATGCAAATATGTACGGGTAGTGCTAGAAATCAGTCTGAAAATACTTGTTGCTGCTCAATTTGGCAAAAACTGAAATTATATGCTTGTCACTTATTGTTGACATTGAAAAATACTTTTCTTGAGGTCACATGCCTTATTATTAAAGGCTGTATGTAAAATACAAAACTGTTGAATTATGTCTGGTCTCAGGTTTTACCCTGTCATAAATTGGAGCATGTTTTTGTTTTGAGTGCATTTACTGGAAAAAACAACGTGGCTTACAGGTATTCATTTCTGTATAAAAGTAATATTCTGTAGAGCTCTCAAATTATCAACTGTTCCAGGGCAGTGCGTTGTCCTGGAGTTGATGATAATCTATCGAAAACTGCACTTTTTTTGCATAAAACTGGACGCAGTTGGAGGTGGGTGGGGTATTGTTTACATTAGTGCAATAGCAGATTTTGGTACATTGCAATAATTTTTATAATGATTAAATTATTATTGGGTATGTTTGCAATTGATTGATACAGTATTTAATGGACATGTACTGTTATATTAAGTTTGCTTGCGTTTTATTTGAAGAAAAAAAAAAAAAAAAAAAAAAAAAAAAAAAAAAACTGGAATGCACCTACAGCGTATCTAATCATATATGATTTCTGCACTTCGACAATATATCAAAGTCGTTCCGAAAGAAAAACAAAAACAACATGTGTTTCTTGTCACATGCGACCTATGTGTGCCAAGACGACCTTCCGCATACGCTTAGTCTATTCATGGTATTCCCAGTTCATCAAAACTATGTTAAACATGGTAGCTTTAAAGACTCGTGTATATACCAGAGGTTTTCATCACGAAAACACGCCTATATAATTTTGACCCCCTTAAACCCCACCATTATATAGTAAAACTGGGGTTTACAAAGGTATACATTATTTTTCTTATTTTGCTAAAAACAAAGATTGTTGGTACTCGTTAGAACTGCCTCGCTGAGGCGGTTCTAACGAGTACCCACAATCTATGTTTTGAGCAGGAATATGAAAAAATATCAGAAATTTTTATCTGAAATTTTTCTGATTTTGGTTGTAAAATTTTCAATATATTTGAATAGGCGTGTTTTCGTGATGAAAGGGAGGCAAATTTTCTGGCAAAAGCAACGTTCACTGGCCATTACGTCGTAACAGGAATACGGAAATTTCAGTGTCAAATAGGGGAATGGCATCATATTCCGTAAACATTTATCCAATCTAAACTTTGATATAGTCACGTATAGTTACTTTATATGTACAACAGCACGCAAGCACACGTTTCATGAAAACAAGTATAAAAGATATAACATTGTCCGATGACCCGATGCTTCTGGTTTCAAGCTGAATTAAGTCAAATAAAAAATTGAAAACAGAAGTCACAGGTCACCTGACAAGTTTATATTTATACCTATAGTGCAGAGATACCTCATATTTACCTGACTGTTACATAACAAAGTTATTTCCTTGTAATAAACAGGTCAGATATGACCTAAAACGTCCATTTTTGAAAATAATTATTTTTATTTCTGAATGTATTCTCCTAAACATAAACATTAGCTATGCATAACATATACTTTATGCAATATAGTGCAATATGGTTTCTGTTTTAAGATATTCAGCAAACGGCGGTTTTTATTGCCAGCATACTGTCTATAGTGCTCGTTTACTCGCCTCATTCTATGGGCAATCAACAGTTGATGAGAAACCCATGTAAATATTCCTTATGCCATGAGCAAACCACAGGGGCAGAGAACAGCCCTCACATATTTGATGAGAGCCTTCTCTATTCAGCGATATACATGTAGTCTACAGTACCCAGTGCTTTTAAGTGGCCACGAAAAAACTGAGTATCGGACACATGGGCCGCGCAATCTGGTGAGAATTTTCACTGGGCGCTGGATAGCCATGGATGCTAGGTTTCTTCATGAGGACAGCGATGACTCCGGCAGAATGTGCGGATGCGTCTGCTGATTTGAATGTTCGTTACGCGCACATGGCAAAAGGTGCTTTTTCTTACGTCACGGCTCATACTGATGTGTAATTTTTATCAAAACCCTTTGCCTAAAAATGCACTGCCAAGGAAATAGGTTTTATAAGCGCAAGTTAATATAACCCGCGCCACGTCAGAGTGAGTTTTCCGAGCATTATGCGATCGCAAATAGCTAAGATGTGGATCACCTGCACATTACAAAAACAAACTTATTCAAATATACTAAACAAATTACCACAAAAAAAAAAAAAAAAAAAAAAAAAAAAAAAATGAAAATTTTCGGATAAAATCTCTGATATTTTTCATATTCCTGCTCAAAACATAGATTGTGGGTACTCGCTAGAACCGCCTCGGCGAGGCGGTTCTAACGAGTACCCACAATCTATGTCTGAGAGCAGAAATAAGAATAATAATGTAAGACCCTGTGCTTTTCTATATAAAAGTGGGGTTTAAGGGTGGGGGAGGGGGTCAACATTATAAAGGCATGTTTTCGTGATGCATATCCACGTTCGGGTTTGTCATTTTTGCATTTCATTCGAACAACGAAAGTGGGGCCCATATGTGCGATTCCGCATACTTATAAGGGTCTTTGCTATTCACATACAAACGCAATGCCATTTTCCCACGGGGAGCTTGCTTATGTACTGACATGACTTGGAACACACATTCAAAGTCCAATAAATTTTCTTCAAAACATATTTAATAATCAGCATTCGCTAATACGGATCATAAAAATTACCAAAAACATATGAACACATGCGTTCTTAGTAGTAAAATTCTTTACATAGTTTGGAGAAGAAACGAAGCAACATATCTCCTTGCAATTATTGAGACTGTATACAGATGGTAGATTTTCAGCAAATTTTCATGAATGACTTTCTGTTTGCGTTCATGCACACCAGTCCCGTCTGAAAACATGCTTACTCTGAAAGAAAAGCATTTGCTTTCAAAGCCTGATTTCGGAAAGGGCTTAATCAATTTAGACGGAGTTACCTCTCCCATCCTTGCCCTGAAAGTGCATGAATTCCCCTTAAGAAGTCTGTATTACTATAATTAGAACGATATATGTATCATTTGAGCAGTAACGTGAGTAAACATCCCTTCCTAAATGTGCACCCAACGAAAACTCAACTAAGCCTTGCTTATGCACAGTCTAATCCGAGTCTTCGTTGTCCACATAAAAAAGACTTTGTATACTTGGCTACCAAAAAGATTATGATCAGACTGCGCATGTGCAGATGCACATGCTAATCTGAATCTTCACTGGGCTTACATATCCAAAGGTATGTTTTCTGGCGTAAGGGCTCAGTTAGCACTTATGATTATTGGTTGAAGCTCAACGCACTAAAATGATCCTTATGCAATTTGCGGACAACGCAGGCCCTGATCAGCCTGCGCATAAGCGCAGGCTGATCTGGGCCTTCGTTGTCCGCTGACAGAATCAGTGGACACTGTAGTTTATGTCGATGAAAAGTAAATGCCCAGATTAGACTGCACAGATGCGCACGCTGATCTGGATCTACGCGGTCCGCAAAATGCATAAGAGTCCTTTTCATGTGTTGCGCATCAGATATGAGTATTATCAAAGTGTGAAACGAAATTTACATGTTCTACGTGTATTGAATAGAAGACAAATTGAAGGTGCAAATATCCAAAACATGTGTTCTATAAGGGAATAAGAATAGAACAAGGTCTTTCTTACAATCATTCTGCTCTTCTTGGATTCTGTACAACATTTTAATAGTGGCAACATCTTTGTAATCTTTTGGAATAAGAAATAACAGCCTTCTTTGGGTAAACGACACACCATCTTCAATTGTAGATAATACGTTTTGTACGCCTGATCCACACAGTACAAGCAAAATGTGATATTTTGCATGATGTGAGAAAACAGTTCTAGCGTCCAATGCGAAAAGAGAAGATATTGCTTAGCATGGTCAGGATCTTTATATTTCGTCAGATACATTCTACAGTAAGGCATGATTCATTACGAAAACACGCCTATTCAAATATATAAAAAAGTTCACCTTCAAAACAGAAAAATTTCAAATAAAAATTTCTGATATTTTTCATATTTCTGCTCAAAACATAGATTGTGGATACTCGTTAGAACCGCCTCGGCGAGGCGGTTCTAACGAGTACCCACAATCTATGTTTTTGAGCAGAACTAAGGAAAATAATTTATACCCCTGTAAACCCCAGTTTTACTGTATAAAAGTCGGGTTTAAGGAGGTCGAAATTGTATAGGCGTGTTTTCGTGATGTGTGTAAGCTAGCAAAAACCGGTTTCGTCAGACTGTGCAATGAGTCAAGAATGGCGTTAAACCTCGGAATGCCACATTCATCTCTTCGCTTGAAGTGGACACCGTATTTACCCTAAACTTTGGGACACCTTACCTCCATACCATGTATGTCCTAAAAGTTGAACAAGTGTTTAGTACAGATTATATTTCATTTCCTGTGGGATCATTGGGCCTATTGTGGTACCTTTGAAAATGGGGTTCTGCTCATGTATACGCTAGAGGGCGTAAGCGGTGTTGCAAACTTCATTATTGCTTATGAAGAGTCTCAATTAAACCGAGATTCCCATTTTCTATCTGTAATGTTTTCTTTTTTTTTTCCAAAGGCGATCTTGGTTAGTTTTATTTTACTATCAATTTTTACTTTTAAAAATATGTTGGGTGAGTAGCGAACAGTGTCGCCCCTGATCAGCGTTCTGCGGCGTCTGATCTGGGGCTATAGTATTTACTCATACCTGTCTATCTCAATACATGGCTTCATATGGTAATGACATCTTCAGTAACTGTAATCACTGATAGCAAGCGAAGAGACATTTGTTTTGATATAAAATCGAAAGATTGTCGTTCTGTAATAGTTCAATTGTTTTGCCAAATCAAATTCTATTCCTTCTTGTTTAAATGCATCAATTGAGTCCCTGCAAAACGTCAAACCAGGATCGCATTGACTGCTGAAGTTGTGTTCAAAAGCAACTTAATCTATTTATGGACAAAGTGACACGTCCCAGATTCGTACAGGATCCGTATTCGTACACTTGCAATTAAAGTCACGTTGTTGTGTCAGGATTGGCAATTAACAAGCAGCATATTACACAAAATATCAAAGTTATCCTGTCATTTTTTTCCGGTATACGTTCACGCTAAGACGTGTGATGTAAATTGCAATTGTGACAGGCGAAATTTTCCAGCCGCTATAAACCAGCCATTTCAGATCTTCCGGTTCACTTTAATTTACTGTTGAATGTAACTGCTACAATTTCTTGTTTCAGTTTGTCAAATGGTTTAAAACTAGTGCATGTCTGTATAAAATATTGTATTCTAGTTCTCATTTTACAGTCTTAGCCTGTGTTATTTTACGTGATATAAATACACCCATTATGTAAAATATATGAATCTAATCCGTACCTCTAAATAAGCTACACTATTTTTTTTTCTTATTTTTTCACAAAACTCTATATAATCGTTGTTCGTTAGAAGACTTTGTATTTTTGTGAAGAAGAAAAAAAATCTTTATACGCCTATTTATCTAGAGATATGTAAGCCATGGTTCTTTTACAATATCACATGGGGATTCAGGACGAATTTGGTCATTTATCACATTATGACAGATTAATGTTATATTGCTGAAAGTAATAAACACATTAGAAACCTGTATAAATAACTGTAAAATACTAACCCACTTCCTAATAACGTAGACCCCTAAATACCCTGTTTCCATTATAAATAATAGTAGACATAGGCGTAGCGGCCGTTATGCACCTAACGCATGTGAGTAACATGCGTACGAAAAATGATATTTTTTTTTGCAATAGAGAGAAATCATCTAACATAAAATATTTTGCTTTTTTACCAAAGATCGAGCTGGTCTTAAACGAAAGAATCTATCGCTTCCTAAATAGGGGCTACTCTTAAAGGAAAGAATTTGCTCCCTCTCGGAGCAAATTCTTTCCTTTAATAGAAGTCCCTGTTTTGGAAGCGATACTAGGGATTTTTTTTTTCAAGATTCCGTTCCGTAAAATATTCCGTTCTGGCTACATCACTGATTACATCATTAGCTGCTTTGCCCACATAAGAATATATAAGAACTGCAAAGTCAGAAAACGTATCTTCAGACAAGTGTGCCCAACGAAGACTCAAATCACTACATCATGTTTTTATTTATTTATTCAAATTTTATGACATAAATACATATATTTGATAAAAACAAATATACATAAATACCAAGGGATTGGATATTGGCTAGGCCTATATTTATCCTTTCCCAGGATGCTGTGACAGATGAAGAAAACATATAAGCAGTACACACAAAAAATGAACTACATGTCAATACATATTACATGTAACTAGCAAATATTACAAATACGTACATCATGTCGCACGTATTTTCGCCGTAACTACTTTAATGGAATCTTTATTGGCTAATTAGGGATCTATGAAATTCAGATTATTTACTTAGTCGACCAAACATCACGAAAACATGCCTATATAATTTTGACCCCTTTAAACCCCACTTTTATATAGTAAAATTGGGGTTTACAGGGGTACACATTATTTTCTTATCTATGTTCAAAAACATAGATTGTGGGTACTCGTAAGAACCGCCTCGCCGAGGCGGTTCTAACGAGTACCCACAATCTATGTTTTGAGCAGAAATATGAAAAATATCAGAGTTTTTATCTGAAAATTTTCAGTTTTTGGAGGTGAAATTTTCAATATATTTGAATAGGCGTGTTTTCATAATGTTTTCTGGCGTTGGATTGTCTGTCCTTCGAAAAAGTGTGCTTCTGTGAAAAACGCAATGGGTATTCAGCACTTTGACCATATATGTTTATATTTAGTAACGCTTATAATTTAAGTATAAATGTTTGAAGTGTCTCCATTAACTAGAATATGTGTTCAGTTCGCATTTTCAGTAAAACACAGTACTAAAATGGATATGCTTGGTGCACATAATAATTTGCTGCATTACTCTTTGCTATAAATTCAGACAAATGTTACAGTCGCAGCCATCACGAAAACACGCCTATATAATTTAACCCCCTTAAACCCCACTTTTATATAGTAAAACTGGGGTTTACAGGGGTATACATTATTTTTCTTATTTTATGCTCCTAAACATAGATTGTGTCTACAACAAGTACCCACAGTCTATGTTTTGAACAGAAATATGAAAAATATTTGAATTTTTTGTCTGAAAATTTTCGATTTTTCGGTGATTGACTTTTCAGTATATTTGAATAGGTATGTTTTCGTAATGTATGTGCATATTGCCATGTTGTATGACGTAGGTTGTTGCCCTTGGAACTGTAAAGCCAGTATTTTACTTATCCAGCACTCTGATGGGAAAAATTGCACTGTTCAGCAATTTTATCTTTAGTAATAGATGTAAGGAAATATAAATTATACCGAAATCTGTCCCTTGTCAGTAATATAACATATTGTAAAACAAATAACTGCAAGAATAAAAGTACAGTCTACAATATAAATGGTCTACAATAAAATATAGATGGGAAATCACAGAAAGAGTATATTTTTGGTTTGTGTCATTGGATTCGACCTTCTTCAGTATAGATTGTTAATCATTCAAACTCCACTGGTCTTGCTGAGAAAATAAACGGAATCCGATTTTCTTGGTTAAGGAAAATGACATCATTTTCTATTAAAGGATATTTGAGCCGGGGAACAATATTTCTTACAAGATTGCATGTGCGCCCAGCGAAGTCTCAGATCAGCCTGTGCATCCACACTTTCTGACTAGAGTCTTTAGGGACATCTTTCTGGGTAGCCAAGAGTTCAGTGTATCTACAGGCGGACAGCGGAGACTCTGACCAGACTTCGCGGATGCGCAATGT
This sequence comes from Anodontia alba, assembly GCA_964016985.1. NCBI lineage: Eukaryota > Metazoa > Mollusca > Bivalvia > Lucinida > Lucinidae > Anodontia > Anodontia alba. Next base: position 9,405,228 of record OZ024821.1, read on the forward strand.
GATCTGAGTCTTCGCTGGTCGCTCAAGTCTTAACTGTAGGTTTTGTCGTTCGCTGGCTCATTTATTGTTACAAGTAATTTGGCTTAAAAGTGGTTTTCAGAATAAGTATTTTATACTGTGTCAGAAACGAACAAAAACAAACCCCCGTTATATGTACTCTATACGTGTAACACTCTTTCGGAAATAATCAGCAGACGCCAATTGTGGGAATAAAATGTTACATATTCCGCCATTTTAAAAGGGAAACAACTGTTGCATCTTCCTGTTTGCTTTCCTACACACAATCCTTGGAAAAAAGATCTACCATTACGAAAACACGCCTATATAATTTTGACCCCCTTCAATACCACTTTTATAGAGTAAAACTGGGGTTTAGAAGGGTATACGTTATTTTTTTTATTTCTGCTCAAAAACATAGATTGTGGGTACCCGTTAGAACCGCCTCGGCGAGGCGGTTCTAACGAGTACCCACAATTTATGTTTTGAGCAGAAATATGCAAAATATCAGATTTTTTTATCTGAAAATTTCCTTTTTGGGGTTGTAAAATTTTCAATATATTTGAATAGGTGTGTTTTCGTAATGTCTAAAATGAATGTACAAATTCGATTCTTTTAGAATAGTCCCTTTTCAGAAGGAAGCGAATACAATTTTGAAAAAAAATGCCTCATCTAAAGTGCTTGCGATTTTGTGAATTGTCTGCTTAGAATACTCTTTGCACGAAATGACAAACCCAGTTTGATCTGGAAAAATAAGACAGCTACACCTAAATGACGTCTGCTGCAAAGTCCAGCAGAGTAACTATTAGCATCACGAATACTTCTTATAAACTCCTGAGACATTCTACTATACAAAGTGGTGAATAGTGGTGGTGTGGTGGTGATGTTTTAATGCAAGTAAATGGATTATGTCTTTTTATTGTTGTGTTTAAAACCTCAGAAACAATATATGATTTTCTTTATTAAACCGACTACCGAAACAAAGGTGGAGCCTCGTTTTGCAGAAGCACATTAAATGTTCCGAAGACGAACACAAGAAAACCTTTCACGCTTAGAGTTCTGGGTAAAGTTTTGAGCAGACGATATTTTGAAATCTTTCTTTTTTTTATTTTTCCAAGGAAACAGGGTGACATTTCATAGAATGGAGAAAATTTTCATAAAATGTCAAATCCTGGTTTCTGGGGAAAAATAAGAAAAATATCAATTTGTCGTCTGCTGAATTTTCCCAGAGAGTGTAAAGGTGAAAGTATCTTTTTGATTTTTCCCAGAAAATAAGACTCGACATTTTATTCAAATTGTCAAGAAAATTTGAAAGAAATGTCGAGTCTTATTTTTCCGTAAAAAAGAAAGAAACTATTAGTATTTCTCATGTAATGATTTAGCCATCAGGGCCCAGTTGTTCAAAGCTAACGACATCGTTAGTTAACGATTCGTTAAAATTCACATCGAGTGATAAGCAAATATGCTGAAATGTTTTGCTGAAAAAATGTGAGTAGCTTTTGCAGTGCAAAAGCTACTCACATTTTTTCAGCAAAAAATATCAGAATATTGTATATTGAATCCACTAAAACAGCTAACGAAATGACCCTTAACGAGCTCGTTAAGCTAACGACGCTTTGAACAACTGGGCCCAGAGTGTTAAAGCTTATATGAGACGGAGCATGTACTGAGCAGAAACTGATCAGACATCACGGATGCGCAAAAGTTGATCAAGTTTGTCGAATTTTGAACACGATATAATGTACATTTGGTTTTGTGAAAGCACTGGCGGCTGTTTCTGTAGCTGAGACGCTATTACTTAACCCTTGACATGCTGAATACATGAAGATCCGCGCCCACCTCTAATTTTCAGGCAATCAGATTACTTAATCCAGGCTCTTGATACCAATTCACATACTGACAAACAGTGCAGATCAAGATTAGTTGACTTCTTTAGAAGCCAACTGATCTGGATCTACATAGTTTGCAAAGGCAGTACATAATTGGGTTCAGCAGGGCCAGGGTTAAGAGCTGAAAGACTTTATAATACTGAGAACATAACCTAGAAACAGATTCAATTTGTTGGAATAAACACAATGGACTATAAATGCTTTCAGACCTCTAAGAGATGTATGTCTTTGATATTACATTCATAATAACTAGAAAAACATTAACAAGTCTCAAGCTTTGGATGAGCTCAATTCAGTATCTAAGTAAGTTGTCATTTTTGGAAAATAATACAACGCTGCATTAGCCGTACCAGTAGAAAGTGGATTGGTATGGCATCATATCTCCAGATAAGGCACTTTTTTCAACCTAAAACTCATATTTTCTTATTTCTCCAAAAAAACGTATGTTGTGGGAACTCATTAGAAGCGCCTCGCCGAGGCGCTTCTAATGAGTACCTACAACGTATGTTTTCTAGTGTAAATAAGAAAAATATGTGGATGCCCTATCTTATCTGTAGCTATCTTTTGCATATAACGTCAGGGATGATCCAGACATCACGAAAACATGCCTATATAATGTTGACCCCCTTAAATCACACTTTTTATATAGTAAAACTGGGGTTTACAGGGGTATATAATATTTTTCTTATTTCTGCTAAAAAACACAGATTGTGGGTACCCCTAAGAACCGACTCGCCGAGGTGGTTCTAACGAGTACCCACAATCTATGATTTGAGCAGAAATAAGAAAAAATATCAGATTTTTTTATCTGAAAATTTTCATTTTTTGGTGGTAAATTTTTCAGTATATTTGAATAGGCTTGTTTTCGTAATGGCAATCTGTCTAGTCTAGAGATTCTCTGTGGACTGTCAAACATGACAGTGACTGATCAGACTCCGCAGTTACGCAAATTATACTACACCGTACGTACCCTTTACCCTTAAAATGCAGATAGGCGTGAACTTAGAATGTAGGCTGCAATCAAATGAATCCTATTGGAGCCGTTTGATCAGGGTCTGAACTATGTACCATTTGCATGACACTCTCTGTTCATAATTTTCCCATAAACAGGATTTGCAATTTCATGCAAAGCATTAAGTTACAGTATGCAGTTACGGTGTCGGATATTTAGCAAAATAACTGTACATGCGAAAGACCTATATTTTCCCTGAAGTTTAAATAAAGAAACATTTCTTTTTATGGCTCTGTCTACAAACTCAGAGCAAATGTACGAAACCTTCTGGCTTAAAAACCCGCCCACGGAAAACGGGCGGGGCCAACTTTGCGCAAGCTCGTAAACGGTGTCCTGATGATGAGAGCTTAAACTTTAAACTGCTAACTATAAAAGAGAATACACGATTTGAATGAATGTCAAATCTTATTTTTTTTCTGTGAAAAATAGGAAAAATGCCTTTTTTTTTTTTTAAATCAGATGATTTAATCTTTAGAGTGTATGGCTAAAATGTACAAGAGATGGTATGTGTGTCAGTCTAACTTTCCAAGGATTTGGACTATATCTACATGGTATGGTATGTTGTAAGCCCCCTTTTTGCTTACACCTGTAGCATAGCTCCCTTTTGATTAACCCCAAAAATCATACCTTGCAATATTACTTACCAGGACCCAGTTGTTCAAAGCGTCGTTAGCTTAATAAGCTCGTTAAGAGTCATTTCGTTAACTGTTTTAGTGGATTCAATATACAATATTCTGATATTTTTTGCTGAAAAAATGTGAGTAGCTTTTGCAATGCAAAAGCTACTCACATTTTTTCAGCAAAAAATTTTAGCATATTTGCGTATCACTCGATGGAAATTTTAACGAATCGTTAACTAACGACATCGTTAGCTTTGAACAACTGGGTCCTGATGTACAACAGCTTGCCAGAGCAACACTTCTTTGATTTTAATGTTGTGTTGTATTAAACAGATGGTTCTTGTGTATAAGCATGGTTCTAATAAATATTTATTTGCCGAAAGGGATTACCTAGCCTAGCTACTAGGCCAATATATAAGTATGTTTGTCACTTTTTGTTTACTTTTTTTTTTTCTTTTTTATTTATATTCTACTAGCTAAACATTGTGATTCAGATTCAATGTTTAGCTAGTCTATGAGTGAACTTTTCTTCTGTGGCTGTCTCTGAAATATATTAGAAATCCAGACCATATCTATAGACTAGCCACAGAGCTCAACAAGACTAAAATAATATATATATATATATTTCTAAGCCTTGGGCAAGGCTAGGGATTACCAAGCAAGTGATTCATACCAGGCATATGCAATGTTTTACGATGAAAAGATTTTACTACTGTCATTACTGGTATCAGGCCATTTCGTACCCCAGTTATTTCGTATCCAAGTAATTCTTTACCACTTTTGGCTTTTTGAACCGTTTTTTTTTTTTTTTTTTTTTTTTTTTTTTTTTTTTTTGTCATTTCATATCTAGTAGGCAACTTTTCGTGCCCAGATCATTTCATCACGAAAACACGTCTATATAATTTTGACCCCCTTAAACCCCACTTTTATATAGTAAAACTATACAGGGGTATGCATTATTTTTCTGATTTTGCTAAAAAGCATAGATTGTGGGTACTCGTTAGAACCGCCTCGTCGAGGCGGTTCTAACGAGTACCCACAATCTATGTTTTGAGCAGAAATATGAAATATATCAAAATTTTTCATCTGAAAATTTTCACTTTTTGGTGGTAAAATTTTCAGTATATTTGAATAGGCATGTTTTCGTAATGCGTAGTCATCTTATATTACTATACCACAGGCAGTAAAACCGGGTCGTTTCCGTGAGCACATGATTTTGAAATATGCTAAAAACGGAAGAAATGCTATAAATACATTTCTGATAGCTTCAATGCAAGACAATGAACCTGATCATATTAATTGCGCCCAATTAAGACACAGGTCAGCCTGCGCATAATCAGAATCTTTGCTGTCCGCATGAAGAAATCTACGACCCTTGACCATTACGAATGTGTATACATCTACGTAAACTGTAGACGTGTTTGTCATAGTTATAGATAGATCAATTTTACCCAAACTCATCCATATTCTCATTTCTCCACAAAAATGTGTTGTTGTACCAAATAGAAATTCTAATAAATACTCGTCTTTTCTTGTGTGTAGAGGTAACAAAACGATACTTATCTTGATATATATAACTCTCTTATCTGAAGCTACATAAGTCATAGTATTTTACTATCTAATATATAAAGCTAGGACGAATTTGGTCATCAATTAGATTAACACATTTGCGCAAAACTGACTCTTCTACCTTAACTCTTTGGATTGCTTCATTTCCAATAGAAGGGGCGTCTGGTTAATTTATATCATTACTATGTTTTGTAGAAATTGCTGTATTTAATACAAACAGTGTAAACCCGGATCAGACGCCGCTTCTGCTGCGCGTCTGATCTAGGTCTACACTGTTCGCCAATGTTCCTTTTATGGGACGCTAAGCAAAAATGAGTTAGGACAGAGTTACTGCTAGAAGTAAGAAACAAATGGAATAGCATGTTTTAATAATCAACGTAAAAAACATTGCCTTTGGAAACAAAGAACACACTACGGATTAGAAAACAGGAGTCTTGGCTTAATTGAGACTCTTCATAAGCAGTAATGAAGTTTGCGACACTACTTACGCCCTCTAGTGTAAACATGAGCGGAACTACATTTTCAAATATACCACAATGGGCCCAATGATTCAAAAGAAAATGAAATATAATCTGCACTATTGTGATGTACGGGGAGACGCTTTACCGCCGCCACAAGGCACTAACACCAGCGGCAGTGAAGTAAAAGTAAACGTCAAAAAGATTGCCTTTGGAAACAAAGAACACACTACGAATTAGAAAATAGGAGTCTCGGCTTTACTGAGACTCTTCACAAGCAGTAATGAAGTTTGCAACACTGCTTACGCCCTCTAGCGTACACGTGAGCAGAACTCCATTTTAAAATATACCACAATGGGCCCAATGATCCCAAAGGAAATGAAATATAATCTGCACTATGGTGATGTACGGGGAGACGTTCTACCGCCGCAACACAGCACTAACACCGGCTACAGTGTAGTAAAAATAAACTTTAAAAAGATTTTAAAACCGCAAAATTCTGAAAATTCTTATAATGTAGATTTCTGCATTCCCTGTTTTCACTATATATTATTGGGGGAATTGGATTGCCAATAACACAGACTTGTTAACTTATTGAATTCACAGAGCGCACTGCCAAGACTTTAGTAAGACGTATCTGCTTATGTGAAGGTCGATATGAGTGTTCTCTGGGCGCACGTGCTATAGGGTACATTTTCTCACATGTAATTGTTATAAGGAGCCGGCCCAATTAGACTGATATGTCACGCTTTCTTGGCCTCCACCGTTTGCCTATGCATAAACACCCCTATTCTGCATGTCGCGCCTCGTATGTTTCATCGTCTGATTTCTATAAAAGCGCACTGCTAACAGTAGCTCTGTCTGCACTCTCTTCCGTTTAAATACCTATAGCAAAACGCCTCACCAGTTAACACTAATCTATTAGTCCACATCTTTTCCAGATATAGGTGAAACGCAATTTATAAACGTATGGTATTTTGCAAAAACAACGGCCGCAGGCTGCAGCAAATATGCAAGCTGTTGCCAAACGTTTATTTATGTTTTGCAAAATTCTGAGAAAATGTTTTGGAATCTTTGAGAATCTCTTTTCGAAGAAACATAAGCTCCAATACACGAAAGCATAGCTTAGAAAGATCTTGTAGCATTAATAATCAATCCGGCAAAACCAGCAATACAAATATAGAGAAATCAACATCACACGAAAACATACCTATATAATTTTGACACAGTTAAACCCCACTTTTACATAGTAAAATTGGAAATTTCAGGGGTATACATTAGTTTTTCTTCTTTCTGCTCAAAAACATAGATTGTAAATACTCGTCAGAACCGCCTCGCCGAGGCGGTTCTAACGAGTTTTCACAATCTATGTTTTGAACAGAAATGTGAAAAATATCAGAATTTTTATCTGAAAATTTTCATTTTTTGGAGGTAAAATTTTCAGTATATTTCAATAGGCATGTTTTCGAATGAAGTTTTGTGCAACTGGTTCCTTCTTTTATATATAAGATTCAGCATAAGTCCAGCATTAACATTTAGCACTCTGGGTAAAATTATCAGTTGATCACATATTTGGAATATATGCTTTTCTTATTTGTCCTAGAAAACAGGTTTTTGACTTTTCATACAAATTGCCTCGAGTAAAATATCAAAACCTGTTTTCTAGGAAAAGTAAGACGGATATCATCAATGTGTCTTTTGCTGAATTAGCACAGAGAGTGGTAAAGTTTGAAGACTTGCGAAAAAAATGTTTGATGAATTGCATATGTGATACTGATAATAGGAGAAGCTGTTTTAGGAAAGAAAGATTTATTTTGATTTAATTTTTGGAAATTACATTTTATTATCTATAATAGAAAACTCTTGGTGGCAATCTTTGCTAAGAAAATAATCAAAAAGCAGTTAAGTCTTGCGTCTGATAAAAATGTATGCGCATGTATCATGGCTGATAGTAGGGGCGGAATCAGAGGGGGTTGGAGGGGGGGGGGGGTTCAGTCGAATCCCCCCTTTTGCTCAAAATTTCATTTTCATGGGAAAATTTCGGATATTGTAGTTATCTTCAACATTCACATCTCTTACGCTTTATCTTATACTTCTCTACAACAAGTCATTTTTTTATTACTAATGAATGTGTTTAAATTTGCTGTATGAGTGGCAAACAGTGAAGACCCTGATCAGACGCCGCGTTCAGCGGCGTCTGATCTGGGTCTACACTGTTTGCTCAGACCTGTCTTTCCGAGTACTTAGGGTAAGTACGATAATTTGATCAAATCGAACCCCGCCCAGGAATCATGCTGGATCCGCCTCTGGATGGGAATTACAGAATTAAAACTAGAACTTTACTTGTCACACTAAAAAACCTAAATCTTTCACCAATATTAGTTCACATATATAAAGTTGGCTAGTATGCATTACCAAACAAATATATCCCCGACCTACGGGTTGGGAGCATAAATGTCAGCATTAAAATAGACGACTGGATTCGTCTGATGTAAGGCAGGCCACAATAACATGGTTGCGTTATAACGCGTGTGATATCATGATAACTCCTGTCTGAATGAATGCAATCATCACGAACACATGCCTATATAATCTTGACCCCCCCTTAAATCCCACTTTTATATAGTAAAACTGGGGTTTACAGGGGTATACATTATTTTTCTTATTTCTGCTCAATAACATAGATTGTGGGTACTCGTTAGAGTGTGGGTCCTCGTTAGAACCGCCTCGTCGGGGCGGTTCTAACGGCTACCCAAATCTATGTTTTGAGCAGAAGGGTGTGGGTTCTCGTTAGGACCGCCTCGTCGAGGCGGTTCTAACGGGTATCCACAATCTATGTTTTGAGCAGAAGTATGAAAAATATCAGAATTTTTTATCTAAAATATTTCATTTTTTCGTGGTAAAATTTTCAGTATATTTGAATAGACGTGTTTTTTGTAATAGCATTCCTGCTGTTCTTTCATGTGCAATTTTGGTGCCATCTGCATTTTTTTTCTATGCTGTGATAATTTTGCTAGTTGTTATATTACATGTATGACTATAAAATAATTAATCATGGTTGATAAAATATTCGTTTTTACTTCTGCTCGTTGCTCAGTACTTTGTTGAGATATATGAAAGTTCTATTATAAAGCTGAGCACGCTGGGTAAAATTTCAGCAGCCGACATTTTGAAATTGTATAATTTACGTAAGCGGTATCCGATTTTCAGAATAACCCAAAATGTGCTGAATAATCCCACAGACAATGAAAATACAATCTGCACTATGGTGAACTCCGGGAAAACGTTCAACGGCCGCCACACGGTGCTTACCACTAGCTGCAGTTAATAAAAATAAAAATCTAAAACGTTGTACAAAGCTCATAATCTGGATAAATAAACACATTTTCAATAATGTTGTATTTTACAAAGTGTGCCAAGGGACAGGCGGCCTACATGTAATCGTCGTATTTTATACATGATCTGCATGTATAAGCCTTAGCACTGAAATAACATTTCTGAGAAACTGACTTCCTAAGGAATATAAGGAATATAAATAACTCAGAATGTTGAAGGTTATTATATAATAGTGAAGAACAAGTCTTTCAAAGTTAAGCATGCTTACAATGCCACTTTCAAGGCCATCTTGAAACTCTACATATCGGCATCTTAAGATTTTCCGATGCTATAGTTAAGACGACTTAAAGTGGAGCTCTAGAGAAACCGCGCTTACTTTGATCTATTTGTATGCAAACATTATGTGAAAGCACACGCTTGCTTTTCAAGTTACCCAGTAAGCATTCTACATAAACCTATAGCGGGCCGCTATCGGCCCGTCAGCTACACTGACGGGCCGATAACGGCCCGCTATATATTTATGTAGAATGCTAGCTGGGATATCATGATTCATATAAATAGAAATATTTAACACAGATGTTAAAACTCAGAATATATCTCACTTGCACTAGTTAATGAGCAGATGCGGCTGAGCACCAAAACAGTTCACTGCAAATGCAATCACTGTGGTGAGATGATATTCCCTTATCCACTTAATTGTTCAGGTCATGAATTTTCGCTGCGTTAACACCCCTGTGCAAAGGGCAATGCAAGGTAATATATATACTCTAAATATTGGGACACCTTTTATTTTTACTTCACGATTCATAAAATCTCCACACATACCTTTTCACTACATATCTGTGTCAGGATTGTGTTTGGGATTAACGACACGTCAACCCTGTGGGTCAATTTGTGGCGTCATGCAGAGAAAAGGAGAAAAGAGATAGAAGAGATAGTAGAGGAGATGAAAGAGAGGGATAGGGTAGAAACCGGAAAATGAAAGAAAGTGAAGAAACAGAAGAAATAGCAACATTCATCCTCTACCCTTACCTGCTGCAAGGACAGCAGGCCTTGCCCTACTGTAAGCCAGTATCAGCTGGGCGCCCCAGTGATAAAAACTACAGGACACCTTCGCCTCACCCAACCACCCCAAAATATCTGTGTCTAAAATATTAGATAAATGGCAAAACGTGTAGACCATGATCAGGAAGTTTCAACAAGATTGAAATAATGCAGACTCACAAACTACATAGCTGTATAAGTAAGTAAGTAATTTATTCATGCAATAAGCCATATGGCCCATGAGCACATATACAAATTTCAACATACATGATATGCAGGATAGCGGACATACATTATACACAGTAAATTTCCATGAGAATCAATATCAATGTAAATGAACCGAGTCTTCGATGTTCATTCTTGTGTGTGTTCTTTGTTTCAAAAGCAGCCTTTTAGATTGTTATTGTACAGGCCGTTTCTATTGTTGCAGTTATTCTTTGTGCGTCGATGGTTTCATAATTATGTGGCGTTAGTTTTATCATTGTTTATTCCTTCTCTCTCCTTCTTTTGAGGCATCGGGAAGGTTGTGCTTCGCGATTTGGCATTTCCTGAGTATTTTCATTTGTAAATTTGACATTTCATATGAGTTGTATCATAGGAAAATGTCCAACTACTTTTCAGGGAAATTAAGAAAAATCGCACCAGTTTCTCTTTTGCTGAAATTGTCGAGAGCGTCAAACAGAATAGAAACAGAAATAGCATTTTTGAACTTTTTTTGGGCTTGAATAATATCTTTACTGCTTCCTGCAGGAATCCAGATACATAGTTTCTTCATGCTGACAGCGAAAACTTTGATTAGACTGCGTGGATGCTCAGACTGACTTGAGTCGTTGTTAAATGCCAATGAGTTTATCAGTTAATGTACATTCTAAGATTCCTGATGGAACGTTCATGTTTAAGGACATTACGAAAACATGCCTATTCAAATATATTGAAAATTTTACTACCAAAAAAATGAAAATTTCAGATAAAAAATTCTGATATTTTACATATTTCTGCTCAAAACATACGAGGGATGTTCGAAATGAATTGCTTATTTCTATCTGGAGACTTCAAATTTCAAGTTAGCCCAAAAGTACTCATTTCATGCCCTCGAAGTACTCCCCGTGGCTAGAAATGCAAAGTTTCAGCCGATGTATCCACTTCTTGAAGGCGTCACGGTACGCTGATTTGGGCACAGTAATAAGGTACTGATGAATGGCAGATCCAAGTGCCTGTCGGGACTGGTATTTCCGCCCAGCAAGGAATGCTTTCAATTTCGGAAACAAAAAGAAATCACATGGGACAAGGTCTGGGGAATACGAGGGGTGAGGCAAAACAGTTACTTTTTCTCTCTTCAAAAACGCCGTAACTATTGCGGAGGTATGAGCTGGGGCATTGTCATGTAGAAGACGGACATGTTTAAAACCAGTGGCAGGGCGTCGTTTCTGATAATACTTTTTCAGTTTCTTCAGTACTACGTCTTTGTAGTACTTTCCGGTGATGCTTTTGCCCTTTTTCCCTGGCACTTTTATTGCGACTCCTTCACCAGAGAAGAAGATTGCATACAAAACCTTCTTTGTACTCAAAGAACGTTTGGCAATTATTGGGCGTTTGCTGTGTTTAGTGGCCCAGATCTTATTGCTAACCTTTCTGACGGGCTAAAAATAATGGACCCAGGTTTCATCACCTGTGACGACATTGGCAAACTGCTTTTTGTCATATTTTGGAAACATTTGAAGCAGCTTTTGGCCACTTTAACCCGTTGCCTCTTTTGCTCGTCAGTCAACAGATGTGGCACCCATCTAGCAGAAATCTTTCTGACTTTCAAATGCTTCTTCAAAATAAGGTGAACCGTTGAAAGTGATATATGTGTAGTAGTGCGCGGCAAAGCGAAGTACAAATAATTAATATGTATGTAAATATATAGGGTGCATAAATGACCAGTCTAACTGGTCCGGACCTTTTAGCCTCGTGGTTATGACGCTCGATTAGAGATCCAGGGGTACCTGGTTCGATCCCCGGTCGGGGCACTCGACGGGAATATTTTCTTTACAGGTCTATTTCTCTTCCTACTACATTTGGTGCCTGGTGCCAGGATGACTACCGTCGGAGCTCAAGGGCGATGCAATGGCAAAGGAGTCACAAAAGAGCCTGGGAATAGTAGAAAACATTTGATACAAATGTTTCATTGTAGGATGGAGGAGTGTAGTAGTGCGCGGCAAAGCGAAGTACAAATAATTAATATGTATGTAAATATATAGGGTGCATAAATGACCAGTCTAACTGGTCCGGACCTTTTAGCCTCGTGGTTATGACGCTCGATTAGAGATCCAGGGGTACCTGGTTCGATCCCCGGTCGGGGCACTCGACGGGAATATTTTCTTTACAGGTCTATTTCTCCTCCTACTACAGGATGCCTACCTTTCGTGCAATATCACGAACTGTAAATCTGGCATCTCCTTCAATGATTTCCTTTATTTTGGAAACGATTTCTTTACGAGATGCAGATTTTGGCCTACCTGATTTCTGTGCATTTTTGATGGACTCTCCAACAGACTCAAATTTCTTTTTCCACCGCCGAACTGTGTCATAAGACACACAAGAAGATCCAAAAGCAGTAGAAATTTCAGTCATCAGCTTCTTCAAAGAACAACCAAGTTTTGAGCGAGCTTTGATGTAAGCACGTATTTCATTTTTTTTGTAGACGCTTCTACCAACCATTTTTACTGCAGTGGTCAATGACTGCGTGTATTCAAACGGCAAATTTTATGTCTTACACTTAGTCTAACATGTACATTTATACACCATTGTGTAGATATTGAATAACCCTATACAGGTATGTATTGGTTTTTATCGTGCCCCACGTGGATATCGAGCTAGAGGACAATAAGCAATTCATTTCGAACATCCCTCGTCTATTTTTTGTACTCGTTAGAACCGCCTCGTCGAGGCGGTTCTAACAAGTACCCACAATTTATGTTTTTGAGCAAAAATAACAAAAATAATGTATACCCCTGTAAACCCCAGTTTTACTATATAAAAGTGGGGTTTAATTGGGCAAAAATAATGGGCTTGTTTTCGTGATGATAAGTATGGGCAGAGTGTCTGAACATTTGGAGTAATTATGGGAATTCTGTTTTCGCCGTAGCTGCCAATATAAACATCGCAGACCATTTTCTACATGCATATGTATGCGAGCCAGATGTAAAACATTCGCACACTCATCGTACTACACATTTATATTCGGATCGTTTCAGCAAATGGATCGTCGGTTCATTTGTAACAAATGCCTTTGATTAGTAGTCAAATGTGACTCTAAAAATTCCAAGTCGAGTGCGACTTGGCACACGGATTTTGTGTGGGTTGAAATTGTGAACGTGGCTCAGTTTTCTAGGCGACTCGGACGCGTTCACTTCGATTCACTAAACTTTTGTATAGATTTCGATTGGAGAAACCTGTTTTTTTTTGTTTTTTTTTTTTATATACTTAAAATTCATTCCGAAAGTTCTACACATCATCACAACTGATGCTCTCTATTCACAGACACGCTTCTATAAAGGGCGCCAAAATATTACGAAAACACGCCTATTCAAATATATAGAAAATTTCACCTCAAAAATCTGAAAATTTTCAGATAAAAACTCGGATATTTTTCAAATTTCTGCTCAAAACATACATTGTGGTACTCGTTAGAACCGCCTCGGCGAGGCGGTTCTAACGAATGCCCACAATCTATGTTTTGAGCAGAAATAAGAAAAATAACGTATACCCCGGTAAACCCCAGTTTTACTATATAAAAATGGGGTTTAAGGGGGGTCAAAATTATATAGGCATGTTTTCGTGATGATGCATATTGTTTTCGTTTTATTTGTTACTAGCACAGAGTAGAGGATGTTCTTCTCATCGAAACCAGCGCACATATATTTCGCATTTCATAACGTTAACTCACTTAATGTAAAATGTATGCTTCTTACATGTAACCATCGTTGATTGATGTTGATATTATTTTCTGAATGCACGTCCAAAGCATATCTTATGGGTAGACATTAGAACAATATTGTAGAGGAGCTTCTAATGCATACCCGCAACACATTACAAAAACACGCCTATTCAAATATATAGAAAATTTCACCTCCAAAAACTGAAAATTTACAGATAAAAAAATCTGATATTTTTTCATATTTCTGCTCAAAACATAGATTGTGGGTACTCGTTAGAACCGCCTCGCAGAGGCGGTTCTAACGAGTACCAATATTCTATGTTTTTAGCAGAAATAAGAAAAATAATGTATACCCCTGTAAACCCCAGTTTTACTATATAAAAGTGGGGTTTAAGGGGGTCAACTTTATATAGGCATGTTTTCCTGATGATACGTCGTTTTCCTGGATAAATGAGAACAAAATATTTATCTTGCTGCCCCTGTTATCTAGAGTTAATAATAAGCCTTAGTAGTTTCAATACATAAGATGACAGAAAGGAATATTTTGGTTTTTAATATATATATATATATATATATATATATATATATATATATATATATATATATATATGTATATATATTTGTATGCAGTAAATATATGTATGTAGTAAAGTCATTGTCAGATGTACGTGTTAAGAAACATGTTGAAAACTAATTATTAATCCATTTATGCTGATTGGACTCTTCTATTTCAACTTTTGGACAGGGTCATTTCCTATATAGGGGTATCTGGTTAGTTTTAACTATCACCATGTTTTGCAGAAATTTCTGAACTTAATGCGTTCTGCGGCGTCTGATCTGGGTCTTCATTGTTTGGCAGTGTCCCTTTTATGGGACGCTAGGCTTAAATGGATTTTGTATGTATTATAGGGAACGTAGGGGTAGGGTGGGGGTACACGTTACATAGACGTATTATCGTAATGTTATAGTCAAGCCCTGGTCCATTAAAAGTTTGATCAGATATATGGGTATCCAATTTTGGAGAGCCGAAGTATCATGTTAGCGAATCTGCAGACAATGCAGTTTAATAGTGCAATGAATGTTAATCAGCTGATGTGTTGCCTTCTATTACTGAAGATTTGTATATTTGAAATAGTTGTATCATCCATAAATGATTGAATCATGAACTGAATTGAGATTCTCCCATGAGAAAACGATCCTCCTTGATAAATACAAATTTATAAGACCATTCCGAAGCTCTAGACAATATTTCTGATCAGTCTAAAGATGATATTCCTCTTACTTCTCAGCAAAAACATATATTGTGGGTACTTATTAGAAGCCTCTTCGAGGTGCTTCTAATGAGTACCCACAAAATATTTATCTGCGGCGAAATAAGGAAATCGTTATCAAGATACCACTTTTATCCAGCATTTATGGAGCTTTGTAAGACGCAAATCAGACTGCAGTTGCGCGCAGTGTTGTTATGACAACTAATTTCTACATACTGAATCACTGCGTGACATAGAATATGTTGACAAACAGAAGAGACGCTAATCAGACAGAGCAAATGCACATGCTAATCTAATTCATTGCTGTTCGCATGCTCTGAATGCAGTTTTCTTATGGCAAAACTCATTTATAACAAAGGAGTGCACAACTATTCCTTAGACAGTTATATGCATTCGGATAGGCACTCAGAAAACCAACATGACGTACTATGTGAACAGCGAACGCGTACGTAGGCACGCGCATCCAGACTGACCTACCGGAGTTATTTTGTATGATCGAATCCGGAATGTAACGAAGTTTACCGAATAATACAGTGAATGCTCAATACCAATTTGTATAGATTAGGAAGGATCTTTACTATTCAAATATGACATTTTGGATGGTTTGCCGTGTCCCGGATGATGTGATGCGCAACGTGTGAAAAATGCCCTTATGACACCCGAATATTTGCAGCACAGATCAACCTACTCCTCGGCGCAATATAATCAGATACTTATCTCTTCGTAGGTATAATCTACAATACTCAATGGTTCTGTTAGCTAGCATCGAAGGTCCGGATCAGTCTGTGCTCAGACTGATCCGGGTCTTCGTTGCCCGCCCGCCTGCATATTCCTGTCTTTCTTGGCTTCTTGCGCATGATTTCTATTTTGTTGCATTAGTGAGGAATATGCGAGTAGACTGATCAGGGCCTTCGTTGTCTGCCCATATATGGCTTAAGGGCGCTTTGGGCATCTTGCGCATGATTTCTATTTTGTTGCATTGTTCGGAAAGTGACAGTGATGGAAAATCGTTACTATTGCTAATTGAAGGCAGTGATGTATGGAAGATGGATATAATACAGTTGAGAAAATTACTGTATCGTGCTGCAACAGCAAGTGTTTATAGCACTCATGAGGTGGCTTGGTTTCATGATATTAAAGAAGTAAATAATCTGTACTGCCGGAAAGCAGGCAGAGTTACATATTACTTCCGGTGAACTGACAATGAAAGCTAACACTGAGCCATTTCTTTTCATAGTTGTGTTAAAATCTCCAAAATAATTTATGAAAACGTTTTGTTTGTCAAATCACCAGCTGAAAAGGGGCGAAGCCTAACTTTGCACAAGCATATTTGTAAGGGTCTGAAATTGAAAGCTAAAACTTTACAATGCTGATTATGAATAAAAGCAACCAACAATACTTTTCTTATTTTTCACAGGAAATTTGATTTGAAGTTTTATGAAATATCGCCCAAGAAGGCAATTTGAATGTAATGCCTAGTCTTATTTTCTGTGAAAAATAAGAAATACAATCCACTAATTTTCATTTGATGGTTTAGTTTACATGTAGAAATTTATATGATATAAAGCAGAACACACACCCTTTGTCATATTATACGGACATTTGCGACCATGTATCGTATGAGCATTTCCTGCAATACTGTATATGCACCAAGCGAAGACTCAAAACAGCCTGCGCATCCGCACAGTGTGATCAGTCTTCGCAAGGCACGCCGTGGGTAGCCAAGAATCCAGAGTGTATTCAGGCGGACAGCGAAGACTCAGGTCAGACTGCTTGTAGGAAATGCTATGCCCCGGTTCATATCAAAATCAAGCGTTTGATGTTTTGTACATGTACGCAGGATGTAGTTTCCCTAACTCATCAGTGGAATAGCAGTAGATTCACTGATAATAAAGAAATTATATAAAAGATTATAAATCAAGATGATTTTCGAATAATTAAAAACAATATTTAACGGACTTTCATAGGAATGGCTTCTGAAATAAAGATGTGCTTTATTCTAAAGAGATTTGGCAGAATTCAGCTAAGAACCCGATTCGGAATAGGGTCTGCACATTTAAATACATGACACTAAGACATTAAGTCAGTTGATGCAATCAATCAATCGGCGAAGGTGGGAAAACTGTCTCAGCAATCAGCCAGTTGTCAAAATATCCGAAGAATTGTCAAGACATTATAGTTAAATGCTCAGATTTTGTCAATAAATTGCCACCAAAAAGTTCACTGATATTAGGATAAAGGATATTTCCTCGGGTATTCGATGGTCACCCTTATTGAATCTATGAACAGCAATGTGCGCTGTCACTTCATGGCCTTATATTCTGTAGTATCCATTAATTGTATAAGCTGGCAACCATTACGAAAACACGACTATTCAAATATATAGAAAATTTTATCTCCAAAAACTGAAAAATTTCAGATAAAAAACTCAGATATTTTTTCAAATTTCTGCACAAAACATAGATTGTGGGTACTCGTTAGAACCGCCTCGGCGAGGCGGTTCTAACGAGTACCCACAATCTATGTTTTGAGCAGAAATAAGAAAAATAATGTATACCCCTGTAAACCCTAGTTTTACTATACAAAAGTGGGGTTTAAGGGGGTCAAAATTATATAGGTATGTTTCCGTGATGCTGAGGCCCTACTCAGACAGAGCTAATGCATATCCTGACCAGTGGAATCCTGTCTACATATGCAGTGAGGGCCCCTTTGTCTCGAGCTGTTTACATACTTACTTGAATATGTTAGATTAAATAAGGGGTAGTTCATACGGTTTTCTCTTCTATTCCACTGATGAGTTAGGGAACCCCCCCACATGGAAAGTACACGTTTGTGTAAGTCAACCTGTAGTAGATTGAGGACGAGATTTGGCTTCTACAAAACCCGATTTAATCCCCACTGTCCTTTCCCGATCCTTCATAGTAAAGCCAAGTCTGCTGTTGAACATTCCACGGCTTATTTCTATTGCAGTGTTTTTTCACTTATTCGTTCTGTTTTCGATTAAGTGCCGTTTTGGGAAATCGTTTTTGTGTAATTCAACCCTTATCTCCAGATTTACTTTTTCATACAGTGAATTAACATTGATTCACGTGAAATGCCTACCTTTGCTAAGTCAGGATAATTAACCAGTAAAGCGCAAATCATAACTACAGCAGACGCAATCATAACTGCAGAAGAAATTATTTTCAAAGAAACTAAATCTTGACATTTCAAGTGAATCGTCAGCCAAGCAGATGATTCATATGTAATGTTAAGTCTAAAAATATAGGAGAAATTCGGGTTAAACAAAAGGAAGAAAGAAAACAAAAGAAAACCAAATGTCGGCTGCTGCTAATGTGATTGGCCATTGTATTGCCTACTTCAAGAAACAACAGAAAGAAGTCGGTAAACTACATCAACCGAATACACATCAGACACGTCTAGAAGGAAACGAAGGAAACAATCGTTGACGGGTATTTGATAGTAATTGATAGTTTTAGCCCTTAATTTGTAGATTATTACATCTTTACGTCGTCAAAAGAGCTTTTCGGCGACATACAAATCAGTTATAACACCTTAATGTCACACTAGAATGTCTGGATGCATTCCAAAACGAACTATTAATTTTAATCATTACATCACTGCAATTCCGTGCTGCCTGTGATTTATTTCGCTTGAATCTACATAATTATGTTAGTTCACCACGATGACTGTTACATTACAACAGTAATTGTTATGTAACTGCCAGTAAAGGCCTTCTCTGAATGGCTGAAACCGGCTGTAACAGTTTTTTTTTACAAATCCTGATGTTTACTAAAATTAGCTGCTGCTTGTTCAAAATAGCCTGGCTAAGGTCAAGGACCGGTCAACATCACTTTAGTCACTGCTGTCAGACAGCTTAAAATAGTCATATAACAAATAGCCTGGCCAAGGTCAAAGACCGGTCAACATCACTTTTGTCATTGCTGCCAGACACCTAAAATGTGTCATATAACAAAACAATTGATGCATTCTATTGAGGTTAACATCAGGATTGGTCAACCCTCGAAAGTCATGTTCACCTCGGCTTCGCCTATGTGAACATCACTTTCGATGCTTGACAAATCCTGATGTTAACCTCAGTAGAATGCATCAAATTGTGTATTGTTATATTGTAATAGTAACTGTTGAATTTCTTTTCATTGCAGGCAGCTGACACATAATTCATTGGAGCCACGTGAAATTATAAGGAACTGGATACACTTGGTAGATTATCCGCCCTTTTTATGATGGAGACAATTTTTTGACTTCCTGTTTGGCACACCAAGCCCCGCTGCTGAACAGTCTACACTGAAAGGAAATAATTTGTTTTCGGAGGCAGCAAATATATTCTTTTTAGAGTAGACCAATTTTTCTAAGGGACGGAGAACAGTTTTTTTTTTTTTTTTTTTTTTTATAAAAGTGCCTTGAAAGTATAGTCGTTTACTTCAAAGCTAGATAATATCATGTTGAGTTAAATTTTAAGCAGGCGATATATTGAAATATTGTCCTATTTCTCATAGAAAAAAAAAGTATGACATTTCAGGCGAACGGTCTTCTAGGAAACTATTTTCCACATCCTATTTTCTGGGGAACAATAAGAAACTATTACTAAGTTGTCTGATCGTCTAATAACTTTGTCAACCGAGTAATATACGTTAATGCATAATTTATACGAATTGCAAACATTAAGATTTGACTGAGTACATGTCCATACCGACCATGTCTTTTTTTATTCCTATCAGCTTATACAGAAACAACACTTATCCATACAATATTGCTGCTTTGATCCGACAGCTGATCCAGGCCTACGCTGTGCCTTTGGACGTAAGTCCAGTGCTCGCTTGATACAGGTATTGCGTTTGCCATGGCCTAGTAACTGTGAACCTATTGGATGAGTTGTCTGACTAGAGAAAACGAATACGGGGCTTGGTTGTAGAATACCCGCGAAACGGAGTGGAACAAAAACGATGCGTTTGAAACTTAATTTTAAGATTTGACGAGCACAAAGCTAATAAATGAGCCAGCGCATGATAAACCCAACAAAATGGCATGTGTGCCCAGCGAAGACTCAGATCAGCCTGGGCATCCGACCACTGATCAGAGTCTTCGCAGTCCGCATGAAGAAAGCTTGGAACCTTAGCAACCCACTGAGCGCACAGCGAAGACTCAGATTAGAATGGGCGAATGCCCAGACTGATCTGTCTTCGCTGGGCGCACATGCCATTTTCTTGATGATGTCTTGCTGGCTCAAGTCTAAATTTTCATGTGAACCTCCTCTGAATTTCTTACCCCATTACGAAAACACGCCTATTCAAATATATTGAAAATTTTACAACCAGAAATGGAAAAAAATCAGATAAGAAATTCTGATATTTTTCTTATTTCTGTTCAAAACATAGATTGTAGGTACTCGACAGAACCGCCTCGACGAGGCGGTTCTAACGAGTACCCATAATCTATGTTTTTGAGCAGAAACAAGAAAAATAATGTAAACCCCTGTAAACCACAGTTTTACTATATAAAAGTGGGGTTTAAAGGGATCAAAATTATATAGGTATGTTTTCGTAACCCCTATTCCCGTTTGTACTCTACAAAGTGAGTTCATGGGTTTGGCTGAATTCTGAGTAAACAAAGCATTTATTTTTATAGTTTTTTTTAAAACCATAAAAACTAATTTAACGAAATCGAAACTAATTTGTGTAATAAACCACCGTCTACAAAGGGATGGAGGTTAACTTTGCGAAAGTTTCCGAGCTTCCGATGTTGAAAGAACACATTTCAACCTACTGACTATATCAATACACAGAAAATATGACTTTGCATTTCACACAAAATGTCTCTAAAGGAGACAAGGTACAAGAAAACTGTTACTTTCTTTGACAGGTATGTAAAATATCACTAATTTGTATTTGATGATTACATTTTGTACCGTACAGAGTGCCGAAATATTAAATGTATATGAGATGAAACACGTTATGTGTATCTGCACAAGAAGTTCTCCATATTGTGCCAAGATACACATTTTCACCCAGGCCATCATGATAATGGATTGAAAACTAAACACTCTTATGGTTTTGAATATATACTTAATGAATGCCGTTTTCTGTTTTCGCTTGTCTCGGATAAAGTCCCTTTTTTTCTTTAGAGCAACATCTCACTTTTCAGATTTACCTTTAACACCATGCATAGTCCCAACTAGCATTCTATATAAATCTATATCGGAATTTAACGGCCCGACGGCATTCCTGCCAAGCCGATTTATAACGGTCCAGTATAGCTTTAGATAGAATGCTAGCTGGGTCTAACTTTTCAAGTCAGGTGCAAGTAAAAATACATTTGCTCTCGGTTTCCTGATTTCCCAGGTATGTTTTGAATATTTTGTCTAGCACTGTACGTATGTACTCGTAAATACATGTAATATCAAAAGGGGTGGCTTATACCCCAATATAAATGGTACAAACAGACAAGGACCCCAAACTTAAAAAAAAACAAAACAACAACAACAACAAAAAACATCTGTTTTAGTATCAACCACGACTGGATAGACTGTTAGGTATGGACTTGATAAAATGCGCTGACATATTCAGCAATGAAAAGTCGGTTTCAATGCCCGTAAAATATTTATGCATTTCCGTTCGCAAAGGATTGCATTTGTATGCGGTCTGTTGACAAGTTTCTCCTATACGATGACAGCATAATTCAAAAGCGGTCTCATTCAAAAGATATTTACTGATCAGGACTCTCATTTTACGCAATACTTGTATTTTGTAGACTGTGCTATAAAAGATTACCAAGGATATTGACCAGACATGCAAATGCGGGTCTCAGCTCTCTGCATTTGACATACTTTGAACGACAGAGCGAAGAAGACACTTCATGCGAAACACCACCAACTATAAGATTGTACGTATCCGTAGTCTAATCAAATTGCATACATATGCGTATAAGACCCGTTTTGTTTCTCCCACTTACATTAACAATACAAATCTGGCCCCGTATGTTCAAAGTTTCATTTGCTTTACCGATTGAAGACTGGAGACCCCTACACGTGTAACTGACAAACAGTGCAGACCCAGATCAGACGCCGCAGAACGCGGCGTCTGATCAGGGCCTCCACTAATTGCGAATAGTTCAACCATTTTTCTTTAGAAACATCTACATAATATAGGCAGCCATGCCTAAATGAGAAAAGGGACTCATCCAATATATAGTGTCGGAGTATTTATTCAGTTTTAATGGGTTAACAAAGTCGTTAAGCAGAATGTTGAAAAAAAAAAAAAAAAAAAAAAAAAAAAAAAAAACATCGCTGACGTAATTGTCTCGCTTCTGTAAGCGGATCACACTTACTGGAGAGCGGATTCCACTTACAGGATAGAGGCCAATGTCAACATTGTTCTTTTGTCTACACATCTGAGTAGGAATTCAAGCTGAAAGGAAATAATTGAGCCCGGGATTTCTTTGTGCTATAAATAGATTATCTTTCACAAGGGACTATATGTATAGGTTAGCAAAAAGCAAGTCAAAAGTTTTGTCTCCTTTGTGAAAAATGGCGGAATATCTACCAAGTGTAAAAAGTCCCTTTGAAGATGACGAATCGCCTAGTTTAGAAAATTTCGGACTAATTTTGTTGCTGCGATGACAAATGTTCTGAAATCCGTATGTACAACTTCCTACCGGTTCAGAGGATACGAGCATGCAAAGTTGCTGAAACTTTGGTCTGAAAACACTTCTGCAACAAGATAAATCGGAACCAGAATTTTACGGAGACTTAGTGTACAGATTTAGAAAAAATGTAGGTTAATCTAACTTTTCGGAGCAACTCAGAAAACTTATTAACCGTTATAAAAGAATTGGCTATAGCCTGGATATTATGCGGCAGACTGCATGCCTAGTTGTTAACCCAATCATTGTTGATGGCTATGCTTCACTCTTTAATTGCACGACGGCTCGGGCCTCAGACTCAATGACGGCCTCTTCGTAAAACTTTAACCAGTGGGTTGGGGTTTGATGATATGTCTTTGGCTTGGCCCGCCGTGGTTCAACTATTGGGTTTCATTTACTCTGGCATACAGTAGAATTAGCCATGAGTACTCGTCTTTGTTTATTATAGTGATTAATTTGATTTTTTTATGTTTTCGCTTTGATGCATTGACTGAGTTGGGAGCCTTTATGCGAACCGAATTTTTATGTATTTCTGTATTAAGAGTAGTATCGGGACCCAGGGTGAAGTTAGCTAGCTGTAAAAGTGCTTTAAACCCCA
The DNA here is from genome assembly GCA_964016985.1 of Anodontia alba. Classification (NCBI taxonomy): domain Eukaryota; kingdom Metazoa; phylum Mollusca; class Bivalvia; order Lucinida; family Lucinidae; genus Anodontia; species Anodontia alba. The sequence continues at coordinate 9,428,606 of OZ024821.1, forward strand.
CGGTGGTTTGCTCTAAGGTGGTGGTCCCGGTGTTAGTCTTACTCTTTGTTGCTTTGTGGTTTATTCTACGAGGCGATTTGTTGTATGTCTTTCCGTGTGTCATTTTGTTCTTGTGTTTTTCAGTCCTTTTAGTATTGCGATTACCTCGTTAGGGGAAGAGAGAGCTAATCTTAGTGCTTTTCGTACGTTTGTTCGGTTTGTGCTTGTTTAGATTTGTCGGTTTCCTCTTCCTCTTGGGGTCTGGGAAGGGCTGCGGTTTGTGATTGTGGCACTCCCTGGACTTTTTTCTTACCTTTTTTGTTACTATGTATAGATTTGTAGTCACACAATCCCACACTGCACTATTGTGTGTTGTCAGTTGTGTTTGTTTTAAAGTTTAATTAAAATCATTCTTTTAAATCTTATGTTCATAGCTATAACTGAATTTATGAATTCTAATTGTTAACGTGGCTTCTGAGAGGAAAGGACAACGGATTTCAAAAGTATCATCCAGTGTCATATATGACATATTGTTATTTGTTCCCGATTTCTATGAGAATCCGAGTAACATCGAGAGCCTGCTTGATACAGTCTAAGTTAAATCAGCTTAAAAAGAAGTAGCTGGCTTCCTAGAGTAAAGATTTCTTGTTGATAATTATTTCTGAAATGAGAAGAACACAGATTATTGTAAGTAATATTTTTTTTTGTTTTCATTCCATATTATTTACTCCTTATCTGTGCCTTGAAAGTCTACGCTCCGTGACTGTGACCTTTTTTACAGTTGAATCTCAATAGCTCGAACACCGATGGCTCGTTCACCATGGCTAATTCGAACTCGGTTTTGAATCCCTACGAAATTCTTCCGATAGATCAAGAAAACAAATATTTAAGGAAGCTTTCTTATTTCATTACGTATAAACCGCTTTACACGGCGAATATGTACCATGTAAAACCGTTCTTAAGCAAGCGTCACTTTATTTTTCATTCGGTTTACTCTTAATTGTGGATTATAGATTGATGAAATTTGCATGCACGTTGTGTGTTTATTTGTTATAATGAACACCTTTATAAAACTCACAAGCTGATCTGCTTACGTTATTTATAGATTCTTAAACCGTGTTGGTCAATGATTGGGAGCGACAAACATCACTAAAAATGCATATTGTACGCAAGTACTTAAGCTGCATGAATACATTTTAGGGGAGGCAATTGTGTCGAATTGTTTTGCCGTCCTCCTAAAAAGGGATCCGCTGTAAAAGAGAAGATTTTGCTCCCAAGGGGAGCAAATTCTTTCCTTATAGAGTAGGCACAATATTTGAAGGGGTTTCATGTACAGAAAACCAAACAGGAAGTCACACAATTTGTCTCTTTTTTAACAAGTGGGGAAAATCCACCACGTGTATCCAGACCTCTTAAACAACTACGCAAACAGCGACACAACAGCCAGGAAATCCAATGATATTATAGTCTAGAACTGCGATTACATGTTGTAATTGATCTATTGTGAGATGAATTAGTCAACAAGGATTGCTCGGTGCATCTTGATGCAATAATAAAACGTTGTCAGATAATTTACTGCAAACGTTTAACAAGATCAGACGTAGATGTGATAAAGGCTGATGCAACATCTGCTGATGACAATAAATTCACTTAAGAGGACTTGATAAGACTGACAGATTTTCCACCATTGTTTTTGTTCTTAACGTTAGTGACTTCCTGTTTGGTTTTCTTCATACCCAGCCATTCTGAAAAGTGGTCTATTCTAAAGGGAAAGAATTTGCTCCCCATGGGAGCAAATTCTTTCCTTTTAGAGTCCTTTAAAGACGGAAGGCAAAACAATTTGGACAGTGTTGCATTCCTTGAAATAGTACTCATTCCCTTTAAATTGAAGGGTGCCAACAGGGTATAGGTACTTGAAGCATATTGAGCAGTTTAATCTCTGTGCATTTGCGCTATCTAATCTTACCTTTTATTTTTTTCAATAAGTTTTACAAAATTGATTTATCAATACGCAGCAGTGACGATTATTGTCAACCTGTGCGGATGGGCATCTAGATCAGGGCCATCGACCATCGCATACATGTAAGTCTTGTAGATACCTATTCCAATATCAATGATTAGTTAGACTAACATCGCGAAAACATGCCTATATAATTTTTAACCCCACTTTTATATGCAAAACTGGTCTTTACAGTGGTATAGATTATTTTCTTCCTTCTGCTCCAAAACATAGAGTGTGGGTACTCGTTAGAACCGCCTCGTCGAGGCGGTTCTAACGAGTACACACAATCTATGTTTCAAGCATAATTATGAAAATATCAGAATTTTTTATCTGAAAATGTTGATTGTTTAGTGGTAAAATTTTCAGCATATATGTAAAGGCATGTTTTCGTTATATAATGATAGTGCAGAGGATATCCAGGGAAAGCCACAATCACAGAACATAGCCTATTAATGACACCAAGAGGAAGAGCAAACAAAATAAGACAAACTGTACATAAGCCACAAACCAAAGCAAAGCAAACCAGCGTACTAGTTCCCTCTTATCCAGCAAGGTGATGAAATAGCTAAACAACAATAAACAACAATAGCATAACGAACAAGACAAAACCTTTAAAAAAACGAAATGAGCAACCACAATTTGAGAGACAAATAATGCCAAATTTTAAAGATTTTGCTACCATCTACAAAGGGGTATAACCTCTCAGGTTTGCAGACAGGAAGTTGAATCCATTTTATTGGACTTTTTCAACAATGAGGGCTACTCTTAAGAAAAAAGGAAAGAATATCAGCACATCTGAAAGCAAATTCTTTTCTTTAAGAATAGTCAACGATAAGAGGGAAGCAAACATTTCTATGTCAGAGTTCTTTCCTTTTCATTCACCTTAATGTAAGTGAACAACTAATGTCCGAGGAACATTGTGTGGATGCACCATTTTAACCAGAGCCTTTACTGTTTTTTACCATTACCTTATTATGCATTAAATACTGATCTCTATTAAAACTAGAAAACGTTAAAGTCAGCAGCCTTTGACATGTCAAAGGCTGTTGACTTCAATGTTTTCTGGTTTAAATAGAGCGTATAAAGAATGATGACAAGTGCCCAAATAACGACTCTGCGAGCGGAACGGTGAGTTAAACTGGCCAAGAATAAATAAGCATGTTGGCCAGACGACTGGCAGAAACATACATATTGCAATTTGCACGAATACATCAGCCACAAACGGGATAGTTGGTTGGAAAACGCTTCAAATGGCCAGTCAAATAAAGTTAGTTTAAATAGGTTACTGTGAGACGGTTATGTGATTTATTTCCGAAATATTCGGGTGACGTTTAAAAGAAACAAAAAAGCAACGCTTATCGAGAAGTATTGCTTTCATCCGAACTGTCTCAAAAACTGATTATATTTTACATTTGAAAATAAAAACATGTTTCAATATGATTATGTATTTTGCATTTAGTCATTCGTATGACATATTCGTACTTACTGACCCAAAGCGTATAGACCATATCAGATCTGCACAGTTTGATACCCAGCATTTTGAAATACACTATCGAATAAATCAGTGGATCTGTTCAGTTTTAAGGACAAGTAATTCCACGCAAGTTCATTATACCTCATTCATATTCATAAGCTTTCTTTTATGATTTTCAATGAAATACAGAGATTGCTCAGCAAAATCGAATTCGATATTTTCACTGTGTTTCAAACACGATTTTCGACTATTCACTGGTTGGGGCTACTTTTTTATTGAAATCGAATTCCTCATGACTTCTGGGTAAAAAAAAACTTTATCTGAAATTATGTTAAGAGATTAAAGTTTTGCACTGACGTAACATTTTTTCTGCATGCGACGTCAAGCGGACTGTTACCTACTGTGGCATTTTCTTTGTGCCGATTGTTTGGGTTGTCTTGCTTTAAAATTTATTTTGCCTAATTTTTAATGTACAAAACTCCGTTTTTTACCCGATATTATGGTCCTGAACACGCTGAATAAGACCATATTGACGCGAAATTGCTAGGAAAAAAGTTAATTTCCCGACGCTAGTGTCGAATAGTAGGTAGAAGTTTAATTATTGTGAATAAAAGCATAAAAGAAACAACAACAACAAAAAAAAAAAAAAAAAAAAAAAAAAAAAAAGATTTTTAAGTGTAGGATCGAATTGCATGTCACTCATGAACACCAAAACTTATATTTTCACTCATGGCTATCGCCACTCGTGAAAATACTACATTTGGAGTTCATTCGGTGAAATGAAATTCGCTCTAACACTGAAAAAGTCAGATATCCTCTATATATTGGAAATCTCATTGGTCTAGAGCATATCACTTGCAGGTTAATATTCCGTCATGTTACCTTGTAATATTACCCTCGCAAGTAATAGCGTCCTCTGACGTCATTTCGGTAAACGCATTTCACGTGCAGGGCTATATTCTATCAGGTTTTCCTGCAATATAATCTCGCAGGTAATATTACCATCTGGTGATGTCATTGCTGTCAGTGCAACTGCAGTTGTAAGAATTCGGTATAATGAAACAATTGCTGCCCTTGTGGTATGACGATTTGTTCACCCTCGACAGTTAGTGTTACCGGCCTCGGGTGAATAAATTGTCATATTACCCTCACGCAAAGGCAATAATTGTACAATTTATACCTCTTTCTCACAAATAGGCGTTGCCTCTGGCGGTATGAGCACTATGGTCCTGCTTCCACAAATTGCACGTGTGTAGAATGCACTGAGTTACATTAACTTAGCCCTTGTAATTCTTGAGAAACGAGCTTAATTTGGAAACTTAATATAAAAATGTACAGTAAGTCAATCGTGAAAAATAAGCCAAAGATTTTCTCTCCTAAGAGATGCAAGTGAAAAGGCTAGAACAGAATATAACAGAATACATTTTATTTCATATCATGGGCAACAAGGTTGCATCACAATTACACTATTAAACATAATGTGTCACTGAACAGATCGCAAATCGTGTGAATTTACATTACACATATGGAATAACAATACCTTAGTTCTAATTAGATTAAAGGTCCAATATTCCTCAAAAATAGACATTTTGTTTTATTCAAGAAAGGTTTAATAAATTGATATACGTATTAATACGATCATAAAATGTGGCATCTGAGAGCCTGTAAAATTTCAGTTAGTCTCTCGTTTTTGAACTTGATCAAAAATAAAATGATATTTGTCGTATCTCTGAATTAATGTTGGCAATATTAATTCAGAGGTATGATAAAAAATCGTTTATTTTTTTATCCAGTTCAAGAACGAGAGACTAACTGAATTTTTACAGGCCGCCACATTTTATGATTGTATATGTACTATATATCAATTTATTAAACCTTTCTTAGATAATAAAATGTCTATTTTTGAGGAATATGGAGCCTCATCACGAAAACACGCCTATTCAAATATATTGAAAATTTTACCACAAAAAAATGAAAATTTTTTGATAAAAATTCTGATATTTTTCATATTTCTGCCCAAAACATAGATTGTGGGTACTCGTTAGAACCGCCTCGGCGAGGCGGTTCTAACGAGTACACAATCTATGTTTTTGAGCAGAAATAAGAAAAATAATGCATACCCCTGTAAACCCCACTTTTACTATATAAAAGTGGGGTTAAAGGAGGTCAAAATTATATAGGCATGTTTTCGTGATGTTAAAAATAGTAAAGATGTCCAGGAAGAACCAGGGTCATAGAATGAAAGCAAAACAACCAGCAGCTCCTTCTTCCCTACTGAGGTAACCACAATGCCAGACAGGACCAGTTCCCCAGTAAGCATCCCACATAATCTATAGCGGGCCGTTATCGGCCCGTCAGGGTAGCTGACGGGCCGATAAAGGCCTGCTATAGATTATAAAGAATGCTAACTGGTAAACGAACAATAAGACGGTAAACAGGGCAAGACACGAACAAGAAAAATGCCTAACGGCATTATGGACGGGTTTTGCAGTACTTGTTTGGAACAGAGTACTGACTCCGGCAGAAACGAAGGCATTATTCTCAAACAATTAAAGTGATCACATTTTCTAAAACAAAAAAAAAAAAAAAAAAAAAAAAACAAAAAAAAAACAAATACCAGTCCTAGTGCAAAATCGTTCCCATCATTTGATAGGATATTTCAAATCACAACAGTAAACAACAGAATTAATATTCACAATAAAACATTTTTTCATATAATTAAGCAGGGGCAAAGACATGGACAGAACGTAAATAAGTTAAAAGTTCAAAGTGTGGTCCTTTCTGATAATGCTTTTCTCCAACATTTAAGTGACGGATGAAGTCACTGGTATGTATACTGAAGTGGTCCCTCTGATGAGGTAGCAGTCCAAATATGGAAGCAATCTACTGAACGATAAAGGAAACAAAGCCCTGAAAAAGGTTTACAAAAAGGTAAACCTGAAATAAATGCTTCGGAATGGCTTTCTTGTCAACTAAAATTTTAGTCCTTGATGCCATTGATAGAGTAAATTGTATAGGGTCCCTCCAATGACAACAGTCCTAAAATGACAGCAATCCACTGAAATATAAAAGTAACCTATCACTTTGAAAAAAAGGTTAACCAAGAGATAGACATCAGACGACGCCAGACGCCCGACACCCGCCCGCCTGAACATCGCTATTTGAAAGGACGGAAGTTTTCAATGAAAAAAAGAAACAAAAAAAAACCTGTAGTGAGAGCTACCCAGCTAGTATTTTTTTTTTTTTTTTTTTTTTTTTTTTTTTTTTATAAATTTATAGCGGGCATTATAGGCCCGTCAGCTACCCTGACGGGCCGTTAACGGCCCGCAATAGATTTATAAAGAATGCCTACTGGGTATGAAGCCCCATAAAACACCAAAGACATCAAGAGAAAGAGTAAATAAACCCCGACGGACAGCACACACGTTACACACCAACGAAAACCATCTGAAAGCAGCCAGCGTTTGCTTCACATACAAGGTGGTCACGGTGTCATACAGAATTCAAGGCAGTACCAAGTTTTGGGTTATCTAGACTTTGCAGTTACCGTTAAATACTTTCGTTGACACCGATAACGATGCCACCGTCGCTGTGGCCGCCATAACTGTAGTCGCACGCGAGAGAATATGTACAGTAAGTAAAGTCAATACGTAAACAGCTCTGTATGAGTGTCCCCTCATGTTCTCCCATAATATATAGTGCAAACATGCCATGGCCTTGTCCGGGTCTACATTATAAGGGATATTTCAGAAATTAGCACCTTTTAAAAAATTTAAGTACGTCGGACAACTCTTATCATAGGTCTGAATGTCGTAACGTCGTATCATCTCCAACACCCACCGATCGGAGGAACTTAGCGGATACACAGACTGGCTTACATTAGGAAAACACGCCTAAGAAAATATATAGAAAATTTTACAACGAAAAAAAAGGGAACTTTTTCAGTTAAAAAAAAATTGATATTTTCATACTTCTGCTCAAAACATAGATTAGGGGTACTCGTCAGAACCGCCTCGGCGAGGCGGTTCCAATGAGTACCCACAATCTTTGTATAAAAATTCACCCCTGTAAACCCCACTTTTACTATATAAAAGTGGGGTTTAAGGGCGTCAAAATTATATAGGCGTATTTTCGTGATGTTAGTAAATATTCACATATGATATTTTGTATCTTTTGATGTGTCCCGGCTGATTTCTTCCCAGCGGAAGCATTTCCTCATTAACACGCTTTCGGTGATATGATACTTTGTAAATTTGTATGATTATTCCCACAATGCGTTTCGTAATTTTCACTTCCGATATTGTATGATCTAATTAGATCAACCTTTAAAGCACTAAGGAAAACAGTAGAAGACGACATTCTATTTTATTCTTGTTGTTTTTTTTTTCAGAGAAAATACGACTTCGCGTTTCATGTGAATAGCAGACGATTAGCATGAAATGTCAAGCCTTATTTTCTGTGAAAAATAAAGCAAATTCAAAATGGCATCAGCTACATTTGTGATTAGCCCTTAACGGGTTGAATTCCATGACGTCTTCTTGCTTCCTTATCTTTATTATAACGATTTTCCATGCGCCCAGTTGAATTCTGTCCCTATTCTGATAAATGAGCTCCGTATTATAGCAAAAAGTGACAGAATCATTCAAGAGCGTAATCCCCAAAGACAGAAATGGCCTGTCAATCATTTCGCTACAACATGAGAAACTGTACGTTATGAAATGTGCACCAAGCGAAGACCTGCATCAAACTGTGCATATTGCATTGTCTGAATAGTGCCTTCTCTGTTCATCATGATAATCTACACTAGGTCCAACAATACTATTCTCTACACGAACAAGAAGGCCCAGATCAGACTGTGCATTCGCACAGTCTGATCTGGGCCTTCGTTGTTCGCATATGCGATCAAAGCCCTTTCCAATGCTACGGCACAGTCTTCTGGTGAATCGACTAATAAGACCAGCAGCCGCTGTGGTTATGCTGTAGGCGATTGCAAGCAAAAGTCATATGAGTGATGATTTTCCTATTTTGTCCTTACTAACAAATGCTAGCATTTCATTTGAATCGACTATAAAATATGGTCTATCAGTTTATGCTTTTAACCACATAATGTTAGAAAGAATATAACATAGCCGACGTTCCTGTCGAATGACAATGGGTATCAGACTGGGATGAAAATTCATGAGTATTGAAATGAAGTTTAAAAATATGAGTTTAACCGTCTTTCATGGAAATTGTGGCAAAATACATTAATGAGTATTTGACTGCGGACGATGAAATATCTGAAGGTCTGTGGTAAGGTTTCTTCATTCTTTAAGACTTAGCAGACTGGGTAAAATTTTCAGCAAACGACAGTTTGATTAATGTTTTTCTCCATGTTTGCCCAGAAGATAGGCGTTGACATTATATGCAAATTGTCTTCTAAGGAGACAATCTGCATGAAATGTCAAAGGTTATTTTCTGAGAAAAACATACACACACAAAACAAAAACAAAACAAAAATACATACATACATACATACATACATACATACATACATACATACATACATACATGTGCTCATCTTGGGTCAAGGGTGGTATTTAGAGAAGGTCAAATGCTCTATATGTGCATTGAAGTCGATGAAACAAGACTTATAAAAAAATCACATGCCAACATGCAAAACATTGGCTCCATATAATTGAAACATTATTGAAATGAGTGTAAAGTTACACACCATCACCACTGTTTCGCAATATAGCAACGCACCAACGCTCTATAACAACGCACCAATTATACAATAAAGTATGTATATTCATGGTTTGATTAATGTGAAGTGGAATAAAGTTTGTTTAATGAAATAGAAATTAGCATGATGACCCCTACCGTTCTTCTTTTTGACTTCCTGGATAAATCCGAAAGAAACAATCTCGTTCATTGAAAAAATCCATAGCAGCATTGCCAATATATTGCAGAGAAGCAATTATGTTAAAAACTTTTGCGTTTAATGAAAACAACTTGTTTTGCCGAATTTTATCTTATCTTAAAATAAGCCCAACAAGCTCGTATGTAGCAGTATCTGTTTTACTATATCATTCTGACCATAAACACATTCATAGTAAAGCAAAATCCGACCGAAACTAACACTGCGTCATATTAGACTTGGATCATATAAATTGGCGAAGTTGAACAGATTTAGCGTCTGTTGCTTTATTAGTGTCCTCTTTTATTTTGAATAATGTTATTTCCCTAGAGACACTTTGAAGAAATGGATAAATTCATCATTAGCACAATTGTTTACTCAATTGTCTTGGTTCTAATTTGTTTTTCATTTGATCTATAAACGATAGTCTTCTGATAGAAAAAAAAAGACAAATTGCACCCGGCAAAAACAAAAACAAAAAATAAATAAATAAATCTACCGTATTTTCCCTAAATATACTAACAGACAGACCTGATAAACTGTTGTAGATACGGATAGGACGCGATAGAATGCGGCGTATTATCCGTATACACTGTTTTCCATTCGTCAAGCAGTTTTAAACTCCTAACCTGTTAGCGAATCAGACGCTTTTGTTCAAATTTTAGAAATAATTCAAAAGTCATAATATTTAGGAAATGCAGGTTTCCTTTATTGTTTTTGAAAGGTTCCATCTGGGATTAGAAACGATAAATCCTATATTACGAAGACACAGAATATCAATCATTTGTCTGCAGCCGACATTGCGTTCACCACGTTAAAGATCAAATATGAACAAGAGATTTCCTTTAAAAAATAACTGGCTCAAATTGAATGGAAGGAAGTTTTGAAATATGTGACACAGATTACAAAAGCATATGCTAAAACATTTGGCTTTTAGACGTTTCCATAGAGACTAATACGCGAAATTATCAATCATTTTACGACTATATTTAGATCATCATATGTTTCTGTGTTACGGGTGTCACTCACTACACACATGTATCCATGTTTAGAAATATTGAAATGCGAATGCATTGGAAAAAGTAGGTTATAACTGGAAATGTGTGTTTGTAAAACACCATGCCCCCAACTATATGATTGTCCCTACAAAATGTAGAACTTGAAAGTAGCATAACTCCCGTAAAACTAATGTATTTTTTAAAAATAGTTAATCAGGTGATCTACTTCTCTTCAGTTCAAACAGGTCGGCCAAAAACCAAAGCCGTAGCTCAAATACTTTCTAAGATACCTTATACTCAAGGTAGGGTGTGATGAACGGACGAAAAAAAGAAATGCAATATGCCCCTACAATTTTTTTTCTGTCATCATCACGTTTACTGTTTGTAAAATACATTGACGAATATACAATTACTTTACCCTGTCTGCGTACGACCTAATAGACACGTTTATCGTCACGTCTGAGCCAGTATAAAGTAAACCCGGATCGTAATCTTAAGAACCATATAAACATTAACGGATTGTAGTATTATTGGACGTACATTATTGATAGACAGCCTTAATCCTTACACCAGCCTGTGCATTCCTTGCCAACTTCGAGCATGACTGAGAAATAAACAAATTCGTGTTCTCTTGTTAAAGAAGACTTATGTGATTTTTTTTCCAAACTGGAAAACACTGTAATATAATAGTACTTCTATTTTTGAAAAGGAAATAATTACGGGAGTTCGAACAGCGGTAAAAAAATAGCAGCGTAATTTTTGTGTCTTGCGACCGCTACACATTTTAACGTGACCATTGAAATGGTGTCTTATGTTATGCGTATGATCCCGGATGTGATTTTTACAATGAATTTACCAACTTGAAGGAAACACCGAAAAAAAATAAACAAAAGCAAAAGCAAAATTGAAGCCGTAACAAAGGGGTGGATATATAAACAGGGCTGCGATCAATTAAACGTAACGTTCGCAGTTACTTGCAAACTATTGCAAACTTTCCATATATTTGTGACAGTTTTCGCGGACGGTAGCGAGTACTTGCAATATATTGTCAAGCTATATTTTGCACAACCAAAATGGCGACCTATGCGAATAAAATTTGTGTATGCTTGTTCGTAATAAAATGTATGGAAATCTTTACTGGATTCATATTATGCATTCGAACCCTTATTAAATATATATATATATCTTATCTTGTCAATGAGAATAACGGGTACTCTTTAATTTGAGGTCAGATAAGACAGGTTTAAAATAACTGTTTAAAAATGCAAACTAGTTGGCATATACTAAAACATGGACTGTAGCCAGGCTTGGAATGCAGCCTTGGAGTAGAGTGGCTTTTGGAGTAGCTTTTGGGAGCGTGATTGGGTTAGCTAAGGTGATAAATGCAATGAAGTGAGGATCTGACTTCTCTGTGATTCTAAAGATAGTTGGAATATAAACCAGATACCTTGGTACAAGTTCCATCCCCTTGAAACCACAATAAGTGTCAAAAACTGGCAGGGCTTGTCAATAGAAGATGCAAAACTGTACTATAGCGTTGTCATCCGCTTAGGAAATGGTAAACATTACGAAAACACGCCTATTCAAATATATTGAAAATTTCACCACCAAAAACTGAAAGTTTTCAGATAAAAATTCTAATATTTTTCCACATTTCTGTTCAAAACATAGATTGCGGGTGCTTATTAGAACCGCCTCGACGAGGCAGTTCTAATGAGTACCCACAATATATGTTTTTGAGCAGAAATAAAAACATAATGTATGCCCCTGTAAACCCCAGTTTTACTATATAAAAGTCGGGTTTAAGGGGATGAAAATTATATAGGTATGTTTTCGTGATGTATGAAACAACAGTCTTAATAATACTAAAAATGTACCTATCCGCTACTGGAAAGTCTCCTCCCTCGCCCCCACCCATTCTGTGTATTTAATCGAATACAATTTCGAATCATCACTCAATATTATTTTTACTTATATGAATAAATATTTTATACAGTTAGCTTGCCGTTTATGAGCAAATATGTGCAATGCTGCATGGAGTGTCCGGGTAAGAATAGATCATTAAAATTTATAAGGTTCTAGTTTTTTACTGTCCCGGCCTCTCGCTCTGTGTGAATGCAGCTTTAATATTGGCATCTTATTTGTAATAGCCGGACTATTAACGGTTACCTTGTCTCTAAGCGAAATATCCTATGAGTGCTGAAAGAGCTAGTACAGAGAGATGACCCCACCTGGCTACCCTGTTGTGGTCGGTCATTGCCAGTGAATGGCGCTGCATGATATATTTTACTGTCAGGTAGTTTCTTGAACCTGATTCAACTAAGTTAACTCCAAACTCCAACTCCAAAGTGTCACTCCAAAAGTCACTCCACCCCAAAGCCTGACTCCACTCCATAATTTAGTATATGCCAAACTGGCCCACTCCCAAAAATCTTTCCACTCCAAAGCCTAACTCCACTCTATATTTTAGTATATGCCAAACAAAAAAATAGGAACAATCTGCCGAGTGTTTTGCTTTATTGAACCAATCCACGTTAAGAAAGCGATTGCAATACAGAGTGCGGAAAGGATCCGTGGGTATATCGAAAGTATATGCGGACCGAGAAAACCCAGATCAGGCTGCACCATAACTTATTACTTTCGTACATAATTCTAATCGCCATATACACTATGGAGAACTTGTACAGAGATTTCCGATATCAGACAGTGCGAATGCGCAGGCTGATCTAGGAACGTAGATCTAGGGGTTATCTGTTCGCAGCATAGGAAAAGCTTTTGACTTATGCAATAGTTTCGCACGTTTCAATTTCTTTTATTTACATTATGTAGACTGAAAACATTCGCCAAATATACAGTATTTGCTTCAGCCCCAAGCAATGCAATCCAAAGTGTTTTAGTGCAGCTGATACACTTTCAAGGGAGGCAACTGTTCAAATTGTGTTTTATCCCTTTTGAAAAGAGTTCTACTCTAAAAGAAAAGAATTTGCTCCCCTCGAGAGCAAATTCTTTCCTTTTAGAGTAGAACCCTTTTAAGAAGGGGCTTCGAGTGCATGAAAGCAACCAGGAAGTCACAAAAGTTGTCTACCTTGTATCAAATGGCGGCAAATATACCAAGTATATCTAGTCACTTTAAGTAATCACATATGCATTTTAGAACAAGACGTTTTTGTCTGTTTAGACACTGATAATGTGTGTTTGATAACGTCTGTCTGTAGCGGTGGCACAAAACTCAACATGGGCTACAAATTGTGCACTATTCTGAAATTGTATGTTTCGTACTTTTGAAGAAGTTTATGGCTTTTATTTTTTGTCTAACAGTCTTGTCTAGACTATATACAACCTAACATAAAACAACTCGTGTTAAAAGCTACTATCATGTTTCCGTTTAAATTTAAACTATGGCTGACTAAACCGTGAGCGGTGGCTGAAGTTGTGGTAAATACATGATGGAATTTTGAACATAATCGTTTGTTGGTCGGTGCATAGGTACGTTTACTGTCACCTTTATAGTGTTTATGTTGAGGTTTACGGCCCATTCAACCCAACGGGGTCATGTCGAGCGCGGTCATTTAAGGGTAGTGTCAAAACACAATACCGTAATACAAGATACCAGATATCAGATATGACATTTTTGGTTTCACCCAGACTTACCATAAATGAACCTGTAATGTGATGACAACATTGAATATGATAAAAATATTTGGATTCTGCCAGATCTAGAACCATAACAAAACCGATCATGAAAATCGTTTTTAATTGAGCATTATTACCATCACTGTTGATGAACTTACATATTATCTGTACTCTGGGAACTCTGATAGTGTGGGAGGAGAGGACGAAATTAAAAAAAAAAGTGCATCACATCTCCATTATCTCCTCTTTATTCTATACTGCTTCAAGAATAATATACCTCTTTCTGTAAGGAATCATGATAACCTTAATAAAAACCTTAAAACTACAAGAGTTGTTGAAAGTTTTGTTTGTCACCAACTCATTTTATCTGCTGCTCCGAAACCTCTTTATAATAGCATAAATAAGCCAGTCCATGAGATAATAGTACTTATCTAATATGCGAAAAGCGAAAGCTTAGGCGCAACTGCGCATCCACGCAGTTACGCAAGAGTCTTTGCTGTTCGCACATTTGTAGAAAGAATTAGACAAAGATTAAAACAAAGAATCAGACATCTACCCAGTCAGCATTCTACGTAAATCTATATCGGACCATCATCGGCCCGTCAGGGTAGCTGACGGGCCGATGACGGTCCGATGTAGATTTACGTAGAATGCTAACTGGGTAGCCCCACTAAATGACTGGGCTTGCACATTTGAAGAAAGACTTCACAGAGGTCGAAAAGTACCATGGTCATGTGTCACGGCTCAAATGGTGTTAGTTAAAAACCAATGTTATATCCAAACAAACATTATACGATATTACAATAAAAAATATCACAAACTGTGTTATAACGAACAGGGCCCAGCTGTTCAAAACTAACGACATCGTTAGTTAACGATTCGTTAAAATTTACATCGAGTGATACGCAAATATGCTGAAATTTTTTGCTGAAAAAATGTGAGTAGCTTTTGCAGTGCAAAAGCTACTCACATTTTTTCAGCAAGAAATATCAAAATATTGTATATTGAATCCACTAAAACAGTTAACGAAATGACCCTTAACGAGCTCGTTAAGCTAACGACGCTTTGAACAACTGGGCCCAGGTTTATAAAAAAAAAGATGTTGTTGTGTATTTTTATTTGGTGGAAAACTTGCCCTTCAAAACTACAAAAACAAAAGATGAATAATTATGAATAATTAATGGCAAATGACTCCTTATCAAAAAGACTGGCTTGCAGAATGAAGTCTCTGGAGGCCACTTATTTTCATTCAAACCTCATATATCTTATTGCCAGTGCCACCAAAATTTAGCTATGTCCAGTGAAATGCGGCTTTATGTGCTTGTACAAGTCTTGTATATTCTAGAGAGATACAGAGTCTGAGAGAGAGAGAGAGAGAGAGAGAGAGAGAGAGAGAGAGAGAGAGAGAGAGTATTAAAAGGTGGCGTTACAGTTCGCTTTCAACCTCTTATCTTTTGGTTTTGTAGGTTTTATCTGGCAGAATCCAGATGTCTCCATGATGGTCAATGTTGTCATCACAACAGAGATTAATTAGGTGTCAGTCTGGATCAAACCAAAAATGTCATATCTGATATCTAGTATCTTATCTTTAGTATTGTAGGTTTTATCTGGCAGAATCCAGATGTCTCCAGGATGGTCAATGTTGTCATCACACATTACGAAAACAAGCCTATTCAAATATACTGAAAATTTTACCACCAAAAAATGAAATTTTTTAGATAAAAATTCTAATATTTGTTTCAAATTTCTGCTCAAAACATAGATTGTGGGTACTCGTTAGAACCGCCTCGGCGAGGCGGTTCTAACGAGTACCCACAATCTATGTTTTTGAGCAGAAATAAGAAAATTAATGTATACCCCTGTAAACCCCAGTTTTGCTATATAAAAGTGGGGTTGAAGGGGGTCATAGGCGTGTTTTCGTGATGCACAGATTAATTAGGTGTCAGTCTGGCTCAAACCAAAAATGCCATATCTGATATTGCGAAATTGTGTTTGATACTACCCATCAGTTTACCTAACCACACTTTTACTGGGCAGGCTTGGTCCTCTGAGCAGATAACCTATAGTGTGCACATTCTTTCGCAAGAAACTGACAACTGCACTTCTTGACACAGTGGAAGGGAGAGAATGACCCGAAGATAATATTTTTTGATCAAATCACCACGAAAGAACGTTGACGACCCGCAGGGGTCGACCCTCCTGATCACCAGTCGGACATGCATCCAACTGAGCCACGAAGGCCAGCTATAGTCAACGTAACGGTCAGAATATATCTTAGACAGCTTGAGCCTGTCCGAGGACTGTTTTTGACATTATTTGTTCTGTTTTCTTCTACATATGAGCAGCAACTGAGATAATGTACCTTCTGACGTGACGCCCAGCGAATACTCAAATCAGCCTGCGCATCCTTGCAGTCTGATCAGAGTCTTCGCTGTCAGCATAAAGAAGCTTTGCACCCTTGGCTAATCAAAATGCGCACAGGGAAGATTCTGATCAGACTGCGCGAATGCGCAGGCTGATCTGAATCTTTGCTGGGCGCATAATTTCCGTTTTCTGACGTAGGTGCTCATATGTCTGTTCCAGCCAAGACAGTCTCTGAACACAACAATCAATAGTGATTATTTCTACAACGATGAACCTGATGATATGGCCAATTAGCGAAAGAAAAACAATCCTGCTATACGTTAGGTCTTGGCCACTTTGTTTATGTTTGTAGTGATGAGCTGGTTATCTTCATAGAAGACAGGTGGTCAGTGGACTGATTCCAGATGAAGTAGTATTTACCTATCGCTGAGTCTATCGAATTAAACACACGGCTAGATCAAAGAGTCAGAATTCCTGGCGTTATCTACTGATCAATGACATGAACATGGGTCTTAAGGCACGTGTGAATAAAGAAAACACATATATATGCGCATTCTGGTAGTCACATTTGCTTTTTATCAGCCGATTCAATATTTTTAGTATGTGTCTAGCAGCAATATACAACAGGAAAAAACCGGATCAGACTACACGCACTGCACGACTGCACTAGCATTCACTTTTGTTTGTCGTAAACTCATGACTACCTTTTTTTTCAACGGATGTGGTGAATTCATTATTGCATTGAATATTAGAAATGTAGCCTGTAATACAATAAACTGATTCATATATGTGTATCGGCACGATTATTTAACTGAAACTTCAAAATGCATGGTTTTCGTGTTGTCTAACAGAAATAGCCACACAACCAAGGGGTACGATAAAAATAATTACCTCGGCAACTTGCCTCAGTAAACCGACAAGTCAGTTTGGGAAGTATCAAAACACAATATAACAATATCAGATACCAGATATCAGATATGACATTTTTGGTTTTACCCAGACTGACACCTAATTAACCTGTGTTGTGATGACAGCATTGACCTGGAATTGTGTTACAGAATGGCAACTGATTGTGTTGGGGTTTAACGACACGTCCACCCTTGTGGGTCATTTTGTGTCGTCTCACAGAGAAAGGGAGAAAAGAGCCAAGGAAAACAGTCTTTCTGATTAGGAGTCATTTGCCAGTAATTATTCATAATTATTCATCTTTTGTTTTTGTAGTTTTGAAGGGAAAGTTTTCCACCAAATAGAAATACATGTACGCCACAATATCTATATCTTTATAACAACGTACGTTCATTATAACATAGTTTATGATATTTTTTTATAACACCGTATGATTTTTGTTTGTCTATAACATCGGTGTTTAACTAACATGATTTGAGCCGTGACACAAGATAATGGTACTTTTCGTCCTCTGTAAAGTCTTTCTTCTAATGCGTATGCACAGCCATTTGGTGGGCTAGGCCATTTAGTGGGGCAAGATGGCTGATTCTTGGTCTTAATCTTTGTCTAGCTCTGTGCGATCAGCGAAGGCTCTGGCATGACTGCGCGGATGCACAGTTGCGCCTGAGCCTTCGATTTTCGGATAGAGATAAGTACCATTATATCATGGACTGGCTCATTTGTGCTATTATAAGGAGGTTGTGGAGCAGCAGATAAAAATGAGTTGTTGACAAACTAAACTTTCAACAACTATTGTAGTTTTAAGCTGTTTATTAAGGTTGTCATGATGCCATATAGAAAAAAGGTATATTATTATTGAAGCAGTATAGAATAAACAGGAGATAAACAGGAGATAATGGAAATGTGATGCACTTTTTAATTTCGTCCTCACCTCTCTCACTATCAGTGTTCCTAGAGTACAGATGTTATGTAAGTCCGTAAAGAGTGATGGTAATAATGCTCAATTAAAAATGATTTTCTTGATCGTCGTTGTTATGGTTCTAGATCTGGCAGAATCCAGATATTTTCATAATGTTCAATGTTGTCATTACATTAAAGGTTAATTTAGGGTCAGTCTGGGTCAAACAAAAAATTTCATATCTGATATTTGGTATCTGATATTGCGGTATTGTGTTTTGACACTACCCAGTCAGTTTGTCTAAATGGTTTCAGAATAGTTGAATCCAAAAGGAACGACCCTTGAGAATAATGAGCTCACACACACAGAAGTCGTTTTACATGGTGTTGCCTAGACTGGCTCCAGTCGATTTTGTTTTATATCTATTTCTCTCTTTCTCTACATTATTTGTTTATCATGATCCTCTTTAATCCAACTTCAAGTTACCTATGGCTGAACAAAAACTTTCTTTCTAGCCAAGGGACTGAAGTAAACAAAAATTCTACAAGCTATACAAGTGTTGTGTCTCCTCAAAAAAAAAATAAAATAAAAAAAAAAATAAATAAATAAAGAACAAAAAGAAAGAAAAGAAATATAAAGAAAGGGTCTGGGGCCAGACTAGGTGTTGCCGTGTGGGGGCCATAAAACGTCACCCCGTATTTCTGTGTATTTTAAATTTTCTGGTCCTTGTTGATTATTGAGTCCATCCATGATTTTAAAACTTTATATGAGGGTCACTGACGAGTCCTAATTGGCCGCAACAAGGCAGTCTGACCAAGACAACATGACATTCAAACTGTTTTCAGATTTGTGAGCTCGTTCATTACACTAAAGATTCTTCATTACGAAAACATGCCTATTCAAATATACGGAAAATTTTACCACCAAACAATGAACATTTTCAGATAAAAAAAATTCTGATATTTTTCATATTTCTGCTTAAAACATAGATTGTCGGTACACGTAAGAACCGCCTCGACGAGGCGGTTCTAACGAGTACCCACAATCTATTTTTTAAGCAGAAATATGAAAAATAATGTATACCCCTGTAAACCCTAGTTTTACTGTATAAAAGTGGGGTTTAAGGGGGTCTAATTTATATAGGCATGTTTTCGTGATGTTCCTTTAAGAATCCATCTTTTAGGCTGTTCATGAACAGAAATGTACTTTACAACACTCCTTGCACTGGCTTGATTGATATCAATATTCTATTTTCAAATGATTCAGAATAGGATGACTGATCCCAAACGACCATAAAGCAAAAACTATACACCGATAATATATGAGCAAGCGCATGACAAAACCAACAAAATGGCATGTGCACCCAGCGAAAACTCAGATCAGCCTGAGCATCCGCCCGGTCTGATCAGAGTCTTCGCTGTGCGCTTAGTGGGTAGCTAAGGACCCAAGCATTCTTCATGCGGACAGCGAAGACTCAGATCAGCCTGGGCATCCGCCCAGTCTGATCAGAGTCTTCGCTATGCGCTTAGTGGGTAGCTAAGGACCCAACCTTTCTTCATGCAGACAGCGAAGGCTTTGATCAGACTGGGCGGATGTCCAGGCTGATCTGAGTCTTCGCTGGGCGCACATGCCATTTTGTTGGTTTTGTCTTGCGCTGGCTCATGTAGTAGCATTGTAACTGTCGCATTCTTTCATGTTTTATTTTTGTTCAGAACCATTTGAGCTAAACTGTGAGAAACGTACCTTTTGACGTGAGCCGAATGAAAACATAAACCAGCTTGCGCATCCGTGCAGTCTGATCTGAGTATTCAATGTCCATATGAAAATGAAAATGCGCAGGCTGGTCTAAATGTTCGCCTGGCGCACATGTCAGAAGGTAAGGTGTCTGAAGTTGCGGCTTATTTACCCGTTGTACATAAAATCTCTCTAATTCAGCGCTACCATATTTAACTTTTACATTGCCGGACTACCTTAACATGAGAAATATACTCGTACAACAAAATGTATACATTTCCACAGTAATACACAAAGTTCAAATCGATACGGCTCAAAAAGTACATGTCTTTATAGTACGGCTGCATATATTTGTGTCTTTCAGTTTTGACGCACCCCTTGGAGTTGCTAAAGTGGTCAATCAAAACTGAAAGACAGAATCGCTAACAATGTGAACCCTGATGGGAAAGCTCCGTTTTACCAGGATCTTTCGGAGTTACTCACATACTTATTTATATGCGAAACGTGCAGGTCTCAATCTAGGTTGGCGCAGATGGGATATGCTTGTTTTGTTTTCTTTTTTCTGATGTCCGCACCGGCGGGGCCGCAGCGCTGGGGTGACGGTGCTGCTTCGGCGTTGTGTTCCCACCGGGGCGGCTCATGGGACAAGGGTACAAATTGTTTTCATTCTGAGATCGCAGCCCTCGTGTGTTATGATGGCTAGTAGCCATAATCGAATTTGTTTGCAGTTGTATGTATGATCAACATGTTGTTAGTTCGCTCACCTGTGAGAGTAAAAGAATTATTCAATTAAATTAATATTAAATATTCAGACAAACAGGCCTGAGCTACACGTGCAGACCGAGACAAGATGTTGCAGTATTCACTGGTTGCTACAATCAACATATAGTGAAATATATTTCTCCCATCTTTGTTTATATGAGATAGGAGTAGTTTTGGGTGCCTGAGAGGCTTTTTTGCCCATGTGAGAACACATGACCACGATTATCCTAGGAACAGTCCACTTAAAGGTGGAAGAAAATAAATCCATCATGAGCCAGTCCATGCAGGATAGGGAAATCTCATCCTCGGGTAGGAATTTCAACAAGGAACTCGGCAGGCCTCGTCCCTGGTTGAACGTCCTACTCCTCTGGTGAGATCTCCCTATCCTGCATGTACACTCATCATAGATTCTAAAGTCTTGAAATTAAGGATAAGCATAGTAAGAAGTTAAGATATCCGAATATTTGGCTAAATACGGTAATAGCCTTGTTCGTGCTATGAACTTAAAATACATCATTGCAATGCATTATGTTTTATATCAGAGAAACATGCAGCTGAGGCCTCAAGTGAGTTCTATTTAATAGCATAGTGAATACTCGACGGATTTAATAAAAATGCTTTAAGCACTTCTATATTAAACCAAAGCACTGAGATACACCTGGTAGAGTTTCGGCAATAATTAACATAGAAAATAACTTTTGTGACTTCCTGTTTGCTTAACTCATTGTTGTCGGGATACCCTTAAAATGGTAATTGGCAAACAGTGCAGACCCAGATCAGACGCCGCAGAACGCGACGTCTGATCAGGGTCTCCACTGTTTACAAACAGGTTGGCCATTTTTTCTCAAGGAATATGTAATTCTCATTTTAGCGGACGTACCTAAAATTGAAATTGGACTCTTCCAATATATAGTGTGCGAGAGTCTATTCAGTCTACAGTAGGTTAATATACATATAATTGCTACTATTATTGTAAACTACTATACTATTGACTCCATGACAAACAATTTTGTGGCGTCTGATCTGGGTCTCCACTGTTTGCCTACATAGGAGAGCTGGAAACTATGTCACGTCTCATTTTTTATTCTTTTTGTTATTGCATTTTTTTTTTTTTTGAGAGAGAGAGAATCAATATAAGAGCCGCAATGTCAGAAAACGTACCTTCCCAATTGTGCGCCCAACGAAGACTCAAATCAGTCTGCGCGTACGCGCAGTCTGATTTGAGTTTTCGTTGCTCACAGATAGAAGCTTTGCATCCTTGACTATCCGAAATGCACCCAGTGAAGGTTCTGATCAGACTGTGCAAAAGCGCCAACTGATCTGAATCTTCGCTTGACATTTCGAAAACATGCCTATTCAAATGTCTAGAAAATTTCACCTCCAAAAACTGGAAATTTTCGGATAAAAACTCTGATATTTTTTCACATTTCTGCTCAAAACATAGATTGTGGGTACTCGTTAGAACCGCCTCGCCTAGGCGGTTCTAACGAGTACCCACAATCTATGTTTTGAGCAGAAATAAGGAAAATAATGTAAACCCTTGTAAACCCCAGTTTTGCCATATAAAATTGGGGTTCAAGGGGGTCAAAATAATATAAGTCTGTTTTCGCTTGACGCACATTTTCTAACGTTACGGATCATAACATTGCGTATTACAATAGTCAATATTTAGTGTCTACTCACGAACGTACTTTACCTTAGGTTCGGACAAACAACGAGACCTGAGAAAAAAGTGCAGGGTCTGAACTGTTTGCCACTCACGCTGTAGTTGTAGACACACCAATGGTCAGTGCAATCGTCTTGTTTGTATTTTAGGGACAAGTTTGAATAATTAGAGTAAATAAGGTATAAAAGAGCAGTTTTGAGGGCCAAATAAATCGCTTACTTTTCGAATGTTGTTCGTGTTAAATAGAAATCGCTTTTTTTTAATTTGACGGTTATATAATTAAAACAAATCAAAAGCAAAATTATAAACAGCAACCCAGTAAGCATTCTGCATAAATCTACAGCGAGCCGTTATCGGCCCGTCAGGGTGGCTGACGGGCCGATAACGGCCCGCTGTAGATTTATGTAGAATGCTAGCTGGGAAGCTACAGCGGTATCAAAACTTTTTGTTCTAAATCTGTCTTTGGTTTGTTTTGTTGTTATTCTTGATCCGCTCTAGATACGTACACTACGGAAACTGCCGAAGAATTACGGACAATTTACCTGTGAAAATTTACCTGTGTGTACACACACAATGAAGGTGTGACGACTAGACTTAGATATATGTATATTTCTATCGCCTCGGTAGCGCAGTAGGCAGCGCGTCAGTCTCATAGTCACAACTCGAAATAGAGTAATCTGAAGGTCGTGAGTTCGATCCTCACCCGGGGCAAATTTTTTTTTGTTCGTTTTTTTTTTTTTTTTTTTTTTTTACAAAAGAAATGTATTAGAACTATAGACAAGAAGAAACACATTGAGCGGACTGTGTTGTTGCTGGTCAACTTGGCTTAACTTCATCCTTACGTTCAATAAGGTTACTCTTCTCATAATACGACCAGTCGTTACTGTTTTATTGATTTACATTTATCCGTTATATTTGCAATTTCTGAATTTTGATCAGAAGCTAAATAATTTTGAAGGACTACACAAGAGTTATTTTAAAATCCACTATGATGTATCTTTTAAGAGCGTTGATTTAACATGAAATAAAAAAAAAAAAAAAAAAAAAAAAAAGACGACGATAACTGAAACAGAAGTGCTGCTCTATTCAGTAGGCAGCTGCCCACGCTTATTTATGTTTTTATCGTTCTAATGCTTGAAGCTGTATCATGAGGTACATATAAGAGAGAGATTTCACGTGTGTAAAATTGGTTTAAGCCCTCCACAGAGTTTTTTTTTCTACTACTGTTAACCCTTGTCCTGCTGAATAAATTAAGGTGCCACGCCCACTTCTGATTTTCAGCCAGTCAGATTACTTGATTCTGGATTTTGATAGTAATTCACATACAATGACAAACAGTGCAGATCCAGATCAGTTGGCTTCTTCAGAAGCCAACTGATCTGGATCTACACTGTTTGCAAAGACGGGGTATATCCGGGTTCAGCAGGACAAGGGTTAAGTTGTACAGTCATGTTATGCTGATGACAAAGTCAAAAAGAGGCCTTTTCAGCAATCAAAGGGGATGGCAACTCTAAGATTAATAATTCGATCTTGCCCGTGTTTGGACGCATACGTGATTACATCCATGCTCACCTTATCTGCAAGTTTCAGGAAGTTCCGATCAAAACAGAACGAATTATGCTGATGACAAGGTCAAATATAGGAGTTTCAGCAATAAAGGGGAGGTAATTCTAAGATTAATAAACCAATCTGACCAGTTTTTGAAGTCTTCTGAGATTTTGTCCATGCCCACCTAATCTGCAAGTTTCAAGACTATCCGATTAAACCTGAACGATATATGGTGATGACAAACATTTTCCCACTGCAAGTCTATGGGACCTTGTGATAGCCATAGCAACCGAGGTTTTCACTCTGTTTCCATGAAAAGCTGATGCCATAAATTTGCTTGCTACACTTGAGAAATGACGAGATCAGCCTGCAGACTGGTGATATAACTGATCAAAGGTGCTAACAGACGGACGGACGGACGATGAATGACGGACGGCCTACCATCCTATAAGCTCCGCTAGAGCCTTCGGCCCAGTTGAGCTAAAAATTAGAGATAATTGTTGGTCCCGCATAGAGTCTCCCCTTAACCAATCAATGAAACATCAATGAAACACATGCAAATCAATTTTTATCACTACATGATAAAAAAAAAATGGATAATGGCTCTTTACAAACACCTCAGACACAGTGAATCAAGGGTAAAGAAAACCATTAACTGAGCCACGGAGCGCCCGAACAAAGACATATCATCATGCATCAGCCTTCTATTGGGAGGTTTAGGTTAACACCATCAGATATATCAAGACATGAACCATCGCCCTGTAATTTAAGAGGAAACCATAGCTATCAACTATGACTTGATTAAAAACTAGACATGCAGTCTGTCTAATAACTCGGTATGTTAACCAGTTGCTGAGGCAAAAAAATAAAAACTAGACATGCAGTCTGTCTAATAACTCGGTATGTTAACCAGTTGCTGAGGCAAACGTTCGGAGACCCATATGTAATCGTATTGTCCGGATAACATTTGAGCCAGTGCACAACAAAACCTACAACAAGATCTGTGCGACCAAATGAAGACTCAGATCAGCCTGTGTATCCCCGCAAACTGATCAGAGTCTTCGCTGATCGCATGTGCATTTTACAGCCTCCTGATTATCCAAAGAGGGATAAACGAGAACGCTTGCCATACCAGGTTGGCGTACAGGCTTATCAGAATCTTTGATGGTTACACAGGTCTTATTGTATGTTTTGTCGTGCGCCAGCTGATCTCTCTTTCGCCGATACTAGCGTATATATCAGTACCACGCAATCCTGTTGATAATATACTACGTCCACTTAACTTCAGACATTACGAAAACACGCCTATTCAAATATATAGAAACTTTCACCTCCAAAAAACTGAAAATTTTCAGATACAAAAACTCTGATATTTTTCATATTTCTGCTCAAAACATAGATTGTGGGTACTTGTTAGAGCCGCCTCGGCGAGGCGGTTCTAACGAGTACCCGCAATTCGCAGAGGCGGTTCTAACGAGTACCCACAATCTATGTTTTGAGCAGAAATAACAAAAATAATGTACACCCCTGCAAACCCCAGTTTTACTAAATAAAAGTGGGGTTTAAGGGGTTTAAAATTATATAGGCATGTTTTCGTGATGTTAACCTACGTATGATCGGTCATTGTGACAGGAGGTATATATGGAATTTAGACTAAAAGCCCTCCTTAAATGATCTTTCTTTTCAGAAAAAGTCAATATTTTTCTGCCACCAAACAAATTTTTGTTTATTTATGATGGTCTTGGTTGGAGCGTGGGCTAGTGGTGGGATTGGGGTGGTTGAAATATAAACTAGCTATCCTTGGCAGACAACTGCGTCGAACTTATATTTCCTTTCCAAGTAACTGCGCAAAACTCACGGAGTCCATCAGTTTTACCAACGTGTTTACAAAGAGAACAGCATTTTTTGCGTAAGCTACATGTAACACAGAACAGATTAGTCAATAACATAGGAAACCTAATAATTGTCTACTTCGTGAAAAGTTTCATGCTGGCTAAATCGGGTGTTCAGTGTACTGACAACGATCAACAGACAGGAATATTTGACATGATAGTGTATACATAGTAAATGACCTAGCACATGCATATTCTGTAGAAACTGAATTGACATTTAGAGATGTAACTTCCCATAAAAAGCACCTATAGTTTCTACTAACAGTGAAAAGAATGAAGTCCAACATGAGCAGATTCACAATGAAAATGCACTGGCGACCAACAAACTCTCTGAAACGATTGTACCAATGCTCCGGGCATCCGTTCGAAAGTATGTCGTTAGCCACTTTTTCTACAATTGATTATGTATGAAAACAACTGATAAATAATTATGCAGATGTACCAATGTATATACATCGCTACAATTACATACAGTGTATATATTGTTCCAAGCCCACCTTGTGCATGCGGTGAATTTGAAAGCTGTGATTATTTTTTTCTCCACTGTCCTAGATTTGCCAACGTCAGGAATACATACCTCTCTGGCTATTTGCATACGCATTCTGTTCAAGAATTGTTTTACCGGTAAAGTAACAGCCACTGATGAAGATAATGAAACCATGTTTTGCCACGTTCAAGAATTCATAGTCAAGTCGAAATGTTTCCTATGATATAACGGTACTAACGTAAAATTGATGCAAATTATATTGAAAGAATCAACTTATGGAGTCATTGAACATCTCTCTCTCTCTCTCTCTCTCTCTCTCTCTCTCTCTCTCTCTCTGTGTCTGTCTGTCTGTCTATCTTTCTCTCTGTATGTTTGATGTAGGTGCGCGTGCACGCATGTGTATGCATGCGTTTAAGTAAGTGCCTGAATGCGTGCATGTATGCATAAATGTGTGTGTATGTATGTACATACGCATGTACATGCATGCGTGCGTAGATATGTGTGTACGTATGTATGTGTGTATGTATGTATGTATGTATGTATGTATGTATGTATGTATGTATGTATGTATGTATGTAACGGTTTACATACATGCATATAAGTTATTAAGCTTTTGGTTTAATTGCTTATAATCAAATATGTCAAAAGGCTCAGCCACTCATAACACCGTAGAAAGTTATATACCTTTATTACCAGGAGATGACTTTTAGACAAGCTAAGGCTTACAGTCGGATCCTGGAAGATATTGTATTGTTGTAAATTATGCTGTATTAGAAGCAATTAAAATAAAGTTTGAACTAATTACATACCGTATAAATCAGTCAGCATAATAGTCGGGTTGCTTAATTTCTGTACCTTGCAAAAACAAAAAGAAAAAAAAAAAAAACGTAACCCTACAACCGGAAATATATACGGCTGAATTGATTATCATGTATTTAAAGCTTTCATGTTGGTTCATACAAAACCGCTGAAAAGTAATGCGAAACTAATTGCATTTTGGAGAAACGCATGCATTTTGCATGATACTGGTTTAGAGTTTTGCCAAGCAACTGCAAGTTCTATTAAGGTATAGTACACATGTATATACTAACAGGTAAAATATACTAAATATATATATACCCCACTCGCGATAAATTAATCAGTACAACTGACGTCTGAATATAAATTAGCACTGACTATTTGAAATTCTTGTCGCGATTTGTTAATCGGCGTGTATTTTATGGAATTTTGATGAACATTTTAATTTGCGGAAATCACCCTGCATGGCTCGTCAACAAAGGTTTTGAAATTATGGACATGAAGAAATGCGCGGCGATTCCCCTCAACATGCATATTTGAAACTTACGTTAG
Organism: Anodontia alba; assembly: GCA_964016985.1. Taxonomy (NCBI): domain Eukaryota; kingdom Metazoa; phylum Mollusca; class Bivalvia; order Lucinida; family Lucinidae; genus Anodontia; species Anodontia alba. The sequence continues at coordinate 9,456,198 of OZ024821.1, forward strand.
TACAATACAGTGTTCTATACGACTATTTTTTTTTTTTTTTTTTTTTTTTTTTTTTTTTGAACAAATATAAGCACGAACGCCCGAAAGATGGCTGGTTAAATTTTAAAATGAGTCATTCAAAATGGTGTCATACAATTTACAATCAAACGTTTTCTTACAGGTTTATTGTAACGGCCATATTTTATGTTAATCCATTTTTGTATACCTTCTAATAAAGGCTATAGGAAACGGTAGAAGGTTTATTTGAAACGCAGTTTGCATGCGAAACTTGAAACTTGTTGTCAGACAGGAAAACGGGGTACTCTCCCTTAAATACTGAATTAAAAAAAAAAAAAAAAAAAAAAAAAAAAAAAAAAAAAAAAATGGGGTGACACTAACAACGTCATGTTTGCATATCTACATGAGAAAATAAACATTCTGTTGTCTGCTTTGACCATTTGTTCTTTCTCTTTTCATAATTTTAACCTGAATACACAAGGTTTTGTATACTTAGAAATTCTTCAGTATCAACTTGGCCTCTATAGAAACGTACAAGTTTTCTCGAAATGCAATGTATGCATATCTGCTATACAATTGTTTTATATACAGACATGTCCAGGCTTTCTTCCAATATCGTAATAAATCGTATATCTTTCCGATGCTAGGTTTAGCAAATATTGAGTACTGGAGTCCGCACTACAAAGTCTCTATTTTCTATTTGTATATAGGGTGCTTGTCCTAATTCAAGCGTTTTACGGGATGATCCATATTCGCGATATATGCTTCAAGACAAAGGCCTAGAAAATAAATAAATCATCGTACATGATATAGAAACAATACCAGTACATCATGCCTGTTTGACCTTTTTGGCAGAGCTGTGGAAATATCATGCCCGACTTGTCCAACTTGTCCCATTTCCCTGAGGACAAGTATGAAATTTCAATGTACTTGTCCTGGGACAAGTAATTCATAGCTCTGGCTAGATAGATTAGTCTGGTTATTAGATATATATTTTTCTTATATCTCAAAGAAAACATATGTTGTAGGTACTCATTAGAAGCGCCTCGATGAGGCGCTTCTAATGAGTACCCACAACATATGTTTTCTTAGAGAAATAAGATAAAATGTCAATTTTCGGGCAAGTAAATCTTGGTTGGACAAGTGGATTTTGACCATTTACTTGTCCGTAGATAAGTAATAAAATTTGATTCTTCCTCACCCCTGTTTTTGGCTGTCATATACGTAGGTATATGAGAGGCCGTAACAGAGTGATTAGAGCGTTTAAACTAATTATGCCGAGTGGACTCTTCTACTGTTCTGTCGTTAATTTATGGCATAATTAAAGTTCGAATTTTTCTTAAAAAAGGAGACATAAAGTACAAATTTCTATTTCAATTCCTTATGGAAATCCAAAAATTATATATTCGAATAACAATACAACAATGTTCGCCAAAAATAACAATTACAATACAGTGTTCTAATTCCAATGATAAAATAGTAAGTCTCATGTGGCATTCCAGATTTAATTACTGACGCAATAATTTTTCATTTGGAAATCCAAATTATATCTTCGATAGTGTACCATTCCTATCTCAAACTTAAAGGCTCCATACTACTTAAAAATAGACATTTTAATATCCAAGAAAGGTTTAATAATTGATATATGATATTAATACAATCATAAAATGTGGCACCTGACAGCCTGTAAAATTTCAGTTAGTCCATCGTTCTTGACATGAAATGTTTTTTTTTATCGTATCTCTGAATTAATGTTGGCAACATTAATTCAGAGATACGATGATAAAAAAAAAAAAAAAAAAAAAAAAAAAAAAAAATAGAAAAAAAAAAGTCATTTCATTTTTGATCCAGTTCAAAAACGAAATACTTACTGAAATTTTACAGGCTATCAGATGCCACATTTTATTGTCTTATTAATACTATATATCAATTTGTTAAACCTTTCTTGGATAGAAAGTGTCTTTTTCCTTTAGGAATACGGAGCCTTTAACTTAACTGCCTATTTTTGTTTTCTCTCGCTCACTGTATCTTTCGAATGTGACCCATCAAATACTCTGTAGCACATCATCATCATAATCAGCCAATGAAAATACCCGTGACAAGGTGTTTAGATCTCGCCTTTCCCACTTTCCCGCCTAATATTTTAACACGTGGGCAGAGTAAATTTCTAAGTCGTGAAAAACCGTGGGCAAAGTAAATTTCTAAGTCGTGAAAAACCGATTCTACTTCCAATAAACGCTAAATATATATTTGGTATCAAAATAATGCTTATGATTCGCAGCATATCAAAATCAAATTTGTATTCTAATATCTTAACTTTTGTCTCAATAGTTCAAAAAATCATAATATTTTAATTTGCATTTCAGTTGCCTCAAGTGTTAATTTCCAAGGCTACTTATTATAACCACATAAGGGGTTTATTTGTGTTAACAAAAGCTCAACCTAAAATAGGCAAGCCGTTCAAAGTACCCCGAAGATATTTCAATTGTACAAGTCTGCACCTGCGGATAAATCCATTAGTGTCAAATTTAAGCATTCTAGCTAAGAAAACTTCATAATATCTTATTATTATGCAAAAACGATTTTTTTATGAAATTGTTTTTTTTTTTTTCTATTATTCAATATGTCAGCAAACCCACAAAAGTACAAATATAAAATGGAAATCCAAAAATAAATAAAAAATGATAAACAATTTATAAACGCGGCTATATTTTTGTTTATATTGTTTTTTTATTTGTTTGAAATTTTGCTGCATAACACTACATTAACTCTTTGGACTTCTCCTATTTAAGGGTTGTCTGGTTAGTTTTTGTTAATATTATGTTTTGTAGAAAATTCTGAATTTACTGCAATCAGCGTACACCCTGAACGAACGCCGCGGTATTTAGCGTCTGATCTGGGTCTACACTATTTGCCAGTGTTCTTTTTATGAGACGCTAGGCTTAAATGAAAGCTGTGGTATTGAACGACGCGGGTCCCAGCTCAGACCATCGACTGAAAATGGTACCCTTCTGGGGAAGGTAAAAGGCAACAAACATCACGAAAACATGCCTATATAAGTTTGACCCCCTTAAACCCCACTTTTATAGAGTAAAACTGGGGTTTACAGGGGTATATATTATTTTTCTGATTTTCAGTTCAAAACGAGGCGGTTCTAACGAGTACCCACAATCTATGTTTTGAGCGGAAATATAAAAAATATCAGATTTTTTTATCTGAAAATTTTCATTTTTTGGTGGTAAAATTTTCAGTATATTTGAATAGGCATGTTTTCGTAATGAAAAGGGAACAGGGGTGTACCTTTCATACACTGTGTCCTGAGACACGATGGGTTCTAACTCCCGCCCCTTCCGCCGCAAGGCTATTTTTGTACATTTATGTAGGTATGCGATTGGTACGCACATTTAGCTGCTATTAGTGTTTCCTATTAAATGCAGGACTTAACGTGTCGCTATTTCTGAATTATACAGAGGGCAGATCCTAATAAATCTTAAATGTAAATGTCAAACCTACAAGTAAATTTTGTAGATCTTTACAGTGTAATTAATTTCTTGTTTCTATTTCGCATGAAAAATGAACTATGCGCGCATAGACAAAATGAAATATATTGCAGGATGACGCCAATATGCAGAAGAAATTTATGTAATTACATATTGTACTAAAATAGGTAATAAACAAATAGTTATCTCTGAATGTAATGTTAAGTCTTGTTCTGTGAAAAACATGAAAAAAAATTACTTTATTTTCATCTGATGATTTTGCCTGCATAGTGCTAAAGTTTAAACATCACGAAAACATGCCTATATAATTTTGACCCCTTAAACCCCACTTTTATATACTAAAACTGTTACAGGATTAACATTATTTTTCTTCTTTTTGCTCAAAACATAGATTGTGGATACTCATTAGAACCGCCTCGATGAGGCGGTTCTAACGGATATAGACAATCTATGTTTTGAGCGGAAATATGAAAAGAATATCAGAGATTTCCATCTGAAAAATTTCGGTTTTTATACCCCACCACACAATAGTGGCGGGGTATTATGGTTTCACGTTGGACGTCCGTGTGTCTGTCCGTCCGTCCGTTCATTTTTCGTTTCCAGATGATAACTTGAGTAAACATCAATGGATTTTCACCAAACTTGGTGTGTGCATTGATACACGTATTATGGAGATCTGGTTTGGGATTGCTAATGGGCATATTTCGTCAAATTTTTACGATTATCTGCCCGAGAGACGCCCATATTTTCTTTTCCGGACGATAACTTAAGTAAATAACAAGGGATTTTTACCAAACTTGTTATATGCATTGACATTAAGGAGATTTGGTTTGGGATTGCTAAAGGGCAAATTTCATCATACTTTTACGGAGTTATCTGCCCGAGACACGCCCATATTTTCGTTTCCGGACGATAACTTGAGTAAATAACAAGGGATTTTAACCAAACTTGCTATATATGCATTGACATTAAGGAGATCTGGTTTGGGATTGCTAATGGGCAAATTTCGTCAAATTTTTACGGGAGTTATCTGCCCGAGTCACGCCTATATTTACATTTCCGGGCGATAACTTGAGTAAATAATAAGGGATTTTAACCAAACTTGCTATATATACTGACATTAAGGAGATCTGGTTTGGAATTGCTAATGGGCAAATTTCGTCGATGTTTTATTGAGCTATCTGCCCGAGACACGCCCATATTTTCGTTTCCAGACGATAACTTGAGTAAATAACAAGGGATTTTAACCAAACTTGCTATATTAATTGCATTAAGGAGATCTGTATGGGCAAATTTCGTCAAATATACGGAGTTATCTGCCCGAGACACGCCCATATTTTCGTTTCGACGATAACTTGAGTAAATAAAAAGGTCTTTTAACCAAATTTGCTATATGCATTGATTTTATCAAGATCTGGTTTAGGATTGTTACCTGTCCATTGATATTATCAAGATCTGGTTTAGGATTGTTATCTGTCCTCTGTCATTTTCTTTCCAGACATTTTCGCAACGATAACTTTAATACAGAAACAAATAATTGCTATCGCGGGGTATTATACTTGCGGTGCTTTTGTTGGAGGTGAAATTTTCTATATATTTTAATAGGCGTGTTTTCGTAATGGATATATATGAGACGAGAACACGTAACTGAGGAACAATGACCCTGAGGTATAGTGCAAACAAGACTATTGATCAGATCCTACACATGTCGGATATTCTCACTTGACGTGACCCTTGTATTATCCAATTTATACATGCCTATCATGCAGAATGTATCGTATCTAAGTAGTCGTACAACGTAACACCTTGCCACACTTATCTAAAAGGCCAACACGTATACTATAACCCAACAGGCACATGCCGTCATGACGTTACATCGACGTTAACGCAACGTTATAATTACATAATATGCCCGATTGGAAACCAAAGAACTGCACTTAACTGCTTGTGCTACTATCTACAATTGCTGGACGAGTGGCAAACAGCGTAGACTCAAACGGACGCGTTCCGCGACGTCGGATCTAGGTCTACATTGTTTGCTCAGGTCAGACTAGCCAAATACATAGGGTAGATACGGTATATTTCGGTGCTCAACGTATATTTATACGGTCAATTGCCTTTTCATAGAAAAAAATGAATACAAATATCTTAGCGTGATGAGTATTTGAGAGACAATTTTGTTGAATTCTTGCGAAAAAGTACTAACTGAATCACAAGACGGAACCAATCACTTCAGAAGTCACATTTCACATGAGAATATGCGCTGTCGCTAAAGTAAAACACAGAAAGGAACGCTCCTCCAGCATATTAAAATGGCAGGATTATTTGTATACATTATGGCATGTTTCCTTTGAACAGGTACTCATGCTGTTGGTATGAGAGAGATTATCAGCGTAGATGTACGTGATATCAATCAAAGAAAAATCACAAATTACCATAATAATCCTGGGACCAGTTGTTCAAAGCTAATGACAACGTTAGTTAACCATTCGTTAAAATTTGCATCGAGTGATACGCAAATATGCTGAAATTTTTGTTGAAAAAATGTGAGTAGCTTTTGCAGTGGAAAAGCTACTCACATTTTTTCAGCAAAAAATATCAGAATATTGTGTATTGAATCTGCTAAAACAGTTAACGAAATGGCCCTTAACGAGCTCGGTAAGCTAACAACGCTTTGAACAACCGGGCCCTGAGCATTTGGATAGACAAGCCTGAGCAAACTATGTAGACCCAGATCAGGCGCCACAGAACGCGGCGTCTGGTCAGGGTCTACACTGTTTGCCACTCATCCAGCATTATTCGGACACGTTAACACGTAGAAAAATTGACTTGTTTAAAGTTTCGGACAAGAATAATAAGACGTTTAGGTGTCCTAATTTTTAGGATAAATACTCTACCACGTTTTGTTGGAGCGGTTTTTCTATGCATGGATTTCCTGGAAACTGATCCCGGTATCCGTTAAATTCACACATCACTGTGTCTTATCGCTGATTGATGGATTGGGCTATTGGTGCTCATTAAGTGACATTAAAGCAAATGAGAGAAATTATCACAATAGCAATGTGGAAGCTAATGAACACAATTACATGTATTGTTCTTCCATAGACCTTATAGAAATATATGTAAAACTAGTTGGATCACAGATTTAGAGCAAGCAAGAATTGAAGCTGTCTTAAAACTAAACTACAGAAGTAAAACGAAATTACAGATACCTGTTCAGGTCGGATCTTTAGTGTTTTCGTTATAAGATTAATTGACACAAAAAGTAATTAATATTTAATGTTCAACGAGCGAAGACAAGAAATTCGTATTCTCATAATCAAATCAAGAGCTAATTATTACGACAGGTTCTTGAATCGCGTATACATAAAGCCTGTTTCACATCAGCCTTACGGCAGCCGTACGACTCTCTGTGATCACGTTTTTGACAAAACTCGATGGATTTCTCAAGATCGTCGAACGAATTCTAAAGGTCGCAAGGTCGTCGCAACGTCGCAGACTAAATTCTCATCAGGCACATTATTTCTGCGATTTGTTGGCATTTTTTTAACTTTGCAAGGCTAACGCAAAGCAGCCTTGAATCACCCGTACTGCTGTCAATCATTTCTTGCGTTTGTCCTGCGAAAGTCGTAATGCAGCCGCACAAGCATCTTACTGCTGTCGTGCGTCCCAAAAAATGCTGTCGCAAGAATGTTGAGAATCATAAGACTATCGCATAAGTCTTGCCGCCGCGCGACATCCTACGATTGTTGTGTTTTGGCATCACGTGTTATGAGAGAACTTCTCCACTGCTGTATATAAAAAGCTGACGTCCTTGACGCCAAGCACCGAGAATGACGGTTAACTTGCCCATCCTCCTGGTCAATCTCGGGCAGCCGAAGGGCCGGGGCCGGGACCCTGATCTGGATCCAATTGAACAGTGTTAGAGAACCCCAAACAATGCTGGTAGTACTGACAACGCTGCATTGCATGGTCGTCAGCAAAAACCTTCACCGGTGCGCCAAGATGCACACAACACGTCGGACTCTGGACTGTCTTTAGTTGAACACACTTTGTTCGTGTATCATGCCTATCATGGAGTAGGGTTCATCAGCCAGGTTCGGAGGGGGAAAGCGTCATTTCCTAATATAAAGATTTGCCGGTCATCCTGAGGGAGTGGCTCGGTTGGCGGAAAACCAATGGAGTTGTCCTCAAGAGCGGTCCGGAGGGTGCACTCACTGAAAATGCCAGCATCCGACGCCGACCCCACGCTTCCACTTGTCCATATGAATTTAAAGTCCGCATCTACCACACGCAGCAGCACAATGAAACAGAACCTTTTGTAGTCGAAGAATTCGCTCCCGGAGTTATGTGGCTTCTTTACGGCGACATGTTTACCGTCTATGGCACCAAAAGCATGATGAAAGTTTCTAACGATTGCCAAACCTGCGACACTTCACGCCATTCGTCGTGGGTAGAAGGTAGGATGAAGAGTTTTTCTCTGTATTCTTAAAAATATGCATACCATAGGAACAAAGAAAGAGATTATGTTGTGTCCCGCCCGGAAACCGCACTGGAAGGACTTGAAACTCATCCCGGTGGCCAAAAAGCGAAGCGTTATGACCAACTTTTACCCGGGCCCAATGAAACCTCCTCCCCTGCAAACATAAACCATACAATGAACATTAGAATTTAGTATGATTCGTAAGGTGGCTGAATATATTGCAAAAGATAGTTGCAATTCAAAGTGGCAATTGAATGCTATATACACTTGCCTGTTCGACTTGCTGGTGAGCGGGGTGACCCGTAACAGCAACTCGGCAAACATGTCGCGGCTGATCCTTATGTAGCCTATGCAGTCACCCTCGGACTCTCTCTCCAGCTCCTGGAAGCGGATGTGGTACTGGCCAAACAACAGACGTCGCTCGATCCAGAGTTTGACACACCAACACCTCGCTGGTCTTCTTCGACCTTGACGCGCTCGGATAAACAGTGGGATAGCCATCAAGATGTGATATGCTTCCAACAAGCTATAATGAAACTCTGAGGGTTGTTGGTAATGCTCATGTATTTTATTCCTCACTTGAGACGAATTCATACGACGAACGCTTGGACATTGTAAGATAATCGTGCGACAGCCTTGCGAATTCTTGTGCGTCGTACGGTACCCGCAAGAAAGTTTGCGGATTCTTACGACCGTCTAACAGTAGTCTTACGACAGTTTTACATATTCGCACGGCTGCTGCACGTCCATCTTGCGGCAGCCGTACGAAATGTTTTATTTTTCTTCTGCTTTCGAGCTGCAAACATCGTGCGACCAGAGAAACAGTCGTACGAACATCGTACGGCTACCTTGCGATCTCCAACACCAATGTGGACCTGTGCGGATACACTGTGACTTTGTCTGCGATCTGTCTACGATATTCATGGCCTCCAAAATCTTACGAACAAAAATCGCACGGCTGATGTGAAACAGACTTAAGAAAACAGTGAGTACCGTATCTATACTTAGTATTTTGACAGGCGGTTTCTGATCTGCGTCTATTTCTTTACACATCAAAAGGTGGCAAAAAGGACTTTTTCAAAGTTTTGGACAACTATGGTAATGGGATAAGATATCAGAATATTTAGGGCTGATAAAGTATCCTGACTATATTGTTGGAATGTGCGTGCTCGTCTCGGTTGTCACTGCTCATATATATACAATACAGGCTGGAATCATTCTTTTGTCGTACAACTGTATAACATTTATGTTTCATTCTTGATATAAAATGCGCTACAAATGATATTATTCTTTTAGATAATTTTGTACTCGAACGCGGTCTTATACACATGTTATACAGTAAATGTCAGCTGTTTATACCACCATTTAGACCGCCTAAAAGTGGTCTATGTGGTCTTAAAAGTGAATATAGAATAATAAGGGAGAAGCAATTTATTGGGACTGGTCCTACTCGTAATTATGTGAGAATTCATAAGCACGCTACCGATGAAAAACAGCAAATAAAAACTGTTTATTTCATTGTTAGCGGTGGATTCAGAGTATATCTGGTGAAAATAAAAGTGGTATCAATCACTAGTGAATTGATATCGTATCATTTCACTAGTGACTGATACGATTTATATTTTCACTCCTCGCTTTGGGCGACTTCGGTTTTCTTCACTGTTTCAGAAGTGGGTGTTACCCCCACTTCAGATTTTTGAACACCTCTAACTTCTTTGTTCCTGAACTAAACTATCAAGTGTTGGTATGCATTTTCTTAGTTAGAATGTAATGAACATTTTGGTATCAAAATTAGTTTGATTTGCCGAAACTTTTGATTTTGTCTCTCCAGCGTTTCACATGTTAAACACTGAGCGTCGACGACATGACGTTCATTTTTTGTTTGGCGACGTTAGTGACGTTAGTTATGACGTCAGAAACGCGCATTGTAAACAATGAAATAAAAAGAAAATTTACTCTTTTTCAGTGAATACCATAAAAATTTTCATCTCGTGTAACGAAAACATTCAAATTTTCACTCGTGCTTCGCACTCGTGAAAATACTGTTGTTTTCATTACACTCGATGACAATATTTATGGTACTCACAGCAAAAGAGTAAATATCCTCTATGTACCGCACAGTGCAAGCTGGATGCTCAACTACAACACATCTCACTAAACTTCGAAGGCATCCTCACAGCTTGCGCATTCTCCCCGCCCTCCTAGTCTGACATAAAGCCTTCCGAAGCAACAGACTGCTGTTGAAAGGACAAAAACATTCTAATCTACAGTGTGTGCACCGATAAGGTTAAAATCCTTCTGCAAATGTGTAAATCGAAATTGAATGAAATAGTAGTAATTATGCCAGTCTTGATTCGTAAGGTAAATGGATACACCTGATTGTTTTAGTTGTTTTTTTTTTTGTAAATGGCAGACACATTTTGTGACTTCATGTTTGCTTCCCTGTACACCATGCTCGTTCTGAAACGGCTCTACTGTAAAAGGAATAATATGCTTTTAGAATAGACCCTTTTCAGATGGGCACAAAAACAATTTTAACAGAGTTGCTACCCTTGCCAGTGTAGCCATTCTTTTTCAAATCCACTAACTATTTGTTTCCATTCTGATTTGTATGAATGCAAATTAATAGAGTAATGTTTGTCTAAGTGATTTGCTGATAGCATTCATGCGATTTTAGTCTTGATGGAAATAGGACAACCGATGAATTAACAAGGTATTCATAATATTCCGCACGGCGTTTTTAGCAGTATGAACACTTTCAGCCCTGGATTCCTGAAGTGGTATCTTCCATCTTTGAATTTGGACAGGCTCGTTGATGCAATTCATAGAGCCATCAGACAAAAATCAAAACACAATAGTCAGGATTTTTACTATTTGGAAAGGTATTTTATGTGGTCTGCAAGGCTGAAAAGGTTAATTAGAATGACTTGCGACAATTAGCGGAAACAGGAAGAAAAAAGCTAACTCAAGATTTAAATCCATATAAGCCAGTCAATGGAAACTTTTGGTTTTGATATATAGGTCCAGCTTTTGTCGAGTGTTTATATGCCTGTCCTCGAATATATTTGTTTTCACATGCTGACATAATAATTCTCTGTATGATCGCTGCTGATCTGTCTTTTTGTATTTCGTGCATCTGTGTCAAAGTGCCATCATGAAAACATACGAGTACCTATATAATTTTGGCCCCCTTAAACCCCACTTTTATATAGTAAAACTGGGGTTTACAGGGGTATACATTATATTTTCTTATTTTTGCTCAAAAAACATAGATTGTGGGATAAGTGTGGGATAAGTTGGATAAAGGGCTAACTATGTAAACCCTGCCTGTCAGTCCCAATACTTATGGTAAATAGGGTATTGTCACTGGGCCCGCACATAGAATATAGGAGAATCGAGTCAACTGAGCATTAATACTTTAAGTCTAGTTCAGAATATCCGTTTTGCTCTGAACCATTATTATTAGATTGAAAGGGCATTAGATGGCAATGCTGATTCTAGCATCCAAGATCATTTACCGCCATTTAACATTTTTGCACGAAACAGCTGATAAACGCGACACTGTTTTAACTGTCCACAAGTTTGGTTTTAGACAGTAATATAATCATTGTTAACTTATTCTGGTTTAACATTTAAACCTGCATGTAACAGCCTATAAAAGGGACAGTGAAAAACAATGTAGACCCAGGTCAGGTTTGTGCGCTCAACATAGATTTGGATCAGCCTACGCATTCGTGCAGCCTGATCAGAATCTTCTCTGGGCGCATTTTGGACAGCCAAGGACGCAAAATTTCGTCATACGGACAACGAAGACTCTGCTCAGACTGTGCGGATGCGCATGGTGATCAGAGCCCGGTGGGCGTATATGTCAGAAGGTACGTTTCCGCACGCTGCGACCATCATAGTATAGATATTGTGCTTGTTCCTTTGGGACAATTGACCCAGAGGTTATAAAAATCTTTTTTTTTTTTTTTTTTTTTTTTTTTTTTTCTCTCAGCTCAGCGGAGCATGTAATTTTCTCTGCTAATAAATATAAAAACGCCAACAAAAGTTGGCATTTTCATATTTATTAGCAGAGAAATTGTCATGCTCAGCTATGTTTAGCAAGAAGGAATTTGCAGTTGTTAGTAATCTTAGATTTATAAGCAGGACAAATTTCAAGCTCAGCTCAGTTCAGCATGAAAAACGTTTTATAACTTGGGGGCCTGATCTCATAGATTGAATCTGACAGTAGAGTTCCGATTTAACCCATTTACGCCAAGTGGATTCCTCTACCATAACTCTTTGGGCAGGACCATCTCCAAGAGAAGGGGTGTCTTTTAGATTTTATTATTGTCATGTTTTATGGATTTTTTTTATATATTTGATGTAAACAGTGTAGACCATGGCCAAACGGAGCTTTCTGCGGTGTCTGATCTTTGTCTACGATGTTTGTCAATGTCCCCTTGTATGGGAACCAGACATTAATAGGTTAAAACATGCTGCTACGGCTGCATTTTTTTTATTATTCTTCAAGAACACGTTTAATTAAAGCAAGTCGTTTTTTTCTACCTTTTTCGGTATTTACAAAATATCTCTTTTACAGACTATTCCAGAAACCAGCCTTTTGGATTGTTTTAGAAATAGTCTGTAGTGACGCCTTTGACTTGTAATCGTCTTTGACAAGTAGAAGAGAGTAGTAATCATATAAAATATCGTCGACTCTATTTATCTCGAATTCAAGGGTTTCTCTAAAATACTTCGAGATATCCGTATTTCGACATATCAGATTTGCAGACTTGAGAAAAAAAAATAAAAAATAAATCGAACAACCGCTTTAATATGTATATGTAATTGGCTCTTTTCCACAATATTTTGTTACCTGTTATTAGATTTTCATGTTTAGCCAGTGACCAGATTTTCACTTCGAGATGAGCGGTTATTCGAGATAAGCGAGGTCGAGATAACGAGAGTCAACTGTGTAAGTGAAGATACCCAGGAAATGCCGAAAACACGAATCACTACCCTCCCGAGGCACCAAAAGAAGGAGAGTTGAGGAACAAATCATGACAAAAAGCCACATATCAAATCACAGACGCACAAACAAAGAACAACTGCAACAGTGGAACCACCTTTGAACGCTCACTAGTACATTTTTGTAAAACAACTTTCTATCAGTAGAAAAAAGTACAAACCTTCTATTATTAATTCCACCGCACTTGATATGAATGTCACTTACACTGAGTGGTACGAGGCAAGAATATTAGCCATATCACATAAACATTTAAGTAGCAGCTCGAAGCAAATTTATCCCTTCAATTTTTCCTGTGATAAGAATTTGTTGTTTACTCAGAGCAACTATGCTGATCAACTCAAGAAATATTCGTACGTATTAGATCTACCGCTTAGATGATAGAACTACATCGAGTCAAATGCAAGATTCAAATGAACCGTGTTGCGAGAAACAAGCTCTTTGGACGTTCCATCAAATACATCTTTCAGTGCGCAAGGCTACATGTTTAATTCCTTTGCTGAAATTTCCCCTTCGCCTACCGCTTGTGTGACTGAACAACATACGTTCCGGCGAAACTGCGCGGATGCGCAGGTTTGCCTGAACCTTTGCTGTTTGCATTTGCTAAAACGGCTTAAATCATTTAGAGGTTTCAGATTTTGGGACCACCTGTAGAAAATTGTTTAAAATTACGGACGATTCAGTTGTTTATACATCTCCAGCTAGCATTCTTTATAAATATACAACGGGCCGTTATCGGCCCGTCAGCTACCCTGACGGACCAATAACGGCCCGCTGTAGATTTATAAAGAATGCTTACTGGGTCTCTTGCCTTTATAGTTATAAAGGCAAACTCTGAGACGGTCTTAATAATCTTCTTACATGTACGGGGTTCAGGAAGTTGTGGTGGTGGCACCAACACTTACTTATATGTAGAACTGTAACCTGGGCCCACGCTATGTGTTTAATGCTTCTTGACTATTTTGTTACACGTACATGTATAGTCTTCCGTACCTGGCAGAAACTCCTAACTGATCACCTAAATCAGAGAAAGACATTCCGAAAGACAGGAATGCTTCTTGACTATTTTGCTACACATGTAATCTTCCGTACCTGGCAGAAACTCCTAACTGATCACCTAAATCAGAGAAAGACATTCCAAAAGACAGGACTTTTGCAAAACATAAATAATCTATATGCTAAATCAATATCAGTTAGACGTGAATCAGTCTAGTAGTAATGAACTTGATTTATTTACAAAACGTCGGTTAAATTTCAAAATAATCCTTTAACGAATGTAGCAAGAGCAACGGACACAGGATTGCTGAGGGGAATCTGTTACAAATAGATGATAGGAACCAAAACTTCAAATTCGTCGTCCATCTTCTCATCACAGGAGGTGAAACAGAAAACTATCAAAAGAATCAGACGTATGTTTAAGAGGTGATGCGGACACAGGATCTCGGATGGGCACACTAACTCACGCAAGTATACGCAAGTGGATGGACGAGGCCTTTTCAATGGTTCCCTCTGCATACTTCAGGTGACACTAAGCAAAACATATAAAGTCAGGTCTTCGAAGGGATATCGGCTTTTTGCGTTCTTTCTAAATTTCTCATTACGAGAACATGCCTATTCAAATATACTGTAAATTTCACCACCAAAAAAATGAAAGTTTTCAGATGAAAAATTCTAAAATTTTTCATATTTCTGCTCAAAACATAGATTGTGGGTACTCGTTAGAACCGCCTCGATGAGGCGGTTCTAACGAGTACCCACAATCTATGTTTTGAGCAGAAATATGAAAAATAATGTATACCCCTGTAAACCCCAGTTTTACTATATAAAAGTGGGGTTTAAGGGGGTTAAAATTATATAGGCATGTTTTTGTGATGTCCCTGGAAACACATGCAGATTTCGTCATGATAAGGCTTCGCATATACAGGAACTATAGCCATCAAATTGACGGAACGTTTCAGCAATGCCTTGAAAAAGATAGCTTCGGGGCATATATGAACAGTAAAAACCCAGATCATCATGAGAAACTGCTTCATCTATTCTTCATTATCCAATGAGTATGTAAGCGGACACCATCGGCCGTGACTAGACTGCATGTACAAGCTGATCTGAGCCTTTGCGGTCCACGTACGCCCTGAAGGCACATTTTCACATGGCAAGATCTGTTAATCCTTACATCCCTGCGGACTAAAACAGGTATATTAGCAAACAGTGTAGATCCAGATGAGACGGCTCGTAACGTCTCGTCAGGATCTACACTGTTTGCCATTTAGTTATTTAGTTTTTTTTTTTTTTTTTTTTTTTTTTTGATTGACATCCTTATTTTCAACAATGGACATGTCTAATCTCAAAGATGGAAGAGTCTTTTTTTTATGAAGTCAGGGCTGAAAGAGTTAAAATGCGGGACTCGAAAACACACCCTAGTAAGCATTCTACATAAATCTATAGCGGGCCGTTATTGACCCGACAGGGTAGCTGACGGGCCCGCTGTAGATTTATGTAGAATGCTAGCTGGGACGTTTCGGTATTCTTCGTCGAGTTTTATTTCTCCCGTAGATTATTGTTGAATGAGAAATGACGCGTATTATGTATCATTAATATATACACGTTACGTAAACTCAGTGTGGATATTTATAATGCTATTCGTGAACTTATAAGAAGTTGGCATAATGCTTGTACAAACAACCGATTTGAGTGCATATATGTTTGCCTAACCAGAGTCACACTTACTTGTTACGTCTAATTTTATCTTCGGCTCTTTCAGACCTCACTTAAATCAAAACACGGCACAGTTTTCTTTTCTTTCAGTGAGACCGACAGATGGTGTAAGAAAACGTCGCATTCCCCCAACAGATTGCGAACTTGTGCAGCCAGCCAAAGCATGCACGTGCAATATGTTTTGAAGGAAGAGTTTAATATTTCGTTAACATAAAATTAGGTTAATCACCTACGTAACATGAACGCAACAAAATCTGGCTTCCGAAGTAACAATCTTTTCAGAATCTTTTTCCATTATATACCGTATCAAATGTACCTTAATGGGTTGTTTGCCATAATGAAATACACCTTTGTCTAACAAATCTTACTTGAGAAGTTACACAGTGTAAGGAGTTCTGACAGATGTTGCTGCAAATAACATCGTAAGTTGTGCCACCAAACAAAATAACAGAACATTATAATGTTCTGTTATTGTTTGGTGGTACAACCAACGATAATAGAACGAACAAAAACAAACGCCCCTATGAGACTGCGCCGCATCAAGATGGTCTTAGTCTATGATATTACCTACACGAAGGAAGGAAGCTGTAGAAAATGCTGCCCAACTGTGAAGACGTCCTGAACGCTTTGGGGCTTTGTATGCGCTAAGGGACTTTTTATTGACACCGCAGCGCCGATTCTGCAAATGTAATATTGCAACCGATGCATTACGTATTGAACATTCCTGTTATTAAGAGCTCCCTATCGCTTTATATGATGTGAATTGGCAACAGGTGTATCCGCGCTAAGAGAAAAGGGTTTCTCTTATTAATCAAATAGAAGTGATCTTTGAAGTAATTAGGGTCAGTGTTTTCCTTTATTCTTTGCAAATTTCACCGGCGTTTCTGTATAGGCTAGTAGCAAAAGACTCACTGATGGTCAATGTGTACGCTGATATTACAGCATTTGTGCCGCTACGTGTACCTTCCGACATATGCATCCGCGCAGTCTGGTCAGAATGCTCGTTGTCCACATTAAGAATCTTTGCATACTTTGTTATCCAAAATGTGCACAGTGAAAAATCTGATCAGACTGTGCGAATGCGCAGGCCGATATAAATCTTCACTAGGCGCACATGTCCGAAGGTACGTTTTCTGACGTTGCAATTATATGACCTATTCGAACAGAATAACTCCTTTACATACCTATTCTTAAATCTGAAAACAAGCTGATGTGTTAAAACCTGCTGGACGAGCACCAATCAGTGTAGACTTAGAGATCAGACATCGCATTCTGCGATGTCTGATTCTGAGTGAACACTGTTTGCGAACGCCTCTCTCACATCACGCAAAGTAGACAGTATAATTATCACATCACAATCACGGTCAGGAAGCAATTTTCATATCAGGTTCATAATCAGCAATGTTATTAAGTTTATAGTCTAGTGCCAAAAGCTGTCGCTGTTCTGGGTCGCAACAGATCAGGATTACTGAACTGAATTATTTATAAACGAAGCCTTACTTTTTATATCAGTGATAAAGAAATAATAACTCAGAAACAATGTAAAACCTTTTTCATTTGCCCCCTGTATAGTGTCATAGTGTCAGAGCTTAACGTTGCGGGAGCAAATTAGAAAGTAACAGATTAAACTTCTACCTGCCGAATTTAAGTAAATAAAGAAAACACATTTTTTTCTATTTTTAGACAAAAGAATAAGTATTGATGTGAAGTAGTAAAGAGTATATCTACAAAGAGCCGCATTCACAGAACACAGCCTGCCAATGAAACAAAGAAGAAAAGAAACAAACCACGACGGACAGCACACATGTTACAAACCAACGAAAAGCAAAGCCGACCGCTCCCTCTTCTGAAAAAAAGGTGACCGCAATACTAGGCAGGACCCACAAAACATAAAAAAACTATAAGGCGACAAACAGGATATAATAACAGCCACGAGGCCAAACAAAGAATAAACAACACCAAAACCCCCACCGTAGAACGGTCAGTGGTAAATACTGCTATGGAGTTTAACTCTTTCACTGCCACAGGCGATTATAATAGACTTTTGCAAACAACATAGATCCAGATGAGACGGCTCAATGAGCCGTCTCATCTGGATCTACGCTGTTTGACATTCAGTCTTTCAAATTTACATATAAACGTCTTTCCAAACAATAGTTTGTTAAAATAAAAAAAAAAAAAAAAAAAAAAAAAAAAAGCAGGCGACAAATGTCGTCTGAAGTTTGGCACTAAAAGAGTTAAATCGATTTTACTGGCGCCTAATCTTTAACCTACACTCAGATTTTGTCTGTTCTGTATAAGTACTGTTGCCATATTGCTAATGAGTTTGCATAAGGTATAAATGAAAATCAAGACAAACGTCTTACTTTATACTGTTTACCTATGCTTCGAAAAAAAAACAAAAAAAAAAAAAACAAAAAAAAAAAAACAGCAATATACATGTACAAACCGGAATCTTGTTGTTGACAAGCACTGCTGCCACATCTTTTTTTGCTACTTCCACAAAATACTACTACTACTACCATTACTATAACTAATACTACTATTACTACACGTTTTATAGCAATTAATGCTCTACTAGCGAAATGACAAATTAACGTCCTCACTTCAGTAAAATCATGCAATAAAATACTGTGAAATGTTTGTGAATGAAATAGTAAAAACAATTATGTTGGTCCATTAAAATGCAGTTGAGGTTCTTGATAAATTAAACTCAAAGAATTTATGAGATTCAAAAACAGGGTAAGAGAAAAGTCCAGGAAATGCCACAATCACAAACCGCAGACACCAAAAAGAAGAGGAAACCGACAAAACCAAACTAGCACAAATCGAACAAACGTACGAATAAATCAAGTTTGACTACCCTTTACTTTGCTTTACCTCAAGAGCTTTGGTAGGCGATGGGCTTCAATGAAGATGCTCGTTATAGCTTCAGGCGTGAAATTACGGTTGTGCTTTTGGGAGTTTTATCAATCAGATGCACACACACACACCTCTTACACATATGAACTATCCTGATACTTATCTTTCTCCTACTAACTGAATATCCACTGGTAAAGCTGGTCTCTCTTCAGTTTAATATTATTTGATACCTGTAATTAACCTTGGCTATTTTTGTTTTAGTTGCATTTTGTCTGAAAACAGCTTCGGCCTCAAAGAGTTGGTTTAAACAATAGTTTATTGAATATAATATATACAACATAAACGTACAAAAATGACATAGAGGATCAGATAACAAGCTTATTATAGCTTATGTGAAATCTTCTCCTAGCACAAATATTCTACAAAACAAACGAGCGTAGAAAATAAAGGCTATTCAAAGAGTTCAGAAATGGAATTCAGAAGGACTGTTTCTGATCATTTGGACCAATTAAACAAGATAGTCAATCGTTGCAAAACGATATGTATAAATATGAATGTTATGCGACAAATTGCTTGCATGGTTATTAATTTAATTATGGTTGATGAATTAGATCTCTATTTAACTCACGGCGGTGAGTCAGGTCTCCGACCGAATGAGACGCCTGGCCATTGCTGTATGGCCCACGGTGCTCATATTAATGATTTTCATTTGCTTTGGCTTCAGATTGCAATTGGGCCCACTACTTTGTTTCATTGCAGTTTTGTGATTATTTTATTTTTCTGCGGAATTTCACAGATGTGATAGAAGATGCTACGCGGTCCGATTCCATCTTTTGAATTTTGAGCAGCATCAGAATAAAGGGGATGTTTGGATCAAGTTAAATAGTTTAAGCGCCTCAACCTACCCATATGTGTTACTGCTGACCATTCCAAGGCGGTTAGTCTGTTGCACTTCAGTTTTGGGTTGGGGCTTGATGACATGCTTTTGACTTGGCCCGCCTTGGTTCAGCTACATGTATTGGTTTTCTTTAACTCTGTAGAATTAGCCAATAGATGTCTTTGTATATAATAATAATTTATTTTATTTTTATGTTTTCGCTATAATGCACTGACTGTAGTGGGAGCCATTATGCGAACCAAATTTTATGTATTTCTGTATTAAGAGCAGCATAGGTGAAGTTAGTCGACTGTAAAAGTGCTTGAAACCCCCAGTAGTTTACACTACTGACCGTTTTAAGGCGGAGGACCCGGTGTTGCTGTTACTCTGTGTAGTTTTGTGGTGAATTCTACGAAGCGATTTATATTAGGTCTTGTCTTGCTTTTGTCCTTGGGCTTATCAGTCATTTTAGCATTGCGATTACCTCGCTTGGGGAAGAGCGAGTGCTTTCGTGCGTTTGTTTGTTTTGCGCATGTTAGTTTGTGTCTCTTTCCTCTTCCTCTTAGTGTCAGGAATTGGCTGCGACGTGATTGTGACACTCCTGGGACTTTTCTTCTTTTAACATTTTGTTTGTATGCAGGTTATTTTAACTGTGCTGTTGTGGTTTGTCATTGGTTTCTCCTCAACTTATCGATGCCTCTGATAGGTTGTGCTTCGTTACTGCAGCCTTTTCTGGGTAGCTCCATTTACAGTGGATATTCTTTATCTCAACCTCGCTTATCTCGAATAACCGCTTATCTTGAAGTGAAAATCTGGTCCCTGTTTTAACATTGAAATCTAACAATTGGTAATAAAATATTGTGGAGAAGAGGAGAAATTGCTCCTATGGAGCAATTTTTCCTCTTTTCAACAATATTTTCATTTTATCTCTAACTTAAGGAGTCAAATTACATATTCATTTGGTAATTGTTGTTGTTCGATTTATTGTTTTCCTCAATTCCGCAAATCTCATATGTCGAGGTATGGATATTATCTCAAAGTGTTTCAGAGAGTCCCTTGGACTTCGAGACGACGAGAGTCGACTGCACAGTGTTGTACTTTTCTTGAGTCCGAAATAAAATGATGTAGCAATTCTAAATAGTTCTTTAACAGTTGTTAAACGATACTTCAAGTTGTGTTCATTTGAATCTCTACATTAAAGTGCACAAAATGAGTGTTTATTACAATTTGAATACAGATTATGATAACAAGCATATTACGTACTAGAGACGTCTCTTAAGATTCTTTTGTGTCCCGCAAAACAGAGAATAACATGTTTGAAATTTATATTCAAACATAAATATATATTATATTATAAATATCTTTTTCGGGAAGGGAGCAACATACCACGGATCGGTCACAATCTTCAATGTTACCAAAATGCAGTATTGAAATAAAAATCTAAAAGGTTGCCTTTGGAAGCAAGGAACACACGGAGACTCGGTTTCATAAGGTTTCTTCATATGCAACAATGTAGTTTGCGAGGCTGCATATACCTCTTAGCAACGACTTAAGCGGTATTCGATTTTCAAGGTAAACAGTATGGCTCCTTAAAGAGAAAAAATATAAACCACACTATGATTAAGTATGGGGCGACGTTTTCCGCCGCCACACGACCTTAACAGTAGCTACAGTGAAGTAAAATAAACCTATAAAAGGTTTTCTCTTGAAACACGCAAACGAATGAAAATCAGACCTCGTGGTACAAATACATTGAACCTATATGGCTTCAGCGTGAGCAAATTTACTTTTGGGCATAAACACCAAACGAATTAACATATAAATCTGCACACCATATAAGTCTTCGCTGTGTTCTATCAAGGATAGATGCAGACGGTTATATCAAAAACACTATGTACCATATTAACACCCGCATCTTATTGGTGTTGAAATCCTAAATAACCAAAATTTATGTTAAAATGCATGATGATTAAAACGCAAACGCACGTGGTGTTGTTGACAACAACATACGAACGGTATGATAACCTCTGTCCCTTCAAATTACACTGGTTTAGGTAATTACCCCATATATCGTGATGGCCTACTTCTGTTCAAAGTGCATTGTTTCCGATTATCAGTCTGATTACTGTCCCGTCTATGTTGTAACCAAGGTATGGGAAACATATTATCGCATGCACAAAAAGTAGGATATCGTGCGAAACAATGTAATGAATATGTGATAATGATTATTATGTGGTTTGCGAATTAATGTATCCCTTCGTAAGCGTTATTAACAATGATACCGGATGTTTCAGAAAATGATCCCCAATTTAGAATTTTGACGAGCATATCTGCGAACATGAAATAATTAAATGATGGCTGCTATGCCAATGCTTATTCTTATCGGGGACATATAGGCTAAAAACCGTTTTGATTTTGTTCGAAGTGAAATTAACTAAATTATGATTTATATATCAACAGCGAATGGAGGTCCGAATTTCAACTACCCTTGCACGGAGAATGATCTAATTGCTTCAAACGAAACGTCACAATGTTAAATTACCAGAAGAAAATATAATAGAAGAAGATGTACAATTACATCCAGGTCTCCGCATAAGCAGAATAATCAGATTCAGATAGGTTTCACCTTCCCTCACGAAAACATGCCTATATAATTTTGACCCCCCTAAAACCACACTATTATATAGTAAAACTTTTCTTATTTGCGCTCAAAAACAGGCGGTTCTAACGAGTACCCACAAACTATGTTTCGAGCAGAAATATGAAAAATATCAGTTTTTATCTGAAAAGTTTCAGTTTTTTTTTGTTTTGAGGAAACGTTTTCTTTATGTAATGATTTTGCCACCATTTTGCAAATGCGAAAAGTTCCCTGGTATCTGAAACCTTTCAAACATGGACTTGAAATTTCAAATATCAAGGCGTTGGTAAAGGAAAGAATTTGCTCCAAAAGTAAACCTAATGCAGAAGGAGACAAATATTTCGAACTTGTTTACAAATTAGCATCTGTAGCCCTATGTTACATACTTAGTGAAAACGAGATACGTAGGGACAACAAGTTTTGCAGTCTTTTAAATTAGATTTTCATTTTGTATTAATTCTAGCAAGCTTTTTAATTGCATAAATCAGCCAATATTTCCCATACTGTATGGCTTACATAGCTATAGATAAGATAGTATCTAGACAAACCTTTCTCCACAAGTCGTCATATGTTGTGGGTACTCATTTGAAGCTCCTCACAGCTTTTAATGCGTACCCAAAACTTTTGTTTGTTCATAAAGAAATGAGACCAAAATTTAATAGTTTTGGTTAAAAATAGCTTACCTAGAGGTATGATTAAAAAGAATATATTTTTTATTTAGTCATGTTGATATAAAAAATGACTTCCGTGTACAAAAGAACATATTTTGTCTGTAGCGCTTTTTAACAATGTGTGTCCCAGTTTGCGGGGTAAATCTAATAAAATGTCATGATGTTGTACAATTAAAATAGATGTCATGATACAGTCTATAGTAATTGTCGTCTGAGCATTTAAAAGGACAGAACATGAAATATGTCCCTATTATATTTGAGCCACAGAAGAAAAGGGGTCATTCGGGGTAAATGCTAAATTAAAAATCTTTCTTTAAAATCGTCAGTTCTGACCATGATCTTTGCTTAGCATCAAAATATGGGTTAGCATTAATTTTTTTGAAACGATCTGTTTGTGATGCAAATACAGACAAATACAATAAAGCAGCCACAAAATGAACATTTGCCAAGTATGAGTTTCACAAAAATACTTGTATCATGCAAGTGTCGTCTGTTTACTGTATATATAGCATATTACCAGAAGAAAATGTCACAGAATAAGATATATGAAATGTTGTATCGAGCGCTCCAGATCATCTATATGTTAGATAAATTAAACTGCATGTTGTGATGAATTCTCCATACTAACTGTTGTAAGAGCATTTAAAAAGAACAGAAAATAAAAAAGGTTCTGATTATCTAAGTTAAAGAATCTTCGTTTATCATCAACACATTTGATCTGATCCATATCCGTTAATCCTGATCCGGTGCATCATTGTTTGGACCATACAGAAGTGACAGAGTCTGTGGGTATGCACTTAGAAGACTGAAAGTAGAAATAAGCATGTCGATGGGGGAAGGCGCAAACTCTGATCATGATATTTTTGCTGCCCGCAGTTAGGTTCTACACATCTTGAACAATATTCAACCAAATTTACGTAGATGTACAGGCGGTAAAGATATTTTCTGTTATCCGTGCCTTTTTATACCTTTCTATGTGTACGTACTCAAAAAAAGAATTTACTTACCGTACTCATGCAGCTATAGCTGGATATCAAATCATTCTGAAAAAAAAAAAGAAGAAAATAAATAAAAAAAATAATACGCTAATAGTTAGTTCTAATATTCTTAGGTGAATTTAAAAGACAATCAGACAACGAATACAATTCATGTAGTATCATTTGAGTCATGCGCACTGTTAAGGCGAATGGATACATTTGGTATGTTTCCGTCATTTTCGATAAAGAAGATAACTTTTGGTACTTCCTGTTTGCTTTTCTGCGAACCAAGCCCCTTCTGAAAAGGGTCTACTAACAAAAAAAAAAAAAAAAAAAAAAAAAAAAAGAAAGAAAACATTACTCCCAATTGGAGCAACTACTTTCCGTTTAGATTAGAATCCTTTTCAGATGGGAAGCAAAAGCAATTTGACAAAGTTACCACTTCCGAAAGTTCATCTAATCATCTTAACGATTATCATAGCGATCTTTCTGACAGTGACTGTGGTCTGCACCGCTCACTAAATATACGAACGTAGTTAAATTCTGATAGGCTGAGATATTAGTTTTAGAGGCAACAACACTAAGAAAATAAAAGTGAACATACCCAGGAAATGTTTCTATCACAAAGCACAGCCTTCCCAAGGCACGAAAAGAAGGAAATATGAGGAACAAATAATGACGAAACACATGCCACATATGAAAACACCAACGCACAAAAAAAAGAAGAAATGTAAGAGAGGAACCGCATTGGAACGGGTTAGTTGAAAAACTACTGGCGGAAGGTGTAGGGGAACCAGCTTTACTCCCGCAAAAACCTATCCCAAATTCTGATGCAGTTCCATATTACACATTACGAAAACATGCCTATTCAAATATACTGAAATTTTTTACCACCAAAAAATGAAAATTTTCAGATAAAAAAAATCTGATATTTTTTCACATTTCTGCTCAAAACATAGATTGTGGTACTCATTAGAACCGCCTCACCGAGGCGGTTCTAACGAGTACCCACAATCTATGTTTTGAGCAGAAATAAGAAAAATAATGTATACCCCTGTAAACCCCAGTTTTACTATATAAAAGTGGGGTTTACAGGGGTCATATTTATAAAGGCACGTTTTCGTGATGGTTTATATGTTCGTCCACATAGAGTCCTCTACCGCATCCGTGAAACATCTCAGCGAAACACATATAACCGCATCCGTGAAACATCTCAGCGAAACACATATAATCAAAATCACTGTGGGTGCTCTGAAGCCAGAACACAAGAAAACACAACCAGGACCATGAAGTCTGAACTTGTGTGTTAAGGTGTCCAAATATTTTTGACAAATACGGAATGCAGATGATATGTATTGACAAAAACAAAATCTTTCAAATGTTCCTTTCACCTTGCTTCTTGCCTCTATAAGCGGTTTCAGTTATAATAAATTTAACCCAAGTACAATTAACTATTTGCCTTTGAAACAAATTTTCATTACTATAACAATCCCCAAATCACAATAAAATTACGTTGATTCGATGTCAATGCTTTAAAATGTAATATTAAAATGCGTTGTAGCAAACAGATAAAAAACACAATATGTTTTTCATAACATATTAACAAGGCTACTTTGTGTTTCGATACACATATGGAAATCTATATTATCGTTGCAATTTTTGAGAAACGTAACATGATTTACGTCATACTCATATTAATTTCGAAGTCTCTTAACCCTACTTGCGTCATGTCAATCGTATCCTTGGGAGATTGGACAATTAAACACATATCAGTACAATATAAAGTACACGCAAAATTCTATTCTTTAACTTTTTCTTGTCAGTTATTCTCGCACAGTCTCAGTTTTGTATTAAATATGAACCTTTGAAACAGCGAGTCTTATTAAACTACATTTTCATCTAGTTTCAAATTGAATTTTGGCGAAAACGTTTAATATATATATTATGCTTTTTGATAAAAAATAACATTCTTGGATGACAGTTGTAGAGGAAGATAGACACAGACATCTCAGAGAGGTCTCAAGTTTGAAATATGCATAGGTTTTATTGTAGTCAGATGAAGAATTTACGATTTTCCGAAGTTCCGTAGAAAGGTCGAAACGCACCGTCTCTTAACACCTTAATGGTCGTCTGAAACCAAGGTAGAACTTATTATTTGGACATGAAGAATTTATGTGTGTCACTGTTTTCTTCATAAAAACACACCTGATTGATTACTATTAGAACTGACTGAACCATCCGTAAATTTCAGCCTGTCGGTATACGTCTTCTCCTATACGGTTCTCCTGATCTCTCTGATGACGACAACGTTGAACTTTTTTCTTACGTCCAACATTTTATAAAAGAAACAAATCGATTTTGAAACGGAAAACCAAATTTAAATACTGTAAACATGTAAGTAGCCTGTTATATCTATTAAAGTTTTATCGAAGCTTGGTTTGGTGACCCCCGCTCACTACTCATCCTTCTTAGTTTCATTTTTATCCTGAAACTAGATTCCTATAGAACTAATTTCTTATCATTGTACACCGTTCTTCTTTTCTTTTCTCTAGTTATTTTCTTCTTTCTATAGCTCTACTTGCGACCGCTCAATGTTTTGTTGATTATAAATTAATTTTGTATGCATGTAAACACGCGAACTCGGACTCTCCAGACGCTGTATATTGTTTGATCTTATATAATTTTATCTTCTTTCTTCTTTCTGTACTAGCATCTGGACAATCGGAATTCTAGTGTCTACATAATAAGAGTTACTAAATGCCATAAACTTTGTATGTTATATTTTGTTTTGGGGAGGACCTTTTCTAATGTTGTGAGAACTTGTGGTCCAACCCACTTGCTATATGATTATTTGGCAATAAAATATGATTAAACTAATTAGAACTGACTTTGCTAGACGATTCTAAAACGGATCGCAGTATGCACATGTTCTTAAAGAAAAAAAAAATAAATAAATAAAACACACAGCTACATGCTCTGCTCAACTAGCGCTTTAGGCCGTTTATAAAATTAAAGCCAATACCCCTAGTACGCACTGAGCCATGATTGGCTGTCGATAGCATACGTTACGTGAAAACTGAAAAGCGGTCTTAGAAAATCTGCGGAATTTCAAAATTTTGAAAATGTCCATTGTATATCGAAACTACTCATTGCTACTCCATGGAACATTTTGGAGATGTTCTTTCTCTTCACAATTTACGCTGGAAAGTTTTCAAAAGAGACTTCTTTTTTAAAGTTATCTCAACTTATAAATGTGACAAAAAGATAAAAAAAAAAGTCGAATTTAACAAGACAATATAATGTTTCTATGAGCTGTTTCATGACAAGTTCGGACTTTGTTCATACAAATACAGTCGACTCTCGTTATCTCGAATTCCAAGGGACTCTCTGAAATACTTCGAGATATCCGTAGTTCGACATATCAGGTTTGCAGAATTGAGGAAAAAATAATTTGATTAACCACATTTAACAAACTGATAGGTAATTGGACTTTTGAAGTTAGAGATATATTGAAAATATTGTGGAAAAGAGGAGAAATTGCTCCTTAGGAGCAATTTCTCCTCTTTTCTACAATATTTTCCATCTGTTGTTAGGTTTTCATGTATAGGCAGGGACCAGATTTTCACTTCGAGATAAGCGGTTATTCGAGATAAGCGAGGTCGAGATAACGAGAGTCAACTGTATCTGTAATTTATAATTAATAAGGTCCAAATATAGTCCAAAAAGGCAATGTCTGATGGCTTAAGTTTAATAACGTGTAGCACTTATATACTTTTCGACATTTTATATGTATACCTTATTTAAATTTCTCAGCGATGTTTTCAAAAACAACGCTGAGAAATTTCAATAAGGGTATACTTGTAAAATGTCGAAATTATATTATTGCAACAAGTCATTGGTTTCATAAACTCCTCACTCACATAGTGGTGGCTGTAGCTTTTAGAAGAGAACAACATGAGCCTAATAGTTTTATCCAGAAAAATTCGGAATACATACTCGTATAGGAATTTTACTCTCTCTCTCTCTCTCTCTCTCTCTCTCTCTCTCTCTCTCTCTCTTATTTTGCACTTACATACCTTCCAACTGTTATTGATTGGGTAGGAGGGTCGATGATATTCTCGTCATCACCTGTTTTGATATCAGAACTAACGCCGACCTTCAAGAGTTATTTGTGTGTTCGGATTGGCTTTCAGACCATGACGTATATACGAGTCTTAAATATCTACCTCATAAGTTTGTTTCAGATCTCCTGCCATGAACTATTAGCTTTATGTAAGTCATTCTTTGATCTTGTCACGGAAACTTTGTACCAGGCGATTGAATAAACAAATGTGTTGGAATGTAAGAAAACGTACGTGACATCTGCGTCCAACAAAGACTCAACTCAGTCTGCGTAGTCTGTTCTTCGTTCACCGCATGATGGCGCTGCATCCTTGACTATCCAAAATGCACCCAGTGGAGATTCTGATTACACTGCGCAAATGCACAGGCTGATCGGAATTTTCACTTGGCTCACATGTCCGAAGATACAGTTCGGACGGTGCGGCTCAAATGCCAACAAGATAAAAACACGCGACGTTCTAATATAGATAAGTGGCTTCGCTTCCCGTATCTACCTAATACTTGTCAATCTATACTTTATTTATCCTGAGTATTCGGACACCTTATCTTCTTACCAGGCAAGCCCTAAAACCTGAATGTTCAATTTATCATATGTTGCTGATGTCTCTGAGCATCAACTGTGTGAATGACACACAGTGTAGATTCTGATCAGCCGCCACATGTCGCATCCTGTGACAATAATACTTTCAGTGTTTTATAATAAAGAGAAATGAACCCATCACGAAAACATACCTATATAACTTTTACCGCCTTTAACACCTATTTTATACAGTAAAACTGGGTTTTACAGGCGTATATATTATTTTTCTTATTTCTACTTTAAAAAATAGATTGTGGGTACTCGTTAGAACCGCCTCGGCGAGGCGGTTCTAACGAGTACACAAAATCTATGTTTTGAGCAGAAATATGAAAAGTATCAGAATTTTTATCTTTCACGTTTTGGTGGTGAAGTTTTCAATATATTTGAATAGGCATGTTTTCAGAATGCGCGTACCCAATTATTTAGTTTGTCCCATGGTTATGAATCTGATTTAACAAAAAATAAAATAATCCTCCTTGATTATGTTTTCGCACGTATCATCTGCCTTACCTGGCAGAAACTCATCAGCCAAATCAGAGAGAAAGAGATTCCAAAACATACGATTGCTTTAAAAATATAAATCGTACTTTATGCGGATCCAGTCATTCTTCATTCTGTAATAAGATAATGCAATCCTGAACAGTTTGTGCGAATGTGCAAGCTGATCGCGATCTCCGTTGTCGATATTTGTCCCGTATACAGCTTTTTGAAATGCGCGTCTTAAATGACGTCAAAATCGGCGGACTAGATAGAGGAACACAGTGACTTTACTGTGTTGTTTTACATATAAATTGGATTCATTTTGCTGAAATCGTGATAGCAATTATATAAAAGAAAATAAGGTAAGAAAAGATTACAAGCTTTAGTTACATTTATGCACAGAATGGCGCGAACTAAATGAGATATGACAAAAGCGAGAATGTTGATGATGCGAACTGCATAGAAATCCTGGGCCCAGTTGTTCAAAGCTAACGACGTCGTTAGTTAACGATTCGTTAAAATTTACATCGAGTGATACGCAAATACGCTGAAATTTTTTGCTGAAAAAATGTGAGTAGCTTTTGCAATGCAAAAGCTACTCACATTTTTTTCAGCAAAAAATATCAGAATATTGTATATTGAATCCGCTAAAACAGTTAACGAAATGACCCTTAACGAGCTCGTTAAGCTAACGACGCTTTGAACAACTGGGCCCAGATATCTACACATAAATGAGCCAGCACATGACAAAACCAACACATGGCACGTGCGCACAGAGAATACACAGGTTAGCCTTGGCACCCGTCCAGTCTGATCAAAGTCTTCGCTGTACGCTCAGTGGGTTGTTAAGGATCCAAGCTTTCTTCATGCGGACAGCGAAAACTCTGATAAGATGGTAGGATGCCTAGGCTGATCTGCGTCTTCGTTGGGCGCAGGCGCCATTTTGCTGGTTTTGACATGCGCTGGCTCATATGGACCTCCTAAAGTAAGAAAACCAATGTTGTCATTCTTATATGAGACACGTCGTCTAGTCTTGTTCTACATTTTTACCAAGTATCATAAAAATATTCTAAAGGTTATTTGACTTACAGAGCGGACAGAAAATCAATGCAGAATTACTGTCAAATATAACAAAGAGAGATAATGCCCAACGTAAGAAAAGCAGAATTGTCATTCTTGTACGTGACACGTTGTCTCGTCCTGTTCTACCAAATACCATCAAAATATTTGAATTAGAGAATACGAAATTAATTTCAAAAACAAAACAAAAAGAGATAACTCCAGGAGTAAGAAATCCAGAGTTGTCATTCTTGTTCTCGACAAGTCGTCTTGTCCTGTTCTGCATGTTTATCAATTATCCTAATAATATTCCAAAGGGTATTCGACTTACAGAGCGGATACGAAATCAATGCATAATCACTGTCAAATATGACAAAGGGAGATAACGCCAAAAGTAAGAAAGGCAGATTTGTTATTCTTGTACGTGACACGTCGTCTCGTCCTGTTCTACATTCATTCAAAATACCATCAAAACTTCCGAAGGGTATTAGAGTTACAAAACAAAGGAAGATAACTTCAAAAATAAGAAAGCCTGAGTTGCCATTATTGTACGCGACACGTTGTCTTGTCCTGTTCTTCACTTCTACCAAGTATCCTCAAAATTTTCCGAAGGGTATTTGACTTACAGAGCGGACACGAAATCAATGCATAATCACTGTCAAATATCACAAAGGAATACATAAAGCCAAAAATACGACGCACAGAATTGTCATTCTTACACGCGGCACATTGTCTGGTCATGTTCTACATTTCTACCGAGTACCATCAAAATATTCTGAAGGGTATTCGAGTTACAGAGCGGATACAAAATCTATTTCAAACAAAACAGGAAAATAATTCCACGCGACACGTGGTCTGCAGTTCAACCAAGTATCATCAAAAAAAAGGTAAGAGGAAAGTCCAGAGAGTGCCACAATCACAAACCGCAGCCCTTCTCAGACACCAAGAGGAAGAGGAATCAGACAAGACCACACAAGCGCAAATCGAAGAAACGTACGAAAAGCACTAAGATTAGCTCTTTTTTCCCCAATCGAGGTAATCGCAATGCTAAAAGGACTGAAAAACACAAGAACAAAATAACACAAGGTAAGAAATAAAACATATCGCCTTGTAGAATAAACCCCAAAGCAACATAGAGTAAGATTAACACCGGAACCACCGCCTTAGAACGGTCAGTAGAATAAACCACCGGGGGGGGGGGGGGGGGGGTGGGCAGAGGGCGAGGGGGCGGGGGCGGGAGATAAAGCACTTTTACAGCTAGCCAACTTCAGCCTTTGTCACGATGCTACTCTTAATACAAAAATACATCAAAATTCGGTTCGCATAAAGACTCCCAACTCAGTCACAGTCAATGCATCAAAGCGAAAACATGAAAAAACATAAATCAAATTAATCACAATGATAAACAAAGACGAGTACTCATGGCTAATTCTACAGTATGCCAGAGTAAATGAAAACCAATAGTTGAATCACGGCGGACAAAGCCAAAGACATATCGTCAAGCCCAACCCATTGGTTAAAGTTATACGAAGAGACCGTCATTGAATATTCCAAAGGGTATTCAAGTTACGGAGCGGACAAGAAGTTTTACGCCAACGCCGACGCTGACGCTGACGCCGACGCCAACGGGATCTTTTCTTAAAAACAATATGTCCCCCCACCACTTCGGTATGGGTGTGTGGGGACAGACATAAATATATGAGCTGCAACACGTTCCTTTGGTCATGTTTGCCCAGCGAAGATTAAGATCAGCAACCATAATCACGCTTTCTGATCAGAATCTTCATTGGACGCATTTGAATAGCCAAGGATGCAACGTTTATTCAGTTAGACAACGAAGACTGATCAGACTGCACAGATGCACTGGCTGATTTGAGTCTTCGTTGGGCGCATTACGAAAACACGCCTATTCAAATATATAGAAATTTTCACATCCAAAAACTGAAAATTTTCAGATAAAAAACACTGATATTTTTCATATTTCTGATCAAAACATAGATTGTGGGTACTCGTTAGAACCGCCTCAGTGAGGCGGTTCTAACGAGTACTCACAATCTATGTTTTTGAGCAATATAAGAAAAATAACGTATACCCCTGTAAACCACAGTTTTACTATATAAAAGTGGGGTTTAAGGGGGTCAAAATTATATAGGCGTGTTTTCGTTATGGTACATATAAGAAGGTACAGTTTCTTACGTTGCGGCTCATATCATTATGTAATAGAGTTAAAACGTCTAGTTTATGTTCGTGTTCTGGCATGCAGTATTTTTTTTATGTCAAACGGGGTGCGTCTCAGAAAACATTATGTGTTCCGTTTGATACATATTCTTATATTTAACAATCTGTAGGCTAATTCGTAGAATGAAAGCTAGTGATATTTTTCATAATAAATAGGATTTAATATTTCATTCAAACTGTCATTGCCTTTGTAATGAATAGCTAAAAATAATAACAAATGATTAGTCAGTATCTGGAGATGTCTAACTGTTACTTCTAGGTTAAGGAAGTAAACCTCTCTAAATGCCCTGAAATTTAAAGGAAAGTGCACATCACATATTAAACTTATAAGATATGTTGAAAAATGAAGAGCCTACTAAACAGACCGGTGTGGTGAAAATGCTATGAAAATGAGATAAACAAGAGCGTAATTGCACTTTAACGATGTAGAAATTAGAGCCATGGAAACCGTCGTCGATGAAAATAATGTCATAATGAGTAAGGTCAACATACCAAAAATTGTATTTCGGAAATTATAAAGTCGATATACACAAAAGCAAAACTAGGACTGTTCAGATCGACAGACATGGACCCAAAATAAATGGACTGTAGTCAGGCGTCCATAGAAAGTAAGCAATGTCTATCAGCCTGAACAGAGATTTATGAAAATAAGGGAATTAATGTCTGGGGTTTAGAAAGTCTATTTAAGGCTAGGCTGTAGGGATTGACAAGGTCATGATTCCTCCCAAGGTACTTCTTAAGTATAAGAGACTTACCATAGTGCAGATTATATTTCGTATCCTTTGGGATCAAATGGCCCATTGTGGTATATTTGAAAATGGAGTTCTGCTCATGTATACGCTAGAGGGCGTAAGCAGTGTTGCAAACTTCATTACTGCTTATGAAGAGTCTCAATAAAACCGAGACTCCCATTTTCTAATCCGTGTTTCTACTATTGGTTTTCTTTAACTTTGACTCGCAGTGGGTGTAGAATTGGCCATGAGTACTCGTCTTTGTTGATCATAACGATTTATTTGATTGCTATGTTTTCGCTATGATGCATGGACCTAGTAGGGAGCCAATATGTGAACCAATGTTTATGTATTTCTTATTAAGAGTAGCATCGGGACCCAGGGTGAAATGAGTCGACTGTTAAAGCGCTTTAACCTTCCCCCCTCCCCCCGGCCCCCGTCACCCCTCCCCTCGCCAATCCCAAACCCCGTGGTTAAAATGCTAACCGTTCTTAGGCGGTACTGCCGGTGTTGCTCTTACTCTATGTAGCTTTTTTTTACTTATTCTACGAGCCGATTTATATTATGTCTTGCCCTGTGTTTTTCAACCCTTTTAGCATTGCGATCACCACGCTTGGGGAAGAAAGAGCTGGTCTATGTGTTTTTCGTGCATTTGTTTGTTTTCGCTTGTTAGTTTGTGTCTCTTTACTCTTCCTCTTGATCTCAGGGATTTGCCACCGATGTTCGAGCTATTGAGGTTCGACTGTATTCTAAAACCGAAAACTTGAATTGTTCAGAGATCATACATCATATGGGTATCTGCATGTCATATATAAATACATCTGAGACAATATTTTAGCTCAGTATATTTAAACATTTTCGTTTGTATACTATTATCAATCTCACATAAGCATCATATCACTGTTAACAGGCCGCTTTATTTGTGTCATACATAAAAACTGAATATCTTAAATATTTAAAATAGCAGCACCGACGCCAACAAATATTAAACCTTTAAACTATAATATCTTTCAAATAGGAGCGCATTTGCGTATTTTCTTAAACTACACATTTTAAGGCATAAAGTGTAGGACGTTTCCGAAGTAAATTTCTAATTCTAAAAGACTGCCACTCTTTGGTCTGACGTACCTTGTTTTCAACTTAACCTTGACAGGTGAGGAGATGAACTCTGTAAACTCAGCCGACATGCTGTTATTTAAAGACGCTTCATTGACTACATTTTCCTATTGACAGACTTTAACGTGTCTTGATGCACGTCAATCTCTCGGTCATCAAACCATATGGACCTCACCACGCGAAAAAATGCCTCAAACGTGCGCAAACTGTGTCGGTTCACATCATCTTGCACATGCGCAAAGTCTCATTTGGGCGTTTGCTCTCCTTTATAACATTCTTAAGTATCCAATGAGTCCGTTTGCGGACAGCATATGCCCTGATCAGCCTGCGCAGATGCGCAAGCTGATCTTGGCCTTCGCTGTCCGCATATGACCGAAGACACATTTTCGCATGGTGCGGCCTAAATAAGTGGGAGGAATTGTATGGACACACATAAGTATACGGAGAATTCAAGATGATACCCAATTTAAGGGGAATGGAAACACTTTTCAAGGGAGATAACTTAGAAAAAAGTCAAATGATGTCCACGAAGAGTACGCTTACAGGGCATAGCCTACCAATGACACCCAGAGGTAGAGTAGACAAACCAAGACAGAGTACACAAGCACCCAACTAAAGAAAAGCAAAGCAATCGGCCCCTTTCTCTTCAACAAGTGATCACAATGCTAGATGAGATCCACTTAAAGGCTCCATATTCCTCAAAAATAGACATTTTTTTTTATCCAAGAAAGGTTTAATAAATTGATATATGGTATTAAGACAATCATACATGTAAAATATAGCACCTGGCAGCCTGAAAACTGTCAGTTCGTCTTGTTCTTGAACTGAAATGATTTTTATCGTATCTCTGAATTTCTGTGTTGCCATTAATTCAGTGATACGATAAAAAAAATAATTTTATTTTTTATCCGGTTCAAGAACTAGAGACCATCACGAAAACATGCCTATATAATGTTGACCCCCTTAAACCCCACTTTTATATAGTAAAAACTGGGGTTCACAGGGGTATACATTATTTTTCTTATTTCTGCTCAAAAACATAGATTGTGGGTACTCGTTAGAACCGCCTCGCTGAGGCGGTTCTAACGAGTACCCACAATCTATGTTGTGAGCAGAAATATGAAAAATATCAGCTTTTTTTAATTTGAAATTTGTCATTTTTTGGTGGTAAAATTTCCAGTGTATTTGAATAGGCGTGTTTTCGTAATGGTTTATTTATGGAGTCTTTAACGCAACAAAAGAACAGAGAACAGGACAAAACGCGAAACAATGCTCCGTAGCGAGTAGCCACGAGGCCTTCTAAAGAACAAACAACACCAGAACCAGTGCCCTAGCACGGTCAGTTGTAAAACAATGAAGCCCCCTGTAAGGCGCTTAAAAAAAAGGTACCAAATCTTCACCTTAGCTTCAACTGTTGTATAAATAATAATAATAATAATAATAATAATAATAATAAATAATAATAATAATAATAATAATACGCTCGGCTCTCACAGACAAACAAAGCATGCATTAAAAGCAACAGAAAAGCAGTCAGCTATTGAAGTCATCAAGAAAACATGACCCTCTTAAACCACACTTTTATATAGTAAAACTGGAGTTTACAGGGGTATACATTATTTGTCTTAATTCTGTCAAAAACATGGATTGTGGTATTCGTTAGAACCGCCTCCCCGAGGCGGTTCTAACGAGTACCCACAATCTACGTGTTGAGCAGAAATGTAAAAAACATCAGAGATTTTTATCTGAAAATTTTCATTTTTTGGTGGTACAATTTTCAGTATATTTCAATAGGCATGTTTTCGTAATGGCGAGCATCAGACAAAGAAATTATAACGCACGAAAATATTATAATACACAAATTAATGAATAGCGGAAGAGGTGTGTACATTACATAGACAAGTTAACGTAACGATAGTTTTTTGTTCGGATCCAACACGCCGTATTTACCTTAAGTATTGGACACCTATAGAGCTCGCCATACTTGTCCTTTGAACAACAGATTCTAACAGGAATTACCCTTGAGAGCAATGAACGGACTCTTAAAACTAAAAAAAAAAAAAAATCACATCACGAAAACATGTCTATATAATTTTGACCCCCTTAGACCCCACTTTTGTATAGTAAAACTGGGGTTTACAGGGGTATTAATCATTTTTCCTATTTCTGCTCAAAAACATAAATTCTGGATATTCGTTAGAACCGCCTCGATCTTTGTTTTAAGAGGAATATGAAAAATATCATTTTTTTTTTTTTTTTTTATCTGAAACTTTTCAGTTTTTGGAGCTGAAATTTTCTATATATTTGAATAAGCGTGTTTTCGTAATGAGTTTTCTGGGCCCCACAGTTCCGTGTGCATATCTATTCATGTGTTTAAAAAACTGCTGGATGAGTGTCAAATAGTGTAGACCCTGATCCGACGCCACATTCTGCGGCGTGTGATCTGGATCTATACTATTTGCTCAGGCTAGTCTGTTCGGATACTTATGGTAAAAAATGTATATCGGCACCATGCAGTAAACCTTTACCAATATGACGTATTTGTAGTACATGCATACGTACGCATGCGCACATAAATACTTGAAACAAAACTGGAGTTGACAGGTAAAGAGTCCAAAATACTTCCGTTTTACGACCGACAGAATGTATAATGTTTCCCTTCAGTATCCTAACACTTTATCTTTGATCTTCGTATTAGTTGCCGTTTTATGGTACGTGGAAAGTAACCTTCATAAAATATTTACTCTTGCTGCCTTTTCTGTCTACTCGCACTTCATACTCATACACTCTATCGAAGTTAACCCTTAAAGCGCCAATCACAACAATTGTCGTCTGCTTTGTCATCTGCTTGTGATTTTAAAAGTCATTTTTGCAAACAGTGTGGACCCAGATCAGACTGCTCCTTTAAGGAGCAGTCTGATCTGGGTCCACACTGTTTGCCTATATGCAAAAAATAGATTTGAAAAGTTTGTAAGAATATTCAGCAGACGACATAACCAGACGACATTTTCAGATGCAGATTTGCTTGGCGCTTTAAGGATTTATATCATAGCCTTGTACTGACAGATAATATTTAAGTCTCGGTATTACTGGATATTTGAACCTGCTTCATTTAGCCCGCTTCATAATTTTCGAGGGAAGAAGGTGGGCGGGAGGCGACTGAGAAGTTTCGAAGATAATGATGATTATAAAAATCATGTTTCATTAAGAATTAAAAAAAAAACAACAACTAAATAATAATAAAACAAAATACACGCTCTTGCTGCTTTATCTGTAGCTTTGATTTACGATGACTGGTTATTGTCATTTTGTCATAATGTGCATTATTTAACGCGAAATCATTGAAATCATATTATTATTTCAATCTGGCAGAGTGTTGTGCCAAACATAATATCTGATAATATAGGCCAGTATAAAAAATCATACATGCGTTGCAATTATTTATGATTGTGTTTTTAATTCCATTATGATATTGCCAATTAATGCGTTTACTGCTCGATAATAAAGCTGTGCACTCGAGTGCTATCAATATTATAAGGACTTTATCAATTTCCTGTGGTGTTTCCCACAAACCAAACACATGAGTTGCATCAGAGGTAAATATTTCTTCGGTGTTATACGCACAGTACTGATCCAGTGCAGCCAGCCAGCTCAGTAAATAAGAGAACTCAGGAACTAAAACAATCATCCACATCAAGTTCTCAATATCAAAGGGAAATGCAGACAAGTCCAATTAACAGTCGCATAAAAAGAACAGGTGACAAGCAGAGTTGGCAGCCCTCTCCCCAAAAAATGTCAACTCTGTTACCCAAACTTAACTGAATATATCTTTAACTTACATCATTGTTAAAAAAAAAAAAAAAAAAAAAAACATTTGTAAGTGAATCACTACAAAATAAAAGTAAAAAAGATTGTCTTTGGAAACAAAGAACACATTACGGATAGAAAATGGGAACCTCGGTTTCATTGAGACTCTTCATAAGCAGTCATAAAATTTGCAACACTGCTTGCGCCCTCTAGCGTCTACATGTGCAGAACTCCGTTTTCAAAGAAACCACAATGGGCCCAGTGATCCCAAACGGCATAACAAATGTATCCAAATTATATGGAGAAAATACGATGAGGATTCGTGATATTTCATCACGAAAACACGCCTATATAGTTTTGAGCCCCTTAAACCGCAGTTTTATATAGTAAAACTGGGGTTTACTGGGTATACATTACTTTTTTTTATTTCTGCTCAAAACATATATTGTGGGTACTCGTTAGAACCGCCTCATCGAGGCGGCTCCAACGAGTACCCACAATCTATGTTTTGAGCAGAAATAACAAAAATATCAAAACTTTTTATCGGAAAATTTTCATTTTTTTGGTGGAAAAATTATCTATATATTTCAATAGACGTGTTTTAGTAAATTGTTGTTTCAACATTCTGCGTACCCGCACGAACTGAGCAGGTCCTTCGCTGCCGCCTTACAGAGTCGCTAGATACTGTATATTGTACGCCCTGCTCATACTACAAGACTATATAGGCTGTTGAAATAAACTTAACCCGTTCGGAAAAGTGAACGAAGAGAAATGTCCTTTGCTGGAACACATAACTAAACGGCGAGCAAGGCGG
Organism: Anodontia alba; assembly: GCA_964016985.1. Classification (NCBI taxonomy): domain Eukaryota; kingdom Metazoa; phylum Mollusca; class Bivalvia; order Lucinida; family Lucinidae; genus Anodontia; species Anodontia alba. The sequence continues at coordinate 9,494,876 of OZ024821.1, forward strand.
CCGACTTGTTGTTTGTGTTTAGTTGTTCGCTGCGGGGCTTTTGCATGTTATGTCCTATTTATTGACTTGTTTGTTTTGGTAGATCCTGCCTTGTATTGTGAGCAATCCGTTTGGAATAGGGATCTGTCAGTAATTTAACATAGCTCTTCTGAGAGGGAGCACAAAATAGTACATTGTAGAAAGCACGAACAATGTACAAACCTCCGCCTTCAAATGATCAGCAGTTTCAAACAAACAAAAAAAAAAAAAAAAAAAAAAAACAGGGTTAGGGCTTAGCCAGTTTTCATAGGGGTCGTACTCGTCACCATAGGTTTCGAATTTATTTGACATACAAAGAACTGTTCGGTTCGTGTAGAGGCTTCCCAACTCAATCAGTATCCGTGTCATCCCAGAACAACAGTTTAATAGTACATCAAAAATGCATGCGATAAAAGAGAGATAAGGTGTATACTAAAAGAGAATACAATACAATGCAGCCATATCAAAAGAAAAAAAAAAAAAAAGAAAAGAAAACATTACGAAAACACGCCTATTCAAATATATTGAAATTTTCACCTCCAAAAACAGAAATTTTTTAGACAAAAAAATTTCATATTTTTTTTTTATTTTTGCTCAAAACATAGATTTTGGTTACTCGTTAGAACCGCCTCGGTGAGGCGGTTCTAACGAGTACCAACAATCTATGTTTTGAGAAAAAATAAGTAAAATAATGTATACCCCTGTAAACCCCAGTTTTTCTGTATAAAAGTGGGGTTCAAGGGGGTCAAAATTATATAGGCATGTTTTCGTGATGCAAAAACAACTTGCTTGTCCGTGGTGGACTAGGCCAAGGACAGAGTTTGTGATATATGCCCACTCGGGTAAGAGTTAGTGCTTTTCTGTTCTCAAATGACATAAGCAACCATTTATCACATACTGGATCTGGTAGATTTTGACCATTTGTAACAAGGGAGGCAGCCTGCGACTTCCTGTTTGCTTTCATACACATCAACCCCTTCAGGAAACTGTTCTACTTTATGAGGAAAGAATTTATTCCCACGGGTAGCAATTCTTTCCTTAAAGAGTAGACTCCTTTTTCAGGAGGGGTCAAAATAAATTTGCCTAACCTGAAAAAGTACACATTTCTCTGAAACGATGTAATCTCACTGCGGACATGTACGACCGTCCTACAACTATCGATTGTTATCAAAATGTACGCATAAAACCACACTTGCGCTTGTTCCTAATTAAGCAATAATGTGCATTTAATTGCAACAGGTTCTTGTTTTATGGCTTGTCGAAAGTCATAAATACTGTCTGCTGCGCTGATGCAATACCGGTTAACAAGGTATTCCCCCTACTACAATAATAATTGAAACTTTACCACTCTCTGTGCCAATTCATAAGATGACAAGTTGATTATAGTTTTCTTATTTTCCCCAGAAAACAGGATTTGAAACATCGTCTCCAAATCCTGTTTTCTGGGGGAAAAAATGAGAAGAGTATTTCAAAATGTCGTCTACTGAAAGTTTTACCCAGCATGCTTAGCGTCGAGGCAACAATGCACTCTGGTGTAATTATGGAAGAGGACATTGTTATCAGATATAGGAACAGAAATACTTTTGAAGGAAGTAACAACTTCGAACATACATAAACTGGCATTGTATTGAAACCTAAATTGGGCGAACGTCCATGCGGTGCTAAGTGGACGACTTTTGATGGTTGATTGTCTTTTCAATTCAAATTAAGGATATGTATTAATGGCCTACATTATGAATTTCGAAATGTGATTCCCCATGATTATTAGAAGTTTACAGTATTTAAATTGAATTGATACATTTGTATGGGTAATGAAATGTGGCAACTCTATAAAAATGTTTAACGTCCTTCTGAAAACGGTCTTCTCCAAAGGGAGTTAGCTCCCCTTAGGAGCATATCATTTGTTTTAGAGAAGACCTCTTTTCAGAAGAGGTTTGTTGTACAGGAAAGCAAACAAGAAGTCATAAAGTTATCTTCCTTCTATAAAATGACTAAACTTCCAGCATTTGTATCAGGTCCCCTTAATGTATGCCTGCAAACACTACATGGTGCGGAATGCTTAAACACGCTTTCCTGTTAATGGCCTGCTTTATATTTTCCAAACGATCACTATTACAAAATAAATACGAAGATGCCCGGAAAAAGCCATATTCACTGAACACAGCTGTCACATGATTGACAGACATAACAGTAAACATAAAACAGTAGTTTATCAAAAGTAGAACAAAGAGGAACGATGACAGAATAGAGTCTGAGAACAGTCAATAGCAAAGCTGTTGGGGGAGGGGCCTAAAAGATGATATTGTCGACGCCCAATCTGCGCATTTAAATACCGATGCAGCTTCAGTAGGTCCTGAATGTACTACTAAGCGATTAGTCATTAAGGGTCAATCTTACAAGGCCTACGTATGTATGTATATGTGGTATGTATGTATGTATGTATGTGCGTGTGTAAGTGCGTGTGTGCGTTTGTAAATGTGCTTACACGTTTGTACGGGTGCCGATGACAAAAACATTATTTCCTGGAGTACCTGCCTTGAAGCACAACGAATCCAAACGTTATCGCCTGGAAGAAAAAGGCCCGGATCAGCTTGCACACTCGGGCAGTGGGAAAAAAGTGCCTCGACTGCCCGCACCAGAATCAATATAAACTACAGAATATATTGTATTGCTGAAAATGCATGAGGGTCATTGTCTCAATTTGCTCATCATATTGAAATAACATCACGAAAACATACCTATAAAATTTTCACACCCTTAAACTCCACTTTTATATAGTAAAACTGGGGTTTACATGGATATACATTATTTTCGTATGTCTGCTCAAAAACATATATTGTGAGTATTCGTTAGAACCGCCTCGGCGAGGCGGTTCTAACGAGTACCCACAATCTATGTTTTCAGCAGAAATATAAAAAAAAATATCAGAATTTTTATCTGAAAACTTTCAGTTTTTTTGTTGTGAAATTTTCAATATATTTGAATAGGCGTGTCTTCGTAATGACATAAGGTTCTATCATTTGTGTGAGGGGTAGCTAAAACAATCCGTCCCGAGGATCAATGTCTGGCATCACGAACCTTGATGAGTAACGTCAGACTGTGATCCCGTAGGACGGATTTTTCTATCTATCCTTCACATCCATGATAGATTATTTTATTTGCATACCTTTCATATCTGAAAGTGGGGTTTTGATAATGCTGTCACTTCGATTGCAGACGTGCGCCATATTGTGATGACGTTTAGTGACTTCATTACATTCAGTGTCGCCAACCTTAACGATGGCGTACCGTGAGATCCGATACAACCAGTGTATATCAAATACGCGACAATTCTCGATTTTTATCTTTCCAGATAAGGGTGTATGAAATAAGGTGTAATTTGCGGAAATCCTTATCCGGTATGCAAGAAAAGACTTTCCATCTCATGTTAAATCCAAGATTTCCTTATCTAGTGTGCAAGAAATTGTAGAATTTATGTTAAGGGATTCAATGAATTGAGCTGACATGCATACAACACAGCCACTCTGAGTAGTTATTCCCCTGTGCAGAGTTAACATTTGAACCGTACCGTGAGAAAATATACCTTAATGCATATGCACTCGGAGAAGACCGATCTCTGTCTTCTCCGAGTGCATATGCATTAAGGTATATTTTCTCACGGTACGGTTCAAATGTTAACTCTGCACAGGGGAATAACTACTCAGAGTTACTCAAAACAATAGAACGTCGTCCGCTTCAATTTTATTTGGCACTTTGCGGCTTAAAAAGATAAAGTGTCACAGTGATTCCCCGATAAATTATTTGACTTTTCGAACTCAAATATTGTAAAATCGTTGAGAGCAGCATGTGCTTAATCTTAATCTGACATTTTTCAAGCAGTTGCATTTGCGAATTTGCATTGTCAGATCGTGCTCTACCATATTTAACCCAAGTTTACGGACAGACAGCCTTGAGCAACTATCTAGTGTGGACCCAAATTAGATGCCAAAAAAGTGACATTCATCAATATGTTGTGGCAACTCGCGACGGGGCTTTTTGTCGTCTTTTGTCATGTGGTCATCTTGTCGAGGAGGCGGGAACTGGTTGCTTTGTCTATTCTTGGTTTGTATCATGTGTACTGTCTGTCTTGGTTTGTTTGCTCTTTCTTTTGGTCAGTGGTCATGTTGGCGGCTATGTTCTCTGACTGTGTCTCTTCCTGGACATCTCTATCTTATTTTCAGACATTTCAAAAACAGAGTTGTTGAACAGTTAACCCTTGTCATGCTGAATAATTTAAGATGCAACGCCCACTTCTCTCCAGTCAATCAGATTACTTGATCTGGGTTTTTGATAGAAATTCACATATTTAATGACAAACAATGCAGATCCAGATCAGTTGGCTTTTTCCAACTGATCTGGATCTATACTGTTTGCTAAGACAGGGAAGTTCGTGTTTAGCGAGAGAAGGCATCACGAAAACACGCCTGTATAATTTTGACCCCTTTAAATCCCACTTTTATATAGTAAAACTGGGGTTAAAAGGGTAATACGTTATATTTCTTATTTCTGCTCAAAACATAGATTGTGAGTACTCGTTAGAACCGCATCGCCGAGGCGGTTCTAACGAGTACTGACAATCTATGTTTTGAGCAGAAATATGAAAAATATCAGAATTTTTTTTATCTGAAAATTTTTATTTTTTGGTTGTGAAATTTTCAATATACTTGAATAGGCTTGTTTTCGTAATGGGTTAAGAAAAGTATGATAAGGAGTCAAGTTGTACGAATACTTAAGGTAAACATGGTTTATCATTCCAAACTCCCTTAAAATACGAGGCTAGGTTCAAATGAGCCGCAAAATAAGAACAAAGTACCTTCCGACATGGGCGCCAACCGAAGATTCGGATCAGCCTGCGCATTCGCGCAGTCTGACCAGAATCTTCATTTGAGCAGTTTGGATAGCTAAGGAAGCAAGCTGTCTTAGTGCCGACAACGAAGACGCTGATTAGACTGCACGTGCGCATGCACATGTTGGAAGGTACGTTTTCTCATACTGCGGTTCAAATGATCTTCAAGTTAAGGTCGTTGTCATCGTATTAGAATCAGTTCATTTGTTGCTTCGCATGAATTTGCATAACATACGGGCAACTGAGTCGCATTAAAATGGATTTTTAATTAATAAAAAAAAAAAAAAAAAAAATGTTGACATTCGTACATTCACTCACTGATCGCCTTGCAGCATTATCAACAGTGTTTTACCAGTTTATAAGATCTTAAGGCAGCCTGCGGTGCATTGTTACTAAGTTAAGCTTTATTTGATTTATTACACTGAAACTTGTTAAACGATAAGATTATGCAATTGTCTGCTGGAATGGCCACAGCATGTCAAGTCTTAAAGGCAGTTACTACAACTTCACGCTGGTTCTAACGATTTTGCTTGTCGATTTCGTCTGATGACAGATAAGAGTCAATAGATGGCAATACTGGGACAAGAAAACAATCAGGACATTGCCCACCACTATATGCAATCGTGCTATATCCTAAGTCTGAAATTGCTGGAATTTCATTTTATATACACGCTACAAATGGACAAATAAATTCAGGGGGCGCTGTGAGAAGATTCTGATCTGCATTTGCAGAAGAGCGGCTGCACATACATAAAAAGTACAATATTTACATTGCGACCCCATTGCATCAGCACCGTCGAAGGCAAAATGGCAATAGTTCCGTACGAACCTGGTAAGATTGACTGCATTTCTTGAGGTAATGTAAGGAGCGAGGCGTACGGCTATGTTGCTCTTCCATTTTTTCAGACTTCCATCACGAAAACATACCTATATAATTTTGACCCCCTTAAACCCCACTTTTATATAGTAAAACTGGGGTTTACAGGGGTACACATTATTTTTCTTATTTCTGCCCAAAAACATAGATTGTGGGTACTCGTTAGAACCGCCTCGCCGAGGCGGTTCTAACGAGTACCCACAATCTATGTTTTGAGCAGAAATATGAAAATATCAAATCTTTTTGTCTAAAAATTTTCAGTTTTTTGGAGGTTAAATTTTCTATATATTTGAATAGGCATGTTTTCGAAATGAACTGTATTTAAATGGTGACTGTGTTCATTGTTCTAAAGAATCATTCCATTTAGATCATGTTTACTATAAACATAATATTATGTCCAGAGTAGAAATGCAATCGACTTTTAAAGGCTGGTTTGTGCACTGAGACAAACCTACTTTATTGCAAGCACTACATTACGAAAACACGCCTATTCAAATATATAGAAAATTTCACCTCCAAAAACTGAAAATTTTCAAATAAAAAGCTCTGATATTTTTCATATTTCTGCTTAAAACATAGATTGTGGGTACTCGTTAAAACCGTCTCGCCGAGGCGGTTCTAACGAGTACCCACATTCTATGTTTTGAGCAGAAATAAGAAAAATAATATATGCCACTCGAAACCCCAGTTTTACTATATAAAAGTGGGGTATAAGGGGGTAAATATTATATAGGCATGTTTTCGTGATGACATACAGCATATCTTAACTTTTCAAGAAAGGAGACACGGATAACAAATGAAATGATGTTTAACCGACATAAAAATGGTATCATTCAATATTAAAAATCTAAAAGATTGCCTTTGAAAACAATTAAAACTCCGAGAATGAAACTTGGAGAGTCGGTTTTATTAAGACTCTTTATATGCAGCAATGTAGTCTGCGAGGCTGCATATTTTCCATAGCACCGGCTTAAGCGCTATCCTATTTTTATTGATTCAGAATTGGCTCATTGATCCCAAAGAATATAGAATTATATAATCTGCGCGTTTGGTAAAGTACGGGGAGACGTTTGACGGCTGTCATAAGGCGCTGAACAACAGCTACAGCGAAGTTTAAGGCAAGCTGTTAACACGCCCTTCAGAAAGTTCAAAGTTTTAGGTGTTATAAAACAATATTATATAGCTAACAGGTATCTATAGGGATTTCTAGGGAAAATAATAGTAAACTTTTCCACTGGGAAATATTTCCCAGTGGGATATTATCACGTCGTGCAAAAGACGCGTAAAAGACGTCAAAGCAATAGATGGCATCATTTAAATGCGTCAGAAGAGACAAAAATGTCATTTTAAAAACTATATTATATATAATTTAAACAAACAGTGGTTTTAAACAGGGAAATAATTCCCATGGGCGTTGCAAGTCCTGATAAAAACGTCGTGCTAGCACACTCGGTCTTTATCGGATTTGCAACGCCCTAGGGAATTATTTCCCGTATGTTAAAACCACTGTTGATTAACCTCTATGTATTATTCACAGCAACAGGTGCCGCGTCGTCAGAATTCGTACCTCCGGACATGTGCGTCAATCGAAGATTCAAATCAGCCTACGCATCCGCGCAGTCTGATCAGAGTGTTCAATGTGCGCATTTTGTTCATTCTGATCATAGTGTTCACTGGGTACATTTTGGATACACAGCCTGGTATGAGTCTATGTTTGGTGCATATGTCAGAAGGTAGGATTTCTCACGTTGCGGGTCATAGTAATATTGTCGCAACATCTTAACAATACAGTCAAAACATTCCCAGCTTCAAATATAGCACTTCACAATTCACTTTGCATCACTAAGTTTCCAAAGCAAATCTGTTGAATATGTATTGTTCACAGTGGCTCCTGATCAACTGATTGGTGGACAGAAGGATAAGTTCACAATGCCAAAACTATATTCCTTTGACTTTGGCTGGGGAAATAAAATCATGAAATTACCATTTAGTCTGATCTCATTTTGATGCCCATCCAAATCAGATTATCATAAAACTAATGCACTTCAGGAATAGCATATGATTACCTAGTTATGGCACGCATAAGGAGAGTGTAAAAAATCAAATCAAAGGGAAGTAAGTCAGAAACTAAGGGAAGTTCATCTTACTTTGTACGCGACACGCCGTCTAAACCTCATATACATTGCTAAAAATTCCATCAAGATATTCTATACGGTGCGCATAAAGGCAATCAAAAAATTGATCAAAGAAATGTAATTCAGAAGTTGGGAAAGGGAGAGCAATCTTTCTTTCTTTTTTTTGTACGTCACACACCGTCTTAATCACATATATATTGCTATAAAGTTTCATCAATATATTTATGGATTTAATTCAAAAGTAAGAAAGGGAGAGTAATCATTTTTACTCGCGACAGGCCACTTTGATGTCGCACATACTGCTACGAAGTTTTATCTAGACATATCTTACGGCTACCTAGTTATGGTGCGCACAAGGATAGTCTGAAAAAAAAAAAAAAAAAAAAAAAAAAAAAAAAAAAAAAAACTAATTAAAACAACAAAAGTAACTCAGAAACTAAGAAAAGGTGAGCAATCATTTTTGTATGTGTGTCCGTATTTTGATGATACTTTAGCCTCGGTCCTGCCCGGTCCTTTAGCAAGAACACATGTCTAATTCTTTGGCTGAAGTTCCACCTTTGGCTACCGCTTACGTGAGCGAAAAACATAAGTTCTAGCGAGACTTGGCGGGTACGATGGCTCGCAAGAACATTCGTTCTTCGACTCTTTCCTCATAACGCAAAAAGATTAGAGTCATTGAAAGCATTTCTTCTAATTGCTATGTTCAATATGCACATCTGTTTAAACAACATATTGCGCTTTTCTAAGATAATTCTTTGACATAACAGCCATCATATTCTTCGCTTTGTAGAAATAGTCCCTTGTACTTGCGTATATGATACGATGTTTTTGCTAACAATCAAAAGAATATCTAGTACCATCACACATTTTGAAACAACATTACACAGGGGTCCTCAATAATTCAACTACTCTGACAAGTACTAATTGAGAGATTTTGGAGCTTGTAAAAATTAATCCGGACAATTCTGTCAAAAGTGTTTATTTTCCTTCCAATAAAAGGGTCTACTCTATAAGGATAAAAGAAGTTTTCTTGGGAACAAACATTGCCTTCTTAATAATACGCCTTTTCAAAAGAACCCAAATGTGCGGGAGCGCAAACAGAAAGTTACTTAATATGTTGTCTACTCAGAATGAATGCCGTAAAATCTACGAAGTGTATGAGGTCCCTTTAATGAGAGATAGCAGCAGTATTTCTATTATCTCCCTTGACAGATAAAGTCCAAGGTAGATCAAATACTAACCAGGTCCTTCTAATTGGAATCCCCAGTCTGCATTTATCATAGATCATCAGTGGAAATTAACAAATTCTTAACTTTACATTTCTCCATATCTACATGGAAGATTAATTTATATTGTATATTTCATTGCACAGAAAATGTTTCTTTTAAATCTTTTGGAAGCTGTATGGCATATGACCTTGTTAAAATTAGATTTATTAAGGAAAATGAAGTGATACTTAATAGAAACACTAATGATAAAAGCAGAGGAATCCAATTAATTAGACCTGGTTATTTACAGAAAGTAATCAAGGGGGTAAACTGACTGCTTTCTCCTATTGTCTTCATTGTCAAGAATGACACTTTACTCATCAACTGGCATGTTACATGCACTATACATGTGTAAATATATCAAATATGTTCTGTAAATACGGAACTTTTGAAAGCAACGAACGCACCACAGAAATGAAATATCTATGTACATACAGTCGACTCTCGTTATTTCGAATTCCAAGGGACTCTCTGAAACACTTTGAGATATCCGTACCTCGAGATATCAGAGTTGCAGAAGTTAGGAAAACAATAAATTGAATAACCACATTTAACAAAGGAATATGTAATTTGACTCCTGAAGTTAGAAATATGTACAAAATAATGTGGAAAAAAGGAGAAATTGCTCCTATGGAGCAATTTCTCCTCTTTTCCACAATGTTTTGTTACCTGTTCTTAGATTTCCATGTTAAAACAGGGACCAGAATTGCTCTTCTATATAAGCGGTTATTCGAGATAAGAGAGTTTGAGATATCGAGGGTCGACTGTACTTGGTTCTATTGAGTCAGTTCATGCTATGGATTAGGTAATGTCGCACACGCCCAGTTACCCCAGGTTGAGAAGAACTCCTCTTCCCCAGTTACCATTCTTTATAAATCTATCGCGGGTCGTTATCGGCCCGTCAGCTACCCTGACGGGCCGATAACGGCCCGCTATAGATTTATAAAGAATGCTGACTGGGTCTTTTAATACAAATGAAATGGACTTAATGGTTTTGTATCTTGGGAAATCGTGTTCTGCTTATGCATGCAGCCCAGCAAGCTACAAAGATGTCGTATGAAGAGTCTCAATGAAACCGAGACGCCAATTTTCTTTCTTTTATTTGTTGGTTGTTTCCAAGGGCAACCTTTTATAGATTTTATTTTGTTTATAACATAAGACGTTAATATGCGTTACGATAAACAGTTGTCAGCGTAGCATGCAAAGATGGAATATGTGATAATGTGATAAAAAGTAAACGCCCACAAAAGCATCGTATCTGAAAGTTAATGTATTCAGAGACCATTAAATGAGCGTAATTTCCTTTTGCATTTCGGCATTATATAATGAAAGTAAGAAATCGGATATGCTAATAACTGCGCTTTTTGTACTCGTCTTAGTTCTTTGCATAATTTAAACAATACTTCCAGTTTCATCCGGCATACTGTGTTCACATTTCTAAAGCGTTGCTTTAAGGGATTAAAACGTACATAGTTTTCAATTATACTGACATCGACTGTTACGTTAAGAAACGTGTTTAGGAAGAGTATTTTGTGATAATCCTGGACTAATTTTGTCTTATTTCTCTCCCAAAACCAAACATATGGCGTGGGTATTTGGCAAGGCGCTTCTAATGGGTACCCACAACATATACTTTTATGGAGCACATGAGAAAATTATCCCAGAAATATTCCAAATACACCTCCTTAACAAGTCCTCTGTGACCAGAAAACTGCTGTCCAGAACGGCGTTCTGGTACAAAGAAGCTTTTTTTAAATTTTTTTTTCGTCATATGTTCGAAAAGTTTATGCCACCCTTGAGCTAAGTGAAGAATCATGATCGAGACGGTTTAAGCTCTGTAAATTTTCAGACTATATCTAGGTGGTCCTTATTCACTGCATTTGATATACTTATGGACAAGTCCACGTCAGTCTAATCTAAATTTGAATGTAGTTATTAGGAATTCTGACCTGAATTGACTACCGGTGAGAAACTACGACTTTTTCAAAGAGACTGGTTACACTTTCAAGTGAAGTAGCGCTGTCGAAACGGTTCTGCCTCTCTTCTGAAAAGTGGTTAACTCTAAAAGGAGAGAATTCGCAGCCCCCCTCCCCCCCCCCCCCTCGCCCACCCCTTTCCAGAAGGGATTTTACGTGCAGTAAACAGGACTGACCACGGCTTATACAGTAGTAGATCTATTTCTGTTTTGTTCTATGTTTACTCTTTTTATCATGAAAAAGTAGAGTGAATGTGTGTTGGGGTGTTGGTAAGGGCGGGGGGGGGGAGGGGAGGGGGAGGGGTGGAGGAGAGGTGGTGGAAAGAGAAGAACCAAATCAAGTCTCGCGTTTTTAAAACGAAAATAAATTGTCGAAAACTACAGACTTAAAATAACATTATGCATTAGAAACAACCATGACTACATGAACATATTTTCTATAAATGTGAATTTTAGTTTGGAGAAGCAAATAATTTAATGAGCTTAGAAATTATATGTTTCTTTCAAGAATGCACTCTTCGACTTCACAAACCAGTTATTCCTCAATAAAGAAGCAAGACACTTTGAAAATTATTTGAGCAAGTTCAGATAGTATAGATGAAATGAATGATATCAAAGAGCATCTAATTTGAATCTGTGCATTATAGAAATATGTTAAGATGTAGTCTAAATAAAAGAACTGATAAGATATGTAATTATGGATGATTTATGGAACAGTTGAATGAATACAAAGTATATATATTTTCAGACTGTCATGAAGCGCCTAAGTAAAGCGCTAACAATTTTATTCGACAAGCAAACGAGTCTCATAAGAGGTACACTTTTCTGAATAAAAGCGTGAAACAATAATCATGCAGCGGGCAGGTAACTACAATAAATTCACGAAATTTGCCAATTAGCAATTAAAATAAACGTCAAAAAGATTGCCTTTGGAAACAAAAAAACACATTACAGATACAAAAATGGGAGTCTCGGTTTTATTGAGACTCTTCATAAGGAGTAATGAAGTTTGCAACACTGCTTACGCCCTCTAGCGTATACATGAACAGAACTCCATCTTCAAAGATTCCACAATGGGCCCAATGATCCCAAAGGAAAAAAAATACAGATCTCCACAATATCAATGCTCATATCTAGTTTGGTGAACATCCAATGATCTTTACTTAAGTGATTGTCCTGAAACGAAAATATAGATATGTCGCGGGGATGTACCTGTCAATAATTGACGAAAAACGCCATTAGCAATCCCAAACCAGATCTCTATAATATCAATACACATACTAATTTTGGTAAAATCCAAGGATATTTTCTCAAGTGATCGTCCGGAAACGAAAATACTGACGAGTCGCGGGCACATAATTGTGAAAAAAAACAAAACAAAAAAAAAAACCCTAATCCACGTACTAATTTAAAAATACGGACGGATGAGCGGACAAACTGACAGACGGACGCACACCAACGTGAAACCATAATACCCCGCCACTGTCGTTTGGCGGGGTGTAAAAAGAAAGGTCAATGTATGCCTATTCCATCAACTTGAAACACACGTTGATGAACGTATGGGAATTTAACTTTAGGATCAAATGGCTGAGAGCAAGAGAGACACACTTCTAGTATGTTTTATAACGTGACCATCTTTACGCCCCAATTTATACAGTGTAATAACTGAAGCACTATAGAATGAATATGACGGAGTTCTTTCCTTCATATTCCAAAATATAAACTATTGTTGAAAAAAAACCCGAGTATAAATGAAATTCACCGACTTCAGTTCAAACAAAACCATCAGGTGCGACTTCCTTGCAGAAACGGCAGAGAGTACAAAGAAGAGTTATATTGGGCACACTAGACTGGCGCCAGTCTCCAGTGACTATTTTTTTTCTTAAAATCCTTTTTATTAATCCACTAAAATAAAACCAAAGTAATATCATGACTATAAGGGCTGGTCACTCCAGTGACCAGCCTTTATAGTCATGATATTTTTTTTTGTTTTTATTTTAATGGATTATCAAAGAGGATTATGAGAAAAATATTTAGTCACTGGAGACTGGAGCCAGTCTGTGGGCATACCTATGCCTGTTTTACATGAATGACGGTGAAACAGCGTTAAGTATGGTAAGGGCTCAGCACCACAAATGTTCGTCTAAGCTACCCTACCAGACCTAAACTATGGGATGGATTATAAATACTTGCATTATGTTGCCAGGCTACAAAAGGAGGAAACCACCACTAACGTGCAAACGTTGTATGACCAATTTTGCTGAACAAATATTTTATCTACCACCATAACAACGGAATTTCCCTTTCCCGGAATCTATATTTTCTATATTATTTTGGCAAAACATGCACCCCAAGCGAGTCTATGTAAAATGTTAAAGATATCAAAGACTTTTGGTGTACTAAAACTACATAACTGTGTTATTCCCTGATCCTTGTTGCACTGATCTCACTGAAATATCATACCGATCCATTATGCATTGTGTAAATGCATCGTTTGAAAGGGCATTGCGTTTGTATCTACAGGCGTATTTCCTTGCATAATGTTTTAACAAATCAATAGTTCGACCTGACGGCGATTCCGCTAGTGGTATATTAAAACGCAGAACATGCTATCCGTTGATCTTTCCTCCGACATAAAAAAAAATACAGTTTTTTTTTATTACTGTTTACACTGCTACCAAAAACAATCATACGGATTCTGTTTTAAACACTAATTAAAGAACAAATGTAAAAAACCCTATTTCTTCCAATAAGCATTTTGTATAGGCTATATCATTAAGGTTATATTCACTACACATGTGCGACCAAATGGGTGCCGTGTTATTTTGCATTGTAGTCACGACGTGATGGTTCGGGCACAAACATCAGTATTATCTGACGGAATGACGGTTCTTTCGCGAGCCTGTTGCAGAAGGCAGGCACCTGACTGTTGCTGTGTATGGTAGATTAATTTGTGGTTGTTTTTACTCTGGTTTCAGATCATCACTGAGTCTTCTATTTTGTTTCATTATAGTTTTACTGACCTTTGTGATTTACTGTGATGTGTCAATGATGAGGTGGGCGACCTCAACACGGACTAAACACATATGTTTAATATCGGAGCTGCCTCAGGATTGAGGGCTCAGTTTCGATCTAGTAAAATAGCTTAACTCCTAATCGTGTTTCTGCTGTCCGTTCAAAGGCGTTGCACAGTTAAAGTTGTGAGCCCAGTTGTTCAAAGCATCGATAGCTTAACGAGCTCGTTAGTGGTCAAAATGTTAACTGTTCTAGTAAGTACGATATCTAATTCGCAGGTATTTTAGCTAAAAGAAAATGTGAGTAGTTTTTGCAAATGCAAAAGCTACTCACATTTCTTCCTCAGAAATATTAGCGTATACGCCATATTGAATGGTCAAAGTTAACGATACGTTAACCAACGACATAGTTAGTTTTAAACATCTGGGCCTTGTTGTTTTGTTCGTATGCTGGTTATTGAAACTGTGCCGTTGCATCTTGTCCTTGTTTTGTTCCTTATCACGTCTTCTTTCGATACCTCGGGAATGTTGCGGTTCGTGATTGTGGATTTTTCTTGGTAAAATCGTTAGATTTTGAGCATTCATTAACTCATGTTTTATATATTAAACGACTTGTCGGTTTATGTAAAATAAATGTTAAGTAAATATAATACTGGTGAACTGGTGTATTTGCGACCTCTGCTGTGATCGAACATAATTTTGCCCGGGGATCCTTTAGCAATACAGAAATGATAAAAAGAAAAGTAGACTCTGTTAAACTGAGTGTTCATGAAGAATCAGAAAAATAGGTTCCATCCCTCATACACACACCTCCGTCTACAAACGCCCCTTTATAGAGCTTCAAACAGTGTTCGAGATTTGCACGTATAATGTACGAGTTTACGAGTACAAAAGGGCAAGAAAGTTAAATGGTATCAGCATTACGTGGAAATACCTGTCGACACTAGCATTTACATATAGCTCTAGATAAATGGAATATCCACATATATTTCTTGTATCTCCACAAAAATGTATATTGTGGTAACCCATTAGAAGCACCTCATAGAGGCGCTTCTAATGAGTATCACAACAAACGTGTTGTGGAGAATTAAAAAAAAAAATATTGGTATTTTTCGATTGGAAGAAAGGTCCTTATCTGTAGCTATGCTTACATATATGACAACTGGTGCGGTCACAAAATAATCTGGCCGGCCTCGGTGGCTCAGTTGGATGCGCCGTCCGACTGGAGACCAGGAGGTCGCGGGTTCAACCCCCGCCGAGGTCGGCAACATTCTTTCGTGGAGATTGATCATGAAATATTTTCTACGGTCATTCTCTCCCTTCCGCTGATTCAAGAAGGGCAGTTGTCAGTTTCTGGCGGAAGAATGTGCACAATACTGGTTAACCGCTTAGAGGACTAAGCCTGCCCAGTAAACGTGTGGTTACGTAAACTGACCGCGCTCGACATGACCCCATTGGGTTGACTGGGCCGTAAAACCTCAACACAAACAAACAAACACAAAATAATCTGACAGTGGAAAACCGTTTGATAATAGAGAGCAAAGCTAAAGATAGAATCTAGCTGACTCGGTTTTTTTGTCATCTATAATTTCAATACCTTTACAAATACCTTTACTGTTCCGAAATATCTTGAGTCAGAATTTTTACGCTGATTTTTCAAACTCCAGGTCTCTTTCATCTCAAGTAAAAACACATGAAAATACTATACCTAATCTATGATGTATAGCTGGAGCACTAAAACACCTTGACGTCTAGATACTCCAAAAGAAACTAACGAACTACTACTGTTCAAGTTTGCAAGATGGATTCCCTGTCTGACAAACATGATCCGACCCAAACGAATATTTTATTTGAAATCTTCAAAGTAAAAAAGCAAACAAAAGGAGTAAAACCAACTTGAAAACAGTATACCGTAATAACCCTAAGTATAGGGATAGACAAGCCTGATCAAACAGTGTAGGCCCAGATCAGACACAACAGAACGCGGCATCTGATCAGGGTCTACACTGTTTGCCACACATCCAGCACTATTCTAGACACATCAACAGCAAGTAAATAGACTTTTTATGACCCGCCACATAAGTGGCGAGGTATTATACCGTCCGAAACATTACGAAAACACGCCTATTCAAATGTACTGAAAATTTTACCACCAAAAAATGAAAATTTTCAGAGAAAAAAATCTGATATTTTTCATATTTCTGCTCAAAACATAGATTGTGGGTACTCGTTAGAACCGCCTCGGCGAGGCGGTTCTAACGAGTACCCACAATCTATGTTTTGAGCAGAAATAAGAAAAATAATGCATACCCCTGTAAACCCCAGTTTTACTATATAAAAGTGGGGTTCAAGGGGGTCAAAATTATATAGGCGTGTTTTCGTGATGATTTTGAGTGTCCGCCCGTCCGTCAGTGCTTCATAACTACGTGTCCGCTCTATATCTCTGTAAACGTTCGAGATATTTTCACGAAACTTCACACCAATGTATACCACCATGAGACAATGTGCAAAACACATGAACCGTAACTCTGGTTTGCCTGCTTACGGTGTTATTATCCTTTGAACACTGAACATAGCCATTTCTATCATGTACTCGTTTCCGCTCCATAACTCTGATACCGTTTTGTGATAGTTTCACGAAACTTTGCACAAACATAAAACATTATAAGACGACTTGCAGAACACATGTACCGTAACTCTGATTGCCTACTTTTGGAGTCATTGTCCTTTTATCATTGAATATAATCATTTCCACCATGTTCTCCTGTCCGCTCTGTATGTTGAAAGCTGTTTAAGATATTTTCATAAAATCTCTCACAAATGTAAAGCACTATAAGACAACGTGCAAAACATAAAAAGCCATAACTCTTGTTAACCTACTTTTGGAGTGACGGCCGTTTGAACATCATAAATATTGAAAATAGCCATTTCTACAATGTACTGATGTCCGCTTGATAACTCTGATACCGTTCGTGATATCTTTACGAAACTTCACACGAATATAAATGATTATAAGATAGAGTGCAAAACACATGAACCGTAACTTTGTTTGTCTACTTTTGGAGTTATTGTTCTTTGAACATTACACATAGCCATTTCCACCATGTACTACTGTCCGCTCTATAAGTTGAAAACCGTTTGAGATATTTACATGGAATCTCTCGTGAATGTAAAGCACCATGAGACAACGTGCAGAACAGAAAATACATAACTCTGGTTAACCTACCTTTGGATTTACAGCTCTTTGAACATTGTAAATATTGAAAACAGCCATTTCTACCATGTACTAGTGTCCGCTCTGTAAGTTGGAAACCGTTTGAGATATTTAGATGGACTACACACAAATTTAAAGCTCTATAATACGACACGCAGGACTTATGAACCGTAACTCTGATTGGCCTACTTTTGGAGATATTTTTCTTTGGACATTGAACATAGCCATTTCTACCATGTTCTTGTGTCCACTCTGTAAGTTGAAAACCGTTTTAAATATTTTCATGAAATTTCTCACAAATGTAAAGCACCATAATAGAATGCGCAGAACACAAGAACCCTAGCTCTGATTAATCTATATTTGGAGTTACTACCCTTTGTACACATTAAATATTGAAAATGGCAATTTCTACCATGTAGTCGTGTCAGCTCTGTAAGTTAGAAACCGTTTCAGATATTTTGACAAAAATCACAAAGATAAAGCATCATGAGACAAGGTGCAGAACATAAGAACCCTAACTCTGCTTAACCTACCTATGGAGTTATGGCCCTTTGAACATTGAAAATAGGGATTTCTGTAATATATGTGTCCGCTCTGTTACTTGAAAACTGTCTGTTTGATATATTTTCTTGAAACTTTATGCAGATGTATATCACCATGATATGGTGTGCCGAACACAAGAACCATAACTCTAAATTACCTCATTTTGGAGTTACTACCCTTTGGACATTGTAAATAGTGATCCCAAATATAAACTTGTGCCCTTTTTATAACATCAAAATGGTTCCAGAGATTTTCTTGAAGCCTTGCAAAATGTAAAGAAAATAGGATGACATGTAGAACTGAAGAACCATATGTCTGGCTTAATTGCTTTTTGAGTTATGGGTCTTTGAACATTGCAAATAACAGTTTCTGTGATATACTTGTAAACTTTACACAAATGTGAAGCACCATGAGGGGATCTGCAGAAAAAGAGAACTGTAATTCTGGTTTACTTGCTTTTTGAGATATGGTCTTTGAACATTGAAAATAGTCATCTCAGTCATATATACATGTCAACTTTATTTAGGGAAAGATTAATGCACCTTCCTTTGATTTTATTTTTGAAAGAGTTATGGCATTTGTTTTATGTAAGTGCAGTGGCGGGGCATGGTGCAGTGCTTGAAGCGCTTTTATTTTAATTTTAGGACATGTATAGTAAGGAGTCAAGGTATCCCAATTCTTAATGTAAATGCTTAATGTAAATACAGTACACACTAAACTTCGTTTTTTTGGCAGGGTGTAAGTATTCCAGAGAACAGACTATTGTGAAGTGCTTTCAACTACAGATATTAACCCATGTATGCTGAGTGAACTCTCCTACCGTAACTCTTTGGGCTGGTTCATTTCAATATTGGGAGTGGCTTGTTAGTTTTTATTGTTACCTTGACATTCCTTTTCTAAATTTAAACCGTGTAGACCCTGATCAGACGCCGCGTTCTGTGGCGTTTGATCTGAGTCTATACTGTTTGCTTATGTCCCTTTTTGTGGTACGATTGGATTAAATGGGTAAGGCTCCGCCCCGTTTTAGTGGCTGGTTGAATGACTCCAAAACGTTTACTAAAGCACTGATTAGATATTATGGACAATTATAGAGGCAAACGCTCCGTATGTTCAGACTTCAGATCAACTATAAATAAACTTTGTTTTCCATTTTTACCGCCACAAGTATTCAGACAGGCTGGCCCGAGCGAACAATGTAAACCCTAATGAGACGCGGTGTCTGATCAGGGTTTACACAGTTTGCGATTTAACAAGCCGTTTTCGATACATTAACAGATAGTAAGTTCAATTCTTTGAATTGTTTAACAAGTATGATAAGCCAGTAATGTGTCGTATTGGTCAGGTTAAAATGCTAACCTAATGCTTATGGTAGTACAATATGGAATCTGAGGGCTTACAAGGGCGTGTACGTGATGTAAGTTGGCAAACTTTATACAACGTCTTGCTTTTATAAACTGCAAAATCATTTATGTTGAAGAGGTATCGACAAATGGCATTTCTTCTACTGAATTTAATATTTACGACCTAAAACCAAATACGTTTATCCTAGCATACTGAGAACTTCATTTTATTCTTGTTCTAGAAAAAACGTTAGACAGATGTCTAAAACAGCGCATGTCGCTGGCAAAACAGAATGTTATTGCTCATTTTGAAGAGCAACCAATTATACTGTGAATATAAATAACCACATAAGTCTTTTAGATTGTCATATTGACTCGCTTAACGTCTAAATACATGATTTATCATTCAAAATACGAAAGATAATAAGCGGATATCTGATATAAACAAGTAACTACTTCACAGGAATAGCAATTTATCTCTGCCCAGGACTCTATTCCGTCTGGTTGGCTTCAATGTCCTTCAATTTCAAATTTAACCCGTTAATCAGTTACAGTTTATGTCAGTTTATTTCCTTCTACCGTATTTACTGTATGTATTGTCACAGACAGGCCTGAGCAAAAGAGTTCAAGACAAAGCGAATGAATAACTGCAATGTATTACATTCTATTTTTGTCTATCATCCGCGGTATTGAATATATTCTAGTGCCAACATAATTTCATGGAAACGTCACAAGATAATTATTTTTAACGGCTTTACATAACTACTTTTACTGATTTGCAAAGAACTAACATAAAGATATATATTTTATGCTATATTGGTATGATAATGTGAGTGCAGTTATATACCGGGATACTATTTTTCTCGTATTAATAGATTCTAATAAAAGCACCGCAAGCATAATACCCTGCCATAGCAATTATTTGTTTATGTATTAAAGTTATCGTTGCGAAAATGTCTGGAAAGAAAATGACGGAGGGACAGATAACAATCCTAAACCAGATCTTGATAATATCAATGGACAGATAACAATCCTAAACCAGATGTTGATAATATCAATGCATATAGCAAGTTTGGTTAAAAGGCCTTGTTATTTACTCAAGTGATCGTGCGGAAACGAAAATATGGGCGTGTCTTGGGTAGGTAACTCCGTAAAAAATTGACGAAATTTGCTCATTAGCAATTCCAAAAAAATCTGCTTAAGGTCAATGCATATAGCAAGTTTGGTTAACATCCTTTTTTTGTTTACTCAAGTTATCGTCTGGAAACAAAAATATGGGCGTGTCTAGGGCAGATAACTCCGTAAAAATTTGACGAAATTTGCCAATTAGCAATTCCATACCAGATCTCCTTAATGTTAAAATATATAACAAGTTTGGTTAAAATCCCTTGTTATTTACTCAAGTTATCGTCCGGAAACGAAAATGTTGGCGTATCTCGGGCAGATAACTCCGTAAAAATTTGACGTAATAAGCCCATTTGCAATCCCAAACCAGATCTCTACAATATTAATGCACATACCAAGTTTGGTGAAAATCCATTGATGTTTACTCAAGTTATCATCCGGAAACGAAAAACGGACGGACGGACGGACAGACACACGGACGTCCAACGTGAAACCATAATAACCCGCCACTATTGTGTGGCGGGGTATAAAAAAGCATGGCCCTTGTGAGAGCATTAAACGTACTCAGAGAACTGAAAACAGCTGTGTCGTGTGTCTGGGCAAGACTAGTTGGTTTCGACCGATTAGGTCGCATCATTGATCTTGCTGCATAAGAAGACACTTAATTAAACCGAGTTTCCAATTTTCGTTCTTTTAGCAACCTTTAGGACTTTGATTGTGTACTGTCTGTCACGGTTTGTTTGCTAATAGTCTTTGAGTCATTAGTAGGCTATGATCTGTGGTTGTGGCTATTCCTGGACATTTTCTATACTATTTCCCATTAGAGACTCACATATAAATTTTCGAAATCCCGGAATTGGCTCAAGGATCTCAAAGACAGAAAACATAAACTACATTATACACTGACAAAATACATGCTGTTGGTTTCATTCGAATTCAATAACACGATGCACCTAATAGTGGTTTTGAACATTTCTAAATAATATTGGGACTATATATAGTTGGCAGATTTTACACCATTAGTTCAAGGGAATCACTTTATCCAACTTCCTATTTGAGTTCCTGCACACGAAGATACTTCTGAAAAGTGCTTTAACTTAAAACGTACGAATTCGCTCCCCGTTGGAGCAAATATTTGGCTCTTAAAGTAGCCCCTTTTTCAGAAGGGAGGAAAACACGTTTGACAGAGATTTCGCTCCTTTAAGTTTCTCGATTCCCCTTTAATTCTGTATTACCTGAACCGCTAGTGTTGACTACGTCAACTCCGGGATACTATTGATCTGCGTTATATATAAAATTGGATTATTCTTATTTCTATGTGATTAGCATCGCAGGAAGCAAATGATTTGCCGTGTAAGAAACAGAAACCGCAAGCCTGGTAATAAAGCGTCTATTTAGCTTTAGAACGCTTTTAAGATAATGTTCTTGAATAGCACCTGATAACTACTTATGAAGTATTTATCATTCAGTGTGACTGACGATTCATTGGTAAGTAGGACTGACTACAATAATTGCATATGTTACAGGTTATGTAGACTGTTTCCAGTCTCTAGTTATAAATATTCTTATAATCTAAGTAAATACATCGACTATAATAAACCCAATATACATCACGAAAACATACCTATATAATTTTGACCCCCTTAAACCCCACTTTTATATAGTAAAACTTGGTTTTACAGGGGTATACATTATTTTTCTTATTCCGCTCAAAACATAGATTATGAGTACTCGTTAGAACCGCCTCGGCGAGGCGGTTCTAACGAGTACCCACAATCTATGTTTTGAGCAGAAATATGAAAAATATCGGAGTTTTTTTATCTAAATATTTTCAGTTTTTGGTGATGAAATTTTCTATATATTGGAATAGGCGTGTTTTCGTAATGAACAGCCTGAGCATTGGTTTCATTATCAGGAGAGAAACGTTTATATTAGTATCATCTGATTCTACTGGTACAAATAATACGCTTTGATGCAATTGTTGTTTAATTCAACAGACTAATGCAAGTCTACATGTTATACAACATGAAGCCAAAGCACAAAGTGTATAACTGTGCACTTTGTCCTAATAGGAGGTATGTACAAACGAAGAACGTAGTGATCTTTTTCACAGTTAAGTTCATATGGGAGGTAGGTTGCAACGATTTGAATTTTGGAACTTAAAAAATCTCCGTTTGTACACATTTAAGCTTTTATCATCTTATCGCGTCTACCAATCAAAGCCTGACACTCCGATAGCAAATAATACAGATAATGCTCGAGTCCGTAGAATAGCAAACATAGTGTTTTCTTTGACTGGTTTTTATTCTGTTTTATTTCTGTAAAGTCCTTAGCATGCATACCAACGAGATAATTCCTAAATATATATAACAGTTGACTTAAATGAATTATTTTAAATCGTCATTATTTTGTCATGTTTAAAATAACGGTTTTATTTCCTCTATCGCAAGAGTTTGTCCTGAGACTTATCCATGTTTGGACTCGAAATCTCCGATCGGACAATGTGGCCTTTTCTGGTTTTCCACGTTACCTATAATAGCTTAACTCTTTTACTGCCACAGGCGATAATAATAGAATTTTGCCAACAGCGTAGATCCAGCTGAGAGGGGTCTCATCGGGTTCTGCGCTGTTTGACTTCCTGTCTTTCAACTTTACATCTAAACTTCTTTCCAGTCGATAGTTTGTTAAAAAACAAAGCTGGCGACAAATATAGTCTGGAATTTGGCGCCGAACGAGTTAAAAGGAAAACTAGAGCAGGTGTTTGTAAAACACTATGCCCCCAACTGCCTGACTCTAACACTGCTTGACTCCAACACTGCTTGCCCATGATGGTAATTGCAGTACAAATATACAAGATTTCAATGTTATTTTGTCAAAAAGGAAATAATCCAAAAATGGGAGATAATTCGTATAAGAAAATAAATACGGGTCCCCTATTTTCTTCATGAGGACTCTGAAATTTCAAAACATTAGCATAAATGGTTCTAAACTTATGCTATACACAATAAAGCAACAACATTAAATGGCCGGAAATTGCAAAGGGCCATAACTCGAGCACCATTTCGTTTAATTGATTCAACATTTAATCACGTGATCTCTTCCTCAGTACAAATCAGTATATCAAATATCAAGGCTCTAGCTTAAATACTTTTTGAGATATCTTGCTAATGACATTTCAATGTTATTTTATTGAAAGGTAAATGACTCTATAATGGGAGATAATTCAGATTAGAAAAAAAAAAAAAACAACACAAAAACGGGTCACTTATTTTTTTCATGAGGAATCCATATGTGAAATTTCAAAACATAAGCATACATGATTCTAAACTACAAATGCTATGAAAGAAGAAAATACAAGGTAAAAATGGCCCAGTCTACAAAGGGCCATAACGCATAAGTATTTTTTAAGAATTTATCCAAAAATTAATCCGATCATCTACTTATCATTACCAAACTATTCATACAGTTTCAAGGCTCTAGCTTCAGTGATTGTTTAGATATTTTGCTGGCAAGGGAAAATGCCAAAATTTACAAAGGACCATTACTCATGAAATATTTTTTAGAATTTATTCAAACGTTAATCAGATCATTTACTCAGCCTTACCAATCCATTCTCCAAGTTTCAAGGCTCTAGCTCCAACAGTTTTTGAGATAGTTTGCTGACAAGGTAAAATGCCAAAAAATACAGAGGGCCATAACTCATGAAGTATTTTTCAGAATTTATTCAAAAGTTAATCAAGTTATCTACACATCACTACCAAACTATTCATCAAGTATCAAGGCTCTAGCTTCAATAGTTTTTGAGATATTTTGTTGACAAGGGAAAATGCCCAAATTTGCAAAGGGCCATAACTCATGAAATATATATATATATATTTTTTATAATTTATTTAAAAATAATCAGGACATCTACCATCATTACTAATCTATTCATTAAGTTTCAAGGCTCTAGCTTTATTAGTTTTTGAGATATTTTGCTGACAAGGGAAAAATGCCCAAATTTATAAAGGACCATAACTCATGAAATCTTTTTCAGAATTTATTCAAAAGTTAATCAGGTCATCTACTTATCCTTACTAATCAATAACAAGCTTCAAGGCTCTAGCTCCAATAGTTTTTGAGATATTTTGTTAGCAAGGTAAAAATGCCCAAATTTACAAAGGGTCATAACTCATGAAGTATTTTTCGGAATTTATTCAGAAGTTAATCAGGTCGTTTACTCATCACTACCAGTTCATTCATCAAGTTTCAAGTTTCAAGCTTCAATAGTTTTTTTAGATATGTTGCTGACATGATTGCATCCATATTTTTTTCAAAGGGCCATAACTAAGGAAAGGGACATAATCCTGTCGAGAAAAAAATATGTCAGCTATTTTTTCATGAGAAATCCATAGAAGAAATGTCAAAACAGTAGCGTGCACGGTTCTTAAGTTATGCTATGCATCAACAAGCGTGACAAACGGACAGACGGACGAAAGGACGGACGGACGAACACCCGAGAAGCAATATGACCCTCCAACTTCTTCGAAGTTGGGGGCATAATGAGCCA